>NC_069411.1:11937312-11999812 GCF_026875155.1 Cherax quadricarinatus | reverse complement strand
GTTAGAAAGCGTAGGAGTGGGGAGTAGCCTACCAAGTATACTTGTAGCTGTCATTAGGTCAGACCCAGAGATTCCGGTCACAGGTGGCATGTTGCCAACAAGATCAGTGGGCACTTAGTGTTGGTTTGTGGCATTACAAATTGCTGGCTGGGAGAAAAAAAAAAAACATGCAAGAAAAGCACCAATGTTCATAGAAGAGAAGACACTTAAGTGCACAGCAAGCTTTTTGTTGTAGCAACATCTCGCTCCAGGTAGTTTGATAATGCATCTTTGTATCCGAAACTGATACTGTTGCAATAACAAAGACGTGTTTTTATTTCAGAGTATGAATTTCGTTGTTGAATTACACACGAGGTGAAAACTGCTCTACAATTAAGGAAACACAGTAAATGAAGTTGGGTGGCTGTCCAAGCAGTGTTCTGGTTCACAACCCTCATCCCGATTTTTGTCTCGAATAATCAACAGTGGTATTGAAGGGTCAATGTAGATCTCGTCTCTCATGTTTGGAGATAATTTTATAAAGTTATGCCGCTGGGGTCTCATGGGGGCCCATGCTAATGTTTCTAGTGCGTTGATAGACCTAGTTGGAAAGTCTTATTGTAGCTTTTGAGGTGCAATAGTTAAGCGCTTCAGCTTGATAGTTTTTGGGCCACTTTCAGTGGGTTCCTTGGGTTATTTATAATTGCTGATAAGGATATCTTGAATCAGTGTTGTAGTTTATCGAAGGAGGGAAAACACTCAGTTCTTAGGTGTGCGAAACAGACGTCCAGACTTGAAAAGTAACTGTGCGAAAGACTAGAAATGATACTATGATTTAAGACTCCATAATATAGTCATGGGAGGTTTAACTACAGCCAAAATGAGTAGAACTCTGCCTGAGAATCAAGAGGTTTAATTTCTAAAAGTAGTCCAAGACACGACTGGCCCAGGATGGGGATGTAGGAGTAGGAAAATTCTCGAAACACATCAAAGGTATATCATACGTACGACTTTTTTCTGAGGCAGTATATAAGTGAAGTAGCTGGAGGAAAACAAACTCGACCTAGTTCTAGGGAGGAAGTTGCAGTCACTGATAACATAATATTGAAAAATAAATGAACATTGCAGCAGTGCTTAATGGTTCGTGCTAGAAAGAGTAAAAAGGTATTGTACCATGACTGGAATAATACACAGATAACCCACACACAGACAAACTTATGACGACGTTTCTGTCCGATCTGGACCATTAACTAGTCGTACAGAAGAACGAAGGGAAGGGAGCCAGAATATATACAAGAGGGGGGGGAGAGATGAGGGTAACGAGAGAAAGGAATAGTATTAAAGTGGTAATAGTAGTAGTAGTGTACGTAGTAGTAGTAGTAGTAGTGTACGTAGTAGTAGTGTACGTAGTAGTAGCAGTAGTAGTGTACGTAGTAGTAGTAGTAGTAGTGTACGTAGTAGTAGTAAAAAAAAGTAATACATCATTGGTGGAGGTGGCAATAAGGTGGTGATAAGAAAGAAGGGAAACAGGGTGGAGACTTAGGGAAGGGGTAGTAATAGTGGATGTAGTCTAAGAACCAGAGAAAAGAGGAGCTTTGCAGGAGAGCTGATTGCCCACGAAGGTAGGACCAAATCCCAGTAGGACAAAACCCCATAGTACAGAACCCACTTAGGCAGAAAATGGGAAAGGCAAAGAAAATGCAGGAAAAGAGAAGAGGTAAGGAGAGAAGATAATAAAGATCAAGTTACGTTACGAGTCTTCTGAAGTTTGGAGCATTTGATAGTTTAATGAGAACGGAAGGCATCTACAGAGACGAAGTCAGGACTGAGATTCGTATTAGGAAAGTTGTGTATAAGGGATGCGTCAACTAAACGGGATCTGTGAAGGCTAGACTACCAGTAAATGTGAAAGTAGAGGACCAGTTAATAGGATGACTGAGATCTCTAAGACAGAAAAGAAAATTATTAATATCGGAAGTCTTAACACTTGTGTTCTTCAAGGCTATCAGAAAGAGAGCGGCCAGTTTCTCCAAAGCATTGGAGAAGACAAGAGCAGGAAATGCAGTAGACTCCATTTCCTGCTCTTGGCAAGAGGAGAGGTACGCACTAGATTACTACGAAGGGCATTAGTTTGGCGAAAAGCAAGTTTGAGGTCTAAGGAACGGAGAGAGTTATTAAGATTAGGGAAACTGGAAATATAGGGAAGGCAAAGAACAGGAGTAGAGAGTTTGGGAGAGAAGCATGTGAGTAAACAAAGTTTATAAAATAGTAAGGATAGCCAAGACGAGAGAACGAATTTCGTAAGGTAGAAATTTCCGGGTCAAGAAACTAAGGGTCAAAGATGCGGAGGACACGAAGGTGAGTAATAAGATCACTTTTCTTGACAAGAGGAAGTATGGTAAAAAAAGTAAGAACATAAGAACGAAGGAACACTGCAGAAGGCCTACTGGCCCATGCGAGGCAGGTCCAAGTCTCCTGAAGATTGAGACACTTATGCAGCATATGGGAATCTTTATTCAGGAAACGTTTCGCCACACAGTGGCTTCATCAGTCCAATACAAAGAGGAAGGCGTAAGGAGAGGAGGAGTATGAGGTAATCAGTCCCTCAGCCTGGAGTCGATGTGTTCAGTCCATCAATCTTGTAGAATGTACAGCATAGGGCCGTAGACGTGGCTTATATACTGTAGTGAGGTGAGATGAAGCAGGCGGAGGCGGGGTCATAGTGGTACCATCCACTAGTCGAAGTAGGTCTTCGTCCAAAGGTTGAACAAGTGTTGAAGAATTCTTTGTAACAAGATCTCATGATGCTGCAGTGTCTGACAGTTGTGATGAATGGTTTGAAAAACCGACAAGTTGAAGATTGAGACACTTATGCAGCATATGGGAATCTTCATTCAGGAAACGTTTCGCCACACAGTGGCTTCATCAGTCCAATACAAAGAGGAAGGCGTAAGGAGAGGAGGAGTATGAGGTAATCAGTCTCTCAGCCTGGAGTCGATGTGTTCAGTCCATCGACTCCAGGCTGAGGGACTGATTACCTCATACTCCTCCTCTCCTTACGCCTTCCTCTTTGTATTGGACTGATGAAGCCACTGTGTGGCGAAACGTTTCCTGAATAAAGATTCCCATATGCTGCATAAGTGTCTCAATCTTCAACTTGTCGGTTTTTCAAACCATTCATCCAAGTCTCCTACCGGCTTAAGCCAATGCACCCAACCTAGTCAGGTCAGGTCACATTGACTTAAGGGAGGAACACGGCAACCGACCTGGTAGTACAAGCTATCAGGTCCAACTGGTTTCAGATTACTGCTAACCAGAACTCCTAAATCTTTTTTGCAATCCGTAATATTAAGATCTACATTATTTAGTTTATATGTGGCATGGTTATTGTCCTGTCCAACATTTAGAACTTTGCATTTGTCTATATTAAACTGCATCTGCCACTTCTCCGACCACTGCATCAGTTTATTCAAATCTTCCTGGAGTGCTCGAATGTCCTCGTCAGAATGAATTCGACGGCCTATTTTGGTGTCATCGGCAAACTTGCCGATGTCGCTCTTTATGCCCTTATCTATGTCGTTTATGTAGATTGTGAACAGCAGGGGGCCCAACACTGACCCTGTGGAACACCGCTCGTGACGCTTCCCCACTCTGATTTCTCCCCATTTATGCAAACTCTCTGCTGCCTATTTGTCAACCATGCCTCTATCCAGGAAAAAAATTTCTCCTCCTATTCCATGGGCCTTAATTTTCCTCAATAGTCTCTGATGTGGGACCCTGTCAAAAGCCTTACTGAAGTCCATATACACAATATCATATTCATTACCATGATTTTACCTCCTAAAATACCTTAGTGAAAAAAGTTAATAAATTCGTAAGGCAGAAACGCCCCTTTGTAAAAACCATGCTGAGATTCGTTGATTAATTTATGCTTTTCAAGGTGGCTACGAACTGCCTCGGCAATTATTGATTCCATAAATTTTCCCACTATGGAGGTTAGGCTTATTGGTCTATAGTTCGAAGCTAAGGACCTGTCACCTGTTTTGAAAATAGGTATCACATTTGCCATTTTCCACTTATCTGGCACCATGCCAGTTTGTGTGATATGTTGAAAAGATTAGCCAAAGGTGTGCTAAGCTCCTCTTTACATTCCTTTAGAACCCTTGCATACAGTTCATCAGGGCCTGGGGATTTGTTAGGTTTTAATTTTTCTATTTGCCTAAGGACCATGTCACTTGTGACCCTAATCGTGCACAGTTTATTATCGTCCTGTTCTACATAATTTATCATTACTGGAATATCGCTGGTACCCTCCTGTGTAAAAAACTGAGAGGAAGTATGTGTTAAAAATTCTACACATTTCCTTATCACTGTCAGTGAGCTGACCCGAGGAAAATTTTGAGTGGGCCTATCTTGTCCCTGATCTTACTTCTGTATACCTGAAAGAATCCTTTTGGGTTAGTCTTCGATTCTCTTGCAACTTTAACCTCATAATCTCTTTTTGCTTTTCTAATTCCCTTTTTTATTTCTCTCTTTAATGAATATATCGATTTCTTAATTGCCCCTCTCCTCTTTTGATTTGCCTATATATGCCTCTCTTTTGACCAATCAGATATTTTAATCTATTGTTCATCCATTTAGGATAATTTTTGTTTGATCTGATTTCCCTATTTGGAACATAATTTGACTGAGCAGCTAGAACTATGCCCTGGAAAGCATCATATCGGCAACCCTCACCACCTACCTGACCCTTAGTCAGTTTCATTCCAGTTCAGCCACCTAAGTAATTTTTCAGTCCTATGAAATCAGCCAAGCGAAAGTCAGGGACGGAGACTTGATTGCCATTTATTGGGGGAATTCCATGATATATTAAAACTGAGTGATTTGTGATCACTTTCCCCAAGCTCATCATTAACCTCAAGATTATTAATTAGTGTTTCCCTACTGGCAAGAACCAAGTCAAGGAGGTTATTTCCCCTAGTTGGCTCTGTCACAAACTGTTTTAAAAAACAATCCTGGATCGTATCAAGAAAGTCACCTGACTAAATTTCCTGTCAAATTGCTCCAGTCAATCTGTCTATAGTTGAAATCTCCCATTAGCACAACATTTTCGTATGTAGATGCCTTACGAATTTCGTCCCATAGAAGTTTACTGCACTCCCTATCAAGATTTGGGGCCCTGTAAATCACACCCAAAATTAGTTTTTCTCGGCCCTCGAGAAGCTGTAACCAAACAGATTCAGTGGCTGACGCTTCTAATTTAATATCTTGTCTAACACAACAATTTAAATTGTCTCTGACATACATCGCTACTCCACCACCTTTCCTGTTGACCCTGTCAGTGTGGAATAATTTATAGCCTTGTATGTGACATTCAGAGGGCATCTCTCTATCTTTCAGATTGAGCCAGGTCTCTGTTATAGCAATAATATCTATGTTTCCTGCACTTGCAATTAATCTTAGCTCATCTATCTTATTTCTTACACTCCTGCTATTAGTATAGTAAACCTTAAGGGAGCTAGTCCCTTGCTGCCCTCTGCTGTCCCCTTTGTTTGCTGCCTGATCTATTGTCTTTATTTATAACTTCATGCTGAATGCCTTTTATACATTTACTGTTTCCAACCCTAGTGTTGCAACCTGCTTGTTTCCCACACACACCCATACCTCTATCTTCCATCAGTTTAAAATCATAGGCATTTCACCAATGGCCTTCTCAATCGAGTCTGCAAGTGCTACCACCCCTGCCCCAGAGAGATGTACCCCATCCCTTGCATACATATCATGTTTGCCATAAAAGTTGTTCCAGTTGTCAATGAATGGGATTGCAAGTTCCTTGCAGTATCTGTCTAGCCAGCAATTTACACCAATTGCCATAGACAACCATTCATTTCCTACTCCCCTTCTTGGCAAGATGCTACATATGATTGGGATCCCTCCCTTAGACTTAATGAAATCTATAGCTGACCTGTACTTATCTAGCAGCTCTTCTCTCCTACCCTTCCCAATATCATTTCCACCAGCACTGAGACAGATAATGGGCTTGTTCCCATTACCTGACATGATATTATCCAGCCTGTTGACAATGTCCCCAACACCAGCTCCAGGGAAGCACACTCTATCTCTCATCATCTTATTCCTATTACAAAAAGCACAGTCAATATATCTTACCTGAGAGTCACCAACCACAAGAATGCGCTTACCTCCATTAGCAGGGGCAGTAGTACCCTTACCTTCACTGGCCACTGAAGTACATTCATCCTGAAGAACAGAGAAGCGATTTCCTACCTTCAGATCTTCACTCTTAACTTTCCTTACTCTGATGCGCCTCCCATTACTGTGAACCACTCGCCACTTGTAGCAGGTGCTGGGCTGCACCTCACTGCTGGTAGCCGTTGCTACCTCCCCAACTACAGCCTCCTCACAGCGAGAGAGAGACTGCACCTCACTGCCATTCAGCTTTGATCTTGATATAAGGAACAAGAGTGTTAAGTACATCAACAAGAGGTTGACCAGTGAGGAGAAACATCATCTACATAACGAAGCTTGAGACAAAGTTTGTTACACATGTTGTATTTACGACTAATTATTTTCCCTTATATTTCCGCTTAAACTAAACTTATGTTGTGTCATTGTGACTTAACTAGGCTCCTCAAGGAAGGTTCCTCGACGTCGGTGAGGAGCTTAGGATCCAGCGAATAAAATTCAGTATTTTTATTTTTTTGGGTCACGATTTCACTGGCCCTTACGAGTTTAGCGTTCCCCATAAATGTATTGTGAGTAACATAATTTTTGCCGTTATTAAAGGCTTTTCTCTTTGATATTTATTATTATTAGTCACAAGAAAGAGGTAAACCGGTATGCGTTATGCAGCGCCAGGTGTAAACATGAAGGTAAAGCTGGAGTGACAAGTAACGTTGTCTGTTACAGTTTACATGAAGAACATAGACGAGGGAATAAATAGTGATCCATTTTGAGCAGCAACACAAGCACATAAAAGATAGCAAATAATGATGATGAGGTCATTAGTAAGCTCCAGGATGACTTAGAGAAATTATATAATGTTATGTCTTAGTGGTTCTGGGGATTATCTTGCCCACGGTGCAGGCTCCAACCTGCCTTCTGCCTTAGAATAAAATTATAGGATTAAGAACTATTAAGTAACACTTAGGAAAATAGGGGTATGTGTATACCGAATATAAATAGAAGTTTGTAAGATTCAACTGTCATATTAGATGTTAATGAGACAGAAAGAAGAGATAAGCTTTGCTGCCCGAGTGCAAAAAAAATTAATAAAGTTCCATTTCACACTCATTTGACAAGATGGTGGTAGTTCACTATATTAACAAATGCAATCTCACATCCCAGAAATATAAGGTCTTATGCTTGGTGCAAGATTTATATTACTGCATCTTGGGAAGTCAGGTGTCTGTTGCAAGGAAATATCTGACATTATTGAAACACTGTAACCAAACCGGATAACATATACGTAGGAGCTCTGGTTTATAGGAATCTAAAGTCAAGGCAGCAGTACATAAATACTTAAAATAAAGCAAGTAATTGGTGGGTTTCGTATCATGGAGTACAAGAGACTGATGACTCAAGGTAATACTGCAGCTCTATCTGTCTAATTGATAAGTAAGATATATGCAACATTTAGGTATTTATTCCGAAATGTTTCGCCTACTCAGTAAGCTTCAATTGAATACAGAGGAAGCAGTGGAGGCGATGTAATCAGTCCGTCACCCTCGTAGTAGTAGTTTTGATGTGGTCAGTCCATCAGCCTGGAGAAAAGATCAGCTCCATAGTCTGGAACAATCTGAAGCTAATACATCAAAATGGGGATTTATATTGTGGCATAAGTGAGGCTTCTGCTGCCTCTGTATTCGACTGAGGAAGCCTATTGTGTAGGCGAAACGATGCTGTAGCAATCCTGGGTAGGTCCCTGTCAAATCTAATCTAACGACATCTTGATACAGTGGACATCGTCGACAGCTTTACTGTTGACCACTAATTGAGAAAGGTTAGATTTGCTAGTCTTTCAGTTGTTACATTCTTCTGCTAGTGAGCCAGACCTCTTCTGTTGTCTTCAAGATTTTCTGCGCCTCACCTAAGCCATTATATAAGTGTCCGTTCTGATGCTTCAGCTTTACATTGCTTCAGACTCTGGAGCATAACGCTTCTCCAGGCTGAGGGACTGACCACCGCAAAACTTATTCGATGGTGACGGACTGATGACATCGTTTCTAAACTTCCACTGCTTCCGCTGCCTCCTCTGTTCGTTAGGTAAATGGATATAGATGCAACTATTGTAACATTTTATTGTGGCAACGTGTCGCTGTCCAGAGCTGCGTAGTTATGGTCACCGTATTCCCTTCTTGCTGATGGATCCTCCCTTAATCCTGACTCATTGACTTCTTGACAACAACTGACTTACTCCACAAACTCTGATGACGATACCTTTCGCACTCCCCTCAGCCTTTTCTACTTCAATCTCTTGCTACCCTTTACCCCTGCACTATCCACTGCCCCGCTGTTCTCCGTAACCTACTAACTATCCCTCTCCCTGACTCAAGAAATCGTAATGACACGATTGCAAATAAACCATACCCCCGGCCGGGGGTATGGTTTATCCCTCTCCCTTTTGCCACCTGATACCCCCGCTTCCTTCCTGCCCTGCAGCGCTGTACAGCCCTTGTGGTTTAGCACTTCTTTTTGATCATAATAATAATAATGGTCACCGTATGACAGAATGGACATAAATGTGTCGGAAAACTTGCCTACCAGGATAGACTAAGGGCACTGAATTTGCACTCTCTACAAAGGTGTAGAATTAGGGGGGTATGATTGAGGTATATAAATGGAAAACATATATAAATAAAAGAGATGTAAATAACGTGCTAAAATATCTAACCAAGACAGAACTCATGGCAGTGGGTTCAGGCTGGAAAAAATTAGATGTAGAAAGGATATAGGAAAGTATTTCCTTTTTTTTTTTTTTTTTTTTAGTAATAGAGTTGTTGATGAGGGGAACAAACTCTTGAGTAGCGTCATTGAAGCGAGAACCTTGTGCAGCTTAAAAATAAGACAAGTACTGAATATAAATAGTTTAGAAAACCGACAAGCTGATGAAAGAGACGTATAACACCTGGGTATCCTTACTGTGGAAACGTGTTGCCAACAAGTGGCTTCCACAGTCCAGTACAGAGATGGATATTAAAAGATGAGAAGGTTAGAGAAGTACACGAGTTGTAGATAATGGTTTGGAGAACCAAGAAGTACATAAGTGGGAGAGAGTTGGCCTTGCCTAGCATGGACCAGTAGGCCTGCAGCAGTGCTCCTTCCTTCTTATGTTTCATCTTAGTTCAGCCTAAATATAGTTAACACTGGGTACTAATAAAAATATTAACTTCGTAATATTCAGAATTATTTTTTTGCCGAGTTTCACAACAAAGACGAAAGATTTTTGCCTCAGTGACTTAAAGAGCCCAAACATTGACGTGTCCCTGGGAAAGAGTGAGCCAGGTGGCCCTAGAGACGAGCAATACAGTTGAAGAGTGAGACACACATGCAACATTTGCACATGTCTCACTCTCAGCTTGTATTATGTACCATTTTTATCAAGTTATTCAGTGCATGACAGGACGTGTGTGTGTACTCAACTAATTGTAGTTACAGGGGTCGATTCATAGCTCCTGGCCCCGCCTCTTCACCGGTCGCCACTAGGTCCTCTCTCCCTGCTCCATGAGCTGTATCATATCTCTTAAAGCTATGTATGGTATCTGCCTCCACTACCTTACTTTCCAGACTATTCCACTTCCTGGCTGAAGAAATACTTCCTATATTAGGAAGAAATACTTCCTAACATCTGAGTCTTCAACTTCCAATTGTGACTCCTTGTTGTTGTGTCCCATTTCTGGAACATCCTGTCTCTGTCCACTTTGTCGATTCTTCTCAGTATTTTATGTTATGTCCTTCCTGTCCCTACTGTCCTCCAGTGTCGTCAGGTCGAGTTCTCTTAATCTCTCCTCGTAGGACATGCCCTTTAGCTTCGGGACTAGTCTCATTGCAAATCTTTGCACTTTCAATAGTTTCCTGACGTGCTTCGCCAGGTGAGGGTTCCAAACTGGAGCTGCATATTCCAATATGGGCCTGACGTACACGGTGTACAGGGACCGGAACGACTCCTTACTGAAATGTTGGAATGCTATTCTTAGGTTCGCTAGTCGCCCATATGCTTTTGCAGTTAACATGATTCACGAAACGTAATGAGACGATTGCAAACAAACCATACCACGGGTGGGGTTTGAACCCGCGGTCAGAGAGTCTCAAAACTCCATACCGTGGGTTCAAACCCCATCCGTGGTATGGTTTGCTTATGCAGTTATTTAGCTGATATGCGCTCAGATGTACTCGGTATTATACACACACCAAGATCTTTTTTCTTGAGTGAGGTTTGTAGTCTTTGGCCCCCTAGACTGTACTCTGCGGTCTTCTTTGCCTTTTCCCGATCTTCATGCACTTGGTGGGGTTGGACTCCAGGATGCAGTTGCTGGACCAAGCCTGCAGCATGTCCAGATTCCTGCCTTATCCTCCTCGGACTGAATTATCCTCATTAATTTCACATCGTCTGCAAACAGGGACATTTCTGAGTCTATTCCTTACGTCATGTCATTCACATACACAAGAAACAGCACCGGTCCGAGTGGAACCCCGCTCGTCACAGGCTCCCACTCTGACACCTCATCATGTACCATGACTCGCCGCTGTCTTCCCGTCTGGTATTCTCAGATCCACTGCAGCGTCTTTCTTTCCTGTTATACCTGCCTGGTTCTCCAGCTTTTACACTAGTGTGTACTCACCTAATTTTGGTTGCAGGGGTCGAGACTCAGCTCCTGGTGTGTGTGTGTGTGTGTGTGTGTGTGTGTCCTCTTGCCTCTCCCAAGTTTAATATTAGCAATACCGACAGTAAGATGCTTAGGTATGTATACATGGTATTAATACTTGTAAGGCACAGATTGTGTGCCACAAGTGGATACAGTGAAAGGCATCCACTGCATTATACACGTAATGTCTTAGTGGACAGTTTTTGAAAGTGAGGAAAGCACAGGTGGGGAAAGTGGTGTGACTGCCGTATGGTGAAACTTTCTGAACAACCTGCCTCAGTAACACACACTGTCTCCACTCTCTTTATTACTACACACTTTATTACTGTACACCCTCTTTAGTGCTGCACTTCCTCTTTATTACAACACTCCCTTTTTATTACAGCACTCACTATATTACAGTACTCCCTTTTTATTACAGCACTCACTCTATTACAGTACTCCCTTTTTATTACAGCACTCACTCTATTACAGTACTCCCTTTTTATTACAGCACTCACTCTATTACAGTACTCCCTTTTTATTACAACACTCACTCTATTACAGTACTCCCTTTTTATTACACACTCCTCTATTAAATACTTACCCTTTGATCACAACACTCACTCTATTACACGTACTCCCTTTTTATTACAGCACCTCACTTCTACTACATACCCCTTTTATACAACACTCCTTTTTTATTAAAAAACAATTTACATGTACTAACACCCTCTATTATCACACCTCTTACTACCACACACCCTCTTTACTACCACCCCTACTACACACACCCCTTTACTACTACACACCACTCTTACACTACTACACACCCTCTTTACTACTACACACCCTCTTTACTACTACACACACCTCTTTACTACTACACACCCTCTTTACTACTACACACCCTCTAATAACTACTACTACACACCCTCTTTACTACTACACACACCTTTACTACTACACACCCTCTTTACTACTACACACCCTCTTTACTACTACACACACTCTTTACTACTACACACCCTCTTTACTACTACACACCCTCTTACTACTACTACACACCCTCTTTACACTACACACCCTCTTTACTACTACACACACTCTTTACTACTACACACCCTCTTTACTACTACACACCCTCTTTACTACTACACACCTCTTTACTACTACACACCCTCTTTACTACTACACACACCTCTTTAACTCACTACACACACTCTTTAACTACTACACACCTCTTTACTACTACACACCTCTTTACTACTACACACCTCTTTACTACTACACCCTCTTTACTACTACACACCCTCTTTACTACTACACACCTCTTTACTACTACACACCCTCTTTACTACTACACACACTCTTTACTACTACACACCCTCTTTACTACTACACACCTCTTTACTACTACACACCCTCTTTACTACTACACACCCTCTTTACTACTACACACACTCTTACTACTACACACCTCTTTACTACTACACTCTTTACTACTACACACCCTCTTTACTACTACACACCCTCTTTACTACTACACTCTTTACTACTACACACACTCTTTACTACTACACCTCTTTACTACTACACACACTCTTTACTACTACACACCTCTTCTACTACAACTCTTTACTACACCTCTTTACTACTACACTCTTTACTACTCACACACTCTTTACTACTCACACATCTTTACTACTACACACCCTCTTTACTACTCACACCCTCTTTACTACTACACCCCTTTACTACCCACACTCTTTACTACACACACTCTTTACTACTACACACCCTCTTTACTACTACACACACTCTTTACTACTACACACCTCTTTACTACTACACACCTCTTTACTACACACACTCTTTCACTCTTACTACTACACACCCTCTTATTCACACACTCTTTACTACTACACACCTCTTTACTACTACACACACTCTTTACTACTACACACACTCTTTACTACTCACACTCTTTACTACTCACACCCTCTTTACTTACACACACTCTTTACACACCACTCTTTACTACTACACACCCTCTTTACTACTACACACCCTCTTTACTTACACCCTCTTTTACTACCACACCTCTCTTTCTACTACCACACACCCTCTTTACTACCACACACCCTCTTTACTACTACACACTCTTTACTACTACACACACTCTTCTACTACACCCTCTTTACTACTACACACCTCTTTACTACTACACACCTCTTTACTACTACACACACCCTCTTTATCACCCTTTACACACCCTCTTTATATACACACCACTACTATACCACAACACCTCTTTACTACTACACACCTCTTTACTATACCACACACCCTCTTTATTACCACTCTTTACTACACCTTTACTACCCCCACTTCTCTTTATTACACACACCCTCTTTATTCACACACCCTCTTTATACCACACACCCTCTTTATTACCACACACCCTCTTTACTACCACACACCCTCTTTATTACCACACACCCTCTTTTCACTCTTACTACACACCTCTTTACTACTACACACCCTCTTTACACCACACACCTCTTTACTACATACACCCTCTTTATACTACACACCCTCTTTACTACTACACACCCTCTTTACTACTACACACCACTCTTTACTGTACACACACCTCTTTACTACTACACACCCTCTTTATCTACACACTCTTTTACTACAACACCCTCTTTACTACACACACCTTACTATCTTTACTACTAACACACCCTCTTTACTACTACACACCCTCTTTACTACTACACACACTCTTTACTACTACACACCCTCTTTACTACTACACACCCTCTTTACTACACCCCTCTTTACTACTACACCCTCTTTACTACTACACACCTCTTTACTACACACCCTCTTTACTACTACACACCTCTTTACTACTACACACACTCTTTACTACACACCCTCTTTACTACTACACCACCTTACTACAACGCCCTCTTTACTACTACACCCTCTTTACTACTACACACACTCTTTACTACACACCCTCTTTACTACTACACACCTCTTTACTACACACACCTCTTTACTACTACACACCTCTTTACTACTACACACCTCTTTACTACTACACACCTCTTTACTACTACACCCTCTTTACTCTACACCCTCTTTACTACCACCCTCTTTACTACTACACACACTCTTTACTACACTCTACTACTACACACCCTCTTATACTACACACCCTCTTTACTACTACACACACTCTTTACTACACACCCCTTTACTACTACACACCCTCTTTACTACTACACTCTTTACTACTAACACCTCTTTACTACTAACACTCTTTACTACTGCACACCTCTTTACTACACACCCTCTTTACTACTACACACCTCTTTATCACCCACTACTACACATCTTTACTACACACTCTTTCTACAACCTTACTCACACACCTCTTTACTACTACACACCCTCTTTGCTACTACACACCCTAAACTTTACACACCTCTTTACTACTACACCTCTTTACTAACACCTACTACCACACCACTCTTTACTACTACACACACTCTTTACTACTACACACCTCTTTCTACACACCCTCTTTACTCACACCCTCTTTACTACCACACCCTCTTTACTACACACACCTCTTTACTACCACACCCTCTTTACTACCACACACACTCTTTACTACTACACACACTCTTTACTACCACACACACTCTTTACTACTACACACCCTCTTTACTACTACAACACCCTACTTATCTACACACCCTCTTTACTACCACACACCCTCTTTACTACCACACACACTCTTTACTACTACACAACCTCTTTTACTTACCACACACCCTCTTTACTGCTGCACACCCTCTTTACTACCACCACACTACTACCACCCCCTCTTTACTACACACAACCTCTTTACTACCCCACACCCTCTTTACTACCATACACCCTCTTTACTTCCAACACCTCTTTACTACCCAAAACCCTCTTTATTACTACACACCCTCTTTTGTTCTACACACCTCTCACTACTCACAACCCTCATTATTACACACACCCCCTTTTACCATTCATCCTCTTATTATACACACCCACTTTTTAACACAAAACGTACTTTGTTTAGACCACTAGGACCCTCAGTTGTTAGTACTTGTGTTGCAGAACCAGCTAGGATCCCTGGCAGTGTGTTCTACAGTACTTGTGTTGCAGAACCAGCTAGGATTTCCCTGGCCAGTGCGTGTTCTACAGTACTTGTGTTGCAGAACCAGCTAGGATCCCTGGCAGTGTGTTCTACAGTACTTGTGTTGCAGAACCAGCTAGGATCCCTGGCAGTGTGTTCTACAGTACTTGTGTTGCAGAACCAGCTAGGATCCCTGGCAGTTCATTCACGAGAAAACTTTTTAACTAGATAGCAGCTGAAGTGGAAATGGTAAAAAAGATAGCAAATGGAGTGGAAGTTGTCAAGAAGATAGCAGCTGGAGTGGAAGTTGTCAACAAGATAGCAGATGGAGTGGAAGTTGTCAACAAGATAGCAGATGGAGTGGAAGTTGTCAACAAGATAGCAGCTGAAGTGAAGCCAACAAGATAGCAGCTGGAGTGGAAGTTGCCAACAAGATAGCAGATGGAGTGGAAGTTTTCAAGAAGATAGCTGAAGTGAAGCCAACAAGATAGCAGCTGGAGGAGTGGAAGTTGTCAACAAGATAGCAGCTGGAGTGGAAGTTGTCAACAGGATAGCAGCTGGAGTGGAAGTTGTCAACAAGATAGCAGATGGAGTGGAAGTTGTCAACAGGATAGCAGATGGATTGGAAGTTGTCAACAAGATAGCAGCTGGAGTGGAAGTTGTCAACAGGATAGCAGCTGGAGTGGAAGTTGTCAACAGGATAGCAGCTGGAGTGGAAGTTGTCAACAGGATAGCAGCTGGAGTGGAAGTTGTCAACAGGATAGCAGCTGGAGTGGAAGTTGTCAACAGGATAGCAGCTGGAGTGGAAGTTGTCAACAGGATAGCAGCTGGAGTGGAAGTTGTCAACAGGATAGCAGCTGGAGTGGAAGTTGTCAACAGGATAGCAGCTGGAGTGGAAGTTGTCAACAGGATAGCAGCTGGAGTGGAAGTTGTCAACAGGATAGCAGCTGGAGTGGAAGTTGTCAACAGGATAGCAGCTGAGTGGAAGTTGTCAACAGGATAGCAGCTGGAGTGGAAGTTGTCAACAGGATAGCAGCTGGAGTGGAAGTTGTCAACAGGATAGCAGCTGGAGTGAAGTTGTCAACAGGATAGCAGCTGAGTGGAAGTTGTCAACAGGATAGCAGCTGGAGTGGAAGTTGTCAACAGGATAGCAGCTGGAGTGGAAGTTGTCAACAGGATAGCAGCTGGAGTGGAAGTTGTCAACAGGATAGCAGCTGGAGTGGAAGTTGTCAACAGGATAGCAGCTGGAGTGGAAGTTGTCAACAGGATAGCAGCTGGAGTGGAAGTTGTCAACAGGATAGCAGCTGGAGTGGAAGTTGTAAACAGGATAGCAGCTGGAGTGGAAGTTGTCCAACAGGATAGCAGCTGGAGTGGAAGTTGTCAACAGGATAGCAGCTGGAGTGGAAGTTGTCAACAAGATAGCAGCTGAAGTGGAGGTATTCACCAAATTATGTGGATATCTTTCATTATGCCCCTAATATCCATGGTATGAGAGTGGTGACGACGCTACAGCGTCACACTGTAGGTCAAGGGACTGGATCCCAACATGTTTACTAAACAAATTACGACAGTAATGAGCTGTTTACGAGAATAATGTATTCAGTTGTTAGTGGTGGCACGATACCAAAATATTTGCCGATATCGATACCATCAAACTTAGGAGATAACCACCAATACCGATACCAAACCTGTACTTTGGCCCACACATCCTTGATAAATTAGACACGTGCTAAACTTCCTCAATAAAGATACCCAAGTGTTTTGCACATGTGTCTAATTTGTCAACTTGTCGGTTCTCTGAACTATTCATCTACACACATCTTGCCATTCATAGTAGTAGTAAGTGGTTATTGACAGTGAATTCAGTCATGTAAGCATTACCGTGAAGCATATTCACTGTTTACTAATGATCCGCACGTAGGAGAGGAAGCCTGGGACGACGTTGAGGTCCGTCCTAGACAATTGTCAAGTCACAACTGAACGCGAAATTAACAGAGAAGACTTAAAGATAGGTAATTTTAATAGAGCGAAATATTGTCCCAATGAAGGCTTGTTGGGTAGCTTTGTCTTCATACATGTTAGTAATACACAACAATAATCTTCATACATGTTAGTATAACAACAAAGTCTTCATTAATTGTAGTAATTAACAACAGTGTAGCATATACGTGAAAGCAAATTTAAACTGTTTATAATACCCACAATAAAGCTCGGACATGTTAGTCATACAACAATATTCAACAGTATACACAACTAACTCAATACATGTTAGAAGACTTAAAATAGATTTATAATTAGAAGACCAAAATAATTCTTCAATGAACTTGTTGGTTAGCTACAGTCTTCATACATGTTAGTAATACACAACAACAGTCTTCATACATGTTAGTAATACACAACAACAGTCTTCATACATGTTAGTAATACACAACAACAGTCTTCATACATGTTAGTAATACATAACAACAGTGTTCATACGTGTTAATAATACGCAACAATAATCTTCATACATGTTAGTAATACATAACATCTAAAGTAAAGAGTCATTGAGGACACTGTGCACCGTGTACGTCAGCCTCATGTTAGAACATGCAGCACCGGTATGGAACCCACACCTGGTCAAGCACGTCGAGAAATTAAAGAAAGTGCAGAGCTTTGCAGCAAGACTAGTCCCGGATTTAAGGGGTATGTCCTACAAGGAGAAGTTAAGGGAAATCAACCTGACGACGCTGGGGGACAGGAGGGACAGGGAGGATATGATAACGACATATAAAATACCGAGAGGAATTGACAAGATGGATAGGGACAGGATGTTTCAGAGATGGGACACAGCAACAAGGGGTCACAACTGGAAGTTGAAAACTCAGATGAGTCACATGGATGTTAGGAAGTATTTCTTCAGTCACAGAGTTGTCAGAAAGCAGAACAATCTGGAGAATGATGCAGTGGAGGCAGAATCCATACATAGCTTAAAATATGTTCTTATGTTCTTAAAAGAGAGGTACGCCAAGGCTCTTAGAGCAGGGAGAGTGTGGACCTAGTATCGACCAGCGACGAGGCGGGGCCAGGAGCTGTGACTCGACCCCTTCAACCACAAATAGGTGAGTACGTACACACACACACACACACACACACACACACACACACACAGTCAAGCACGTCAAGAAATTAGAGAAAGTGTTAAAGTTTGCAACAAGGCTAGTTCCAGAGCTAAGGGGAATGTCACACGAAGAAAGGTTAAGGGAAATCGGTCTAACGACACTGGAGGACAGGAGGGTCAGGGGAAATATGATAACGAGATATAAAATACTGAAAGGAATATATAAGGTGAGCAGAGACAGGATGTTCCAGAGATGGGACACAGAAACAAGAGGTCACAATTTGAAGTTGAAGACTCAGATGAGTCAAAGAGATGTTAGGAAGTATTTCTTTAGTCATTGAGCTGTCAGGAAGTGGAACAGTCTGGCAGGTAATGTAGTGGACGCAGGAACCATACATAATTTTAAGACGAGGTATGATAAAGCTCATGGAGCAGGGAGAGAGAGGACCTAGTAGCGATCGTTGAAGAGGCGGGGCCAGGAGCTATGTCTCGACCCCTGCAGCCACAGATAGGTGAGTGCACACTTACCTGACTACCTTCCTTCCTTCCTTCCTTCCTTCCTTCCTTCCTTCCTTCCTTCCTTCCTTCCTACCTACCTACCTACCTACCTACCTACCTACCTACCTACCTACCTACCTACCTACCTACCTACCTACCTAACCTACCTAACCTAACCTTACCTAACCCTACCTACCCTACCTACCTACCCTACCTACCTACCTACCCTACCTACCCTACCTACCTACCCTACCTACCTACCCTACCCTACCTACCCTCCTACCCTACCTACTACCTACCTACCTACCTACCTACCTACCTACCTACCTACCTACCTACCTACCTACCTCTACCTACCTACCTTACCTACCCTACCTACCCTACCTACCTACCTACCCTACCTACCCTACCTACCTACCTACCTACCTACCTTACCTACCTACCTACCTTACCTCACCTACCTACCTACCTACCTACCTACCTACCTCCACCTACCTACCTACCCTACCTACCTACCCTACCTACCTACCCTACCTACCTACCCTACCTACCTACCTACCTACCTACCTACCTACCTACCTACCTACCTACCTACCTACCTACCTACCTACCTACCTTAGGACCTCGGGGACGTTTTAGTAAAGTTTTTGCTGGTAACAATGTAGTGTTTTTGTTGTTGAGAGTTATTTGTACTTAAGTTTGATAGTGTTTATGTAATTATATTTTAGTTTTGAGGTTTAGTGTTATCTGTGGCGTGTATAACCTCATCTGTGGCGTGTATAACCTCATCTGTGGCGTGTATAACCTCATCTGTGGCGTGTATACCCTCATCTGTGGTGCGTATACCTTTATCTTTGGTGGTGTGTATACCCATGTGTGGTGTGTATACCCTTATCTGTGGCGTGTATACCCTTATCTGTGGCGTGTATACCACCCTCATCTGTGATGAGTATAAGCTTATCTGTCGTGTGCATACCTTTATCTGTGGTATGTATACCTCTGGCTGTTGTGTGTATACCTATAGTTGTGTATATTCTTGAATATGTTGTGTGCATACTTTAAGCTGTAGTATGTATACCTTAAGTTGTAGTATGTATACCTTAAGCTGTAGGATGTATACCTTAAGCTGTAGTATGTGTACTTAAGCTGTAGTATTTAAGCTCCGATGCTAGTTGACAGTGGTGCTACAAGACGGACGGTAACGTCGTCCTAAGGTTGGTCTCCCAGGGGCGGGTTTTTGGTGAACCCTTATAATGTGTTCGTCTAGAAAGTTGTGTGTGTGTGTGTGTTGTGTGTGTGTGTGTGTGTGTGTGTCTTGCACGTGCTCACTGCAACACAGCTTTCCCGTGTTGGAGTGCGTGAGGTGCGGAGCTGGCGCCTGCGGCCACCACCATCACCCGCGGCGTGAGCCTGCGGCAACACAGGCTCACGTCTTACATGCGTGTGCCTTCCAAGAAAGGAAGGCACACGCATGTAAGACGTCACTGCTAATCAAGTTTTCACTGGCTACCATCGTCATATTGTCAAGAGATAACATTATTTCCACTACAGTCTATTCTTAGGGTTGCTCTTGGGAAATGGAATGAACCATGGAATGTAACATACGACCCTCACTTTGACAGTGCCGGTGATATTCTGGAGGTAGAAGCGTAATACACACAATTTGAAGTAGCCACAGTAGAATCAATGAAGTCTACTTGAGGCTCAAATTTGTTGCTGCTGCGCTTACCACTACCACCATTCTCTTCCGCCCACTGCCTGGCTGGCTGGCCGGGCTCCGAGAGTAGTAAAACTCTCGAAATTCATCAAAGGTATTATCTTCTGGCCTTTTCTACTTTTCTTCCCCCGGTTGCGATTTGACAATGGTCCAGGACGGACCGACATGTCGGCATAAGGTTCCTCACAAGAGTGCAATTTTTTTTTTTTTATGAAATGCCTCAGCCACGGTATTGACTTTTTTTTTTTTATCCCTCATTCTGTGAACTGCCTCGGGCTGGACACCAGATAAGCGATATTGTCTAAAATGTTTTGCATGATAAGTGGCTTTCCTTTGAGCGTACAATTGTAACTGTATCCAATTCTGTTTGTAACATTGTATCAAAACTATAACCGAATGATCTACAAAGCCAATCACCGTATCCTCTTGTGTATTTCTAAAGGATTTTCATCTAGTGTAGTGGACGGGTCAGGTGTAGACTGGTTGGCCGGACAGTCTGTCCCCTTAATCACAGACATCTTTGTTCTATTGTAAAGCCAGTCAAATGGGTGACTGATGAAGCCACCTTAAACAGTGAAAAACTGACAGTTGTCTACAGCACTTCAGTGGCTGGCAGTCTTCTGTTGATGCCGCAGAACTTTTTATCCTCTTTGTCTTATATTTTATTTATTTCCGTTTTGTTATAATTGGTTATTCTTTTAGGGATAAAGGACACCCTAACCTAACTTAACTTCGCAGAGAAATTTCCTGCAAAGCGTATTTGAGAAATCCACGCAGATGTTTATGTCAGCATATTTCAATATGACGCCCCACTGTGAAGGCTTAGTCAGACACGTACGCTCAGGCAGTCAGGACAACACTGCAGACTGGGCTTCCTACCACCTATGTTCTCAATATACCAGTATAACCGTCTCAGTGAGTTCTCATTCACCATTGTCCCACTTAAGAACCCTTTACGACATAGGTGGGAATTAAGAGGAGAGATTGGCAGGTCAGTACCTGGCGTGTTTTGGAGTGGGGAAGTGGGTGGACCAGACAGTTTTTTTTTCCAGGGATGGAGGTGGGTGGACCAGACAGTGTGTCCCAGGGATGGAAGGAAGTGGGTGGGCCAGACAGTGTGTCCCAGGGATGGAGGGAAGTGGGTGGGCCAGACAGTGTGTCCCAGGGATGGAGGTGGGTCGACCAGACAGTGTGTCCTAGGGATGGAGGTGGGTGGACCAGACAGTGTGTCCTAGGAATGGAGGAAGGTGAGTAGACCAGACATTGTGTCCCAGGGATGGAGGTGGGTGGACCAGACAGTGTGTCCTAGGGTTGGATGTGGGTAGACCAGACAGTGTATCCTAGGGATGGAGGTGCTGGACCAGACAGTGTGTCCTAGGAATGGAGAAGGTGAGTAGACCAGACATTGTGTCCCAGGGATGGAGGTGCCTGGACCAGACGTTGTGTCCCAGGGTTGAAGGTGGGTAGACCAGACAGTGTGTCCCAGGGTTGGAGGTGGGTAGACCAGTGTGTCCCAGGGTTGGAGGTGGGTAGACCAGTGTGTCCCAGGGTTGGAGGTGGGTAGACCAGACGTGTGTCCCAGGGTTGGAGGTGGGTAGACCAGTGTGTCCCAGGGTTGGAGGTGGGTGACAGACAGTGTGTCAGGTGGAGGTGGATGACAGTGTGTCCAGGTTGGAGGTGGGTGACCAGTGTGTCCCAGTGAGTGGGTAGACATTGTCCAGTTTGGAGTGGTACCATGTATCCAGGTTGAGTGTAGACCAGTGTGTCCAGGATTGGTGGGTGACCAGTGTGTCCAGGTGTTGGAGGTGGGTGACCAGACAGTGTTCAGGTTGGAGGTGGGTAGACCAGTGTTGTCCCAGGTTGGGTGTGGTAGACCATACAGTGTGTCCCAGGTTGGTGGGTGACCAGTGTGTCCAGGTTGGAGTTGGTGACCAGTGTGTCCCAGGTTGAGGTGTGACCATGTGTCCAGTTGAGGTGTAACCAGACAGTGTGTCCCAGGGTTGAGTGGTGACCATGTTTCCGGTTGTTGACAGGATTCCAGGTTGAGGTGGTACCAGACAGTGTGTCCAGGGTTGATGTGGTGACCGTGTTCCCAGTTGGAGTGGTTGACCATGTTCCAGGGTTGGAGTGTACCATTGTCCAGGGTTGGAGTTGGTGGACGTGTCTGCTGATGGATGTATAATTGGGTTGGTCCACTTTCATGATTTACAGGATGACTTTTATATGTTGGTTTCATTCTGTGTGACAGATACTGTGATTGTGTGTTTGTTTGTGGGTGTTGTTTTGTGTGTGTGTGTTTGTGTTGTGTTTGTGATGTGTGGTGACTCACCGTGTTGTGGGTCGATACCGCTTCTGCCTCTTAGATTTTTGATGATGTAATCAATCCATGTCGTCCTTTTCTTCCCGATCGTCAGATTGTAGATTTATCAACCTCTCCTCATAGTTCATCTCTTTCGTTTGTCCTAGCCTGACTGCAAATCTTTGGACTTCTTGAATATCTGTACTGCTTACAGTGTGGGCTTCAGATGCCGTCGTGTATCAGTTATTGTCTCAATATTATATAATTTCTACAGGTATCTGTATTCAATTCCTGAATGCTATTTGTAGTTTGCTAATCCTCACATCGTTGTCATTATACGGTTGGTGTGTATTTCTGGCGATATGTTTGGTGTTATATTTACCTCCAGGTTCTTTTCACCCTGATGTTTCCATCATCTGTTTGTGCATATTGTATTGTGTCCGGTCTGCCCTCACTTTCACCAGTTCACACGTCAATGCATTTGTTCGGATTGAACACATGAAGCCACTTGTTTCACTATATTTGTAGACTGTAGAAGTCTTCCTGAAGTTTATCATTATCCTTTTCCGTTCTTATTTTTCTCATTGGTTTTACATCACCCGCAAACAGACACGTAGGACTTACCTCTAGAAGGTTTTTCACATATAAACATCAGAGGTCCTTACTCTTTACTTTCATTCTGATGTCTAATTTCGTATTGTTAATCTCTGCTTTGTTGTTCAGGTACTACCTGAAGTACTGGAGTACTCTGCCTTAACTTTCTTTTCCCTCCGGTTTCTGGATTAATCTCTGTAGTACAGTCCAAGAAGATTCATTCATTCATGTAGGTTCGCCGGTACTTCCGGCCCGGGTCTTCTCCAGATGGCGACCTGGCGTGCAAGAAGATGTAGTCTACCTAGCTATTTTTTTTTGTCTCTAATTGTCGCTGAACTCCGAATTTGCAAGACGGATTTTCCATCCCAAATTCGTGCTGGCTTTCTGTAAAGAATCTTCTCTCCAAGTGATCTAATATCCTTTTCCTTACTCTGTTCTCGAAAACTTTTGACAGTATTCATGTTAGATACAAGCCAGTAATTCAGTGCTTTTTGTTTGTCCCCCTTTTTGAGACAACATGTGCCTTTTTCCAGCTTGCTGGCATTTGTCCTGACTGGAGACACTGGCAGTACACTTTGGGTCACACAGTGGCTCTGCGCCTTCTCTCAGCACTCGTGTAGATGTGTTATTTTGTCCCTTCTCTTTTGTAACATCAAGCTCACTTAGTAGTTTCATCATTTCTTTAATTGTACTGATGCTTTCTAGTATCTGCTGATCTGGTCTGTTTACAGTTTCTTTTGATAGCTCGCCACCGTCTTAGGCTAAGACGTCTTTGAAGCTTTTGCTAAGCTCTTTCTCTCATTTTCTGTCATCCGCTTTAGCATTATAACCTGGTCCTTCACAGATTTTTCTCTTATGTGGCTGTGGAGAAATTTTGGTTCTATTTTGGTCTTTGATGCTGTATGATTTGAGATTGTCTTTCAGCTTAGAATGATAACAAATTCAGTTAGAATGATGATAAATTCTCACTATAGGCAGCACACTCCACCAATATTCAATACACTAAACCTACTCACCATACAAAACATCCATACTTATTACTGCACCTATTACATACATAGAACACTTAACTCTGATATTAACCCTCCCCTCAAACATCTCCTTGCCAACCTCAACAGAACACATGACCATAACACAAGGCACAGATCACTCTTTGATGTTCCTCGTGTCCATCTCACGCTATGCAAAAACTCAATGCACATAAAAGGCCCTAAAATCTGGAATTCATTACCTGTAAATATAAAAGAAACACTACCTGTTTATAAATTCAAGTCTCTTCTCAAAGATCACTTACTCACCCAAAACCAAATAAATACTGAATAACTGAACCTTATAAATTGTATATCTTAAATGTTTCTCACAATTATATCACACAAATGTTAAACCTAAAACCGAATCTAACTTTATTATTTTTTAAATACACTACCTAACAGAATACTCCATACGACTGAATGTACAACAATGCATGCAACCATATGACCTGTCTTTGTAATACTCACTTGTGCTTTATAGTAATCTTTTTACAATAATGTATTATCACTGATTTCATCATTGCTTAGTTAATTTTAAGTTAATTTTAAGCCAGCCCGTAATGCTATGCATAGTATAAGTGGCTTTGGCATGCTGCTCTTATCTGTATTTTTTTGTACCTCTGTATGTGTGCTCAAATTATAAATAAATAAATAAATAAATAAATATTACTGCATATTCTTATCTGGCTTCTCTGATTGATTACTTGTCGTTGTTTGATTTTTACTCTGTATATTTTTTAAACATTCTTGCTACTTCCCGTTGCCTTTCTGCATTCTTGATTAAACCACGGGCTTTTTTTTTTTTTGATTTCTTTGCTTCATGCTTGTAACAGATTTTTCCTTTGATTTTTATCACCCTTCTACGGTTTTACCTTACAGTTTCTGTTCCCATTATACTTCTCTCAGCAAGTTTCCCATTCCACCATAGTCCCCCCTTTCTGTATTCCCATTTTCTCCATTTCCATTTTTACCAGGTGGTCAAAACTTAGTAATACATAATCACTGCTTCCAAGTAATTCTCCATAAGCAACTTCAGTTATGTCATAATCGTTTTGTGTAAAAACCAGGTTTAGTCTTGCTGGCTCTTCCCCATTCTTGTTGTTTCCTTCATTACTGCTTCTATAAGTTTAGCTCTCCTTGTTTCTGATCCTCCATGTAGGTCCTAGTTTTCCCAATAAATCTCCTTATGGTTGAAATCATCTAGTACTATGAGTTTAGATTTGCGTCTTCTTGCACTGCCACTATCCCCATTATGTGTATCATTGCCTTGTTATTCTCATCATTCTTACCTTAGCCTTCTATTACTTAGTATGGATTATAGGCCACTGCCACTGTTTTGTCTCCAGACGCTGTAATACCTGCTATATAATTCCATAAATCCTGAAATCCCCCATTTTTTCCAGGTTTTCTAGTTTCTCAAATTTCCAGTGGTTTCTGACCATCAGTACTACTACTATGTTTTCCATTTCTCTTATTATTTGGTAGCTCTCTGTGAACATTGCATTTGATATTCCCAAGATTTATGTCTGTAATAGCTATATCAGGGTTTTCCTTCGCTACTTTTTCTTTTATGTTCTCACATTTGATGGTAACATATTCTGGTTCTTTTGTTTCTTACTGTTATCTAGGTAAACTAGTTTTTTTTTACTTTGTGAAGAAATTGGACAGGAATTCTTTATGGAGTATTGAGGTAAACTTGATCACTTCCCCTCTTTTGCTCCTCCCCATCCTACATGATTGGCTTGATCCTTGTTCCAGCAGTGTGATCACGTGGTTAGTTAGTGGCAGTGTGATCACGTGGTTAGTTGGTGGCAGTGTGATCACGTGGTCTCAGTGAGGTGGGGAGGACAGGGTGGAGAATGAAGATAAAGGGGCTGATGATTACTAGAGAAGAGTAAGTGAGACAATTGCAAGAAAAACTTGATCTTTCGATAGAGCAGAAGTTCAACTTGAGAGAGAGACTATCAGATGATCTCATATTTAAGGCTGACAAGAACGTTTTCGTCACAGCGGCAACGATAATGATATGCTCAATAACCAGAACATTAAAAATAAGTGATGCCGAGCCGGTGATGATTCTATTCAAGTCTCTTGTTCTCTTGTTTATCTGGAGATAAACTCCAGAACTGGAAAACGTAACGTACAGAAACTTTTACTACGAGAAACACATAATTTACTTGTGCAATTCCTCCAGAATTTCCACATCAAAATCACACCATACGAAAGTAAAGGACTTGACACGCGAACCAAAGTGCCTTCAGTGAAAAGTAGGGGCTTAAAAGGGAGCTCAATAAGTGTCAGGGGGATCTAGACTCAATTCCCTCCATTCATGCACAAGGGAAATTACCACCAGATCCCTGACTGTCTTCAGGAGTGAACTTAAACAGTTCGCTAAGACAATTTCTGATCAAGCAGGCTGTGGTGCTTACGTTGGACTGCGTGGGGCTAGCGCCAATAGGCTGATCAATCAGGCCGGCAACCGGAAGGCCTGGGACCTGGCCGCCGGGACAGTGATCTTTGAAATTGACTCCATTGACAGAGAGAGAGAGAGAGAGAGAGAGAGAGAGACAGAGAGAGAGACAGACAGACAGACAGACAGACAGACAGACAGACAGACAGACAGAGACAGAGTAGGTGGAAAAAGAGGTGGGCAAAGAAGGGAAGAGTCGGAGAAACTTAATAATAGAGATGGAATTAATGAGAGATGGTGAACAACAGGTAATCCCACCTAGTGATGACTTTGTGTTTGGTGTATAAGATAGATGTCATCATGGAAGATGGGTGTCATCAGGATGGAAGAAAGTAATGAAGAGGGAGCCGCCGCCTCTTCTTTCAAATATCCGCATTAGGCCGTTTGCTTTTCTTAATATACATTAACTGACCTGGTGAGTGACTTGCAGGTACTAACAGGATTGGACAGAAGAGGGTTGCCAATTAAACTTTGATATACTGCAGAGTTGGTCACACAGGTGGCTACTAGAGTTTAATCCAAACAAGTTCAGTCATGGAAATATGAGAGGATAGGAACCATGAAAAAATATGAGGATAAAGATCTGGAGAAATCATTACAAAGATCACATTTCCCAAGGTGTACAGTATATACACCACATGATATCGCCAGTGCATAAGAGGCTAGCTAATCTTAGAATTGACTTCAGATACTCAACAGAGACGCCTTCATAACTCTGTAGGCGACTTGTTTCATGCTGAGACTATGCAGTATTAGCGTGGAGTTCACATCTGAGAAAGCATTTTAAGAAGCTAGACGATATCTAGATGTTTGCAGTTAGACGAGTTCCAGAAATTGAGCTACAAAGAGAGGTCATAGGAAGTGAATTGAACAACATTGAGAGAAGATATAGGAGGGAGAGAGGAGAGCTGATGATTGACATGGCAAAACAGGGACAGAATGTTTGAAATGCAGGGTACCTCACCTCCCTACTTCCTTACCCGTTAAAAACTAAAATAAAAACGCAAAGAAGTCTGAATGATGCTGGAAAATACTTCCTTTATCTTAAGGGTGGTAAGTGGAATGAACTTGCTGACGAGGTGGAGGCAAGCTCTATACACAGTTTCAAGAGTAGATATGGTCTATTTATTTATTGTATTTTATTTATTATACATAGTAAGTTTCATTTTTCTTCACTTTTCATTGTCACCAGAGGAGTGACAGAATACTTTACATTCCTTTTGTGACTGGGAATAAAAGGCATGAAAATCGAGGCAGACGTCATTGGGAGGAAGGGAGGGAGTGGGGGAATGAGGACGTGTTGTGATGGTGAGATGGCAGCTGAAGCAGTAGCAGGAAGCACATGGCCGAGGCAGGTGTCAGAAGGGAAGCAGTGAGTGCATGAGGATGTGCTGTCAGGTGACTGCAGTAACAGGCAACATATTACTGAGGCGGACGTCATAGGAAAGCACTTAGTGAATGAAGTGTGGTCAGGTGACTGCAGCAGTCAGCACAAGCACAATGCTGATCTCAGACAGCCATGTCATCTGTCTGGCGCCCCGCCGCTCACCTACTCTGTGTACACTTCCGTTTTCTGTATCCTCCATAGTCACCCATTTTCCATTTTCTCTGATGATTTTACCATTTAAGAGAGGTGTCTTGAAGCTGGTGAAGGGCTCTTGATCCAAGGGCATCAAAGACATAATTAGAGCAAGATGCTTTTCTCAGTGTATGGCTTTGTTAGGGCCTTCACACAGCCAGCGAAATTATAAATAAGATTCTCTCGTTCACCATTTATTGTCTGTCTGTTATCCATCTTGGGAGTTAATGAATAACAGCTATCCTCGCTTGGATCAAACCTGATTACTTACAATTCCTCAAGAGCTGTCTGACTCCAATATATTTAGCGCATTTCCCATGAATATAAAAACGCTGATGGTTGGTAAGACACAGGTGCAATACCTGGGTATCTTCACTTATGAGACGTTTCGCTAACCAGTGATTTTTCAATTCAACAGAAGAGAATATATGCTGGAGAAAGTGACGAAGTGGTGAGGTAACTTAACATCTTCACTCACTCAGCTTTCTGTCGAAGAGAAAATTCAACATTAGTGGTCCAAGACTCATCACTCTGCTGCCAGCAGACATCAGAAATATTCCTGGAACAAATGTAGAAGTTTTTATGAGGAAACTGGATCCTTACTCGGCTAAGTGACGGATTAACCAGGCTGTGATGGATATGTGGGCCGGCGGGCCGCCAACAGCAACAGCCTGGTTGACTAGATAGTCAACAAGAAGGTCTGGCCCCAAGCTGGGTCGCGATGGCAGGAAAACTCGCGAAATAGGTCAGAATTAAATAACGGGTATAGTGGCACAGGTGTGTGTGGGGTGGATGTCTTGGGGAGAGCCTCCTCACCCCACACTCGCTGTATGGAATTCCTCATAGCATTATGTCCTGAGTTAAGCTGTTGCGGTCTCAGCAACACCTCAGATGTTATAACAACACCACAACTTGATTGTAGTTACACAAACATACGTGACACTAAGTTCACGAGGAAAGATAATACTGTGTCAGAAAGCTAGTGAAATATTATATGGCAGAGTGAGGATGGTGTGAGTAATGTCATCATACCTCGCTGTTTAGTAACCTCTCGGAAACCTGTTAGCTGTAAGGATACCAAAGAGTTACAACTGCACAGGTATATAGAATGCAACACTTAAGACATTTTTTTTAAGCATTTCGCTTGCGCAACAGGCTTCTTCAGTTGAGTACAGGTGATTATAATTGGATTATATTGGAGTGATCATTCCTTCAACCTTACTAGAATGTGGTAAGTCCCTTAACCTAAAGCAGAGGCATGAGGCCAGAATGTGTATACTGGGGCTAGAAGTGAGGTGTAGCAGCTGGAGATGTAGTAAACGGTGAGCTGGGCCTACTAGCGGAAGTAGTTATGCCAAACAGTTGTTAGCAGTAGAATTAAGGAAGCCATCACCTGTACCAAGACACCCTAGTGTTGTCTTTTACACAACCAGTAGTGTGGGCTTATATAAGGTGTCTGTATGGTGCTATGATCACTGTCACTCGTGTTCCGACAGTGCTGATGTGATGTAATGTTCATCATAATGGCTTACATAACATAGATGTTTTCGGTAAACACTGTTGACGTATTCAGTATATGGGACGTTCGTTGGTGCTTGCTGACGTGCCTGGGCCATATTCCATGCTTGTGTAGCCATGCATACGTGCGTTTTTGTAACTGCGTGCGTGCGTACTTGTGATCAGTTTGTGCAAACCAAAGTTCCTGACTCCTTTGTTCATGCAATGAGTTCCTGAGTGCTTTGTTCATGCATGAGTTCCTGAGTGCTTTGTTCATGCATGAGTTCCTGAGTGCTTAGTTCATGCAGTGAGTTCCTGAGTGCTTTGTTCATGCAGTGAGTTCCTGAGTGCTTTGTTCATGCAGTGAGTTCCTGAGTGCTTTGTTCATGCAGTGAGTTCCTGAGTGCTTTAGTTCATGCAGTGAGTTCCTGAGTGTTTTGTTCATGCAGTGAGTTCCTGAGTGCTTAGTTCATGCAGTGAGTTCCTGAGTGCTTTGTTCATGCAGTGAGTTCCTGAGTGCTTGTTCATGCAGTGAGTTCCTGAGTGCTTGTTCATGCATGAGTTCCTGAGTGCTTTGTTCATGCAGTGAGTTCCTGAGTGCTTTGTTCATGCAGTGAGTTCCTGAGTGCTTTGTTCATGCAGTGAGTTCCTGAGTGCTTTGTTCATGCAGTGAGTTCCTGAGTGCTTTAGTTCATGCAGTGAGTTCCTGAGTGCTTTAGTTCATGCAATGAGTTCCTGAGTGTTTGTTCATGCAGTGAGTTCCTGAGTGCTTTGTTCATGCAGTGAGTTCCTGAGTGTTTAGTTCATGCAGTGAGTTCCTGAGTGTTTAGTTCATGCAGTGAGTTCCTGAGTGTTTAGTTCATGCAGTGAGTTCCTGAGTGTTTAGTTCATGCAAGTGAGTTCCTGAGTGCTTTAGTTCATGCAGTGAGTTCCTGAGTGCTTTAGTTCATGCAATGAGTTCCTGAGTGTTGTTCATGCATGAGTTCCTGAGTGTTTTGTTCATGCAAGTGAGATTCTGAGTGCTTTGTTCATGCATGAGTTCCTGAGTGCTTTGTTCATGCATGAGTTCCTGAGTGCTTTTTTCATGCAATGAGTTCCTGAGTGCTTTGTTCATGCAGTGAGTTCCTGAGTGCTTTAGTTCATGCAATGAGTTCCTGAGTGCTTAGTTCATGCAGTGAGTTCCTGAGTGCTTTGTTCATGCAGTGAGTTCCTGAGTGCTTTGTTCATGCAGTGAGTTCCTGAGTGCTTTGTTCATGCAGTGAGTTCCTGAGTGCTTTGTTCATGCAATGAGTTCCTGAGTGCTTTGTTCATGCAATGAGTTCCTGAGTGCTTTGTTCATGCAATGAGTTCCTGAGTGCTTTGTTCATGCAGTGAGTTCCTGAGTGCTTTGTTCATGCAATGAGTTCCTGAGTGCTTTGTTCATGCAATGAGTTCCTGAGTGCTTAGTTCATGCAATGAGTTCCTGAGTGCTTTGTTCATGCAGTGAGTTCCTGAGTGCTTGTTCATGCAGTGAGTTCCTGAGTGCTTAGTTCATGCAATGAGTTCCTGAGTGCTTTGTTCATGCAGTGAGTTCCTGAGTGCTTTGTTCATGCAATGAGTTCCTGAGTGCTTTGTTCATGCAGTGAGTTCCTGAGTGCTTTGTTCATGCAGTGAGTTCCTGAGTGCTTTGTTCATGCAATGAGTTCCTGAGTGCTTAGTTCATGCAATGAGTTCCTGAGTGCTTTGTTCATGCATGAGTTCCTGAGTGCTTGTTCATGCAGTGAGTTCCTGAGTGCTTTGTTCATGCAATGAGTTCCTGAGTGTTTTGTTCATGCAGTGAGTTCCTGAGTGCTTTGTTCATGCAGTGAGTTCCTGAGTGTTTTGTTCATGCAGTGAGTTCCTGAGTGCTTTGTTCATGCAATGAGTTCCTGAGTGCTTTGTTCATGCAGTGAGTTCTGAGTGCATTTTTCATCAATGTGTTTTGAGTGTTTGTTGCATCATTGTTGCTTAGTGCTAGTTCTCAATGAGTTCAGAGTCTTAGTTCGCATCAGTCCTGGTGCTTTGTTATGTACAATGAGTTCCTCAGTTGTGTTTAGTTCATGCAGTGACTTACCTATTTGTTATGCAGTGAGTTCTTAGTTGCCCCCTGTCCCCCATCGCCATATGAGTTTTATTGCTTAGTCTGCGTGAATTCCTAGTGCTTTCTTCAGCTAATATCTCCGTAGGAGATGAACTTATTCATAAGAGTTTGAGTGACTTTTTCATGCATGAGTCTACATGCTAGTCGGCATTATGTTCCTCCCAAACTTCCTGATGCTTTGTATATGCAGTGAGTTCCTGAGGTTGTTAGAATGGTCTGAGTCGCTTTACGCTTAATCACGTAGCCCTCAGCGTGTTAGGCTCGCAAATTCATTGCAGGAGTTCCTGAGGTAATTGTTCATGCTAGTAGAGTTCACCATGGATGTATCTTGCATGCAGACTTGATTTCCTGAGTGTTATGGTTCATCAGTGAGTTCTCTGAGTGCTTTTGTGTCATAGCAATAGTTCCTGAGTGCTTCTTCAAAGCCATGATTCACTAGATGTTCTGTGTTCATGCAGTGAGTTCCTGACGTGCTTTGTCAAGGCAGTGAATTTCCTGAGTGACTTATATGTTCATCTGAGTTCCTGAGTGTTTGTTTGAAGCAATGAGTTCACCAACACTCTGAGCACTGAAACACTCCCAGACCATGGGCAAGTCTGGGTGTTTGGTGGTCCCACAGGTGTAGCTATTGTCTAGTGGGTCACTACCTCTGGGCTGGTACACATGTCCACGGTTCCAGGTGACGGTGAAGGTTGCTTCATCACTCCAAAGTACTTCAAACCACTATTGAGGATTCCAGTGAAGATATTTCTTTACATAATCCAGACTATGTTTCTTCTGTGGCTGGAGAGAATCGGTTTCTTAGCCTGGTGGTGACTACTGTACCCAGTTCTGACACACATCTGTTAACAGTTCTTACAGACACCTCTGAGAAAAGATGTGGGTTCTTTTCTTTCAATTCTCTAACAGTTATCTTAGGTGTACTCTCCAACTGCTTCTTTAACACAGTTAAGGAAGGTACAAACAGATGTCTTCTTCGAGGGGCCAGACCGAGGTTTGGCAAAAGGTAACTCGACACCGCCACCAACCTTGAAACGCTGCACCCAGTTCATCACTGAACACACACACACACACACACACACACACACACACACACACACTAACATTCTCCACTATTTCTTTCGTCTGGTGCCCAGCTTTGTGAAGTCCTATGATTTGAGCTATAGTTTCAGGTGATAAAGACTTCTTTTTACCCATAATCAAACATGTATAGCACCAAAATCAGAGGGAACACCGGACAAAAGATGGGGCAGATGAGAGACAAAAGCGCAACACTTCTTCTCACCTCGGCAGCCACGTGAGCACTGAGGAGTCACTGTGGAGTGTGGAGGCAGGCCGTGACGTCATGCTAACGGCTGCTACTCGGCATAATGCGCTGGCAAAAAAAGACCCCACTGTTTGGTAGGCCTATGATTTTCGTCACAGCATTATGCCGGGAGCGTTCACCCGGCATAATGCCGTGACTAGCAGTGTAGATCGTTCCACCTCCTGATTCATCTGTTTTTTACCCTCCAGCTGTGACTTTGTACTTGAGACCCGCCTCTCAGACTCTCCCTGTTCACCTGTCGATTCCTCTTGAGTATTTTGTACATCGTAATCATGTCAGCTCTAGTTTTCTTCCCTCTAGTATCGTCAGGTTTAGCTCCTCTAGCCTCTTCTCGTAGGTTGTACCCCTCAGCTCTGGGACTAGTTTGGTTCAAACCTTTTACTTTTTTTCCAAATGTGGGTTCCATACTTGCACTGCATACTCCAAGATGTGTGGTAGTGTTGTTAGTGTCAACAGGTGTTACACCATCTGTGTGGTAGTGTTGTTAGTGTCAACGGGTGTTACAGCAGCTGTGTGGTAGTGTTGTTAGCGTCAACGGGTGTTACAGCAGCTGTGTGGTAGTGTTGTTAGTGTCAACGGGTTTTTACAGCAGCTGTGTGGTAGTGTTGTTAGTGTCAACGGGTGTTACAACATCTGTGTGGTAGTGTGTTAGTGTCAACGGTGTTACAGCAGCTGTGTGGTAGTGTTGTTAGTGTCAACGGGTGTTACAGCAGCTGTGTGGTAGTGTTGTTAGTGTCAACGGGTGTTACAGCAGCTGTGTGGTAGTGTTGTTAGTGTCAACGGGTGTTACGGCAGCTGTGTGGTAGTGTTGTTAGTGTCAGCGGGTGTTACAACAGCTGTGTGGTAGTGTTGTTAGTGTCAACGGGTATTACAGCAGCTGTGCAGTAGTGTTGTTAGTGTCAACGGGTGTTACAGCAGCTGTGTGGTGGTAGTGTTAGTGTCAACGGGTGTTACACCATCTGTGTGGTAGTGTTGTTAGTGTCAACGGGTGTTACAGCAGCTGTGTGGTAGTGTTGTTAGTGTCAACGGGTGTTACAGCAGCTGTGTGGTAGTGTTGTTAGTGTCAACGGGTGTTACACCATCTGTGTGGTAGTGTTGTCAGTGTCAACGGGTGTTACAGCAGCTGTGCAGTAGTGTTGTTAGTGTCAACGGGTGTTACAGCAGCTGTGGTAGTGTTGTTAGTGTCAACGGGTGTTACACCGTCTGTGTGGTAGTGTTGTTAGTGTCAACGGGTGTTACACCGTCTGTGTGGTAGTGTTGTTAGTGTCAACGGGTGTTACAGAAGCTGTGTGGTAGTGTTGTTAGTGTCAACGGGCGTTACACCGTCTGTGTGGTAGTGTTGTTAGTGTCAACGGGTGTTACAGCAGCTGTGTGGTAGTGTTGTTAGTGTCAACGGGTGTTACAGCAGCTGTGTGGTAGTGTTAGTGTCAACGGGTGTTACAGCAGCTGTGTGGTAGTGTTGTGTCAACGGGTGTTACACCGTCTGTGTGGTAGTGTTGTTAGTGTCAACGGGTGTTACAGCAGCTGTGTGGTAGTGTTGTTAGTGTCAACGGGTGTTACAGCAGCTGTGTGGTAGTGTTGTTAGTGTCAACGGATGTTACAGCAGCTGTGTGGTAGTGTTGTTAGTGTCAACGGTGTTACAGCAGCTGTGTGGTAGTGTTGTTAGTGTCAACGGGTGTTACAGCAGCTGTGTGGTAGTGTTGTTAGTGTCAACGGGTGTTACAGCAGCTGTGTGGTAGTGTTAGTGTCAACGGGTGTTACAGCAGCTGTGTGGTAGTGTTGTTAGTGTCAACGGGTGTTACAGCAGCTGTGTGGTAGTGTTGTTAGTGTCAACGGGTGTTACAGCAGCTGTGTGGTAGTGTTGTTAGTGTCAACGGGCGTTACACCGTCTGTGTGGTAGTGTTGTTAGTGTCAACGGGTGTTACAGCAGCTGTGTGGTAGTGTTGTTAGTGTCAACGGGTGTTACAGCAGCTGTGTGGTAGTGTTGTTAGTGTCAACGGGTGTTACACCGTCTGTGTGGTAGTGTTGTTAGTGTCAACGGGTGTTACAGCAGCTGTGTGGTAGTGTTGTTAGTGTCAACGGGTGTTACAGCAGCTGTGTGGTAGTGTGTGTTAGTGTCAACGGATGTTACAGCAGCTGTGTGGTAGTGTTGTTAGTGTCAACGGGTGTTACAGCAGCTGTGTGGTAGTGTTGTTAGTGTCAACGGGTGTTACAGCAGCTGTGTGGTAGTGTTGTTAGTGTCAACGGGTGTTACAGCAGCTGTGTGGTAGTGTTAGTGTCAACGGGTGTTACAGCAGCTGTGTGGTAGTGTTGTTAGTGTCACGGTGTACAGCAGCTGTGTGGTAGTGTTGTTAGTGTCAACGGTGTTACAGGCAGTTTGTATGGTAGTGTTGTTAGTGTCAACGGGCGTTACACCGTCTGTGTGGTAGTGTTGTTAGTGTCAACGGGTGTTACAGCAGCTGTGTGGTAGTGTTAGTGTCAACGGGTGTTACACCGTCTGTGTGGTAGTGTTGTTAGTGTCAACGGGTGTTACAGCAGCTTTGTGGTAGTGTTGTCAGTGTCAACGGGTGTTACAGCAGCTGTGCAGTAGTGTTGTTAGTGTCAACGGGTGTTACAGCAGCTGTGTGGTAGTGTTGTTAGTGTCAACGGGTGTTACAGCAGCTGTGTGGTAGTGTTGTTAGTGTCAACGGGTGTTACAGCAGCTGTGTGGTAGTGTTAGTGTCACGGGTGTTACAGCACTGTGTGGTAGTGTTATGTTCAACGGGTTTACAGCAGCAATGTGTAGTGTTGTTAGTGTCAACGGGTGTTACAGCAGCAGTGTGGTTGTGTTGTTAGTGTCAACGGGTGTTACAGCAGCAGTGTGGTAGTGTTGTTAGCGTCAACGGGTGTTACAGCAGCTGTGTGGTAGTGTTGTTAGTGTCAACGGGTGTTACAGCAGCTGTGTGGTAGTGTTGTTATGTCAACGGTGTTACAGCAGCAGTGTGGTTGTGTTGTTAGTGTCAACGGGTGTTACAGCAGCAGTGTAGTAGTGTGTTAGTGTCAACGGTGTTACAGCAGCAGTGTGGTATGTTGTTAGTGTCAACGGGTGTTACAGCAGCAGTGTGGTAGTGTTTTAGTGTCAACGGGTGTTACAGCAGCAGTGTGGTAGTGTTGTTAGTGTCAACGGGTGTTACAGCAGCAGTGTGGTAGTGTTGTTAGTGTCAACGGGTGTTACAGCAGCAGTGTGGTAGTGTTGTTAGTGTCAACGGGTGTTACAGCAGCAGTGTGGTAGTGTTGTTAGTGTCAACGGGTGTTACAGCAGCAGTGTGGTAGTGTTGTTAGTGTCAACGGGTGTTACAGCAGCAGTGTGGTAGGTTGTTAGTGTCAACGGGTGTTACAGCAGCAGTGTGGTAGTGTTGTTAGCGTCAACGGGTGTTACAGCAGCAGTGTGGTTGTGTTGTTAGTGTCAACGGGTGTTACAGCAGCAGTGTGGTTGTGTTGTTAGTGTCAACGGGTGTTACAGCAGCTGTGTGGTAGTGTTAGTGTCAACGGGTGTTACAGCAGCAGTGTGGTAGTGTTGTTAGTGTCAACGGGTGTTACAGCAGCAGTGTGGTAGTGTTGTTAGTGTCAACGGTGTTACAGCAGCAGTGTGTAGTGTTGTTAGCGTCAACGGGTGTTACAGCAGCAGTGTGGTAGTGTTGTTAGTGTCAACGGGTGTTACAGCAGCAGTGTGGTAGTGTTGTTAGTGTCAACGGGTGTTACAGCAGCAGTGTGGTAGTGTTGTTAGCGTCAACGGGTGTTACAGCAGCAGTGTGGTTGTGTTGTTAGTGTCAACGGGTGTTACAGCAGCAGTGTGGTTGGTTGTTAGTGTCAACGGGTGTTACAGCAGCAGTGTGGTAGTGTTGTTAGCGTCAACGGGTGTTACAGCAGCAGTGTGGTTGTGTTTTAGTGTCAACGGGTGTTACAGCAGCAGTGTGTTGTGTTGTTAGTGTCAACGGGTGTTACAGCAGCAGTTTTGGTAGTGTTGTTAGTGTCAACGGGTGTTACAGCAGCAGTGTGGTAGTGTTGTTAGTGTCAACGGGTGTTACAGCAGCAGTGTGGTTGTGTTGTTAGTGTCAACGGGTGTTACAGCAGCAGTGTGGTTGTGTTGTTAGTGTCAACGGGTGTTACAGCAGCAGTGTGGTAGTGTTGTTAGTGTCAACGGGTGTTACAGCAGCAGTGTGGTAGTGTTGTTAGTGTCAACGGGTGTTACAGCAGCAGTGTGGTAGTGTTGTTAGTGTCAACGGGTGTTACAGCAGCAGTGTGGTAGTGTTGTTAGTGTCAACGGGTGTTACAGCAGCAGTGTGGTAGAGCTACATTGCCTAATACAATGTTATTCGGTCATTTCACAACTATCCTACAAAGTGGAAACGAAAACTATACGACGTTTGGATTTCTCGTGGACCGTCATAAAGTCAAGACTTGATTATGGTATAAGATGGGCCGAAATAACTTCCAGTTTGCAGTTTTAATTTGTGGGTTATGAATAGTTTCAGCCATAGTTATTTGACAAATCTTGTTATGTTGTACTTCCAATGTTGTGTTGTATGGGCCTCAGCTTGTGTTGCTCACTTGTGTAAGGAACTCAGACTAACAACACTGAAAAAGAGGAGGTCCAGGGGGCACACAAATGTGACTTGCAAAACATGCAAAATATTCAAGTTATTAAATACAGTAGGGAGAGAGAGTTTGAAATGCGCAGAAGGAACCAAGAAACAGATGGCAGTTAAGGATGAGGAGCCACGAGGACACTGACAAGCACTTTTTCAGTCATAGTATTAAATGAAACTCACTAGAATACTTGATGAAGAATTGGTAGAGTAGCTTCATGAATAGAAATGATAGGGCTCTGAACACCTGAAATCAGTGAAATCGGTCGATAAGAACCGAGAGGCGGAGCCAGGAACTATGACACGACCCCTACAAACCAAATTATGTAATTTGGTGAGTACCTAGAGCTGTGGTGGTGTTGTCTGTGAGGTGTTGCTTAGTGTTATAGATGTTGCATGTATGTGGTAGCCGTGGCTTCTTATATATAACTTGCGTCGTGTGTGTGATAATGTTACATAAATTGTTTGATTCTCACTGAGGTTGTGTAAGTCACCTCTGCTCTAAATAATATCTGTTGAATTTGTCGCACGCACTGTATGGGAGCTATTGTGCACGAGGTCCGTACTGTATGAGAACCATCCAGTGCATGGTACATGTTATGTGAGAGCCAGTCAGTGCATGGTCCATGTTATATGAGAGCCAGTCAGTGCATGGTTCATGTTATATGAGAGCCAGTCAGTGCATGGTCCATGTTATTGAGAGCCAGTCAGTGCATGGTTCATGTTATATGAGAGCCAGTCAGTGCATGGTCCATGTTATATGAGAGCCAGTCAGTGCATGGTCCATGTTATATGAGAGTCATTCAGTACATACCTACCTGGAGGTTATTCCGGGGATCAACGCCCCTGCGACTCGGTCCACGACCAGGCCTCCCGATGGATCAGGGCCTGATCAACCAGGCTGTTACTGCTGGCCGCACGCAGTCCAACGTACGAGCCACAGCCCGGCTGATCCGGCACTGACTTTAGGCATCTGTCCAGCTCTCTATTGAAGGCAGCCAGGGGTTTATTGTTAATTCCTCTTATGCTTGGTGGGAGGCTCTTGAACAGTCTTGGGCCCCGGACACTTATGGTGTTTTCTCTTAGTGTACCAATGGCGCCCCTACTTTTAATTTGGGTTATTTTGCATCGCCTGCCCAGTCTTTTACTTTCGTAGGGAGTGATTTCTGTGTGCAGATTTGGGACCATTCCTTCCAGGATTTTCCAAGTGTAGATTATGATATATCTCTCCCTCCTGCGTTCCAACGAGTACAAGTCAAGTGCTTCCAAGCGTTCCCAGTAGTTAAGGTGCTTGACAGAACTTATACGTGCAGTAAAGGATCTCTGTACACTCTCTAGATCTGCAATTTCACCTGCTTAGAACGGAAATGTTAATGTACAGCAATATTCCAGCCTAAAGAGAACAAGTGATTTAAAATGGATCATCATTGGCTTGGCATCTCTCGTTTTGAACGTTCTCATTATCCATCCTATCATTTTTTTTTACACTTGTGATCGTGGCACTGTTGCGATCCTTGAAAGTGAGATCTTCAGACATTACTACTCCCAGGTCCCTTACATTATTTTTCCGCTCTATTGTATGGCCAGAGTCTGTAGTATACTCTGTTCTCGTTATTATCTCCTCCAGTTTTCCATAACGGAGTAGTTGGAGTTTGTCCTCATTAAACATCATATTGTTGTTCGTTGTCCACTGGAAAACTTTGTTTATATCTTCTTGGAGGTTAACCGCGTCCTCAGCAGATGACAGCCTCATGCAGATCCTGGTATCGTCTGCAATTGATGATACGGTGCTGTTGTGTATATCTCTGTCTATGTCTGATATGAGGATAAGGAATAAGATGGGGGCGAGTACTGTGCCTTGTGGAACAGAGCTCTTCACTATGGCAGCCTCCGATTTAACTCTGTTGACCACTACTCTTTGTGTTCGATTGGTTAGGAAGTTGAAGTACATGGTCCATTTTATACCTGGAGTTTACCTGGAGAGAGTTTCGGGGGTCAACGCCCCCGCGGCCCGGTCTGTGACCAGGCCTCATGGTGGATCAGGGCCTGATCAACCAGGCTGTTACTGTTGACTGCACGCAATCCAGCGTACGAGCCACAGCCCTACTGGTCAGGTACCGACTTTAGGTGCTTGTCCAGTGCCTGCTTGAAGACAGCCAGGGGTCTATTGGTAATCCCCCTTATGTATGCTGGGAGGCAGTTGAACAGTCTTGGGCCCTTAAGATACATTCAGTACATGGTCCATGTTATATGAGACCGTGCGTGGACCGCACTGTATTAATTATTGCTTACTTGGACCGTACTGTATATAAGGATCATTATATACGTGGTGCACGCCATATAAATGTCATTATATGTAAGCAGCATATTAAGGAGTGGAGGTATGAGGTGTTCCGCCTTGATAGCTAACACCACTTGCTCACCTGTAGTGCTTTCACCGTGCACGGTCCACCAAGACTTCCTCTACCAGTGGTGAAAGTACGTACTCTACCACCTCTTGCAGTCTTCCCGTCTCTTCCACTTCCTACTTCTTATCCATACATTCGTCCCTCTCTCATGTGTCTTCCTGGTTTGTTGTTGTCAGTTTCTTTCCATCCGTCTTCTAGTTGCTCTCTTTAGAGTTTACATTCTGTATTCAACCACTGATATCCCCTTCTTCCTCCCTCCCTCCTAAACAATCACCACCACCCAATCCCTCCTCCTCCCTCCCTCCCTCTTTCTTTCTGCTTCCTCGCACCTCTCTGCTTCTTCCTAAGCATCCCCCTAGTCCTCTTCCTTTTCTCCTACGCTTCCTCGCTCTCATTCCATTTCTCTTCTTCCTTCTCTTCCTCTTCCCTCTCTTCTTCCTCTCGTTTTCCTTCTACCCGTCTGTCCTAATAGTTTCCTTAGGAAAAAGAAGGTAGGTGCCTTAATTCACTTGAAGGCTCCTGAACCAGACAGTAGGTGCTATCCTTCCCTTCTTTGAATCAAACCTGTGTACCCCAACACCTACCATTCCCTAAACATTGATGACTTAGGGTCTATCAATATCTTTATTGATAGACCCTTTATTGATATCTTTATTGATGATTGATGATGCTATTACTAGTACTGCCGTTAAGGTGGTATGTTCGCTCACATTATTTACGGCACTCTCCAACTAATTCATTCCATACATACATCATATACACAGTATGTACAGTATGTGCAAACAATCGCAGACGGACAATCTTAACTATGCAAGACAAGCCACGGGGGATGGGGTTGGAATCTTTAGCTTAAGTACTTTCACACTTCTCAATGCATCATCAGGAGCTATGCAGTTTTGCAAGAGAGAGCAACTAAAGCAGGGATGGAGTCCTCAGAGGAGCGTGGTGCGGATGTGTCACCGGCCACGGTGACCCTTAGAATGGTCAATGCCAACGCCACCCTACCACCATCCCCCTACTCCCCATATGGGGTAGGAGGGTTTCTGAGATGTCAAGTATGAAATTATAAGATATAGCCAACCCCAAGCTTTTTCTAGTCGTTTATAATAGGCCATGTAGTTTGAGAAAATGTTTCTCGTTGGATACTATACTCATGGATTGCTATTATTCTTTATAACCTTTTTAAATAAAAGAAAGGAATAGACTGTGCTCTTTGTCCGTTTAAATGCTCTGGGGTACTTGAATGTTCTGTTGAGATACTCAGAAATATTTCTTCCTAAATATTGTTTACTATTCTTCTCAGTGTCTGTTAATATGCCTGACATGGGAATCTTCTATGCCTTTCCGATAATATTTCTGTGATATAAATTTCAAATTTCTACTAACACCCTTTGACCTATCCTTATGTTATCTCGTAATCTTGTGTGCTTGTCATTGTATGGTACACTAACAGCTAAACACGTTATGTAACCAATCACAACTGACGTGGTATGAATTTTTGGTGTATAGAGACAGGTCGGGCGTCACCAATCCATCAACCCACCTGACATAATGAGCAATCCTGTGATTTTGTATAGCATTGTTGTTTAAGATTGTGTACAATGGACTCTACTAAATAGTTATTGAGCTTGTATAACCCATAATTTGAGTTGTATACTGTGTTCCCATTTCGGTGGGTGATTACATGAACTAACGTGGTTAAAGATAGCATTCGACTCCTGCCCTGTCCTGAGTATTTATGTTGGCCTATTCTGGTTTCCAGAAATTTACCTGTTTGACCAATATATGAGAGAGGACACTGAGTACACGGGACCTTGTAAACTCCACCAACTTTGTTGGAGAGTGTGTTTTTAAGAACATAAGAACATAAGAACATAAGAATGTAGGAACACTGCAGAAGGCCCACCGGCCCATACGAGGCAGGTCCCCATCAAAACGACATCCACCCAAAGCCACCCAAGAAACAACTCCCGTACCCCTTGACACCAATCAAACCCAGCCCCCCCCACTCATACGTCTGTCCAGTCCCCTCCCAAAGCCACCCAAGGTCCCAGCCTCCATCACCCCACTGGGAAGACCGCTCCACGCATCCACAACTCTGCCAGAAAACCAGCACCCACCTATGTCCTTTCCAAATCCAAACTTATCCAACTCAAATCCATTATTCCCGGTTCTTACCTGGTTCGACACCCTCAGTACTTTATTAATGTCTCCCTTGTTTATGCCCGTCATCCACTTATACACTTCAATGATATCTCCCCTCATTCTACGCCTCTCCAGAGAGTGGAGATTTAAGGCTTTGAGTCTATCTTCATACGGGAGGTTCCTTACATAAGAACTAAAAGGAAGTCATGGTCACTGGGGGCATGTGTATACTGCAACTGTATTGTAACTGAACATGACTGTAACCGTACCACCCAGCTCCCTGTATTTTTGAAAGCAAGGTTTATATTGATCTTTTTTCCTGGTTATCACTTCCTTAGGTTCAGTCCTGTAGAAAGTCTTTCTTGCTGATATTAATGCTTTCTCGACAAAATCCCTAGGATATCTCAGTTTTGTGGCTATGTTGAATATATTGCTGATTTCGTCCTCTAGGTACTCTGGACTGAAGATGCGCAAGGCTCTCAAGAATACTGTGAGGAACATACTCCTTTTTACCCTGGTTTCCTGGTTGGAATAATAGAAAAAGCTTGGGGCTGGCTATTATATTTTATAATTTCATATTTGAAGTCTCAGAAACCCTCCTACCCCATATGGGGAGTAGGGGGATGGTGGTAGGGTGGGGATGGCACTGACCATTCTAAGGGTAACCATGGCCGGTGACACATCCGCACTACGCTACTCTAAGAACTTCCTCCCTGCTTTAGTTGCTCTCTTGCAACATTGCATAGTTCCTGATGATGCACTGAGAAGTGTGAAAGTATTTGAGCTCAAGATTTCCACCCCCCGTGGCTTGTCTTGTATATATATATTCATCCATAGGCGCCATAGTCTCAGTTATAAATGTTCATAACATCCATAGGCGCCATAGTCACAGTTGTAGATAACTGTCAACAACTGTGACAGCCTTTCCAACCTGTAGATAAATGGTTCAGAGAACCGACAAATTAATAAATTACACATGTGCAACACTTGGGTATTTTTATTGAGGAAACGTTTCGCCACACAGTGGCTTCATCAGTCCATACAAAGGAGAATGGTGAAGAACAGGAGGAGTTTGAGGTAATCACTCCCTCAGCCTCGAGTCGATGTAATCAGTCCATCAAGCTTTTCAAGATTGATCAACTGGTCAGTTCTCTGAACCATTTATCTACAGGTTGAAAAAGTCTTGGGTCACAGTTGTTCGTCACTGTGTGGCGAAACGTTTCCTCACTAAAGATACCCAAGTGTTACATATGCGTCTAATTTATCAAATTTTCAACCTATTGCCAGAAGATGTCAGAAATATTGTGGGAACGAGGGTAGAAATTTTCAAGAAAAATTGAACCACTCTCTACTGAAAGTGCTTGATCTACAAGAGTTTTGATGGCTGTGGGTTGCTAGCACCAACAGCCTGCAACACCATGAGGTCAACAGGGAAGCTTGGCCACAGACCGGGCTGCGAGAGTAGAACCCTGGAAGGTGGTCACGGGTATGGTATACTTCAGTTGTGCCATTATTCATTACAGATAAGATCTTCAAATTAGCTCCTGATCAGTCGGACTGTGTTCGGCTGGTAATAACAGCCAGGTCTATCAGACCAGCAATCGGGGGACCTGGTCTGGGACCGGGCCGTGAAAGACTCTTGCAATAGTTGCCGCTGAATTTACCTTAGTAAGAAACGTTCATGTCAAAGCTTATGTTAAAGGTAGTTTTGAATTTCAACAAGACGGCGATGACGCCCAGATTGTACTCCAGGTAGACAGAACTCAACTACAACCGTTAACGTGAAAATCTAGAAAGGTGATGTAAATGTATTTATTGGGGTGGCAGGTGGTCTGGTGGTCTTCTAAACACAAATGTTGTCAGATCTCTCCAGAGGGTTATAAGGTTAATGGACATGTCTGAGGCCACATCTCAAGTATTATCTTAAGCACATACCATAAACATTACGTGGTGAGAGAACACCCTTCTTCACCACCAGCAGCATCCCTCCCTTCCCTAACTCTTATCACCACCTTTCCTCACACTACAGTCACTCCTTCACTGCACCACCTGTGATTTACCTGAGACTGATTTCGAGGAATTTTCAGTCCTTGCAGTTCGGCTTTCGACCAGGCTTCTTTGTTGATTCTCTGTTAAACCAAGCAGTCAACATTCCAATACATAAATGATATTGTATACCATTAATATAATGATACAAGTTGGTGCAGTTAGCGCCCCCCCACTCCCTGGTCTATATAGCCATCACAGCCTGCTTGATCTGGCATTTGGCGGAGGTAATGATCCAGTTTAGTTTCCTCTTGAAAACTTCTACACTTATTCTGGCAATATTTTTGATATTTGCTGGTTATGGGTTGAGTCTTGGTCCACGGATGAAGAAACAGTCTTATATTACTGTGCCTATTGGTACCCCTGCTTTCCACCAAGTTTATTTTATGCTTTCTCCTAAACCTCTCAAACCATTGAAATTTGGGACAGGCCCTCCAATATCTTCCAGGTTTATATCATAGGTATCTCTCGCTTCAGAGTGTATTTCAGATGCTTTGAGGTATTCCCAATAGTTTGATTGCTTCATTGACTCATTGAGGGCAGTAGAGGATCTCATCGTTTTCCAGCTTTTATCTCTTCTGCCTGAGTCGTGAGCACTGAACACTATTCTACAAATGAGAGTATAAGTGATTTGGATATTACCAGTATTGATTGGCATTATGTATCTTATTTTCAAAATTTTCATTATCCGCTATATAATTTTTTGGCCTTTGCCGCATTCCCTTTATTGTACTGTAAATTAAAGATGATTTCCTGTTATTCCTAAATCTTTTACCTGTTCCTTGCGTTCTGCGAGATGGTCTGCTTGCTTTCTGTATTTTGTTTTGAGTTCTACATTCTCTCCATATCAAAGCAAGTGAAATTTGTCAGTATTAAACATCTTGTTATTCTCATTTGTTTTTCCTATTGTAATTTTTCTGTATCTTCTTACTTTCATACTTATTTTAGCATCGTCGACAAAGGACGGTACGATGCTGTGCCTTAAGGTACTGAATTTTTTGTTTTGTTGAGAATAGACTGTTTTGTGTTGTTTATTAAAAAATTTAGTATCTATTTTCCATCTTTTCCTGTTATGCCCATTGTCCTCATTTTATAAGCCATCACTCTATGATCACATTATTCAAATGCCTCTACAAAATTCGTTAAGGCTACAAGATTACCAGAGGACCATTTCATGGCTCACCGCCCCTGCGACCCGGTCCCAGACCAGGGCTTCTGGTTGATGGCCTGATCAACCAGGAGTCCAGTGTATGTACCACAGCTCGGCTGTTGAGGCACTGACTTGAGTAACTCATTAAGTAGACCACATCTGCATTTCTTGCAAAGCCTCGGATATTGTCATAATGGTGTAATAGCTGTGACAGGGATGATCTTTCTGCTCTGACTTGTGTTACGTAGATCATTTCTCTCCCCTTCCCCGTAAAATGTATGTTGACGTCTCAGACCTATTCAGAGACTTATGTGTGATGTTAGTGCTATTGGTCGGCAATGTGCCATAGCTCTGTTACCTCTGTGAAGCAAGGCTACGTCTTCTCTTTTTAAAAGCCTCTGTAATTTCACCTGAAGCTAGTCTCCCCCCCCCCCCAAAAAAAAAAAAAAAATAATTATTGGTGCATTTCTTTATAAGTACAGTACTAAATTCCAGGAATCAGACCCAGGTAATGTCGGAAGACCTCACCTTCAAGGACCACATCAATGTCACTATCACATCTGCGAGGAAACTGATAAGATGGATAATGAGAACATTCAAGACAAGATATGCCAAGCCAATGATGATCCTTTTTAAATCACTTGTTCTCTTTAGGCTGGAATACTGCTGTTCATTAACATTCCCATTCAAGGCAGGTGAAATTGCAGATCTAGAGAATGTACTGCGTGTATAACTTCCATCAAACCCCTTAACTACTGGGAACGCCTGGAAGCACTTGACTTGTACTTACTGGAGTGCCGGCGAGAGAGACATATCATATCTACACCTGGAAGATTCTGGAGGGACTGGTTCCTAATCTGCACACAGAAATCACTCCCTACGAAAGCAAAAGACTTGGCAGGCGATGCAACATACCCCCAATGAAAAGTAGGGGCGTCACTGGTACACTAAGAGAAAACACAATAAGTGTCCTGGGTCCAAGACTGTTCAACAGCCTCCCACCAACCATAAGGGGAATTACCAATAAACCCCTGGTTGTCTTCGAGAGGTTCCATATCAGCCAGGCTGTGGTTTGTACGTTGGACTGCGTGTGGCCAGCAGTAACATCCTCGTTGATCAGGCCCTGATCCACCGGGAGGCCTGGTTATGGACCGGGCCGCGGGGGCGTTGATCCCCGCAGTACCCTCCAGGTAGGTGCTGCATGCGTGAGAATGTTGTCACATTTCATTTCGAAGTCTGGATGATTTTTTCTAATGTCAGACATATGATTTGTAGAGTGTACAGGATTAATGAAGATACTGTATTACCCGGGTCTTCCATTCTGATGGAGTCTACCAGACCGCTGAACATGTCTTTCAAGATTTACACTTTTAATACTGTTCTTTCAATATTTTGCTTATTTCTTTTTCGTCATTGGCATATGAATCTTCTTGGATTTTGCATGTGTGAAAAGGTATTTAGGATTATTTACAGTTTCCTTAATGGCCTTTTTGTTCCTTTTGTGTTCATTCTGTCTGGTATGAATGTTTTGATTTTTTCTTTAGCAGAAATTTCGCAGTGTAAATTTACTTTTGTTTCCTGTGATATTTGCTGGTACTGAGCACTTCAATAACTATTTTGTTTCTTCTTGTTGATTGTCTTCTACGTTGTGTGTTTGATGTGTTAAAACTCAGCGGGACACACATTCACCACATCTTGTGTGCTGCTTCACTCAGTTCTTCCATACATTGTTCTGGGTTAAGATGGTCATCAGAGTTTATGCAACTCGAGATTGTTGCGTGTTTTAGTTGCTCATTCTTAGTGAACATCAAATCTAGCGTATTTTCAGTGCAAACTTTTCTCATTCTTAGCATTTCCTTGGTTTGAGGTTGTACTGTTTGTGGTACATTGTTGTTGTATATGGTCTTCCATTTTACGTTTGGGAAGCTAAAATTTCCCAGGAGGGGAATATTTGGTTTAGGATTTTCAAGGCCGGTATCTGTCTACTTACCTATTCGGTGAATTCGTCTGCCATTTGCATACAAGAATAATTATCAAGTCATCGATCTCTACTTTTATTACAAGCATTTCTTTCATATCATTTCATGACTTTTTAAAATTTCTGTGCAACTAAGTCGCATAGAAAACTACTACCCCCATCAACTTGTTTACTCCATCACATTTGTACAGATTATATTTTGGGATATAGACTTCACTAAGAAGTCTCTGTGGGTTTTATTAAAAGTCCCAGACATTATAATTGTTTCTGTGAGGAAGTTATTTATGAAAAGAGCTTTATTTTTCATCTTTTATTTTATATATATATATTATATATATAAAATATATAATATATATATATATATATATATAAAATATATATATATATATATATATATAATATATAGGGAAAAAAAAAAGGATGATACTTTGCTTAAGATGCTTTAGTTGCTGGCTAATTTCGTATTGTTGAGACCATTTCAGCTGCCACTCAAGCTAGGGTGCCTGTTATAAGTACTCTTGATCTGTCTAGTAATCTTTCATCCTGTTGTGATTGAAGAATTTAGGTGCTTGACTGAATTTATATGAGTAGCGAAGATTCTCTGTACATTCTCCAGGTCTTCGGTTTCACCTTCCTTAAAATGGGCAGTTAGTGTACAGTAACATTCCGGTCTAGAGAGAAAAAGTGACGTAAATAGTATCATCATTTACTTGGCCACTCTTGTTTTGAGGGTTCTAGTTATCCAGTCTATTATTTTCCTTGGGGCTGTTATAGTGACACTGTTGTGATCCTTAAATTTAAGATCTGACATTTCTATTCCAAGTTTCTCACTTTAACCTTTCGCTCTATCGATCTATCGAATGGTTTGAGTTAATTTTATACTCTCTAATAGTTTTATTTCCTCGGTTTTTTTTATAATGGAGTAAATTGAAATTTGTCCTCATTGAACATCACATTATTATCTGTGACGGTGGAAGACTTTGTTTACATCAGCTTGGAGGCTAGTATCCTCAGTGAATGCCGCTCCCGTGTCAAGTCTGATATCGTCTAGAAATGATGATACGGTACTGTGAGTTATATTTCTGTATGTCGGATATAAAAATAAGAGTTTGGCTGGAGGTAAGTACTGTGACTTAGGGAATGGAGATTTTCATTGTGACAGCCTTTGATTTAAGAGTTTATTGTTTTTTAAGTTCTGTTAGAAAGTTAAAAATCTATCTGCCCACTTTACCATTTATTTCTTTTGCACTCAGTAGTGTACTGTTAAACCACGATACAAGGTTCTCGGTGTCACTTAACACTTTCTGTAAACTAACCAGTACTGCTGTCTTTAAGAGGAAAGTCCATAGTCTCTTAGTTATAATCTGATCAGCAGGGCTGTGATCCTTGCCCTTGACCACGTGGCACTAGTGCCAACGGCCTGATTGATGAGGCCATTAACCAGGAGGCCTGGTCGGGAACCCATGACTTGTGCATTCGACAAAATGCATATAAACGGTAAAAAGGCTGTTTAATCTAAAAAAAAAAAACTATGCATTGGCGTGTTGCCAGGCGCTGTGTGTTTGGCAGTACGGTGGCGGAAAATGTCCAAGAAACGTTCAGATTTGTACGGTTATCAGTGTTGGTGCGAGAATGTTGTGTAGGGTGTTAGTTTGTTGGCGGCGTGAGCTAGGTAGAGGACATTGTTCGACGCCAGTCAATGGTCACGCCACATAAATATGAGTGAGAGTCAGTGCTGTGGTGAGTCACAGCCTGAGTCACCACCTGGTTATCGCCCCTCCCCCCCCACTCCCCCACCTTTACCACCTGTGGTTACTGGTAACTTGACTAGTTTAACTCTAAATATACGTCATTGGATCATCGTCCCCCCCCCCCCAGATGGCCGCTTGAACACTTAGCCGTCTAATTAACTATCTTGCTGATAAACGAGTCTCGTTTACCCTTAACCACCTATATACATCATTTGCTTTCTATATAAAAACACGGAAAGTTCTGCAGCTATAAAAGTGTAAGAGTTTTGAAGATAGCACCGTGAGATTTAATTGCTCTTGTTGAGTGGTCAGCTGGTGTCTAATATTGACAGTAATAATATCTGCGCAACTCAGTTGCTACTCGTGACTGATCAGTCAGGTTGTGATGGCCGTGTGGGCATGTAGGTAGCTAACAGCAATAACTTGGTTAACCAAACAGTCAACAAGGAAGTCTGACCTCAGTCGGCTAAAACCTTGGAAACTTGAGATAGATATAAGAAGGTATTATTGTGCACCTCTGCTGTAGTCAAGCTGATACAACCATAATAAACAGTTCCTGTAAATTGTCAATATTTTAGTAAGGGTTTTTACTGCAAGTTACTACACCTGATATTGTCACTATCTCCAACTTGAAAGATGTTTTCCAGGGTCAACGCCCCCCTTCCTTCCTCCCGGCACGGCCCCAGACTCTGGGGGACCAAATATCCTATCAGGATGTTTGATCTTCCAACTTGACACCCTGTGTCAAGAAAGTCAAGTTTGGTGACATACTTCCCAGCTCAATAACGGCCCTTGGTACATAAACAAAGCTCTTCCAAAACATTGAGAAAGTAGGAACATTTCCAAGTCATGGATATGGAGGAATAATATAATCTTGGACACAAGGCGTGCGACCAGCAGTAACAGCTTGGTCGATCAGGCCCTGATTCACCGCGAGGCCTGGTCACAGACCGAGTCGCGGGGACGTTGACCCCCGAAACCTTCTCCAGGTATATTCCAGGTAAGGCAGTACAAGGAGGATTCGTGGCTTATTTAAACCATAATGAGTCATTCAAGCTGAACAAGCTTAGAAGATAAACAGTGCAGTGGTGAACAAAGAGCTGAGTTTATTTGAAAGACAAGAACAAGAATTAAAACAGCAAAGACTTGATGCTGCTCCAACACTTTAGTTTACCGGGAGTGGCAAGCAACACTTGCTTCATACCTCGTAGCTTAGAGGATTGCAAGAGTAAAGAAACCACACACAACCGATGAGGAATTGGAAAAAAAAAATCAGCCATCACAGTCAAAATGGATGATGCAAGTTGTTTCCCGATGTTTTGCTGAGATTAACACCTTGAACATTTTAATGAAAAGTCGCGATCAGACGTTGGTTGGGCTGTTAGAGAAAGTAACGACATTCAAGAGTAAATTAAAGTTGCGGAAGAGTAAAATTGCGATAGGAAAGACTGCATCATTTCCATCTTTGAGTGAACTTGAGGACGATGAAACATTTTAGGTTATCCAGATCTAAAACATCATCGTGGAACATTTTTCAAAAGTAATTACAGAGTTTGATCACTATATTCCTGAGAATCTGATAAAATACACCTGGGTAAGAAATCTTTCAACATTGAACTTGAGGACCTACCTGGCGATATTTCCAGCATCAGCAAACTACTGGAGCAGCTCATCAAAATTCAGAATGACGAAACACTTCATTATGATATCAAAAGGCAAAAGTGAATCACCGAGTTCATTCTTGATCAAAGTTTTAGAAAGAAAAACAGATTCTTGGAGGTGAAGCCCTGAAAGTGCTCCTTCACCTTTGTTACAATTTTCCTGTGCGAGGCAGAATTTTCAGCATTTATCATCACAAGAGCTGAAAATTCAAAGACAAAGTACAGAAACCGTCTAGAACCAGAGCGTGACTTAAGATGCAGTCTCTCATCTAAATCATCCCGATTTGAGGAGCTCGTTAAAACCATGCAGTGCCAGGGATGTTAATTACTGATACGTCTCTGACCACACCTCAGTCCATCTATTGAATAGGTGTTATATTAATTACGAATATTCATTCTGTTTATTAGCAACATTAATAAAATATTTCCATTTACCTTTTGTTTTTGTGGCACTTTTTTTAGGACCAAGTTAATGGGTCGCCAGGATTTTGGGTTGCTGCCAAAAAAAAAGGTTAAGAGCCACTGCTTTAAAGGTTGTACACTCAGGAAAGGCATACACACAGTTCTGAGTCCAGCATCGTAAGTCCAGTGGTCACTGCTGCTGTGGCAGCCATACATCACAGCCCACCCTCAGGTGTTCTTGCTGCGTCCCAGCCAAGTGCACGTCACTTGTGACAGACACCCTCGTCAGGTTATTTTTTTAATTTGATAAATTAAGAGCAATGTGTAGGACCAGGATACGTGTGGTGGTCAATATTGCCGGTATTGTAGAGGACTTGGTTGGTCGTTATCGTTCTCGAACACCTTATCTTAATCTCTTCTTCCCCTCGGCTGAAACCATCCTGACCCTGGCCGCCAGCTAAACCCAAGATATTGCTTGTGGTTTCTCAGTGTTGCGGCGGGCATTTATCTTTAATGTTACATCTTTAGGTAATTTTGAGGAATATGTTGCGAGTGCTTATTTCATAGGCAGGGTACTGTTTTATGGAGTTTCACCGAGCCTTAGTGAGCTTCCAGACTCGCTTAATTTCAGATTAGCAACCCTTGATTAATATCCCGTGTAAAAAGAAAAAAATCAAGCAGTGTGGCTTATTTCCATTGGGGTTCTTGTTAGATACTTTCCCAGGCAGCAACCCACAAATGTCGACTGTATCCTGGATATTTACCACTAGGTAACAGCGTCAGCAGGTGTTAGGAGACTTACTCATACGTCTCCTGCTCCCGGTTGTAAGCCTATCGCCCTATTACCACGCTACCAGATTGCTTCACCTATTGAACTCAGTGACTGACCGTGAGTTGTTGCTGTGAACTTCTCCGCCTTGTAATTGTAAATGGAATCAGTTCTATAGACAGCAAAAAAAAAAAAAAATGGAGATACCAACAGTCTTTCACTTGGGATATGAAAACAACGATGCTCATTGTTAACAAATTTCAACTGCTTAATTATGGAAGGTATGAAGACGTCAGAACGAACACAGTATGCAGAACACAGACAACATCACAGAATGTAATGTAAAAACCAGGTAGGAGAGTAAGGAATTATTGTCAGAATAGCTACTGTTTGAAGAACACGATAAAACGTATCATGGAAGACTAGTAATAAGCAAAACGAGAGGAGAGAAATGGTTTAAAATATCGACATGCAATATGACGCGATCCTTTGTTGACGACGTTTCGTCCACACAGTGAGCTTTATCAAGTCAGATTGTAATAAAGTTGGTAGAATTACCGACAATATGTAAAGCAACAGGACACAAGTGCAACTAATGTGACATTTATTGTGGCAACGTTTCGCTCTCCAGGAGCTTTATCAAGCTTGATAAAGCTCCTGGAGAGCGAAATGTTGCCACAAGCTTGATAAAGCTCTGGAGAGCGAAACGTTGCCACAATAAATGTCACATTAGTTGCACTTGTGTCCTTTTACTTTACATACTTTATCAAGTCAGTCTGATCATGTCAGCAATGTAGGCGAAATGCATTATACTGCATTGGTTTGTTTTTTTCCCAAGACGAGATTGAAGTGAGGGGAAGACAAATCGTTGTTGGATTTAATAGTGTCATCAGCTGACACATGTAAACACGGGAGAGGTGTCTGCAATAACACCTTACAACAGACATGAGAAAAAATCGCAGAAAAAGACACAGCATCAGGAAGAGATTAGAAAAAAATAATTGGTATTGGCGACAGACTAGAAACATATCAGTGATGAATGTGAATAATGCGCGAGATAAAACTAGTAAAGCAAAAAAGGGAGAAAGTAGAGGAAAGATGGGAGGGGTAAGGAAGAGGAAGGCAAGAAAAACCTTAATAATTGGGTTTCTTTGATCCCAGTATTATCTGACGAACAAGCTTCTCAAAGGGATTTTTGACTTTCCAGAAGTCTTACCCCCGCCCCCTGGTACCACCCGGTACAACCCCCACCCCAGGATGAACTATCTTATGTACCTACCCCACTATGATCCATCCCATGTACCTACCCCACTATGATCCATCCCATGTACCTACCCCACTATGATCCATCCCATGTACCTACCCCACTATGATCCATCCCATGTACCTACTCCACTATGATCCATCCCATGTACCATACCCCACTATGATCCATCCCATGTACCTACCCCACTATGATCCATCCCATGTACCTACCCCACTATGATCCATCCCATGTACCTACCCCACTATGATCCATCCCATGTACCTACCCCACTATGATCCATCCCATGTACCTACCCACTATGATCCATCCCATGTACCTACCCCACTATGATCCATCCCATGTACCTACCCCACTATGATCCATCCCATGTACCTACCCCACTATGATCCATCCCATGTACCTACCCCACTATGATCCATCCCATGTACCTACCCCACTATGATCCATCCCATGTACCTACCCCACTATGATCCATCCCATGTACCTACCCCACTATGATCCATCCCATGTACCTACCCCACTATGATCCATCCCATGTACCTACCCCACTATGATCCATCCCATGTACCTACCCCACTATGATCCATCCCATGTACCTACCCACTATGATCCATCCCATGTACCTACTCCACTATGATCCCATCCCATGTAACCTACCCCACTATGATCCATCCCATGTACCTACCCCACTATGATCCATCCCATGTACCTACCCCACTATGATCCATCCCATGTACCTACCCCACTATGAACCATCCCATGTACGCAACCCATTACGAATCATTCCATATATTCACCCCATTACGAACTATCACATGTACCCACTGCCATAGTGAAGAGCTCTGTTCCACAAGGCACAGTACTCGCCCCCATCCTGTTCCTCATCCTCATATCAGACACAGACAGAGATGTAACCCACAGCACCGTATCATCAATTGCAGACGATACTAGGATCTGCATGAGGCTGTCATCTGCTGAGGACGCGGTTAACCTCCAAGAAGATCTAAACAAAGTTTTCCAATGGGCAACGGAGAACAATATGATGTTCAGTGAAGACAAATTCCAACTACTCCGTTATGGAAAACTGGAGGAAATAATAACTAGGACTGAGTATACTACAAACTCTAATCGCACAATAGAGCTGAAAAGTAATGTGAAGGACCTGGGTGTTGTAATGTCCGAAGACCTCACCTTCATGGATCACAACAATGCCACTATTACATCTGCTAGGAAACTGATAGGATGGATAATGAGAACATTCAAGACAAGAGATGCTAAGCCAATTATGATCTTTTTAAGTCACCTGTTCTCTCTAGGCTGGAATACTGCTGTACATTAACATCCCCATTCAAGGCAGGTGAAATTGTAGATCTGGAGAATGTACAGATATCTTTTACTGCATGTATAAGTTCCGTCAAACACCTTAATTAACTACTGGGAGCGCCTGGAAGCACTTGTACGCACTGGAGCGCAGGCGGGAGAGATGTATCATATTCTACACCTGGAAGATTCTAGAGGGACTGGTTCCTAACCTGTACACAGAAATCACTTCAAACGAAAGCAAAAGACTTGGCAGGCGATGCAACGTACCCCCAGTGAAAAGTAGGGGCGCCACATACCTAAGAGAAAACACAATAAGTGTCCGGGGCCCAAGACTGTTCAACAGCCTCCCACCAGCCATAAGGGCATTACCAATAGACCCTGGTCGTCTTCAAGAGGGAGCTGGACAGATACCTAAAGTCGGTGCCGAATCAGACGGGTTGTGGTTCGTACGTTGGACTACGTGCGGCCAGCAGTAACAGCCTCTTTGATCAGGCCCTGATCCACCGGGAGGCGGGGGCGTTGAACCCCGGAATGCTCTCCAGGTAGGTAGACCCCCACCCCTGAACCCCTCTCGTGAACCTGTGTCCACCCCTGAACTCCAATGGAATCTACCTGGAGTAGCTTCCGGGGGTCAGCGCTCCCGTGGCCCGATCCCAGACCAGGCCTCCTGGTTCCTGGTCTAATCGATCAAGCTATTAGGACCGGCCGCTCTCAGTCCAACATACGCACCACATCCCGGCCGAGCAGGAACTGTTATGAAGAATCAGTCGAGTTCCTTCTTGAAGACAACTAAGAGTTTGTCAAGAATGTTGAAGAGTTGTGGTCCTATGGCATAATCCTTATAAGTTCTCTCTGTTTACTCATCGGTGTCCAGGCTGTGGTGACCGGGCTGTGGTTCGTACGTCAGCTTGCTTGCGGCCAGCAGTAACAGCCTGGTTGATCAGACCCTAATCCACCATGAGGCCTGGTCTCAGACCGAGCCGCGGGAGCGTTGACCCCCGAAACCCTTTTCAGGTTAACTCTCCAGGAGGCATCATGCACCGTCTGACAAGCCTCTTGTGTTTATAAGTAGTAATTTCAATGTTCAGGCTTGGTACAAATCCCTCCAGTATCTTCCAGGTGTAGATTATGATGTATCTTTCTCGCCTACGTTCTATGGAGTACAATTCTAGAGACTTTAAGCGTTCCCAGGAATTTGGGTCTTGGTCGAGTGTATGCGAGTTGTGAAGGTTCTATGCATATTCTCCAGTCCAGCAGTTTCGCCTGCCATGAAGGGGAGGTCGTTACTACATAATATTAAAGCCTAGAGAGACCAAGTGATGTTAAGAGTTTTATCATTGGCTTGTAATCTCTTGTTTTGAAAGTTACAGTTTATCCAATCTATCATTGTTCTTGCAGCTACGATAATAACATTGTTGTGTTTATTGAACGTGAGGTCTGACATTATAACTCCCATTTCTCTTCACATTTGACTTTCGTTCTGTTCAGAGGTTTGAGTTTGTCTTGTAGTTTGATGTTTTTATTTCCTACATTCTTCCATGGCGAAATAACTGAAATTTGTCCTTATTGAACATCATATTGTTTCAGTGGTCCACTGGAAAACTTGATTTATATCAGCTTGGAGGCTCGCTGTGTCTTTCATCGATGCCACTTTCATACAGATTCTGGTATCGTCTGCAAAAGGTGATGCAGTGCTATGATTTATGTCCCTGTCTGTGTCTGAAATGAGAATGGGGAAGAGAAGTGGGGAGCCGAGTATTGTGCCTTGGGAAATAACTTTTCACTGTAGCAGCCACTGATTTTACTGTTTACCGGGTTCTGTTTCTTAGGAAGTTTAAAATCCATTTTCCCACCTTCCCAGTTATTCATTTTGCATGCATTTCGTGTGCAGTTACCCAATGGTAGCACTTGTCAAAGGCTTTTGCAAAGTCATTGCATTCAGCATATATATTTTGCTTGTCCCAAGTGCATCCAAGACAGCATCGTAATGGTCGATAAGTTGCGAAAGGCAGGAGAGACTTGTTCTGAACCCATGTTGACCTGGGTTGTACAATTCTTGTGAATCCATGTGATTGGTAATCTTACTACTTAAAACCCTTTCAAAGATCTTGATAATGTGAGTTGTTAGTGTACCAGCTTCACCCTGGCGTCGTGACCTTGATACATCCTTCTGTTGATGCGTTCAAAGACATGCTCAGTTTGCTTAGAAACATACATGGGTTAGAAGCCCAGGATGACCCAGGAAAGACATTCAGTGTGGCTTATTTCCAATGTAGTCGTTTCATCCTTTCTCCAGGCTGTGACCCATGGAAAAAAACAACAATTAACTCTTGACTGCTAGGTGATCAGGGACAGCAGGCATAGGGAAACATGCCCAACGTTTCCACGCGTCTCAGGATCAAACCTCGTTTGTGAGATGAAGGCGATAACAGGTAAACACGAGCCATACTGTTAAACAAAAAAAAAGTTGCTGAAGAATTAGCATTGTCGAAAGTGGAACTAGAAAAGATGTAGGTGGTGGTGCTTGTGTGTGAGCGTGCAGAAGTAACTCACTATTGGTGTGGGTGTGTGTGTTTGTGTGTGTGGTGTGTGTGTGTGTTGTGTGTGTGTGTGTGTGTGTGTGTGTGTGTGTGTGTGTGTGTGTGTGTGTGTGTTTACGGCCCGCATAGGGCCAATAAAGTATTTAAATTACTGTGAACGCCCTAAAGTCTTAGATACGTACTCACTGGAGCAGAGGAGAGAGAGAGAGAGAGAGAGAGAGGAGGGGGGAAGGGAGGAGGATAATGTATACCTGGAAAGTACTTGAGGGCCTTGTCCCAGATCTGTAAACTGCCATCACAACATACTGGAATGAGAGATATGGTAGAAGTGCAAAATCAGTGGCACCTTGGAGGAACACTGTGTCAACGCCTGTGCTCCAGATTATTCAACATATTACCAAATGATATCGGAAACGTTACTGGGACAAATGTAGAAGTTTTCAAGAGGAAACTGGACAAGCATCTTCACCAGGTGCCAGATCAACCCAGGCTGTAATGGATATGTGGGTCAGCGGGCCACCAGCAGCAACAGCCTGGTTGACCAGGCAGGCACCAGACGAACCTGGCCCAAAGCCGGGCTCGGGGAGTAGAAAAACTCTCGGAACCCTTGAAAGGTATATCAAAGGTAAAGGTAGGTGTATGTGTACTCGCCTATATTCACCTGTATGAAGTTGCAGGAATCAAGTCACAACACGTACGTGTGTGTGTGTGTGTGTGTGTGTGTGCTCATCTAATTGTGGTTGCAGGGGTCGAGTCATAGCTTCTGGCCCCGCCTATTCGCTGGTCGCCACTAGGTCCACTTACTCCCTTCACCATGAACTTTATCGAACCTCTTCTTAAAGCTGTGTATGGATCCTGCCCCCACAACATCACTCTCCAAATTGTTTCACTTCATGACAACTCTATAACTGAAGAACCTAACATCCCTATGATTCATCTGAGTTTTCAACTTCCAGCTGTGACCCCTTGTTGTCTCCCATCTCTAAAACATTCTGTTCCTGTCCACCTTGTCAATTCCTCTCAGCATTTTATAAGTCGTTATCATGTCCTCCCCATCCCTCCTGTCCTTTAGTGTCATTAGGTTGATTTCCCTTAACCTCTCCTCGTAAGGCATACCCCTTAGCTCCGGGACTAGTCTTGTTGCAAACCTTTGCACTTTCTCTAATTTCTTGATGTGTCTAACCAGGTGTGGATTCCATGCTGGTGCTGCATACTCCGGTATGGGCCTGACGTACACGGTGTACAGTGTCTTGAATGATTCCTTACTTAATGTCGAAATACTATTTTTAGGTTTGCCAGGCGCCCCTATGCTGCAGCAGTTACTTGGTTGATATGCGCCTCAGGAGATGTACTCGTTATGATGCTCACTCCAAGATTCTTGGTGTGTGTGGGGGGGGGGGTGAGTGAGGGGGAGCTGGTAAGTTATAATGCCCCAGTCACAGATGATGGACACTGCGAGCGGGTAGAGTGTTGGGCACCCACAATCATAGCATTACTTCCATCAGCCTCCTTGTCTCTTACTCCCTCCCGACCACCACCTGTGTCAGCTGCCAGATATAGCTACCTTGTGTACCCTTGTAGTTGCCTTTATTACGTGTTAGGACTCGGTGATCAATTTGCCTTAACTCAGCAAATAATGGAGCCGACCAGATTATAAAATGTGCTTCACCTTATATTCAGAAATAATGAAGATCTGGTACTTATCATAACGGTGACCAACATCACACTACGACTGCGTTCAGTAAGCCGTTAATCACATTAAAGATCCAGAATCTTGCGAAGAATATCTCCTGGTTTAACAATAGCCATATATTGAATAATCTGTCAAGAGTTTATTAAATTTATTAACCGAAGTCTTATTGTCTTCTGTCTAGAGGTCATGACTCCTGTTAACTAAGTGCTCACTCAAGAGTGTGGATCATATGGTGTTTACGCTAAATATCCTTAGCTAGGAGGGTGGAGGTGAAGGAACCAGAGGATTGGACACAAAGGAGGGATAAGGAGGAAGGAGGAGAAATGGCGAGAGACAGAGGGGCTCGACCCTTGGGGAATGGATATACATGCTCCGAAGCTGAGTACGTGGTTCTCCTACTCGCCGTGAGGAACGAGGACTGACTAGTGGTCCTTTTGACTACTAGTCAGTTCTCATGGCTGGTGGTCCAGAGTGAGAGTGAGGAGTGGTTTGGTGTTCTAGAGGAAGAGGAGTAGAAATTTGCGAGCTCTGGATCCTGTATTTCCCAGCAGTTGTGCTCCCGTCAGCACTCAGCAGTATCACCCATCTGCCTCTTATTGTTAAAGTATAGAAAATATCTGGTAATTAATACAGTGAAGAGAATGATTATGTACTGATTAATAATTCTGGTTATATATATATTATTAATAAAATATATATATATATATTATTTTATATATATATATATATATATATATATATATTTATAAATTATTTTTTTCAACAAGTCGGCCGTCTCCCACCGAGGCAGGGGGACCCAAAAAGAAAGAAAATCCCCAAAAAGAAAATACTTTCATCATCATTCAACACTTTCACCACACTCGCACATTATCACTGTTTTTTGCAGAGGTGCTCAGAATACAACAGTCTAGAGCATAAACATATAAAGATACACAACATATCCCTCCAAACTGCCAATAAACCCAAACCCCTCCTTTAAGTGCAGGCATTGTATTCCCATTTCCAGGACTCAAATCCGACTATATGAAAATAACCGGTTTTCCCTGAATCCCTTCACTAAATATTACCCTGCTCACACTCCAACAGATCGTCAGGTCCCAAGTACCATTCGTCTCCATTCACTCCTATCTAACACGCTCACGCACGCTTGCTGGAAGTCCAAGCCCCTTACCCACAAAACCTCCTTTACCCCCTCTCTCCAACCCTTTCGAGGACGACCCCTACCCCGCCTTCCTTCCCCTATAGATTTATATGCTTTCCATGTCATTCTACTGTGATCCATTCTCTCTAAATGACCAAACCACCTCAACAACCCCTCTTCTGCCCTCTGACTAATACTTTTATTAACTCCACACCTTCTCCTAATTTCCACACTCCGAATTTTCTGCATAATATTTACACCACACATTGCCCTTAAACAGGACATCTCCGCTGCCTCCAACCGTCTCCTCGCTGCTGCATTTACCACCCAAGCTTCACACCCATATAAGAGTGTTGGTACTACTATACTTTCATACATTCCCTTCTTTGCCTCCATAGATAACGTTTTTTGACTCCACATATACCTCAACGCACCACTCACCTTTTTTCCCTCATCAATTCTATGATTAACCTCATCCTTCATAAATCCATCCGCCGACACGTCAACTCCCAAGTATCTGAAAACATTCACTTCTTCCATACTCCTCCTCCCCAATTTGATATCCAATTTTTCTTTATCTAAATCATTTGACACCCTCATCACCTTACTCTTTTCTATGTTCACTTTCAACTTTCTACCTTTACACACATTCCCAAACTCATCCACTAACCTTTGCAATTTTTCTTTAGAATCTCCATAAGCACAGTATCATCAGCAAAAAGTAACTGTGTCAATTCCCATTTTGAATTTGATTCCCCATAATTTAATCCCACCCCTCTCCCAAACACCCTAGCATTTACTTCCTTTACAACCCCATCTATAAATATATTAAACAACCATGGTGACATTACACATCCCTGTCTAAGACCTACTTTTACCGGGAAGTAGTCTCCCTCTCTTCTACACACCCTAACCTGAGCCTCACTATCCTCATAAAAACTCTTTACAGCATTTAATAACTTACCACCTATTCCATATACTTGCAACATCTGCCACATTGCTCCTCTATCCACTCTATCATATGCCTTTTCTAAATCCATAAATGCAATAAAAACTTCCCTATCTTTATCTAAATACTGTTCACATATATGCTTCAATGTAAACACCTGATCTACACATCCCCTACCCACTCTAAAACCTCCTTGCTCATCCGCAATCCTACATTCTGTCTTACCTCTAATTCTTTCAATTATAACCCTACCGTACACTTTTCCTGGTATACTCAGTAAGCTTATTCCTCTATAATTTTTACAGTCTCTTTTGTCCCCTTTCCCTTTATATAAAGGGACTATACATGCTCTCTGCCAATCCCTAGGTACCTTCCCCTCTTTCATACATTTATTAAACAAAAGTACCAACCACTCCAACACTATATCCCCCCCTGCTTTTAACATTTCTGTCATGATCCCATCAGTTCCAGCTGCTTTACCCCCTTTCATTTTACGTAATGCCTCACGTACCTCCCCCACACTTACATCTGCTCTTCTTCACTCCTAAAAGATGGTATACCTCCCTGACCAGTGCATGAAATTACTGCCTCTGTTTCTTCCTTAACATTTAAAAGTTCCTCAAAATATTCTCGCCATCTACCCAATACCTCCATCTCCCCATCTACTAACTCCCCTACTCTGTTTTTAACTGACAAATCCATATTTTCCCTAGGCTTTCTTAACTTGTTTAACTCACTCCAAAATTTTTTCTTATTTTCATTAAAATTTCTTGACAGTGCCTCTCCCACTCTATCATCTGCTCTCCTTTTGCACTCTCTCACCACTCTCTTTACCTTTCTTTTACTCTCCATATACTCTGCTCTTCTTATAACACTTCTGCTTTGTAAAAACCTCTCATAAGCTACCTTTTTCTCTTTTATCACACCCTTTACTTCTCATTCCACCAATCACTCCTCTTTCCTCCTGCCCCCACCCTCCTATAACCACAAACTTCTGCCCCACATTCTAATACTGCATTTTTAAAACTATTCCAACCCTCTTCAACCCCCCCACTACTCATCTTTGCACTAGCCCACCTTTCTGCCAATAGTCGCTTATATCTCACCCGAACTTCCTCCTCCCTTAGTTTATACACTTTCACCTCCCTCTTACTTGTTGTTGCCACCTTCCTCTTTTCCCATCTACCTCTTACTCTAACTGTAGCTACAACTAAATAATGATCCGATATATCAGTTGCCCCTCTATAAACATGTACATCCTGGAGCCTACCCATCAACCTTTTATCCACCAATACATAATCTAATAAACTACTTTCATTACGTGCTACATCATACCTTGTATATTTATTTATCCTCTTTTTCATAAAATATGTATTACTTATTAC
>NC_069411.1:11834812-11934812 GCF_026875155.1 Cherax quadricarinatus | reverse complement strand
CCGTTTCTATCTCGTACAATCTGTCCTTATTTTCCCCCATCAGTTCCCTGTATTTTTGGGCGTTTCATATCAAACCCTTGTCTTTTTGTTTTACAAGTTATAAGGCGAGGTCCTTTAACCTCTCCCCATAGGGCAACCCCCTTTGTTCCCGGAATGTTCGTTGTAAAGTCTGATTTTTCTCCAGTTTCTTGACATGGTTGACCAAATTGAGTTTTCCCAACTTTGGGGCTGATCTCCAACATGGGCCCGAATTTCACGGACACAGTTTGTGAATAATCCTTAGGTATCGAAAAACTTTGTTTCCAATACGGCTATTTACTGCTTCAGTTATATGGTTGATGTTCGTTTCAAATGATGTGCTCGGTATAATACTCACGCCAAGGTCCTCCATAAGTGAGGTTTGGAGCTTTTTTCCTCCTCCCCGAGCCTGTACTCCGTCTGCGGTCTTCTTCGGCCTTCCTCAAACTTCATAACTTTTCGCTTGCTACGGTTAAACACCAGGAGCCATTTATCAGACCAGACCTGCAACCTGTCCAGATACATTTGTAGCCTTTCCTGGTCCACGTCTCCTCATCTCGTTTCGTCATCTCCGAGCAGGGATGCCTCTGATTCTATCCCTTCTACCATGGAGTTTACGTATACAAGAAACAGCACCTGCTTTAGTACTGATCCCTGTGGAACCCCACTTGTTGTACATGCACTCATTGCAACACCTCTTCATGGATCATCACTCGTTGTTTCCTTCCTGCCGGGTATCCTTGTGGCACTGTAGTGCTTTCCTTGGTATTCCTGCCTGCTCCTCTAGCTTTTATACCAGTATCTTGGGTGGTAGTGTGTGAGAGAGAGTCAGTGGGTGCGTGAGAGCATGTGCACGTGCGTATGTGCATACGCCTGGTCTAGTATAAATTCTATAGAAGGAAGATGGTTGTATGGAAGCGTATTCGATTTCGTGAGAGTAGTTGTGAGGTGTTACCGTATCTTTTGTTTGGGTCGACAGTGAATTACATCACTGCTGCTTTGTTGATGACACTAGACGACTATGGGTCTACATAAACTTCATGCTGGCTTGTGTATGACACACCAGATGAGTGTAGGCCTGACCTTGTGGATAAGACAGTCCCTCCAAGCAGCAACCACACGAGAATGGCACCAAAACATGAAGACATTTTTCAACTCTAGGCAAAAGCAGGAAAGTTGGGAGAAAATAAGAGCTGTAGTTGCCAAGACGAAAACAAGTTTAGCCTCCTTCATCTCCGGTCTTATCCAATAAGAATTTAAATACACCCCTCGCTGGCGTCTCCTCGCCTTAGTTTGCCTTAGTATTGACCTTTGATGAATTTCGAGAGTTTTTCCACTCATGGAACCCGGCTGTGGGCCAGGCTTGTCTGGTGCTTGTTTAGCTAACCAGGCTGTTGTTGCTGGTGGTCCGCTGACCCACATATCCATCACAGCCTGGTTCATCTGGCACCTGGTGAAGATACTTGTCCGGTTTCGTCTTGGAGACTTCTGCACTTGTTCCAGCAGTGTTTCTGATATCTTCTGGTAAGATATCGAATAGTCTGGGCCACGGGCGTTGATAGTGTTTTTTTCTTTTGTGCCCACGGTGCCCCTGCTTTTCACTGGGTTTATTTTGCATGGTGCTGCTAACATATTCTGTATGATAGTCACGCGATGGTAACAAAATTAGGAATTTTTCCCTGTCATATTCTGTCACACAGGATGGGTCACAATGTTGAAATCAGTCGGCCTGAGCTGCTCCGGTGACAGTTTCTTGTCTTGGGTGTGGAAAGAGGGGGGGGCAGAGGGTGGAGTGTTACACTGTTCCTTTGCATTAGGGTGTTAGGGTAGACGGTTTTATACTGCCTTAGTTGATATCTAAGGTGTCTGGGTGTTACACTGGGGATTCTCTGCTTCACCTTCCTCGCACCAGACACTCAACAATTGTCTTAAAGCTCTCTACCTTCGAATTCTTTTCCACCGTAATCTTACCTTTAACCTTTCTGTCTTTTCTCTCCAACATTTCACATTTCTTTCCGGCCACTAACCTCGTTTTTTTTAGGGGGGGGAACTACTTCACCGTCTCTTCCCCCCACTTCCGCCACACACTGCCACGCCTCCACAACTTTCTCCCACAACTCAAACTCTTTCTTTCTTCTTACTGTTTTCCTTTGCATTGTAATTTATTTTGAAGTCCACTTACGTTCTCCCTCAGTTTATTTATTCATTTTCGTTTATTCGTCCAACCCGATGCTGGTGAAGAGTTCTTGGTCCAAGGATTTGCTGCTACCATATACTTCTTTGGATAATATATAGCAATAATGATAGAATTACCGACAAAATGTTAGGTAAATAGACACAGATGCAACTAATGTCACACTGTATTGTGGCAACGTTTCGCTTGACAATTCTCCTGGAAAGCGAAACGTTGCCACTATAAAATGTCACATTAGTTGCATCTGTATGGATCATATATGACTGTCTCCCATTACATAGGTGCTCGGTGACTGTGGAGGGTTTACCCCTTCCTCATGAATATTATTATTATTATTATTATTATTATTATTATTATTATTATTAATGCATCCTTCTTCATTTATTTTATTTACAGTCTTGTATTAATATATGACTAATGTGATTGTAATTGTGGTGGGCTGTACAAAACCCAGGGCAAAAACCACATCTAATATTGGGCCCCTTGCTTAAATGAGTATAGAATTTGCACTGAAGAAAGCAGAGAAATGCCTGAGATACTGAAGCCGAAATACAACTCTGTTCAGTGAGCCATTAATCAGACTAAAAAATTGACAATTGATATGGTTATTTTTATAAATGTGACTGAAATCTCTGCAGACATATCCAGTATATCTGACGTAACCCAAATTTCACTTACCTCTGTTAAGCCATTAACAGCATTCCCATGCACTCTTACCCAGGTTTAGACTCGTGGAACACAGTATTCATCAAGCATTGCAAATAACTCACTATCACATGCCTTAATTATGCTATGGAGATGGAGTCTGGACACGTCAGTTATGCCACAGTCATTAAAAACAACTGATACAGCTCCACTCCGCAAAGGTGGCAGTAAAACAGTAATCAAAATCAATCAATACATCGTTAACACCGACGTCCCATATTAATTAAATCTTCGAGTTTTAAGAAGTAAAATTATAAATAAATGAATTTGCAAGAGTTGCACAACCCAGTGATACAAGGGTTTAGAGCAGGTCACTCCTGCCTCTCGCAGTTGCTGGACCATTACGACATGGTTTTGGCTGCAGTGGTAGACAAAATGTGGGTGTAGAATACGCTGACTTCGTGAAAGCCTAAGACAAGTTCGATCATGGTGCAATAACACAAAATGCATACAAAAAGTATAACCGGAAAAATGAGCAAACAGAGTATAATAGTGAACAAAGTAATATCAGAGGCAGCTACAGTGAAAAGTTCCTTTCCTCAAAGCGCAGTATTCGCAACATTTTTTTTTTCTCATTTTCATATCCGACACAGAAATAAATTATGTTGCTCCATATGATCCTTTGTAGACGATACTAGAATTTTTGAGTGGCATTCACTGAGGACACAGTAAATATCCAGTCTGATATAAACCATGTAGGTCTTCCTGTGAGCCACAGAAAACAATACGATGCTCAATGAGGACAGATCTGGAACTGAGTATAAAACAAACTCAAACCACTCTATAGAGCTGAAGATAAATGTACCCTCAAAGGAGATTTCTGAATACCTTTAGGGGCACTTAAGCCAGGGATTTGGGCCTGCCCTTCTCTTCCCTTCCTAGGATCGAGCTTAAATACTCCCATTGCCTCAGGAGGTATATGACCCTATGGGTTTAGCGCTCTCCAATGAATGTATTAATAATATTTAGCCTATCATTTTCATAGTGAGGATAAAACTGTTGAGATGACGTAAGCTAAGAACTGACATTATCACTAAGATACTCACGTTTATTAATAATAATCATAGTAATAATAATATTATTATTAAATGTTAGTAACTTAGTAATAATGTCAGTTCTTAGCTTACATGATCTCAACATTGCTACTATCACAATGATAATGATAGGCTATGTAACTCGAGCCTTTAAACAAGGTATCCCAAGTCAGTGATGATGCGTGTTCTCTCTAGGCTAGAATATTTCTTGTTGTACGATAACCGTCCCTTTTAAGGCAAGCGAAACTGCAGATATGGAAAATGTACAGAGAACCTTTACATCTCGTATAAATTCAGTCAAACACCTAAGTTACTGGGAACGCTTGAAGTACCTTGAACTGAAACTCCTGGAAGGTAGGCGAGAAAGACGAATCGTAATTTACACCTGGAGCTTCCTGCAAGGATTGCTCCGAAATCTGTACACCCAAATCACTCCCAAAGAAAATAAGACGGTACAAAATGCTTGCAATGAAAGGTAGGAGTGAAATGAGTTCTCTAAGAGACAACTCAATAAATATAAATATGCAACATAGAAAATGTATTAAAGAAGAGGCATTCAATTAATATACAGAAGATTTAATTGTATTAATTTTAGGAAAGTCATTAAATCGGTTAAATATACAACAAAGAAATCTGTATTAATTTATGATTCATTAAATTAACTGAATGTACAGAAGTGAAAAACTGATAAATCAGTTTGAAACTGCGGCGGTGAGAGTGACTGGTGGTCGTAACTGTTACTTGCTGCTCAGAGAACACCACCTGGCGCCCCAGTACTGTCTCCACCAGCATTTTGAAGAACCCTGTAGTAGAGCAAGACTTTATTTGAACAAATAAAATCTTGCTGTGCTGTGTTTATACTACTAGAGGTGGCCAGTATTGTTAGTTCAGACTTTAGGCAGTGAATATCAACATAAAATTATGTGTTTAAGAAAATTGTGTTAATCACTGCTGAAGAATGTTACTGACGCAGTGTTGTTTGATGTATATAGCGCCATACTTAACTATGTGGGGGGGGGGGCCCACTCACCTCAACCACTATGAAGGGTCCACTCACCCCTTCCACTGTATGTGGGGCCCAATCACACCTTCCACTTCATGTGGGTTCAGTTAGCCATCCACACTGTGAAACCCAGTCAGTGCTCCCACCTCCACATTGACTGTATGTTGAGTCCAGTCCAGCCTCCCTCCCTCCCTCCAGCTACATTGATCGCACAAATGAAATTCCGCTGGCGGTGTATTGTCGCTGATAAGACAATAAATAGGGAATTTAGGCAGCATTGACGGCCAATATTGGTAGGAAGCCTTGCTGAACTCTGCTACTGTACCATGATATTCTCCACATCCCGTGTCCTCTACTACCTGCCCCATCCCCCCCCTCTCTCTCTCTCTCTCTCTCTTTTCTCTTTTCTCTCTCTCTCCTCTCTCTCTCTCTTCTCTCTCTCTCTCTCCTCTCTCTCTCTCTCTCTCCTACCGTGTCTGTTTTCCGTTTACTAAGACATTCCAGAGACTCAGCAATTGCTGTGTTGCGTTTGTGAGGCTCTGAGGCTAGTGATACAGTGGCAGTGTTTGGTGTGGCTTGAGGAGTAATGAAGTGGGTAGTAGATGGAGAAAACCCACAAATGGTGAATCAGCTTAGGTTTCGCCCGGCTGTAGCTTTGTTAAGGCCTTCACAAAGCTACACAGCCGGCGACACCTCGTTAAATAAAAGGCTTACTGTTTGTCTCTTTGATTCACCCGCGGTGAAGCCTCTCTCATGTTTCACAGTGCACACGAAGTTAAGTTGATGAGCAGGTTTGTGGAAGTGCAACCACCTGAAAAAGTAGTGGATGGTTCAACCACGTGTCAGAGGTGGATGGTTCAACCACGTGTCAGAGGTGGATGGTTCAACCACGTGTCAGAGGTGGATGGTTCAACCACGTGTCAGAGGTAGGATGGTTCAACCACATGTCAGAGGTGGATGGTACAACCACGTGTCAGAGGTGGATGGTTCAACCACATGTCAGAGGTGGATGGTTCAACCACGTGTCAGAGGTGGATGGTTCAACCACGTGTCAGTGGTGGATGGTTCAACCACGTGTCAGAGGTGGATGGTTCAACCACATGTCAGAGGTGGATGGTACAAACAGGTATAAGAGGAAGTGTAAGTATGTGGTGGCGCGGAATTCTTGTACAATTATTTTTGTTTATTCTATTTTGTTGCGCTTATAACTAATTTTGTTTTTTTATTCTTTTCAGGTTAGTTATGCGAGGCTAAAGGAAACACGAGCAACGATTGTGGTTACTTGAGTGTGGCAGCAACCTCGCTTAACCCCCTGTGTTCCCCTACCTGGTTGTCTTGGGTAGGGTCGAGCCCATAGCTCCGGACCCCCTTTTGACTCGCATCAACCGTTTTTCTGTTTTGGCCTCCGGCTCGAAAATCTGTTTTAAAATTAGTATAGATAAAAGGACCTGCTAAACATAATCACACCCAGTGTGATTTCGGTGTGCAGATTTACAACCACTCCCTCCAGAATATTCCAGGTGAAGATTATGATGTATGTTTCTCGCCTGCGTTCCGAGGAGTGCATATCAAGGGACTTCAAACGTTCCTACTAATTTAGGCGTTGACTGAGTAGGCCTGGTCCGGGGCCTGGTCACTGGGGCATTGACCTCCCAAAACCATCTCCAGGTAAACTCCAAGTTACATGCAAATTTTAATGTCATCTGCAAAGTATTATCCGGTACTGCTACTTACGTCTCTGTATCGGATTTGAGATTGACAAAGAGAATTGGTTGGAATACTGTGCCGTGAGGAGCAGAACTTTTCTCTGTGGCAGTTGTTATACTTTATTCTCGATCCTCGTGGTTGTTGGAGTGGGTGCTGCTAGTACAACAGCCTGTTGATCAGGCCCTCAAACCCAAAGGCCGTTTTGGGGGTGTATTTAGGGGGGTCATGATCCTCTTGGTAGTCTACAGGTGGGCGGAGGGGAGGGCAGGATGGGTGGGCAAGGTTGCGGATGACCAGCATTAGGGGTTTACCCGTGTACTTTTAACCCGTAACTGAAAAGGGCCCGGGCATCCCCTTCATCCACCCTTTTGTTTCCTATCTTTATTTTCCTTTTTTGTCTGTCCCCAAGGGCACAGTATTCGCCCAAAATTTGTATGTCCCTTCAAAATGGACTTTGGAGACACGGAGCAACTTCGTTAATAAAATTGCATGCGGTTTAGGCAATTTATAGAGAGGATGTTTCGCCCACCGGGGAAATTTTTAGTCTGTAGTAGTATGATAAAGTCCCGGTGGGGAAAAGCTTCTCAAAAAAACCATAAAACGGCCATTCGTTTTTTTAACTTACTGGTGGGGAATTTACGTTGATATATACTTTTTCTTTCCTACGATATTAACTTTGTTTTAGATTGGGATCCCCGAGGACACAGTAAAAACCCTTTAGGGTGATGTAAAAACCCAAATTTCCAGTGGCGACACACACACATGCAGTTACTCCCTGTGGGAAAAAAAAAGATGAAAACGACAAAAACTCACTCAAAGCACTCTGTGCAAGACAACTTGCGGGACTTAGGAGTGATAAAGTTTAAAGGGGAAACTCATTTTTAAAGGATTTATGTGTCATCAAAATTTCACACGAAAATCACTCACTACGTAAGCAAACGACTTGGCAGACGATGCAACATCCCCCCAATGAAAAGCAGGGGTGTCACTAGCACGTTAAGAGACCATACTATAAGTGTCAGGGGCCCGAGACTGTTCAACTGCCTCCCAGCATACATAAGGGGGATTACCAACAGACCCCTGGCAGTCTTCAAGCTGGCACTGGACAAGCACCTAAAGTCGGTTCCTGACCAGCCGGGCTGTGGCTCGTACGTTGGTTTGCGTGCAGCCAGCGGCAACAGCCTGGTTGATCAGGCTCTGATCCACCAGGAGGCCTGGTCACAGACCGGGCCGCGGGGGCGTTGACCCCCGGAACTCTCTCCAGGTAAACTCCAGGTAAATTACAACTGCAGGGAAAATGATAACCAGACAAAACAATTGATGTCAAGGAAATGAAGTATTTCTTCAGCCACAGAGTAGTCAGTAAGTGAAATAGTTTGGGAAGCGATGTAGTGGAGGCAGGATCCATACATAGCTTTAAGTAGAGGTATGATAAAGCTCAAGGCTCAGGGAGAATGACTTAGTAGCGACCAGTGAAGAGGCGGGGCCAGGAGCTTGGACTCGACCCCTTCAACCTCAACTAGGTGAGTATACACAGGCATCTAACCATCACATTTTGTTTTTAGACCCTAAATGCCTTTCATCATAGGGGTGAGTTAAGTTTACCGCGGTCCCTGAGACTGGCTTATGTCGTGGGTTTAGCAGTTATAGGAAGAAAATGTAGCATCAAGATGCTTGCTTTGGATGGCCCCCGCGACCCAGTCCTAGACCAGGCCTCCTGGTGGATGGCCTGATCAGTCAAGCTGTTGGTGCTAGCAGCACGTAGACTATGTAAGCCCACAGTTAGGTTGATCAGCAGTGACGTGAGGCACTTTTCAAGTAGTGCACGTTTATTAAGGAAACGTTTCGTCACGATTAGACTGAAGACACTCTTGGCGAAACGTTTTCTCAATAAGTGCATAAGTGTCTCTTAAATACAGCTAGTATATACAGCTAGATACGATCGGACCTTGGAAACCATAAATAACCCGAACCAGGAGCTGTGACTCTACTCCCTTACATGCACAGCTAGGCGAGTGAAGCAAGTCACACACGCCCATGTTCCCCGGCACCCGGTACAAACTGCTGGTCAACATTACCAACATGTTTGTGTTCGCCTCAGAAGGGTTGCGTGTAGCAACAAGTCTTGTGAGCCTCATGTAAAAATGTGAACCTTCAGAGAAAGGATATTGCAGAGCGTCTTGTAATTGTGTTTGTCTGTGCTAATGTCAGCGTATATCGCTAAAGCTCAGCCACTCCGCTAATGCAGGTGTTGTTTTGTGGAAGGCAAGCAAGCTGGTGGGAAAAGTGGCAGGCCGGCAGGAAGGTAAGTAGGTAGCTAGGCAGGCATGGTTGTTAGCTAGGCAGGCAGGTGGTTAGGCAGGCAGGTGGTTAGCTAGGCAGGTAGGTGGTTAGCTTGGCAGGCAGGTGGTTAGCTAGGCAGGCAGGAGGTTAGCTAGGCAGGCAGGTGATTAGGCAGGCAGGTTGTTAGCTTGGCAGGCAAGGTGTTAGCTAGGCAGGCAGGTTGTTAGCTAGACAGGCAGGAGGTTAGCTATGTAGGCAGGTGATTAGGCAGGCAAGTTGTTAGCTAGGCAGGCAGGTGATTAGGCAGGCAGGTTGTTAGCTAGGCAGGCAGGTGATTAGGCAGGCAGGTGGTTAGCTAGGCAGGCAGGTTAACTAGGCAGGCAGGTTGTTAGCTAGTTAGGCAAGTTGTTAGCTAGGCAGGCAGGTGATTAGGCAGGCAGGTTGTTAGCTAGGCAGGCAGGTGTTTAGGCAGGCAGGTGGTTAGCTAGGCAGGCAGGTTGTTAGCTAGGCAGGCAGGAGGTTAGCTAGGCAGGCAGGTGATTAGGCAGGCAAGTGGTTAGCTAGGCAGGCAGGTTGTTAACTAGGCAGGCAGGTTGTTAGCTAGTTAGGCAGGTTGTTAGCTAGGCAGGCAGGTTGGTTGACAGGAAGACAGTCATAGAGTGGTTGGCAGTTAGATAGGCACTCGAGGAAGTGAAACAGTTTCCGGGAAGTGTAGACGGCTTGCTTCTCACTGATGCAGATAATGACTCGCCACACCTAGTACATGATGCCTTTGTTGCTATGGTATGTCTGTGAGACATACCATACTTGTGGAGTGTTTCTTCATCAAGTAGTGAAGGCAGCAGTGAACACAATGTGCTGGGGTGCTTCTAGAATGTTTATCAGGTAGTGAAGGTAACAATAGCTACTGTGTTGCAGTGTTGCAACACCATAGGAGACAGTGTTGTGGTGTTGCAGTATACCAAAGGAGGCAGTGTTGTGGTGTTGCAGTATACCAAAGGAGGCAGTGTTGTGGTGTTGCAGTATATCAGAGGAGGCAGTGTTGTGGTATTGCAGCTTCCTCAGTGCTGACTCATTACTCCGCCTTCACTCAATTGCCGCTCCATTGTGACGCCCCGTTGTTTGGCGACGCAGGCATGTTGCAGTCCGTTTAGACTGTTTCAAATAGGGGCGGCTGAAGCAAACGTTGAAAGGAACTGGTGACTGTGAAGACAGCAAGGAAAAGCTGGCGAGAGATAGATAGATAGAGAGAGAGAGAGAGAGAGAGAGAGAGAGAGAGAGAGAGAGAGAGAGAGAGAGAGAGAGAGAGAGAGATGGAATATAAGATTGTGACAAGAAGGGGGTCGGAGGAGAGTTTACAAAAGCACAGGTTACATTCATGAGGAAGGGAAAACGGGAGTGGGAGACACTGAAGACAAAACCTACAGGTAAGAAGTTTGGCAACTAAGCTGAAGGTACAGAACGAAGGTGAAACGCTGGGAAATAGTTCAAGCTTATGAGAAACGAAAGGCGAACACAGAAATGACTCGGTTATCTGGACTTCTTGTGAATCACATACAACCAGAAACTCACTGTATATCTTAGACTCAGAGTCTAGCGAATCCGTTTTTCCCGAAGTCCTAGTGAATCCTGTGACTCCAGAAAAATGGTAATCCTTTGAGCTGTTCTCCAGCGGTGGCAAATCCCAGGGGCTTGTGTTGAGTGTCATGGCGAGTACTCAACACCTGCACTCCTCACACATGTACCAGCCGGTTCTCTCTACAGGCAGACTCTACCTTTACAGGCACGGACTCTGCCTCTACGGGTACGTACTCTGGCTCTGCAGCAGAGTTGGATTTCCTTGGCCTTTGGTGAGCCTCTCACAACTAGAGTTGTCACCTCTAGAGCTCCTCTGGAATATTAGAGAGCAACAGAAAATTTACAGGTAAAATTAGGCATGTTAGGTATGAAGGTAAAGGTAAGAGTCTACCTACCAACCTGGAAGGTGTTCCCAGGATTAGCGTCCCCCCGCAGCCCGGTCCATCACCAAGTCTTACACTGGATCAAGGCCTGATCAGCCAAGCTGTTACTGCCGGGCGCACGCAATCCAGCGTACGAACCACAGCCCGGCTGGTCAGACAGTGACGTTAGGTATCTGTCCAGCTTCCTCTTGAAGACAGCCAATAGTCTATTGGCAGTCACCCTTATATATGCTGGGAGACAGTTGAGCAGTCTTGGGCCTCTGACATTATTGTATTACCACTTAGTGTACTCTCGGCATTGGGGGGATTTTGCAGCACCTGACAAGTCTCTTACTTTCGTGGGGAGTATTTTCTGTGCGCAGATTTGGGACTAGTCTCCCTAGGATTTTCCAGGTGTAAATTAGGATGCATCTTTCTCGTCTGCGTTATAAGGAATACAGGCCAAAGGACTTCAGACGGTCCCAGTAATTGAGGTGCGTGATTGTACTTATACATGTAATGAAAGGTCTCTGTACATTATCCAGATCTTCAATTTCGCCTGGCTTGAAAGTTGCCGTTAGTGTACAATAGTATTCCAGGTAAGACACATAGGCAACAGTTAGGCAACATTCTCACTACTACTACTACTACTCTGCACCTCTCCTTCCGACAGTATTTAAGTCTCCGCACTGTCGCTTGATCTTCAGATAGTTCCTGACTATGGAACTGAACTTCTCCAGGCCGAGGGACTGACAACCTCAAATTCTACGACTTCAAGGGTGATGGACTGATTACATCGTCTTCACATCTCTACTGTTCCTGCCTACTTTCTGTATTCGACTGAAGAAGCCTACTGTGTAGGCGAAACGTTTCGGAATAAAGTTGCCTAACTGTTGCCTGTGTCTTACCTACCAACCTGTCGGTATTGTATGCCATTTTGATGTTCAATAGTATTCCAGGCTAGATAAGAACAAGTGACTTAAAGAGGATCGTCAGTGGCTTGTCATCCTTTGTTTTGAAGGCTATCATTATCCGTCTTATCATTTTCTTAGCAGATGTGATAATGACATTGTGGTGAGATTTGAATATGAAATCCTCTGATATTATCACTCCCAAGTCCTTCACATTGGTTTTCTGCTCTATTGTGTGGTTATAATTTATTTTATACTCCGATCTAGCTTTTATTTTCTCAAGTTATCCATAGCAGAGTAATTGAAAGTAGCTATATCAGCTGCCAGGACAGTAATAGGTCTGACAGCCAGAAATGTTATAGATGAGCAGCTATCACAGCTGCCTGTACCAAGAGCCTTGTCGATCAGGCCAGCAGCCAGGCGACTTGCTGTGGGACTGGGCCTCAGGGGGGAGGGGCGATGACCCTCGAAATCATCTTTATCCTAAAGTTGCCTTCAGGTAACCTACATTCCTTCGCTCTCGGAATTTTTCAGAAATTTTAGTTTGTTATTCTAAGTTAGGTGAGTTTAAGTTAACACACATTAACTTATATCTATATAATTATCCGACGGCAACATAGTGCAAGATGCAGAACGACCACTGTGAAAATAACAGTGAACCTCCAAGCGGAACAGCAGAAGGCATAGGTGCCTTCTGCTGTTCTATTATTTTTACATTAGCTAATGTGAGAAATCACGAAAGCGCTTGGAAGTTCACTATTATTTTCACAGTGGTTGTTCCGCATCTTGTGATATCACCTGTTGACTGTGATCTTATTGCATAGTGCAAGATGTCAAGCGTACGTTATCTTTTCACGAACCGTATTTTTTTTTTTTTTACAGGATGGACCGACTTTTCCTTAATGAAATATGTTGACATATCACCAGGTTATTGTACAAGATACCTGCTGACGGCTTTACTTGGAAATCAGTGAGCAAGACACGTTCATTGACGTCACTGCTACCTATGTGGTTACACTTTAGGAAAGACTTGTTGTAATAATGACACTTTTGACCTCTTGTAATTTCCGAATGTTTATTATTATTATTAATTTTGTGATCATGTGATGTATATGGTAGAAATTAATTAATTTATGGAAATCGCAACTTGCCATGTAAGAAGTGAAGATGAGTCAAATCAGTATCTATCTAAGATATTGTATATTCGCTTCATTCACAACTTTTATAAAAATTTTATTGTTGGAAGCTGGAGCGCTGAGTCTGGTGAATAATGCAGTGAAACACGTGATGAGCGTCTTACTGCAGGTCTTGAAAGACTAGCATTGAGCAGCTAACCTCTGATAACAACTGTGTTAAAGATCAGCAGTGGAAAACGTGATGTGAGCCCCAGGATTGAAACGTAGGCACGGGGTTCTAATAAGCATGCTAACTCGTTTCCTCAAAACGAATAGTTATAATTAGTTTAACTGGCAGATCTTGCTGAGACGATATCTGCTCATAGTGTTGAGCTCTGTCGTGTCATCAGAGTCAGTGGCTTAAAATAAGATCAACACTGAGCTGAACGTCGCTGGAGTAAACATTTTGCTCTTAAAAGAGCTCCCTCTCTCTCTGCAAGGTCCTCAAAAAGGTAATGTGAATAAAAGTTTCAAGTGTATGTTCGACTCTGCACAGAATCTTGAAGCAACAAACTATCCTCACAGAGGAGAACACTTGAAAAAATGGTGAACACAACCGGATAAAATGGTTATTTCCTTCAAACCCTGCCATACAATATACCTCAGATCTGTACAGGCACATACCAGGGAACTAAAGAGGCTTTGTGAAAAGTACTCATTAAACTAACAGATAACTGATCCCAATAGAAATGAAAATACCCTGAATTTGATATTCACAAACAACGAGGAACTAATCAGAGACATAACAGTTACAAAGACAATATACTCTGACCATAACAGGATACTAGAAGTTCAAACAAGCATTAACTCAGTGTTAGGAAACTGCATCACTAAAGTTAGAGACGGGATGTTCAGTAACTTTAATTTTAACAACCATAAAATTGACTGGGAAAAAATAAACCAAGAGCTATCAGACATATCCTGGGAATCAGACATGAGTATCCTAAATCCCCACCAGTGCCTAGAGAAGCTGAATACAGAAGCATACAAGGTATGTATGAAGCACGTACCATTGAGGAAACCCGGAAGATCATATATAAAGAGCGCAGGAGATGATACAGTAGAAAACGGGTTACTGAACTGCTTAAAAACACAAATGCTACAACAGAGGAAAGATAGACTTACCAGAGAGATCATTGAATTAGAGCAAAAACTTAGGATGTCATACCTCACAGAGAAGTACAAAGGGCCATACAGTATATTGCAAGAACCCCAAATATTGCTATTCCTATGCAGATTCCAAGCTAAGAACTACCTGTAGAATTGATTGGACCACTACTGAGAGGAGATTCATATACTGACGATGAACAGGAAATGAGTGAAATCCTTAAAGAACAGTATGAGTCGGTGTTCAGCAACCCACCATATGACAGCAAGGTAGAAAATGCAGAAATGCAAACTACTGGGAACGCCTTCAAGTCTTGAACATGTACTCATTGGATCGGAAGAGAGAGAGATACATGATAATATATACCTGGAAAGTACTCGAGAGCCTGGTCCCAAATCTGTACACTGCCATAACAACATACTGGAGTGAGAGATATTGGAGGAAGTGCAAAATAAACCCAGTGAGGAGCAGGGGTGCGGTGGGGACAATAAGGGAACACTGTATCAACATCCGGGGTCCCAGACTATTCAACTTCTTACCAGAAGATATCAGAAACACTCCTGGAACAAGTGTAGAAGCCTTCAAGAGAAAACTGGACAAGTATCTTCACCAGGTGCCAGATCAACCAGGCTGTGATGGATATATGGGGCAGCGGGCCACTAGCAGCAACAGCCTGGTTGGCCAGGCAACCACCAGACGAGCCTGGCCTATGACCGGGTCCAGAGAGTAGACAAACTCTCGAAACTCTTCAAAGGTATATCAAAAGTACCGCTGCCCGGGTGCCCATTGTTACTGCAGCCCCACACACAGCCTCGACGCGCGCGCGCGGAAATCAAGGAGAAAGAACCTGACAGCTCAGATAAGCAGTGGCGATATAAGGCATTATTTCTTAGTCTCAGGGTGATTGAAAAGTGGAATGACTTAGATGAGGCAGTGGTGGAGGCAAACTTAATCCACGGCTTCAGGATTAGATATAATAAGGACCAAGAGGCCAGAAATCAATAAAGTCCATGAAAGTAGCCTATGAGGTGGTGCCAGGAGCTGAATCTCGACGCTTACAAATGCAACTGCACGAGTACAGCCGGACGAGTGCAACTTAGTGAGTACACAAGGTTGAAGTGAAGTGTACACTTGGCTAGGTGCCCAGGGTGTGCAAAGCACCAGTCTTGTCAGGAGTCACCTTGCGTGTTGACCACACTAAGAGGACTTTGCTCTTTCCTGTTTTTTGTGGTAATATATTGTGTGACCTCTCGAGGTCATTGTTGTTCTCTTGTATCCCTGCGTGATAGTCTAGCCTGTTTACCAGAGTGGGATAGACTGCATCAGACAAGCCTGACCCAGGGCCGGGCTGCAAGATTAGAAACACAGTTGAAAGCCTTCAGAGGCTCCCTAGGCGACGACGACAACTTGAAACGTTCCAAATAATCTGGTTGCTTTACTTGCAGTGAAGGTTCTCTGTACATTATCTTGGTCTGCAATTTTGCTCGCTTTAAGAGTGACTGTTAATGTACAGCAATATTCCAGCCGGCTGGAACACGTGACTTAAAAAAATGTCATCATTGGTTTGGAGTCTCTTGTTTTGAATGTTTTCATTATCCATCTTATCATGTTCCTCACTTGTGTGATAACGACACTGCTCTAGTCCTTGAAATTCATATCCTCTGACATTATCACTCCTAAGTCCTTTACGTTAGATTTTTCATCCTATTGTGAAATTAGAGTTAGTTTTAGACTCCGTTCTAGTTTTTATTCCTCACTTTGTCCATAACAGAGAAACTGAAGTTTGTCCTCATTAAACATCATATTGTTTTGTGTGACCCGCTGGAAGACTTTATATAATTCTTTGTTGTTGCTTTACTGCCACCTTTGATATACCTTTACCTATGAAGAGTTTCGAGAGTTTCACTACTCTCGGAGCCCGGCCATGGGCCAGGCTCCTATGGTGCTGGCCTGGTCATCCAGGCTGTTGCTGCTGGAGGCCCGCTGCCCCACATATCCATCACAGTCTGGTTGATCTGGACCTGTTTGGAGTGGGGCTATATACTTTGTTTTTAACGACTGTTGGAATAACCCTCTTATCCCGTGTCTAGGCTCCCTCTCCATAGGATATTAAAGACATGTTATAGAGGCTTAATGTAGGTCTTGGTGAATTTGGAGTTCACTGAGTCTGAGCCTAGAGTCGAGTACATGGGCATGCTATCAATGGTTTTTCCGAAGTCAAGTGGGAATTAGCGTTTATACCGGAAATTTTGGAGATGTTGACAAAGGTTTATCTGGAGTTTATCTGGAGAGAGTTCCGGGGGTCAACGCCCCCGCGGCCCGGTCTGTGACCAGGCCTCCTTAGGTCAGTGTCCCAGGATGCGACCCACACCAGTCGACTAACACCCAGGTACCCATTTTACTGATGGGGAACATAGACAACAGGTGGAAAGAAACACGTCCAATGTTTCTACTCTGGCTGGGAATCGAACCCAGGCCCTCACCGTGTGAAGCGAGAGCGTTAACCACCAGGCCACCAGAGCACTTTAAGTGTCGTTCATGAAAAATTCACTCAAATTCTCAACCTTAAGTCTGACTAATGGCTGACTGAACACAATCATATTAAACTTTAAGTATTTCCCTCATTTGTTTGCTATCTTGTTTGAGGAATATGACCAGGTACTGGATGTAGGTTTTGCCCTGGATTTTGCATATGAGATGTACTCTGGATATGTTTCAATTTTTTATTTGCTTATAACTCCCAACAAACCTTAAGTCAGTTCCTGATGAGCCGGGTTATGGTTCTTAAGGTGGACTTCGTGTGGGTGGCACCAATAGCCTGGTTAGTCAAGTCATCCAACAAGAAGCCTGGTCTGGGACCGATCTGCAAGGGTGTTGACCCCTCGGGATACACACTACCTAGACTCCAGGTTGGTAGACATCTACACTACCACCATCATGGGACCTCCACCATTATCATGGCACCACCACCATTATCATGGCACCACCACCACCACCATGGCACTATCACCATCATGGCACCACCACCACCATCATGGACTCATAATTGGGAATTCGTTTTTTTCCCTCGATAATAGCATTAATAACTATATGGGCTGTGATGGCAAGCTAATTTAATTTTCTCATTGGACGAAGGTTTTAATTACGACGAGGCTGTTTCTCTCTCTCTCTCTCTCTCTCTCTCTCTCTCTCTCTCTCTCTCTCTTCTCTCTCTCTCTCTCTCTCTCTCTCTCTCTCTCTCTCAGCTGTTACTATTGTTGAGTAATGATTACATTGCCTTTAATAATAATTTATTGTGATTACTATTAGCAGTAGTATTTGATAAGGTTTAGGTTAGGTTTGGTAAGATTTGTCAGGAAACAAATCTTAATCATATGATGGCCCGCCGCTGGAGCTTTTGGTCATCTGACCGAGGCCTTCAACTGGCTTATCGTTTCACTCGATCAAGAGCGAAACTTTGTCACAGTAATAACTTCTTGTGTACATCACTCTCTCCACCCTGAAGGAAAATGTAGAATATAACTCTGGTGTATCTGTGTTTAGCATTATGAATAATAGTAGGAGAGAAGTAAATAATGAAACTTAATGTTATATGAATGTAGTTAGAAAACTGAGCAGATCTTTGATCCACTATGATAACTTAAACATAGATAAGTACGTTTGTGGAGCAAAGCAAGTTGCACTGGAGCAGACTGATGAAGTAGTAGCCACACTTGGGCTTGGTTACAAGTACTTTTGGCAGTTTGGCACACACACAAATGATGATCAAACCAAGTACAAAGTATGTGACCAGCCCTGTGGTCACTATCTTGAACACTATGTGCTTAATTGTCTAATGATTGAAGAATATAGAGATAGTATAATAATCTATGTGGTATATCAAGGTATCTGTTGTAAGCAAATTTCCTAAATTTGTTTGTAACAGATAAGTCAACTGCAGATATGAATCCGGATGTACTCCTATTAACCTTTTTTGGGTCCTAGTTCCTAGACCTTTTGTGTATCCATATGCTCTTGCGCTACCATCCATAGGATGGATTCGCTTCAGCGGCAAAATCTAATAAATATCTGTAACTTCTTATTATAGTTATTATTATAGTTATATATTTTTTCATATTAAGGAAGGACAGGGAGAATAAAACGTGTGTATAATTGGTGCGGACTCTCGGCCTGTGTATAAATACTAGTACGTATTATTTTTTAATAAGAGTTTATTGTTGTCAGCCCTAACTAGTGATAACAGTTAAGGCGCCTCAGGCTTTACTGCAAGATGCTTGACTGCGAGAAATTATTTTAAATGGTGGTAGTGTAACAGAGGGCAGTTATCCAGGGAGGTGCTACTCTCGTCATACGATTGTAAAACGCATGCATATTAAACGGTTTGCTGATCTATTAAATGTTTCATGAACACGCAGGATGACAATTGAATTCTATATTTTTTAACTTATATTTTGCATTCACTTCACGGCGTGAGGGGGGGGGGGATAGTTTTCCCAAGTATTACACAACCTTCATCCTTGCCCGATTTAAGCCTCTCTAAAAGTTTGCTTTTGTGTTATTTTGAGTAGCGTAAATTAACCCGTATGTACGTAGAGTTTAACACAACATTAATGTACTACTGATATCTGGCGGCGCTGGATATATGGTAGTCGTCTAGGCTGTTCAAACTTTATTATGGTCATGCACACTGTTGGAGGATGGCTGAGTTGTCATATGTTGTCGGGATTGCTCTTGCTGGCCTGCTTGTCATGATTTTTATTAATGCCATTGCATGATGATGATGATATGAAGATATTCGGGATAGGGCACAGTTTATCTTGCTGTGACGGCTTAGTCTACACGCCACGCATTACTTAATACTTTTCTACTTGACACATTTGCATAAATTATGTATTTACAGTCTTCAGTGTATGCAAATGCATTAGATGGATTACTACTAGAGTTATACTCACAGTCGTCCTCATTAATCTTTCCTGAGGAGTCCTACACTATTATTCCTTGGGGATGATGGGAGGGTATATATATATGTTGTGCCGAATACGTAAAATTAGTCACTTAGCAAGAACTCATTTAAAATTAAGTCCTTTCTGAAAAAACTTATACTTTTAAAGATATATTTTTTCATTTATATTAATGTAAAAAATAATAATTTTGTACCAAAAGACCCTAAGAAAACTTCCTAACCTTACTGTAATAAGAGAAATTTAATTTAGCCTAATCCAACTAAATATATTTTAGGTAAGTTTACAGTAATAATAAATAAACAGTGAAATATATAATTTTTCGTTTGTTTCAGAATTATTTTTTGCGAAATTATTGCATACACAAATTTTCGCTTGCCTTATTCGGCAAGAAGAGAGTTGCTATTTAAGCCAAAATCGCAAGTCTTTCCTATTCGGCATGACACACACACACACACACACACACACACACACACACACACACCACACACACACACACACACACCACACCACACACACACACCATACACTGTAGTGGAGGCAGGATCCATACATAGCTTTAAGCAGAGGTATGATAAAGCTCACGGCTCAGGGAGAGTGTCCTAGTAGCGATCAGTGAAGAGGCGGGGCCAGGAGCTCGGACTCGACCCCCGCAACCTCAACTAGGTGAGTACAACTAGGTGAGTACACACACACGCACGCACGCACGCTCGCACGAACACGCACGCACGCACGCACGCATCCCACGCACAAGATTTCGCCCCAAGGAGCTAAATTGATAGCACTTTACAGTAAGCCCGTATAGTTGGCAGGCCATAGGTGGTATGAACTTATTGGCTGTTTTAAAATCTGTTATCACTACCTTTTCAAGCAACATTTGTCTATAGAAAATCCTGCATATATATGAAATGCGTGGGGCTTAGTATCTGTGTATCTCATAGGCTCTTGAACTACCGTCCACAATAAGCTAGCCCCTTCGGCGGCAAAATCTAAATCTCATAAAATGCTAGAAACTTTTGTGAATAAAGGTGCTCTTTATCTAAAAGTTTAATCACAACAACGATGTATCGTGGAAAGATCAAAATTTAATGATCGAGCCTTCTTGAGGGGTGTCGCACCAAGACGTCTGCACCAGTCTGGTGGTTTCAACACGAAGATTGTCCACATAGCGGCATAAGAATGTTCGTCAGTTAACATAGGTGTCACAGTTGTTAAATAGAGACATACAGCCTAACAACTGATATCAGCTTCATGCGCTCACCGGTTGTGATATAGCATATATAAAAATAAGATTGTAAAGGATTTTGAAACAGGAAATGAGTGAGAAGTCTAAAAGACTCGTCAACAGACATAGAAGCTATTTTTGACTAATCAGCAGCCTTCACTGTTAGGATCAGATATTTGAGATTGGAGAAATAATGTTAGGTATTCACTACAGAGTTTGCTATCAAGAACTGGGCGAAAGGGTACATCTTTGCCAGAACATAAACTTTACCCAGGACTTCAGGGACATTCAGTGATATGGTGAAGGTGGCTCATTGTTAGGCATGCATATAGAGCGCTGCTCTGTATGAGGAATCTCCACACCTAGATTCTGTGAAATTTGGATTTGAGAAGGACGAGCTTGCTAAGACTTTGTAGTATCTTTATTTTCAGGTTGTACAACCAGAAGTTCTGAAATTGTCCCACTGCAGCTGCAGTAATTATCACCCTCCCTTGTCTTTTAGATGTGAACTTGCAGCTATTCATCTTTTTTGCTCTCTGTTTTACATATGTGGAGGTTATATATAAGTTAATATCATTTATTCACGATAAAATTTTAGGCTCCTCTGTCTTCCCAGATTACCAGAAGTTGTAGGCCAGCGGATGCTTAACAACTAAACGGGTCATCATTTAAGACCAGTATCAGGAAGCAGTTCCTCTTTCCTAGCGAACAAAACACCAGTGTTGTCGCTGCGCAGTTGAAACTCGCCAGGAAAAACAAACATTAGACAGGTATTTCTCTGAACAAGTCCTGCACCTGATTTGTCCTTGGCTGGCTGGAGCCTTCCCTGAGCAGATAACCCCACAAGAAGGTCCTCTCTCAACATGTTCCTGAGGAGTAAATCGTTCCTTAATACACTTCCTGGATAGCTACTCCTCACTAGGTTTCCTTGGTTAATAGGTTCCTCCAAGGTAGGCACACTTTCAATAGCTTCAACCAGGTCCCCCATGTCGAGGTCTCCTCTCCAGGTGTTACTTGTCTAGCTTTCCATTGTCCAGGTGTTCCTTGTCAAGGTCTTGCTTCTGCAAATCTCCTCTTTCTAGGTCTTTCTTCTGCAGGTCTCCCTTTTTCCAAGTCTTCTGCAGGTCTCCCTTTTCCAGGTCTTCCTTCTACAGGTCTCAGTGTACAGGTCTTGGCACAGGTGTGGCGGGGGTGTGGGAGTCAAGGTGAGCAGGGTGGGTGACGGTTACTCACTACCCTGGCCACCCATCTCGACCTCTCCACCCTCGCTCCCAACCATACTGTACCTCTCCACCAGGTCTTTCTATCCTGTTCAACAGGCGCCTCCAACAATCTCAAGCTCGTAACACGAGCGATAAACATTCACATTAATATGCATTAATATAGAATTCAATCAGTCAAACTTTGATTATACATTGCCAGGTACTGTAATTTTAAGTTCTAGTTATACAGCATGAACTTAGTATGTTAGAAATGCATTGCATTGTTATTTTATTATTCTTCATGGGGACTTGTTGCCTTTTGGGATCAGTATAGCGCCTGTGGAATGAGATTCAATGAGATTTTATCTCACCTCCTGTATATATTGTCCATACATAGACGTCGGTTTGGAATTGAGGGAGGAAGGGGGTAAAAGAGGTTTTGTGTGCAAGGGGCTTGGATATGCAGAAGACATATGTGAGCCTGTTAGATAGGAGTGAATGGAGACGAATGATTTCTGGGACCTGACGAACTGTTGGACTGTGAGCAGGGTAATATTTTGCGAAGGGATTCAGGGAAACCAGTTAGCCGAACATGAGTCCTGGAGGTGGGAAGTACAATTCCTGCCTGGGTTTGGGACATTGGCTGTTTGGGATGACATCTAAACTGTCGTATCTGAGCGCCTCTGTGATTATGTATGAATGATGGTGAAAGTGTTTCTTTTTTGGGTCACCCTACCTCGGTGGGAGACGCCTGACGTGATAAAAAAAAAGACTATATATATATATATATATATATATATATATATATATATATATATATATATATTATATATATAATATATATATATATATATATATATATAATGTATACACTGTTGAGAAACTCTCTGCTGTTTTGAATGACTAATTATAAACCTACAGCAACATAATCAGTGGCCTCAAACTCATGTCAATTGTTTTTTGTACCCTTTACCTTTGAAGAGTTTAGAGAGTTAATCTACTCTCTGAGCCCGGCCATGGGCCAAGCTCGTTGTAAGATTTTTATTAGAAATAAAGATTTGATATTTTGAATTTTAATTTGACTTTCCTGTCTATCCTAACCAGAAGTAAAAGCATCTGAAAGTTTCAGGAATCATAAAGAAATTAAATTTGGGGACTAGGATGTGAGGTCGTAAAATGAGGTTAGTTTACTTGTTCACATCAACCATCTCCTCAACCTGTTCTTGCACCACTAAGACCTCTTGTTCAGCTACCTCGTTGCCAGACGGCCGTGTTGTTCTGTACTCGCCTATATTTGGATGCAGGGGTTGATTCACAGCTCCTGGCCTCGCCTCTTCGCTGGTCGCTACTAGATCTACACACTTCCTGCTCCAAGAGCCGTATCGTACTTATTAAAGCTATGTATGGATCCTGCCTCCGCTACTACACTCCAGATTGTGCTTATTTACGCATAAATTTGTGTTTTACTGGTTCACGTAACCTGTTCTTACGTAGCTTTAAATAAGGAATATATTTGAAAATTTACAGTGAACGTTGAGAAACTGACGGTAGGAAACACATAAGAAAATTAACGTAATAAAGTAAGAATAGGTTGTTGTAGCACACTATATATCGTGAACTTGCCCTGTCTCTCAACCACCCACTTGTACAGTAGTACCTTCCTTCCCTCACTCCCCACCTCTCATGTCTTCACAACTCCACCACAGCCTTAATCCCCATCATCCAACTTTGCCTGTCATTTTTGTTTTCTTCCTCACTCTGTGTACGAAACCTATCCTGTATGATGAAATATGACAGACACAACTTAACCAAACACAAGTTTACTCTTATTCATCGGCTGTACCTTGGCTACCCAACCAAGAGGATAATTCAGAATGAGAAGGAAGAACGATGCCAGCACTGACACCACCACACTGATACACTGCCACTTTTACACTACCTGATACTGCCACCATACTGATACACTGGCATTAATACAGCACCTGCCACACTATCAGGTGACACTGTTAATCATCTGGTACTCCCACTACCAATGTACCAGGAGCCTGCCAAAACTGCTGCATCACTTGTGTTCCTAGGATGTAAATGATCTAAGGACATTGATGCTCATCCTAATAGCATATTCACCCCACGATAACCTTGCCGAAAATAATAAAATTTGCATATAGTTAAGTAGGTACACATCAGTTTCAGCAGCAAGAGAAGAGGAAAGTGCTGAACCACAGACAGTGTCTGCGACCTGGAGTCAAAGATAACTTTGTAAGTTGCAATTCACTTTTTAAAATATTAAGTAGCAACTGAGAGAGAGAACATATGATTAGACTCGTGTCAGGGGATTTTCCCTGAGATAGTGGTGGATATCTGATGACGACGATTAAAAAAAGTGCATAAGGCAGCGCTCACTAACTAGTGGAGAACTGCAATAAATAATAGGACACAAAAGATCTGATTTTTTAAACAATTACTCAGTCAGAACTAGAAATTGTTATCTAAAATTAGTATTCCATGAGGGACAGAACTCTGTAAGAAGACATGCATGCACAAGCTTCTTTACAAACACAAACTTAGTACATAGATTTAAGAATAGGTATGATGAGACCCAGAAAGCCAGAAATAAATGCTTATTAAAACTGTGCACAAGACAGGGGCAGAAGTTAAAATTCGACTCCTGCCAGAACGACTGGGTGAGTTTATAATAAACACTGTGATACCTACACACCAGACCCAGACTTGTGGAACTCGATATTATCATTACTGGAGATTCCTTATCATTTTAGTCATCCTTCCCTGTATGTTCTCCAGTGAATTTATATCCATCCTGTAGTAAGGAGACCAAAACTGAGCGACATAATCCAAGTGAGACCTCACTAGTGATGTGGAAAAAGACACTTTTGTAAAGTTCAAGACATTTATTAAAGGAAACGTTTCGCCACGAGTGACTTCTTCAGTCCTAATACAGAGACAACTAAGAAAATGAGTAAATATAATGTCAGGAGTCAAGTGGAGTGTCGCGTGGGTAGAGGTAGTAGTGGTGGTGGTGGTAGTAGTAGTGGTGGTAGTAGTAGTGGTGGTAGTAGTAGTGGTGGTAGTAGTAGTAGTTCTACTACTACTACTACTACTGTTATGTTAACATAAGTCGTCAGGTCCAGTTACATTAACATAAAAGTCTAACAGTTAGAATATAACTAAGACATCGGAGTGGAACCCCATATTTACATATGTAAATAATGTGCTAAAATATGTAACGAAGACAGGACTTGCAGCAATGGTTTCAAGTTGGAAAAATTTATATTAAAAAAGATATAGGCAAGCACTGTTTTTTTGGTAATAGAATTGTGGATGAGTAGAACAAACACCTAAGTAGTGCCATTGAAGCTAAAACCTTGTCTAGTTTTAAAAATAGGTTAGATAATTACATGAGTGAGTGTGAGTTGGACTTGCTCGCATGGGCCAGTAGGCCTGCTACTGTGCTGCATCTTTTTTATGTTCCTATTTTCTTCAAAATTGCTCGCCGAAATCACTCCGTATGAGAAGCAAGAAGAGACTTAGCAGACGGTGTAGAGTACCTGCAATAAAAATTATGGGTGTAACGAGTACACTAAGAGATCTCGATAGGGCCAGAGGTCCCCGACTTTCAACATTCTCTTCGTGCATAAAGAAAATTATCAAAAAAATTCTGGCGGTGTTCAAGAAGGAACTTGATAAGTTCCTCGAATCATTTCTTGACCAGCCGGTCTGTGGTTCGTACGTTGGACTGCATGCGGCCAACAATAGAAACCTGGTTGATGAGGCCTTGTCTGGGACCGGGCCGTGGGGGCGTTGACCCCCAAAACACCCTTCAAGGATCCTTCAGGTGTGTGTGTGTGTGTGTGGAGGGTGGGAGAAGGCTTCAGATGTTTGGCGGATAAAACCGGGTCAAGGAGACAGATTTCTTCAACGTGAGTATTCACCTTTCATCCCCTTCTTTCTTCCTCTCTTTTCCCTTCCATTATCCCTTCATCCCTTTCCCCCACCCCTTCGCCTTTGATCCCATCCCCCTTCACCCCTTTCCCTGAGCCTGCCACAGCAGAGGTAAGCTCCCCATGATCATGAATATGTCATTCATCTCTTCACTTAAGGCTTAAATTCCCCACCTGAGTCAACGTTCAAGTGAACTTTATGGACTGTGATTGTACGTGTCCTTGTGACCTCTCCAAGTGTTTATTTAAAGTTCTCCGACTATGGTGGTCAACATTACCATAATTAGGACTTGGTCTACACCGTTATTGGGGACTTGGTCCACTCCACCATTACTGGGGACTTGGTCCACTCCATCATTACTGGGGAGTTGGTCCACTCCACCATTACTGGGAGTTGGTCCACCCACCATTACTGGGGACTTTGTCCCCTCCACCATTACTGGGATTGGTCCACTCCCCATTACTGGGGACTTGGTCCACTCCACCATTACTGGGGACTTGGTCCACTCCACCATTACTGGGGACTTGGTCCACTCCACCATTACTGGGGACTTGGTCCCACTCCACCATTACTGGGGCACTTGGTCCACTCCACCATTACTGGGGACTTGGTCCACTCCACCATTACTGGGGACTTGGTCCACTCCACCATTACTGGGGACTTGGTCCACTCCACCATTACTGGGGACTTGGTCCACTCCACCATTACTGGGGACTTGGTCCACTCCATTACTGGGGACTTGGTCCACTCCACCATTACTGGGGACTTGGTCCACTCCACCATTACTGGGGACTTGGTCCACTCCACCATTACTGGGGAGTTGGTCCATCCACCATTACTGGGGAGTTGGTCAGTCCATCCATTACTGGGGACTTGGTCCACTCCACCATTACTGGGGACTTGGTCCACTCCACCATTACTGGGGACTTGGTCCACTCCACCATTACTGGGACTTGGTCCACTCCACCATTATGGGGACTTGGTCTAGTCCATCATTACTGGGGACTTGGTCCACTCCACCAATTACTGGGGACTTGGTCACTCTCCATTACTGGGGACTTGGTCCACTCCATCCATTACTGGGGACTTGGTTCCACTCCCATTACTGGGGATTGGTCACTCCACCATTACTGGGGACTTGGTTCCACTCCACATTACTGGGGACTTGGTTCACTCCACCATTTCTGGGGACTTGGTTCTCCACCATTTCTGGGGATTGGTCCACTCCACCATTACTGGGGACTTGGTCCACTCCATCATATACTAGGGGAGTTGGTCCACTCCACCATTACGGGGAGTTGGTTCCACTCCACCAACTGGTGACTTGGTCCACTCACATTACTGGGGACTTGACCACTCCATCATTAATGGGGAGTTAGTCCACTCCTCATTACTGGGGACTTGGTCACCCACCATACTGGGGACTTGGTCCACTCCACCATTACGGTGACTTGTCCACCTCCAACCCATTACTGGGGACTTGATCCACTCCATCATTACTGGGGAGTTAGTCCACTCCACCATTACTGGTGACTTGGTCCACTCCACCATTACTGGTGACTTGGTCCACTCCACCATTACTGGGGACTTGGTCCACTCCATCATTACTGGGGAGTTGGTCCACTCCACCATTACTGGGGACTTGGTCTAGTCCATCATTACTGGGGACTTGGTCCACTCCACCATTACTGGGGACTTGGTCCACTCCACCATTACTGGGGACTTGGTCCACTCCATCATTACTGGGGAGTTGGTCCACTCCACCATTACTGGGGACTTGGTCTAGTCCATCATTACTGGGGACTTGGTCCACTCCACCATTACTGGGGACTTGGTCCACTCCACCATTACTGGGGACTTGGTCCACTCCACCATTACTGGGGACTTGGTCCACTCCACCATTACTGGGGACTTGGTCCACTCCACCATTACTGGGGACTTGGTCCACTCCACCATTACTGGGGACTTGGTTCACTCCACCATTTCTGGGGACTTGGTTCACTCCACCATTTCTGGGGACTTGGTCCACTCCACCATCACTGGGGACTTGGTCCACTCCACCATTACTGGGGACTTGGTCCACTCCACCATTACTGGGGACTTGGTCCACTCCACCATTACTGGGGACTTGATCCACTCCATCATTACTGGGGAGTTAGTCCACTCCACCATTACTGGGGACTTGGTCCACTCCACCATTACTGGGGACTTGGTCCACTCCATCATTACTGGGGACTTGGTCCACTCCACCATTACTGGGGACTTGGTCCACTCCACCATTACTGGGGACTTGGTCCACTCCATTACTGGGGACTTGGTCCACTCCACCATTACTGGGGACTTGGTCCACTCCACCATTACTGGGGACTTGGTCCACTCCACCATTATGGGGACTTGGTCCACTCCACATTACTGTTGACTTGGTCCACTCCACCATCCTTTATTTGGACTTGGTCCACTCCACCATTACTGGGGACTTGGTCTAGTCCATTACTGGGGACTTGGTCCACTCCACTGTTACTGGGGACTTGGTCCACTCCACCATTACTGGGGACTTGGTCCACTCCACCATTACTGGGGACTTGGTCCACTCCACCATTACTGGGGACTTGGTCCACTCCACCATTACTGGGGACTTGGTCCACTCACATTAATTTGGACATTGAGTCCACTCCACCATTACTGGGGACTTGGCCCTCCTAGTCCATTACTGGGGACTTGGTCCACTCCACCATTACTGGGGACTTGGTCCACTCCACCATTACTGGGGACTTGGTCCACTCCACCATTACTGGGGACTTGGTCCACTCCACCATTACTGGGGACTTGGTCCACTCCACCATTACTGGGGACTTGGTCCACTCCACCATTACTGGGGACTTGGTCCACTCCACCATTACTGGGGACTTGGTCCACTCCACCATTACTGGGGACTTGGTCACTCCACCATTAACTGGGGACTTGGTCCACTCCACCATTACTGGGGACTTGTCCACTCCACCATTACTGGGGACTTGGTCCACTCCACCATTACTGGGGACGTTGGTCCACTCACCATTAATTGGACTTGGTTCACTCCACCATTACTGGGGACTTGGTCCACTCCACCATTAATTTGGACTTGGTCCACTCCACCATTACTGGGGACTTGGTCTAGTCCATTACTGGGGACTTGGTCCACTCCACCATTACTGGGGACTTGGTCCACTCCACCATTACTGGGGACTTGGTCCACTCCACCATTACTGGGGACTTGGTCCACTCCACCATTACTGGGGACTGGCTTTACACCACAGTTACATTACATAACTAGGTTTTGTGTCCACTAACTGTCATGTAGGATAGTGTAGCAGCACACTGCAGATTTATCCAGTTTTATTAAATAATAAATTATGTTGACTTTTCAGAAGTTTCGTTCACCTTCATGTATTATGACACTTTTAGTTAGTGATCGTAAATTGGTTAGTGTCTTCTAACAGATGACAGTATAACCTAAGGTAACCTAGGCTAAATATAAGTTAGGTTAGGGATTAAGACATGTGCAACAGTTAGGTATCTTTATTTAGGTATCTTTATTGATGAAGATACTGTTCAACTTGTGGGTATTTTGTACCATTTCCAACATAAGTTTGTTTCAGTAGGACAGGTTGCCTATTTACTGTGCATGGTGCTGCTGATGGGGCTCCTGAACTAAGGAATTACACCTGTGTACCAATTCCTTGAATCGCGTCTGAATGTCTTCCATTCCCCCAGGCGCTGCATGGCCCCTACGGGTTTAGTACTTCCTCGTGAATGTAATATTAACGGTATGTCAGGGAAACGCCTTCCACCTGCACAGAAGTATGTAAAAAAATAATGATTTTTTTTAAGTATTTTAATTAAAAATAAAATAAAATATTGGGCAGCATTGGTTCTAGTTTGATGCTCTGACAGGAGAATCTTCTATATCCAGGAGATCTTGGGATGTTGTGAAGAATGTTAGATATCCTGTGTAGGCGGTGTTAGTCCGATGTTCAGGAAATCCTGTCATTGCTGCTTCGTAGTGTCTCACTCCAGATATCAAAGGAGAGACGAGTCGCTGTGTCCCACTGTGTCCCGTTAACTGGGTTCTCGGTGCAATAAATCTAGCGTCAACTCTGGATGACCAAGCCAGCCACACACATGATGATAAAAAAACTGGTTACAAGATGGTTATTAAGTATAATATTGAAAAATAAAGGGTGGTAAATTTACTTTAATATCATTACTGGCAGTGTGATGTGTCCTTCCTGACAGTGTGGTGTGTCCTTCCTGACAGTGTGGTGTGTCCTTCCTGACAGTGTGATGTGTCCTTCCTGACAGTGTGGTGTGTCCTTCCTGACAGTGTGATGTGTCCTTCCTGACAGTGTGATGTGTCCTTCCTGACAGTGTGATGTGTCCTTCCTGACAGTGTGATGTGTCCTTCCTGACAGTGTGAGGTGTCCTTCCTGACAGTGTGGTGTGTCCTTCCTGACAGTGTGATGTGTCCTTCCTGACAGTGTGAGGTGTCCTTCCTGACAGTGTGAGGTGTCCTTCCTGACAGTGTGATGTGTCCTTCCTGACAGTGTGATGTGTCCTTCCTGACAGTGTGGTGTGTCCTTCCTGACAGTGTGATGTGTCCTTCCTGACAGTGTGATGTGTCCTTCCTGACAGTGTGATGTGTCCTTCCTGACAGTGTGATGTGTCCTTCCTGACAGTGTGAGGTGTCCTTCCTGACAGTGTGAGGTGTCCTTCCTGACAGTGTGAGGTGTCCTTCCTGACAGTGTGAGGTGTCCTTCCTGACAGTGTGAGGTGTCCTTCCTGACAGTGTGATGTGTCCTTCCTGACAGTGTGAGGTGTCCTTCCTGACAGTGTGATGTGTCCTTCCTGACAGTGTGATGTGTCCTTCCTGACAGTGTGATGTGTCCTTCTGACAGTGTGATGTGTCCTTCCTGACAGTGTGAGGTGTCCTTCCTGACAGTGTGAGGTGTCCTTCCTGACAGTGTGAGGTGTCCTTCCTGACAGTGTGAGGTGTCCTTCCTGACAGTGTGAGGTGTCCTTCCTGACAGTGTGAGGTGTCCTTCCTGACAGTATGATGTGTCCTTCCTGACAGTGTGATGTGTCCTTCCTGACAGTGTGAGGTGACCTTCCCGACAGTGTGAGGTGACCTTCCCGACAGTGTGAGGTGACCTTCCTGACAGTGTGAGGTGTCCTTCCTGACAGTGTGATGTGTCCTTCCTGACAGTGTGATGTGTCCTTCCTGACAGTGTGATGTGTCCTTCCTGACAGTGTGATGTGTCCTTCCTGACAGTGTGATGTGTCCTTCCTGACAGTGTGATGTGTCCTTTCTGACAGTGTGATGTGTCCTTCCTGACAGTGTGATGTGTCCTTGTTATCAGTGTGAGGTGTTTTTGCTTTCAGTGTGAGGTGTCCTTGTTTTCAGTGTGAGGTGTCCTTGTTTTCAGTGTGAGGTGTTTTTGCTTTCAGTGTGAGGTGTCCTTGTTTTCAGTGTGAGGTGTCCTTGTTTTCAGTGTGAGGTGTCCTTGTTTTCAGTGTGAGGTGTCCTTGTTTTCAGTGTGGTGTCCTTGTTTTCAGTGTGAGATGTCCTTGTTTTCAGTGTGAGGTGTCCTTGTTTTCAATGTGAGGTGTCCTTGTTTTCAGTGTGAGGTGTCCTTGTTTTCAGTGTGAGGTGTCCTTGTTTTCAGTGTGAGGTGTCCTTGTTTTCAGTGTGAGGTGTCCTTGTTTTCAGTGTGAGGTGTCCTTGTTTTCCGTGTGAGGTGTCCTTGTTTTCAGTGTGAGGTGTCCTTGTTTTTCAGTGTGAGGTGTCCTTTTTTTCAGTGTGAGATGTCCTTGCTTTCAGTGTGAGGTGTCCTTGTTTTCAGTGTGAGGTTGTCCTTGCTTTCAGTGTGAGGTGTCCTTGTTTTCAGTGTGAGGTGTCCTTTTTTTCAGTGTGAGGCGTCCTTGTTTTCAGTGTGAGGTGTCCTTGTTTTCAGTGTGAGGTGTCCTTGTTTTCAGTGTGAGGCGTCCTTGTTTTCAGTGTGAGGTGCCCTTGTTTTCAGTGAGGTGTCCTTGTTTTCAATGTGAGGTGTCCTTGCTTTCAGTGTGAGGCGTCCTTGTTTTCAGTGTGAGGTGTCCTTGTTTTCGGTGTGAGGTGTCCTTGTTTTCAGTGTGAGGCGTCCTTGTTTTCAGTGTGAGGTGTCCTTGTTTTCAGTGTGAGGTGTCCTTGTTTTCAGTGTGAGGTGTCCTTGTTTTCAGTGTGAGGTGTCCTTGTTTTCAGTGTGAGGTGTCCTTGTTTTCAGTGTGAGGCGTCCTGTGATGAAATAAGAAATTTATTTGGAAAATTAATGTTTATTTGAAAATATTGCAGTGATATGACAGATAATTGATTTAATCAGTTACAAGCTTTGTCACAGAATCAACCAATGTTGAACACATTTTGGCAAGTTGTTCGTCGTGGTACCAGGTCCTAATAACAGCAGCAATTAGCTTCTCCACAGTTGAACAGTCCTGTTTTGCGATCCAGCGTTTGGTTATGGCCCATAGATTCTCAATTGGGTTCAGGTCAGGAGAGTTTCCAGGCCGGTTTAGAATGCTTGGCCCACTCTCTTCGAAGAAGGTCAGCATTTTTCTGGAAGTGTGGCACGGAGCAAGATCCTGCTGGAAACGGCCTTCTCCATCAGGAGAGTCTATATCCACAATGGGGAGCAAATGAGTTGCCAGGATTGCCTTGTATTTGTCACTGTTCATCGTTCCCTCAACATTAACAAACCGTTCAGAGCCTTTAGTAGTAAAACTACCCCAAAGCATCTTATGTGGGCGTTTTTCAAGCTTGTTAAATGTGTCCATTCCGAAGGGGTTCACTTTTGCTCCATCTCACTACCACTGATTTGTACCCATTCATCTGTCTCCCATTCCTTATGATCGAGTGCCCACCGCAGCTGTTTTTTTTCTTCATAGCAGCAGTCATTAATTGTTTCTGGCATTTCTGCCAACTTCAAGGAACCTTCGTCGAACAGTCGATGAATCAACATTTACGCCAACTGATACCAAATCTCTCTGTACATCTTTGCTGGTTTTCTTGGGATCCTTCACATTATTTCTTATGATAACCTTGTCATCCTGATGTGTTGTTTTACGTTTTCTCTTACATCTTCCTTAAAGCAGCTCTTATCAGAATCCGACCAATGGTTGATTTTGCCAGGCTCTGATTTTCGGCGATCTGTCTGATACTCAAATTAGTATGTGAGAGCTACAGTAGTTGCACGCTTCTGTCATGAATTTCAGCGGTAATCGTGAATTGAAGGGGCGAATTTGGCAAAACCCCATTCACGGAGCACGCTTGCAGGAATAGCCTTACATTCTTTTTTAGACAAAAAGAGAAAAGATCAAAACAAAGGAAGAGACAGACAGGGATACTGGTACAGAGAGAACAGGTGGGCAGTAAAATGTGGGGTACCAAACCAGGCATCAGCCCATCAAGGCCGAATAAGCAACCAAAGGCGAAGCCAGTACTGGAGAAACCAGGGACATGTACACCAGGGGACATACCAGGTAGTACACCACCAGTGGTACTAATGAAACATAAAGCTAAACAAAACATCCCACATGGTAATTCCTGCTTCATATTTGCAAATATTCAGGGTTTGAAATCAAATAAAAATGACAAAGTTAGTTATGTCAGTGGGCTCCTGACAGAAGCGAATGCCATGTTTGGAGCATTTACAGAAACACATATAAGGGATGTTTTGGACGGAGAGATAAAGATAGAAAACTACAACATGTATAGATGTGAGAGAATCAGTAGGTCACAGGGAGGAGTAGGAATCTATGTAAAGGATATTTTCTGTTGCACAGAAGTGCTGAATTCTACGAATGATACAGTAGAAATACTAGGCATTAAAGTTGAAAATAGGAAGTTGGTAATTATCCTAGTATACAACCCACCATCAACAACTGCTGAGGAATTCACAGATCAGTTAAGGAAGATAGATAGCTATCTGGATAGGCTAGAAAATCCTACACCAAATATTTTACTCCTTGGAGATTTTAATCTCCCTCATGTAAAATGAAAGATGGCGCAACGTAACGTTATACCAGAAATATCTCCGGGAAGCACCTTGGCTCAACAGGTACATACCAGGGAACTAATGATGCTTTGTGAAAAGTACTCTTTAAACCAACAGGTAATTGATTCCACCAGAAATGAAAATACCCTGGATTTGATATTTACAAACAACGAGGAACTGATCAGAGACATAACAGTTACAAAAACTATATACTCCGGTCATAACATCATAGAGGTTTAAACTAGTATTAACTAAGGGGTAGGAAACTGCATCACTAAGTTAGAGACGGGATGTTCAGTAAGTTTAATTTTAACCATAGAATTGACTGATACCAAGAGCTATCAGACATACCCTGGGAATCAGAATGAGCACCCTAAATCCCCACCAGTGCCTAGAGAAGCTGAATGCAGAAGCATACAAAGTATGTATGAAGCACGTACCATTGAGGAAACCCAGATCAGATATAGAGTGAGAGCGTAGGAGATGGTACAGAAGAAGAAAACGGGTTACTGAATTGCTGAAAAAACACAAATATGCTACAACAGAGGAAAGATAGACTTAGCCAAGAGATCATTGAATTAGAGTAAAATCTTATTATGTCATACCTCACAGAAGAAGTACAAAGGGAACAAAGGGCCTTACAGGATATTGAAAGAAACCCAAAATATTTCTATTCCTATGCAAAATCCAAGTAAGAAAACCTGTATAATTGGACCACTACTGAGAGGAGACTCGTTTACGACGACAAAAAGGAAATGATTTAAACCCAAAAAAGAACAGTATGATCAGTGTTCAGAACCCCAAAAAATACAGCAAGGTAGAAAACGCAAAAGGGTTTTTTTTATTCGAAAAGGCCCCACAGACCAATAATGACAGTACAAATTCCATAGTTTCGAGAAAAATTGAAAACTTTCCCCCCTCACTTAACCCTGGACCAGATTCATGGTATGCCCTATTTATAAGAAGTCAAAATTCCCTAGCAGAGCCCCCCAGTATTCTTTGGAGGAAGAGTTAGATCTAGGTGAAAAACTGGGGCCTTTAAAAAAATGCAGAATAGCAGTTTGCTAAGGGAGGTAGTAGAGCACTAGCTAAAAATTGCAGGCCAGTAGCCTAATTTTCCTATAAAAATCTTCGAAAGACGATGAGACGGCAGATTTCAAAATTTTATGGACAGCCAGCCAACATAACCCCAACCAGCATGGGTTTTAGAGCAGGAAGATCATGTCTGCACAGCTCTGAACCATTATGACAGAATTACAGAGGGAAAAAGACGACCAAAAAAGCAGATGTGATTACACAGATTTTGCAAAGACGTTTGACAAATGCGACTGGGTGACAGCGCACAAAAAGAAAAGGAGGGCATACTGGGGGAAAGGAGGCGTGGGATTTTTGGTTTTCCCAACACACAAAACACAAAAAATAGTAGTGAACAGGGCAAAAATCCAGCATGCGAGGTCAAATGCTAGTGCCCCCAAAGGCACTGTCCTGGACCCTACTTTTCTCTCCCCTTGCAGCATAGACAAAAACACCCGGCAACATTTATATCACATTTGCAGATGTCACTAAATAAAATGAAAGTCAGTACGGTAGAGGAATGAAAAAAGTACAGGAAGAATAAAAAGGCTTTTCCCGTGGGCAGTGGAGAAAAAATGACGTTCAATTTGGGGATGGTTCCCGTGCTTTGGTAGGAAAGAATGAAGAACTCAAAAAGGGATTATACAAAATCAAGAGGGTCACCAAATGAAGTAAAAACACGTAAAGACCTGGAAAAATTATGTCAGCGGACCTTTCTTTTGAAGACCATAACAAGACGAAGATCACGACAGCCAGGAAGATGACGGGGTGGGTATTGAGAACTTTCAAAACAAGGGAAATAATCGCTAGTACTTACTGTATTGCTCAGTGCTGACGGCCCCGTTCAAGGCAGGAGAAATATCGGAGCTGGAACAAATACAGAGATCATTTACGGCTCACAATGAGCCTATAAAGCACCTAAATTACTGGGAACGCCAGCAACTCTTGAACATGTATTCATTGGAGCGGAGGAGAGAGAGGTACCTGGAGTTACCTGGAGAGAGTTCCGGGGGTCAACGCCCCCGCGGCCCGGTCTGTGACCAGGAAGGTACTCGAGGGCTGGGTCCCAAATCTGCACACTGTCATAACATCATGGAGTGAGAGATATGGGAGGAAGTGTAAAATAAACCCAGGGGGTGCGGTGGGGACAATAAGGGAACACTGTATCAACATCCCGGGTCCCAGACTGTTCAACATCCTACCAGAGGATATCAGAAACACGGCTGGAACCAGTGTAGAAGCCTTCAGAAGGAAACTGTAATTCACCAGGTGCCAGATCAACCAGACTGTGATGGATATGTGGGGCAGCGGGCCTCCAGCAACAGCCTGGTTGGCCAGGCAAGCATCAGACGAGCCTGGCCCATGGCTGGGCTCAGAGAGTAGATAAACTCTCGAAACTCTTCAAAGGTATATCAGAGGTATAAATGTACAGAACAACAGATGCTTAGGTTAGGTTAGGTAAGGTTCGTCAGGAAACAGGACAAATGTTTCCTGACGCGGGTCTTAGTCAGATGATGACCCGCCTTTGGAGCTTTTGGTCATCTGACCGAGGCCTTCCGCTGGCTTACCGGTCCACCCCTTTAAAAATTATGGTCATTTATAACCATTGTTATATATGATATAACACAACAGTTGCTGTAGCAAGTGTTGTTATGTACGAGAGTCGCAGGGACACGCCACAGATGGTTGCCAGAAGTCAGTAGCAAACTCTTCTTAAAAGAAAAGAACCCAAACTACATTAGTTAAGCCGGAGACTGAGACATGAGATAATCACAAAATGTACCGCTGTCCCAATTAATTTGCACATTACTGTAAGATGTCGTTGTGGACAGTATAAGGTGTCCTTGCTGACAGTGTGAAGTGTAAAGTAAAAGGACACAAGTGCAACTAATGTGACATTTTATTGTTTGCCACAATAAAATGTCACATTAGTTGCACTTGTGTCCTTTTACTTTACATATTGTCGGTAATTCTACCAACATACAATGTGAAGTGTAGTTGCTGACAGTGTGAAGTGTAGTTGCTGACAGTGTGAAGTGTAGTTGCTGACAGTATAAGGTGGCCTTACAGACAGTGTGAGGTGTAGTTGCTGACATTGTGAGGTGTTCTTGCTGGCAGTGTCCTTGCTGACAACATATGATTCCAACCTTGGCCGCGGGGTAGGAATCAGACGTTGACAAAGGAAGCAGTGCGTGACTTGGCGGCGGCAACGTCGTCCACTGAATATCTTCTCTTGTCCAGACCCAGTATTACTAGTGTGTATAGGCAGTCTCTCCCTCAAACACAAACACAATTTATTTCTTTGCAAAGGTTACAGTGTGTGATTACATTTTACAATGTTTTGTTGGGTACAGAGAAAGCTACTAACAAGGTAACAACAGTCCCCTCTGTACTAGTGTGTATATAAACAGTCCCTTCCTCCCTCCCTCGCTCCAAGCTAACACCATTGTCCCCTTTGTACTAGTGTGTACAGGCAGTCCCTCCCTCTCTCCAAGCTAGGACCTGAGACCCTCCATACTAGTGTGTGTACAGGCAGCCCCTCCCTCCCTCCCTCCCTCCCTCCCTCCATCGTACCACCAGAGTCCCTCCAGCAGTTGTCTGCTTCTTAGAATTACACTAAGTCAGCAAGAAGATTGACAGTTTTTATTTTTTTTTTGTACCGTTGAATTGGCAGGCTAAGATCTGTTATCCCACCTCAATTCATTTCGAAGAGCATCCTAAACTAGAGTACATCACTACTTTCCCTCTCCACTTGTCAGGATGCCACCCATATAAGTCACGGGTGTATCAGGGTATCTAGTTGTTGCTGCATGAACAAGGGCAGTACGCGTTTGAATGAAGAATATTGTGGTCTCCACCAGCTCAAGACTGGACCTGTGTCCTTGGGTTGTAAGCTTGAGGCGCTACTCCTAAGCTCGAAGCTACCTGCCAGGTATCGTTATATCAGGATAGAAGAACTTATCATGTTGGCTAAAACCAATAGTATTATGCACATTTGTTGCTTGGAGAACTCTGCCACTGTTACGTTTGGTGCTTGGTAGGAGTGAGGATAACACACAAGGGAGGGTAAAGTTACCTGGTGGGAGTGAGGATAACACACAAGGGTAGGTAACAGTTACCTGGTGGGAGTGATAGCCGGAAATATGGCTTGTTGATCCAGGGATGACGTAACACAAGGGATAAGGAAGGGGAGACATTTTTAACAATTCTGTATAGCCACAGTGCGCTGCCACCCTGTTTTCTATGAGTTACAAGGTGGGAACACCCCAGTGTGAGGGTAACCTATAGCATACAGTATAAGTTAAATGGTGGATACACCCACAGTGTACTGCTACAGTGCTTTATTTGATACGTTTACGTTGTGTGTATACCCACAGTTTGCTGCTACCATATTCTGTATGATAGTTAAATATTGGGTACACGCATAGTGTTGTAAGTGTCAGTCTTAGCTGGGAGACATCAACAGGGAAGTTTCAAAAGTTTCGTTGCACCAGAACTGGAGTTACTATTGCGTGAGTATCGCCATCTCTCTGCATGGACTATCATGTACATAGATAGTTCAACTGATGAAGGTATTACCATGTAAAAGGCTGAGCTTATATAATACTGTATGAAAGCAATCACAATAAAACGCGTGATTGCAAATATATAAAATACCACAGTGAAAATAGAAAAAAAGCACCTGAGCGCTTTCACTGATATTTTTATACGGTACTGTATGCGCAGTTAGGGAATGTCTACAGTAAATGTGTACATGAACATTTTTATGGCCGTTACATAACACTGTGCGCATACTCTGCACTGAAATTACTCCTTATGAGAGTAAGAAGCTCGGCAAATGCAAGATAAACTCTGAAAAGGTGTGAGGGTAGTATTTATTCGTCAGGAAAGAAGACAAGTTCTTCAACACTGATCTTAGTCATATGATAACTCGCTGACTAGAGATTTTGGTCATGTGAGCGAGGTCTTCCGCTGGCTTAATGATCCTTCCCGTTAAGAATTAAAGTTCACCTCATGTGATGTGGATGTATAAAATTAAGAAGTGGTGTAGCTAGTACACAACAGCCAAGAGTTTTCGACGTCCTCCCCTAATGGAGAGAAGTGTTTTTAGCAAATGTTATAAAGATGTGAAAGTGATTGTAAGTAGGGGTCTGAACCCCCCAAAAAAAAACAATTGTATATATATAGGCTACGGAATAGTATAGTGCCTGCACTTTGAGGGAGGCGTCGGAAGAATGAAAGCCGGGGACTTCTACTGTATCCTTATTCTCGTACTCCCAAGTAATATTAAAGGTAATAGATTTGTGATTACTTGCACCAAGCTCTTCAGTGATCTTTAGATTACTTACAAGGATTTCCTTATTTGACACCCCTTAAGGAAGGCTCCTTGATGGTGGCAATGGGCTCTTGATCTAAGAAATTGGATATGTGCTCCAGTTCCCTGAATTAAACCTGAATACCTTCCACATCCCCCACAGGCGATGTGGAAGTACTAAACCCTACGGGTTTAGTACTTCCCCCTTGATTATAATAATAATCCTTATTTGACAATACCAGGTCGAACAAATTATTACCTGTGGCAGACTTACAAATTGCCTCACAAAGCAGTCCTGAACTATTTCCACGAAGTCATTGGATTCCAGATACTGGTCAGAGTAGTCCAATTAATTTGACATAAGTTAAAATTCCCTACTATTACTACATTATCATGTCTAGAAGCCCTAACAATTTCGTCTCAAAGAAGTCTCCCTCTGTCGCTGTGTTTGGGGGGTCGCTATAGTACATCTAAAATTAATTTTTTTTTTATCCTACTTCAACAGATTCGGTGTCTACTCAATCGATTTTTATACTTGTTTTTGTGCAACAATTCTTGTTTTCTCGGACATAATACGCTACCCTCCACCCCCCTTCCTGTTATTTTTGTCATCATGGAACAACTTAAACCCTTGAATGTAGCACTCGCCAAGCACGTTTCGACTCTTCAAATTAAACCATGTCTCGGTAATTACAATTACATCAACGTTTCCCGCACATGCAACCAAACGTAATTCATTCATCTTATTTCTGGTACTTTCTACTATTTATATAAAATATTTTAAGATTATTTTTCCTCTATATCTTTCCCGTTTTTATCTTTTCCTTTTCACAATTTCTGTTGTAATTATCTGAACCCAAAATTAAATGATGAAGGTTACTCCTAAAATCCACATTATCACAAGATTGATAATTTAAACAGTTCACTTCGCTGGTTCTGTAACCTATTTTCCCCTCACTAACTATTTCTAGTTTAAAGCCCTAGCAGCTCCCTCCACTGAACTAGCCAAGTGAACCCAATCTCTGGCATACATGCCATTTCTGCCTTAGAATATGTCCCAGCTGTTTGTAAATGGTAGTGCAATGTCCTTAGTGTTTGGCCAGCAAGCAATTAATAACAATTGCCTTGGACAACCATTCATTTCCAAATCCTCCTCGGCAAAATGCCACAAATTGCAGGGCGCCCTCCTTTCTTCCTACTGATGTTTAGCGCCGACCTATATCTGCTAATCAGGTCCTCACTCCTACGTCTGGCAACATCGTTACCTCCAGCACTGAGACATAATCGGATTGCTTCCATTATCTTTCATGATGTCAAGATGGCTAACAGTATCCTGCTTCCCAGCCCTAGGAAAACACACCTACCTCCCCGTCTTATCTCTAAGACAAAATGTCAAATCCATAAATTTAATCGGACTGTCCCCAACTAAAACAATGTTTTTACATTTACTGGCGGTATTCGCGTGACATTCTCGGTGGTCTTCGTTGGGATGTCCTGGATCGTTGACTCACACTCCTCTCCCAACACAGAGAAAGAATTCCTGGTCTCCACATAGGTCTCCTGGACCTTCCTTATCTTCAGCCTCGTCCCATTCTAGTCCATGGTCCGATCATCAGTGCGGCTGTTTTCTTTATCCTTATTCCGGGGATAATTCTTGCACACCTTTTTAAGCCATTGAATCTCACTTCTAGCTTCCTCTAACTCTGCCTTAACTTGAAGATACACTTGTTCAAAATTGAGGAAAGCCATTGCAGTCTCAGCTAAGTACTGAGAGCTCACTAGGCAGCTAGTGATGAGGGCGTCAAGTGTCATGAACCACACTTGTGGAATGATGAGGGCGTCAAGTGTCATGAACCACACTTGTGGAATGATGAGGGCGTCAAGTGTCATGAACCACACTTGTGGAATGATGAGGGCGTCAAGTGTCATGAACCACACTTGTGGAATGATGAGGGCGTCAAGTGTCATGAACCACACTTGTGGAATGATGAGGGCGTCAAGTGTCATGAACCACACTTGTGGAATGATGAAGGCGTCAAGTGTCATGAACCACACTTGTGGAATGATGAGGGCGTCAAGTGTCATGAACCACACTTGTGGAATGATGAGGGCGTCAAGTGTCATGAACCACACTTTGGGAATGATGAGGGCAGTAAGTGTAAATGAACCACACTTGTGGAATGATGAGGGGTGTGCATGGGGTAGGGTGCAAGGCAGGCACGAGGAGGTGCAGGGGTAATGCATACTGACGAGGTGCAAGGGTAGTGCAGGTAGACGAGGAGGTGCAGGGGTGGTGCAGGCAGACGACGAGGTGCAGGGGTGGTGCAGGCAGACGACGAGGTGCAGGGGTGGTGCAGGCAGACGACGAGGTGCAGGGGTGGTGCAGGCAGACGAGGAGGTGCAGGGGTGGTGCAGGCAGACGAGGAGGTGCAGGGGTGGTGCAGGCAGACGAGGAGGTGCAGGGGTAATGCATACTGACGAGGTGCAAGGGTAGTGCAGGTAGACGAGGAGGTGCAGGGGTGGTGCAGGCAGACGACGAGGTGCAGGGTGGTGCAGGCAGACGACGAGGTGCAGGGGTGGTGCAGGCAGACGAGGAGGTGCAGGGGTGGTGCAGGCAGACGAGGAGGTGCAGGGGTGGTGCAGGCAGACGAGGAGGTGCAGGGGTGGTGCAGGCAGACGAGGTGCAGGGGTGGTGCAGGCAGATGAGGACGTGCAGGGGTGGTGCAGGCAGACGAGGAGGTGCAGGGGTGGTGCAGGCAGACGACGAGGTGCAGGGGTGGTGCAGGCAGACGAGGAGGTGCAGGGGTGGTGCAGGCAGACGAGGAGGTGCAGGGGTGGTGCAGGCAGACGAGGAGGTGCAGGGGTAATGCATACTGACGAGGTGCAAGGGTAGTGCAGGTAGACGAGGAGGTGCAGGGGTGGTGCAGGCAGACGACGAGGTGCAGGGGTGGTGCAGGCAGACGACGAGGTGCAGGGGTGGTGCAGGCAGACGAGGAGGTGCAGGGGTGGTGCAGGCAGACGAGGAGGTGCAGGGGTGGTGCAGGCAGACGAGGAGGTGCAGGGGTGGTGCAGGCAGACGAGGAGGTGCAGGGGTGGTGCAGGCAGACGAGGACGTGCAGGGGTGGTGCAGGCAGACGAGGAGGTGCAGGGGTGGTGCAGGCAGACGAGAGAGGTGCAGGGGTGGTGCAGGCAGACGAGGAGGTGCAGGGGTGGTGCAGGCAGACGAGGAGGTGCAGGGGTGGTGCAGGCAGACGAGGAGGTGCAGGGGTGGTGCAGGCAGACTAGGAGGTGCAAGGGTGGTGCAGGCAGACGAGGAGGTGCAGGGGTGGTGTAGGCAGACGAGGAGGTGCAGGGGTGGTGCAGGCAGGTTAACCAGGCTCGTTTCTGTTGTGGTCACCTGGCCTTGATTTCTGCTAGATTACACCTCCACCCCCAGCCACCCTCTACCTCCAGTAACCCCCTACCCCCAGCCACCCACAACCCCCAGCCACCCACAACCCCCCAGCCACCCACTCCCCCCAGTAACCCCCTACCCCCAGCCACCCCCCTACCCCCCAGCCACCCACCTACCCCCCAGCCACCCACCTACCCCCCAGCCACCCACTTACCCCCCAGCCACCCCCCTACCACCCAGCAACCCCCTTCCCCAGCAACCTCTCACCCCCACCCACCCCCGACTCCCCAGCCACCAACTATCACCCTCAGCCACCCCAGCTACCCTCTACCACCCCCAGCTACCCTCTACCACCCCGAGCCACCCTAACCACCCTCAGCCACCACCTACCACCCTCAGCCACCCACCACCACGACTCTCAGCCACCCCTACCACCCCCAGCTACACTTTGCTACCACCCCAAGCAACCCTAAACCACCCCCAGCTACCCTCAACCACCCCCAGCTACTATCTGCCATCCCCAGCCACCCACTACCACCCCCAGTCACCCTCAACCCCCAGCCACCCACAACCCCCCAGTCACCCCTACCCCCCAGTCACCCCTTCCCCCAGCCACCCCTACCCCAGCCACCCCTACCCCCAGCCACCCTCTACCCCCAGCCACCCCTACCCCCCAAATCACTTGTTCTCTCTAGGCTGGAATACTGCTGTACATTAACATCTCCATTCAAAGCAGGTGAAATCGCAGATCTAGAGAGTGTACAGAGATCCTTTACTGCACGTATAAGTTCTGTCAAGCACCTTAACTACTGGGAACGCTTGGAAGCACTTGACTTGTACTCGTTGGAACGCAGGAGGGAGAGATATATCATAATCTACACTTGGAAAATCTTGGAAGGAATGGTCCCAAATCTGCACACAGAAATCACTCCCTACGAAAGTAAAAGACTGGGCAGGCGATGCAAAATGCCGCCAATAAAAAGTAGGGGCGCCATTGGTACACTAAGAGAAAACACCATAAGTGTCCGGGGCCCAAAACTGTTCAACAGCCTCCCATCAAGCATTAGGGGAATTGCCAATAAACCCCTGGCTGCCTTCAAGAGAGAGCTGGACAGATACCTAAAGTCAGTGCCGGATCAGCCGGGCTGTGGCTCGTACGTCGGACTGCGTGCGGCCAGCAGTAACAGCCTAGTTGATCAGGCCCTGATCCATCGGGAGGCCTGGTCATGGACCGGGCCGCGGGGGCGTTGATCCCCGGAATAACCTCCAGGTAACCCCTACCCCCAGCCACCCACTACCTCCCCAGCAACCCCTTACCCCCCAGCGACCCACTATCACCCTCAGCCACCCCAGCTATCCATTCCCATCCCCAGCTGCCCCCTACCATCCTTAGCCACCCCGACCACCCTCAGCCACCCCTATCACCCTCAGCCACCCACTACCACCCTCAGCCACCCACTACCACCCTCAGCCACCCACTACCACCCTCAGCCACCCTAGCGACCCCCTATCACCCCCAGCTACACTTTGCTACCTTCTACCATCCCCAGCCACTCCTACCACCCCTTCCTTTCCACCTCATCCTCCACACTTCATCCACCCACACTTCTTCCCCCCACACTTCATCTTCCACACCTCATCCCCCCACACTTCATCCCCCAACACTTCATCCCCTACACCTTATTCCACCACTTGTGTGCTCTGCATGTGTTTGCTGGCTGTGTTTGTACAGGTGGTGAGATTTTTGCAAACAGCGCTTGTGTTCACTCATGCTGTATGAGTGTGCGCGCGCGCACGCTCGTAAACCTCCGTTAATTATCATACCTAAGCTTCCCTGGCAGGCAGGCATGGTGGCAGTGAGGGGGGGTGTGGTAGTGACGGAGTTAGTGTAGAAGTGAGCGATGTTGGTAACAGGGATGTGTTGGTAGGAGTGAGGTCACAACGGAGGCTTTGTGGCTGATGACCTAGTCAATCAGGCTGTTGCCGCTAGCAGCACGCAGTGCAACCCTGGTTGATAACTAACTCACTTGCGAAACTTATCACGCACCTGTTTTGAAGGCAGGGATCTGTTAGGCAGTCCACGTTAATATAAAGGAAAGCCTTAGTGGATGCTTTGTACTTGTTGAGCAATTTGGTAGCGCGCTGCTCACACCCCAGACTCTACCACCGTCCTGAACAACTCGAACCCTCCTTGACTGACAAGTTATTGACAGCACACTGCTCCAAGCCCAGACTTTGCCATTCCATAATATCAGAAATTTGAAAAAATAACTTTTATCATGCTTTGTATATCCAGTGGAGATAGTCTGAACACAGACGCAGTCAATGAAAGCCACGGATACAGCCTCACCCCAACGATGGTAACAAAGCAAGTGCCAGAAACTATAGTCCCATAACGCTGACGTCCCACATTATTATTATTATTATTATTTTGTGATATACCTGTGATTGATTTCTAGAGTTTTCCTACTCCCGCAGCTGGCCGTGGGCCAGTTGCTTGTCTGATCATCCAGGCTCTTGATGTTGGTGGCCCTCTGGCCCACATATCCCTCACAGTCTGCTTGATTTACCACCTGGTGGAGATACTGGTCGAGATACCTCTTGAAGACTTTTGATATCTTTTGTTAGGATGTTGGATGGTCTGGACCCACAGATGTTGATACCGTACTCTCTTGTTGTGCCCATGGCTCTCCTAACCTTCCCTGAGTTTATTTTACGTTACCTTCCATATCTTACTCCAGTACGTGTATAGTACTGTGTAAATTTGGGAGCATGCCCTCAAGTACATTCAATATATATATTATATATATATATATATATATATATATATATATATATATATATATATATATATATATATATATATATATATATATATATATATATATATATATCATGTATATTCTGCTCCAGGACTTTTAGGCATTCTCAGTAGTTTAAATACTTCATTGACTGTATACAAACTGTAAATGATCTCTGCATCTGTTCCATCTTTGATACCTCCCCTGTCCTGTATGGTGCCGTCAACACTCAACAGTATGCCAGTCGAGAGAGTATGAACGATTTGAACAGTGTCATTAGCAATAGTTCTCTTGAAATAATTTTTAGAAGCAAGATTACTAAAACACATGGAATTACAACGTTTTCACAACCCAGGACAGCATGAGTTTAGTGCAGGTCGCTCCTGCCTCTAGCAATTTCTAGACTATTATGACTTGGTCTTAGATGCATTGGAAGACAGACAAAATACATATGTAATATACAAAAAACTTAGAAAAAGCCTTTGGAAAGTGTGATTATTGAGTATCACAAAATGTTGACAAAGAGAATAGCAGGAAAAGTGGACAGCTGGATCTTTAATTTCTAACAAATCAGACGCAAAGAGTAATAGCTGGAAGATTTCTGTAACCTAACATCCTCTTTGGTGCAAACAAATTTGTTGATATACAGAATGTGTGGAGAACTTTCACTGTATGCATAAATTATGTCTTGCACCTACATTACTGAGAATTCTGGAAAGTCCCTCAAGTTGTGCTCCTTCAAACGTAAGTGAGGTAGATGCATCATAATTTACATCTGGAAAATTCTGGAGGTATTTATTCTAAATCTGCACACAAGTCTTTCCATATGAAAGCACGAGGCATGGCAGACGGTGCAAAATACCCAGTGAAAAGCGGAGATCCTATGAATATACTAAGAGATAAGTCAATAAGTGTAAAAGGACCTAGACTTTTCAACACCCTCCTTTCATACATAAGGAAGATTACCAACAGACCTCCCCCACCCGGCTGTCTTCAAAAAATATTTAAGTTCAAGTTAGTTCATGGTCAGTTAGGGTGTCCTGCATATATTGGATTATATTAGTATAAACTGCCTGGTTGACTAAGCAAGCACCAGAGAAGCCTGGCTCATGGATGGGCTAAAACAGTAAGAAAACTCGAAACTAGACATAAGTATACCCCTTTATCCCTTTCCCCCTTACCTTCTCCAGTTTCCCCTTCATCCCTCTGCTCCACTTCTCCCTCTCTCCTTCTCCTGTATGTTGCAGTTTGATTGTGTCTCCCTATGCTCCCTGATGCTTGTGAAGCGTGGGACGCACCCTCACTCTCATCCTTTGAGAATTGATACATCAAACGTTGCTGATATTTCTCCTATTGGATGTGATGGCCACGAGGTGAAGTGTATTGCAACAGGCACCTGAAGGATGTTACCGTGGGTCAGCGCGACCGCGGCCCGGTCCCAGACCTGGCCTCCTGATGATTCAAGGTCACATTGACTAGACTGTTACTGCTGGCAACACGCAAATTTATGAACCACAGCCACAGCCCGGCTTGTTATGAACTGATTTAAGAAACTTATTAAGTTCCCTTCTGCAGACAGCCAGAGGTTTGTTGGTAATTGTCCTTATGCATGAAGGAAGGGCGGTGAAAAGTCGCACCTCTGATAATCATCGTGTTCTCTTGGTGTACTCGTCACGTCCGCGTCACGTCTGTACTTTGTTAGAGGTACCTCACATTCTCTATGAAGTCATATGGAGTGAATTTGATTTCTCAGGCTGGAGACCCGTCCTTCTAGGATTTTTCCAGACGTTCTAAATAGTAGAATCCAAGGGACTTCAAGTGTTCGCAGTAGCTCAGATATTTGATTAATTGTATACTAGCAGTGAAAGTTCTTTATGCATTTTATAGCTGAGCTATCTCGTCTGCCTTGAAAGGGACTATTACAAACACAGGTGATGTTTGGCGGGCACAGCTGTAGCACTTGTTCGTAAATAAGTTAACAAGCTGTCAACTGAGCAGCGCAGGAACAAAGCAAAACAACAGAGATAAATTCTTAAATCCGTGTATTCCTTCACCAAAACTCTGTAAAGTTATTTACACTTCGTAATATGGGGGCGCATGTCCTGAAGCCATTGTCCTCTGCACTGTCTCTGTGGTACGAGACTGCTTTCATTGTTGTGTGCTACTGGTTACAGCTATTTGTGTGTTGAGCGTATTATTACGGGTAGTGCTCATTAGTGCTGGCTGGTTATGCCACCTACGCGTGTTAGGCGTTTGTTGACAGCAATACATATCTTGCAAATTTGCCCAGACTGTCTCTACGACGCTGCTGGTGAATCGCTTGTTTAATTGGCATAGAGCATCAACGTATCCTTACTGCTGCATAGCTTCATGACTGTATAAGCAACAAACTAAAGTTCGACACGTACAGTATAGCGTTCCAAACTGGTACTTCAGCTGCTGGGAAAGCTAATCGCCTCTCCCCCTTTCGATTTCCTTCGATTTCTTACTCGTAATGGCGCTGGACAAACTCCTGAACATATGCAGGACGACCTTCCACCCGTGGAAACAACTGGTGAACCAAGTTTGTCTCAGTGTTAGTCAGCTTCGTTAGCGCTGGAGCTAGTAAAACTTACTCTTGAACAGACTGGGGAACAGTGCCCCTTTGCTAAGGAGAAATATGATAGAGAGGAAAGGATACAATTTCGGCGTGCGTACTGGTGATGACAATTTCGGTGTGCAGAAATCGGTGTCTTGGGTACTTCGTTTCTCTGATCAGAGCCTGAACAGTTTTTAAGAGTCTTGAAAACGAGGCTCGAGCTCTGCGATGACCATTCGAGCATTGGGCAACTCTGGTTCATACAGCATTGTATGGTAAAGCACAGGAATACACTACTGGTTTGAGTAATGAAAACTTTTCTGATTTCAGGGTTGTGAAGGCGGCTGTGCTAATGGCATATCAGTCCTATGTTGCCCTGAGTTGCGCCAGTGTTGTTATTTCATGTGGTTGCCACTCTTGCCTCTTAGGACCCGTTGCGATTGCTTTACTGTCACGTTTGAAAAGTGGGGTAATATCATTATTTTTTAATGGCAGAGATGACATCTGTGTCCAGGCTTCTTTTCCATGAAATACTAAATAGTAGTTTTTGCAATTTTTGATGTTAGTGGAGTTTAATGAATCTGGGCCTAGGCCAGAATGCATGATGAACATGCTGTCGATGGCTTCTTGGAAATACGGCTACATCAGTAATTATGGAGATGTCAGCTATGTTTTGAGTCTCGTTCATGAAAAACTCATTAGGGTCATTGAAGTATTTGAGATTTCTTCTAATTTCATTCGTTATGTGGGAGGCTGTTGAATAGACGGGCCCCACACACTTATTGTGTTCTCTCACTACTCATGGCACACTTATTTTCCAATGTGGGTATATTACGAAGTCTGCAAATTTGGGATCAGTCTCTCTAGGATTTCCCAGGTGTAAATTTTGATGCATCTTTTTCGTCTGCATTCCAAGAGGTACAGCCATGGACTTCAAATGTTCCCAGTAATTAAGGTGCTTGATTGAACTTATACGTGCAATGAAGGTTCTCTGTACATTCTTTATATTGGCAATTTCACCTGCCTTAAGAGGGTCTGCAGGTGCACAACAATATTCCTGCATTCAATTTGTGTTCGATGTTCTCCAGTTCCCAAACCAGAGTTTTTCTTCATGCTTCTGAGTCTGATTTCTTTGAAAAGCTCTGTTATTCTTTCTGCGACTGCAGAAGGAGCCTCCCTCTCTCTCTCTCTCTCTCTCTCTCTCTCTCTCTCTCTCTCTCTCTCTCTCTCTCTCTCTCTCTCTCTCTCTCTCTCTCTCTCTCTCTCTCTCTCTCTCTCTCGAGTTTGCATCATCTCCTTTGCCATAGAGTATATCTGGAGCATACTTCAAGAGCCAATATGCTCATCCTCTCGAGAAACACTCGGCAGGATGAGCATATTTCATCAAGGTTACGATTTATTTAATCCAGTAGATTTTTTTTAATAGAATTTGTTGAATTTGACCTCATGACTGATCGTGTTTCATTGTCCCAGGCCTCTGTGTATGCAAGTCTGAATCTCGATTATGTTGTGGACTGAGATTGCGGTCTACAAGGTGCTATTAAAAAGTTCCCAGACTGCCGCAAAAAAATGTATATATAAACGCTTACCTAATTATCTAGTTGAAATTGTCTTCCTTGAAGTACTCTCCTTGGGAGGCTGTACACTGATCCCAGCGCCTCTGCCATTTCTCGAAACATTTCTGGAAATCTTTCCTGACAGCGTCTAACACAGCCTGCGATTCTGCTCCACGTCATTACAACACCTTGAGTGCCATTTTTATTTTTGGGAAGAGTAAGGAGGGTGGGGAACAACCGCCATAGTTTTGGTCAGAAAGCGGTGGATAGACAGTGCCACATAAACAGAGGCACTGTCGTAGTGAATGAACCAATCATTGAACGCCCACAACGCGGACGTTTCTTTGTCACGTCTTTCATACATCTCAGAACTCTGACGTAAAAGTTTTGGTTAACTGTCTGCCCTGCTGGGACAAATCATTGAGCATGCTCTAACTTGGCGTGCCTTTTTTGGCATGGGTAAGTTGGATTTTTCTCCATTGTGATGACTGTTGTTATGATCCAAGTTTTCGTCACCTTAGAATATTTAGGTCATCCTCGTCTTTAACGCTTTCAAGTCTTAAATATGTACTCACAGGGGCGGAGGAGAGATAATGATAATATATATACCTGGAAAGTACTTAAGGGCTTGGTCCCAAATCTGCACACTGCCATAACATACTGGAATTAAGAGATAGTGGGAGGAAGTGCAAAATAAACCCAGGGGTGCAGTGGGCATAATAAGGGAAAACTGTATCAACGTCAGTGGCTCAGGCTATTCAACATCTTACCAGAAGATATCAGAAACAGCGCTGGAACAAGTGTAGAAGTCTTCAAGAGGAAACTGGACCAGGCTATGATTGGTATGTGGCACAGTGGGAAATTAGCAGCAACAGCCTGGTTGACCAGACAAGCACTAGATGAGTCTGGGCTCTGGGAGTGGAAAAACTCGAAACTCATCTAAGGTAAAAGGTGTTTTTTAAGTCCTGGCAAACGTTCAAGTGATGGTTTTTCTGGTCCTGAGTCAGCAATGGGACACAGATTTCGCAGCCACTCACTTCATGTTGAGATCTTAAGTCAAAATGCTCAACACGACCTATAAGAAATTCCCACAGTACTTGGAATGTCCTGAATACTCAGACGACGATGTTCATGAATATCCTTCCTCGCTTTTTCAATGTTGGTGCCTGTTTTTGATGTTGATGGATGACCAGAATGTTCATGAAACTCAACTGACGCTTGTCCTGCTTTGAATCGAGAAAACCATTAAAAACACTGTGTCCGACCCATTGCTTCGTCGCAAAATGCTAGCATTTTGTGATTTTCACTAACAGTTTTACCGAGAATTTCACACACGCATACGGTGTTCTTTCTTTTAAAGATTGCATTCTGTTACACAAAAAATCGCAACAACGTACCGACAACTCTACAAAAAATGCTTGTCTAACCTCAACACACCGACCGACCGCACTGAAACTCGCCACGCTACTTCACAAAGGAGTGTACTGCGCAGCTTAATCTATATCGCCGCCATATTCCACCCAGGAAGCGAGCGAAAATTCGAGTTCGGGAACTTCTATTCACACCAAGACACCCGCACTAAATGAGGTGTACTTATTAGTTTCTTAAGAGCTCTTTGCATCTCCTGCTCTTGTTTGCTCGAAGAGGAATGTGTCTACAAAACACAAGCCTTCATACGTCTTCAGTTTCCATCTTTCTTCATCAGGGATTGCAGACTCAAGTCACAAGCTATCCTTAACAAGTCCCTCATGGAACAGCTCATAGTGCTCCCATGTGGTGATGTTGCCAAGAATACTCGCCAGGTATTTGGTCGAAGCAGCATTGTTTCCACCGTAAACACATCCTCTATCAGAAACCTCATTGTGAAACGTAGCCCTACACCTTTAACTTCCACAGCGGGCGTCTACACCATCCCCTGTGGATACTGTCCCAAGAAATATGTTGGGGAAACAGGCAGAAATTTTCCCAACACCAGGGACACTCACACAAGGGACATCCACACCAGGGACACTCACATCAGGGATGGGGGAAATGACTGGCGATGCATGCGCAGGATACAGCTATGGCTTGGGCAGGGAGCTTAGCTTTAAACGGTATTAGAATATATCACATTAGTATTGATTGATGAAAGGGACACCCATACCAGGGACACTCATACCAGGGACACCCACCCAAGGACACCCACCCCAGGGACACTTACACAAGGAACACCAACACCAAGAACACCCACACCAGGGACACCCACACCAGGGACACCCACATCAAAGACGACTTGAGGTACTCCTGTGTCCTCCACAGGGACTCCAAGGGATATTTAATGAATTGGAATAAGGCGCAGCCCGTCCTTACCGAACAAGATCTCAGACGCCGAGGGTGTCCGGAAGCCTCGCTAATCGCTAATACTGGAAGGTACAAAAAAATAGCATATATGATACTGAGCCAGGCAAAGCACCACTTACCTAACACAGGAGTCACATGACCTCAATGTGTACTAGCCCTCACCTTAAGTATGTCATTTTTCAGGTCACTATGTGTCACTATATATATGTCGTGCTGAATTGATCAGTTAGCAAGAAGTCATATAAAATTAAGTGCTTTCTAAAAAAAATTCATACATGTAAAGATATGTTTTTTTCATTTATGTTAATGTAAAAATTAATGATTTTGTACCAAAAGAACCTTAGGAAACTTACCTAATATTATTATAACAAGCGCAATTTAATTTAGCCTAATCCAATTAAGTATATTTTATATAAGGTTACAATAATTTAATAATAAATAAGCAGGGAAGTATATTTTTTCGTTAGATTCAGAATGATTTTTGCGAAATTATTGCAGACAAAAGTTTTCGCTTGCCGTATTCGGCAAGAAGTGCGTTGCCATTTTAAGTCAAAATAGGAAGTTTTACTTATTCGGCACCACATACATAGTCATTTTAATGTGTGTGTTAGAAGTGATCGAAGTCTCAGGACCGAAACGTTTCCTAATAAATATGTCCAAGTGTTGGTACTAGTGTCGTTCTATACCAGTTTGTTATTATCAGTTACCAAGGTTTATATCACTCAGGTCAGTGGGTGAGGGTGTACTCAGGTTACTGAGTGAGAGAGTACTCAACTCAGTGGGTGAGGGTGTACTCAGGTTACTGAGTGAGAGAGTACTCAAGTCAGTGGGTGAGGGTGTACTCAGGTTACTGAGTGAGAGAGTACTCAAGGTCAGCGAGTGAGGGTGTACTCAGGTTACTGAGTGAGAGAGTACTCAAGGGCAGGGGTGAGGGTTGTACTCAGGTTACTGAGTGAGAGAGTACTCAAGTCAGTGGGGGGAGGGTGTACTCAGGTTACTGAGTGAGAGAGTACTCAAGTCAGTGGGTGAGGGTGTACTCAGGTTACTGAGTGAGAGAGTACTCAAGTCAGTGGGTGAGGGTGTACTCAGGTTACTGAGTGAGAGAGTACTCAAGTCAGTGGGTGAGGGTGTACTCAGGTTACTGAGTGAGAGTATTGTTAACTCAGGTCAGTGGAGCAAATGGGTGAGGGTGTACTCAGGTTACTGAGTGAGAGAGTACTCAGGTCAGTGGGTGAGGGTGTACTCAGGTTACTGAGTGAGAGAGTACTCAGGTCAGTGGGTGAGGGTGTACTCAGGTTACTGAGTGAGAGAGTACTCAGGTCAGTGGGTGAGGGTGTACTCAGGTTACTGAGTGAGAGAGTACTCAGGTCAGTGGGTGAGGGTGTACTCAGGTTACTGAGTGAGAGAGTACTCAGGTCAGTGGGTGAGGGTGTACTCAGGTTACTGAGTGAGAGAGTACTCAGGTCAGTGGGTGAGGGTGTACTCAGGTTACTGAGTGAGAGAGTACTCAGGTCAAATGGGTGGGGCGTACTCAGGTTACTGAGTGAGAGAGTACTCAGGTCAGTGGGTGAGGGTGTACTCAGGTTACTGAGTGAGAGAGTACTCAAGTCAGCGGGTGAGGGTGTACTCAGGTTACTGAGTGAGAGAGTACTCAGGTCAGTGGTGTGAGGGGTACCTCGGTACTAGGTGATAAGTGGGGTGAGGGGTGTACTCAGGTCAATGGGCGAGAGTGTACTCAGGTCAATGGGCGAGAGTGTACTCAGGTCAGTGGGCGAGAGTGTACTCAGGTCAATGTGTGTGGGTGTACTCAGGTCAATGGGCGAGAGTGTACTCAGGTCAATAGGCGAGAGTGTACTCAGGTCAGTGGCTAAGAGTGTTCTCAGGTCAGTGAGTGAGGGTGTTCTCAGGCTAGTGGGTGAGGGTGTTCTCAGGTTACTGGTTGGAGGGTGTACTCAGGTTAGTTGGCGAGGTGTACTCAGGTCAGTGGTGAGGTGTTACTAGGTAGTGGGTGAGGGTGTACTCAGGTCATGAGAGTGAGGTTGGGTGTTCTCAGGTTAGTGGTTAAGAGTGTTCTCAGGTTAGTGGGTGAGGGTGTTCTCAGGTTAGTGGGTGAGGGTGTTCTCAGGTTAGTGGGTGAGGGTGTTCTCAGGTTAGTGGGTGAGGGTGTTCTCAGGTCAGTGAGTGAGGGTGTTCTTAGGTTAGTGGGTGAGGGTGTTCTCAGGTCAGTGAGTGAGGGTGTTCTCAGGTTAGTGGGTGAGGGTGTTCTCAGGTTAGTGGGTGAGGGTGTTCTCAGGTTAGTGGGTGAGGGTTGTACTAGGTTTAGTGGGTGAGGGTGTTCTCAGGTCAGTGGGTGAGGGTGTTCTCAGGTCAGTGAGTTTAGGGTGTTACTCAGGGGGTGTTTTAGGTAGGGTGAGGGTGTTCTCAGGTTAGTGGGTGAGGGTTGTACTCAGGTTGGTTTTTTCAGTGGGTGAGGGTATTTCTCAGGGTTCCGTGGGTGAGGGTTGTACTCAGGTCAGTGGGTGAGGGGTGTACTCAGGTTAGTGGGTGTGGGGTGTTCTCAGGTCGTGAGTGAGGGTTGTACTCAGGTCAGTGAGTGAGGGTGTACTCAGGTTAGTGGGTGAGGGTTGTACTCAGGTCCGTGAGTGAGGGTGTTCTCAGGTCAGTGGGTAGAGTGTTCAGGTTCTAGGTCGTGAGTGTTCTCAGGTCAGTGGGTGAGAGGTGTACTCAGGTTAGTGGTGTAGAGAGTGTTCTCAGGTACTGAGTGAGGGTACTCAGGTCAGTGGGTGAGGGTGTACTCAGGTTACTGGAGTGAGGTGATCTCAGGTCAGTGAGTGAGGGTGTACTCAGGCTACTGAGTGAGGAGTACTCAGGTCAGGGGTGAGGGTGTTCTCAGGTTTCCTGAGTGAGAGAGTACTCAGGTCAGTGGGTGAGGGTTTTTACTCAGGTTACTGGTGAGGGAGTATCAGGTTAGTGGGTGAGGAGTGTACTCAGGTTTACTGGGGTAAGAGATGTTCTCAGGTCAGTGGGTAAGAGGGTGTACTCAGGTTATGTGGGAAGAGTGTTCTCAGGTTAGTGGGTAAGAGTGTACTCAGGTTATGGGGAGAGTGTCTCAGGTTATGGGTGAGAGTGTACTCAGGTTAGTGGGAGAGTGTACTCAGGTTAGTGGGTAAGAGTTTTACTCAGGTAATGTGTGGTGGGTTTACTCAGGTCAGTGGGGTAGAGTGTACTCAGGTATAGGGGTAAGAGTGTCTCAGGTCAGTGGTAAGAGTGTTCTCAGGTTAGTGAGGTGAGAGGTGTTCTCAGGTTAGTGGGTAAGGGTGTTCTCAGGTTAGTGGGTAGAGTGTTCTCAGGTTAGTGGGCGAGGGTGTTCTCAGGTCAGTGAGTGAGGGGTGTACTTTAGGTTACTGGGGTGAGAGGGGTTCTCAGGTCAGTGAGTGATGGGGTGTCTCAGGTTACTGGGGTGAGGGAGTACTCAGGTCAGTGAGGGGAGGGTGTCTTAGGTTCTGAGTGAGGGTTTCCCGGTCAGTGGGTGAGGGCGTTCTCAGGTTATGGGTGAGAGTGTACTCAGGTCAATGGGCGAGAGGTGTACTCAGGTCATGTGGGGTAGGGAGGGGAGTGTTTACTCAGGTCAATGGGCGAGAGTGTACTCAGGTCAATGGGCGAGAGTGTACTCAGGTCAGTGGGTGAGAGTGTACTCAGGTCAATGGGTGAGGGTGTTCTCAGGTTAGTGGGTGAGGGTGTTCTCAGGGTTGTGGGTGGAGGGTGTTCTCAGGTTAGTGGGTGAGGGTGTTCTCAGGTTAGTGAGTGAGGGTGTTCTTAGGTTAGTGGGTGAGGGTGTTCTCAGGTCAGTGAGTGAGGGTGTTCTCAGGTTAGTGGGTGAGGGTGTTCTCAGGTTAGTGGGTGAGGGTGTTCTCAGGTTAGTGAGTGAGGGTGTTCTCAGGTTAGTGGGTGAGGGTGTTCTCAGGTTAGTGGGTGAGGGTGTTCTCAGGTCAGTGAGTGAGGGTGTTCTCAGGTCAGTGAGTGAGGGTGTTCTCAGGTTAGTGGGTGAGGGTGTTCTCAGGTCAGTGGGTGAGGGTGTACTCAGGTCAGTGGGTGAGGGTGTACTCAGGTCAGTGGGTGAGGGTGTTCTCAGGTCAGTGGGTGAGGGTGTTCTCAGGTCAGTGAGTGAGGGTGTTCTCAGGTCAGTGGGTGAGGGTGTACTCAGGTCAGTGAGTGAGGGTGTTCTCAGGTCAGTGGGTGAGGGTGTTCTCAGGTCCGTGAGTGAGGGTGTACTCAGGTCAGTGGGTGAGGGTGTACTCAGGTTAGTGGGTGAGGGTGTACTCAGGTCAGTGGGTGAGGGTGTTCTCAGGTCAGTGGGTGAGGGTGTTCTCAGGTCCGTGAGTGAGGGTGTACTCAGGTCAGTGGGTGAGGGTGTACTCAGGTTAGTGGGTGAGGGTGTTCTCAGGTCAGTGAGTGAGGGTGTACTCAGGTCAGTGGGTGAGGGTGTACTCAGGTTAGTGGGTGAGGGTGTTCTCAGGTCCGTGAGTGAGGGTGTACTCAGGTCAGTGGGTGAGGGTGTACTCAGGTTAGTGGGTGAGGGTGTTCTCAGGTCCGTGAGTGAGGGTGTACTCAGGTTAGTGGGTGAGGGTGTACTCAGGTCCGTGAGTGAGGGTGTTCTCAGGTTAGTGGGTAAGAGTGTACTCAGGTTAGTGGGTAAGAGTGTTCTCAGGTTAGTGGGTAAGAGTGTACTCAGGTTAGTGGGTAAGAGTGTTCTCAGGTTAGTGGGTAAGAGTGTTCTCAGGTTAGTGGGTAAGAGTGTTCTCAGGTTATTGGGTAAGAGTGTTCTCAGGTTAGTGGGTAAGAGTGTTCTGAGGTTATTGGGTAAGAGTGTTCTCAGGTTAGTGGGTAAGAGTGTTCTCAGGTCAGTGAGTGAGGGTGTATTCAGATGGTCAGTGGTTAACACGTCAGGTCGTCCACAATCCCCTCTCTCTCATCCCCCTATATTTCCTTATCTCTCCTCCTTCTCTCCTCTCCCTTCACTGATTTCCCCTCCTCCTCCCTCCCCTGCTTGTTCCTCTTCCAACTTCCCCCTAGTCCTCTCTTCCCCCACCTCCCTACTCTCCTTTGCCTCATTGCTCAAGCCATCATGTTTATTCCTTAGCTATTACTCGACATTTATGGCTGCTCGTAATGCTTTCTGGAGACATAAAGAAGAAATATACCTTGTGAATATTGTAGTGATGGTGTGGGCGTCCCTGGTGTGGGTGTCTGGTGTAGGTGCCCCTGGTGTTGGTGTCCCTGGTGTGGGCGTCCCTAATGTGGGTGTCCCTGGTGTGAGTGTGCTGTGGGCGTCCCTGGTGTGGTTGTGATGTGGGCGTTCCTGGTGTGGGCGTCTGGTGTGGGCGTCCCTAAGACTTATTTTTAGACCAGAACTTAGAAATCACCCTAAATCTACCGTTAACTTTATTACAATTAATATAATAGACCAGAGTTATTACCTTCTTTCTGGTCATGGGTTAATCACTGCACTGACTCACCATTTTCCACGAATCACTGAATCAGCGACTTTTCTCTTGAAGTATATAGAATCATATAGAATCATCATGTTATTACAGTAGAGTCTGGGAAAAATATAATTACAGAGGAATAGTGGATGTAGGGAAAGACGATTAGGGAAAAACATGAAGTTTTCTATTTACTGAAAACTTAAACTATTATATATATATATTATATATATATATATATATATATATATATATATATATATTATATATATATATATATATATATATATATTATATGAGATTAAGACACATGTGCAACATCTGGGTATCTTTATTGTAGACGTTTCGCCATCCAGTGGCTTTATCAATACAAATTCTAGGACATAACTTGAAGACAGTAGAACTATGTACAGAAGATGAGGTAATCAGTCCCTCAACCTAGGAGTAGGTGCGAAGAGCACCATAGTCGTGGTGCTCTTCGCACCTACTCCTAGGTTGAGGGACTGATTACCTCATCTTCTGTACATAGTTCTACTGTCTTCAAGTTATGTCCTAGAATTTGTATTGATAAAGCCACTGGATGGCGAAACGTCTACAATAAAGATACCCAGATGTTGCACATGTGTCTTAATCTCATCTTGTCGGTATTATATACCATTCGTACACAACATAATATATTATATATATATATATATATATATATATATATATATATATATATATATATATATATATAATATATATATATATATATATATAATGTATATATATATGTATGCTGACGGATGTGTCTATAAAATTTGCGATAAAGTTTATTACGGTCAAACTGGTAAAAATCTCGAACTAAGAATTAAACAACATAAACATAGCATTAGAACTGGACAAGATTCCAATGCTCTATTTATTCACGCAAGAGATTTTAACCATCCAGTTGATTTTCAAAAAGTTGAGAAAGTAGTATCAAGCAAGTCCATGGTCGACAGGAATATAAATGAATCTTGTTTCATAAAAAGCAGTTTTGAAAGTAATATGAATATATCCTTTGGATTATATAAATTAGATCCATTTATAATTAACACAATTTGGGAAGAATTTAATGATACATTGGACAAATAATAAATCTTAATTCTTGGGTAGAATAGTTTGTGGGTTGTCGTGAAGGACCTGTCTAGTTGGGCCAGCGGACCTGCTGCAGTGTTCTCTTTCTTATGAGTCGCGCGTCAAGTGTTGCTTTATTGTGGGATATGATGGTGAAGTGTGGTCTAGACTTTTTATATGCTTTCCTTTGATGCATTACTTTTATTGTTCCTTGATAATGTGAGTAGTCACGAAAGCGCTTGGAATTTCATTATTCTTTCACAGTGGTTGTTTTGCAGATTCTGAAATCACCTGTTTACTGTGATCTTATTGCATATATATATATATATATATATATATATATATATATAATATATATATATATATATATATATATATATATATATATATATATATATATATATATATATAATATATAATATATATATATATGTCGTGCCGAATAAGTAAAACTCTGCCATTTTAGCTTAAATAACAACGCACTTCTTGCCGAATAGGGCAAGCGAAAATTTGTGTATGCAATAATTTCGCAAAAATCATTCTGAATCTTAACGAAAAAAATATATTTCGTTGTGTTTATTATTAAATTATTGTAAACTTATATAAAATATATTTAGCTGGATTAGGGTAAATTAAATTGCGTTTGTTATAATAAGGTTAGGTAAGTTTCCTACCTTTGATATACCTTTGAAGAGTTTCGAGAGTTTATCTACTCTATGAGCCCGGCCATGGGCCAGGCTCGTCTGGTGCTTGCCTGGTCAACCAGTCTGTTGCTGCTGGAGGCCCGCTGCCCCACATATCCATCACAGCCTGGTTGATCTGGCACCTGGTGAAGATACTTGTCTGGTTTCCTCTTGAAGGCTTCTACACTTGTTCCAGCAGTGTTTCTGATGCCGTTCCCCTTCCTTAAGTGAATGTGACCTGACCTGAATAGGTTGGGACATTGGCTTAAGCCGGTAGGAGACTTGGACCTGGCTCGCATGGGCCTGCTGCAGTGTTCCTCTTTTATGTTCTTTATATATATATATAATATATAATATATATATATATATATATATATATATATATATATATATATATATATATATATATATATATATATATATATAATACGATAGAGATCTATATATCTTGCTATAAATAAATAAGGTAATGTTATTGGAGGGAAAAATGGTGGCAATGGATGTACTGTACTGAACTCTGATCAACCTAGAAAGTCACGAGAACACTTACTTGTTCTCTGCTGCCCTCAGGGGAGTTTCTTCTCGTGTTATTCCTGGCTTTCTTGAAAACTCCCTTGCTCTGACCCAGCTAAAAGTAATTACTAAGATATATCCTGGTATACATATCACAGTTTTAGACCAATAAATTTGCCTTGGGGGCGCGTCTACAAAAACTCAGATCAGCACTTTTTAATAGCGAAAGATGAGGCCAACACTTACAAAATCATAATTTACACATGGAAAATTATGGAGGGACTGGTCCCAAACCTGAATTCTGAAATATTTCCGTATGAAAGCAAAAGACATGGCAGAGGGTGTACAGAATTTCCACTAAAAAGCAGAGAAAGAACTCTGTGAGTGTCAGAGGTCCCCGATTCTTTATTAACGCTCTCCCTTTCTGCATAAGGGAAATTACCATCAAATCTTTGGCTGTCTTCAAGAGGCATCTGGAAAGTTCCTGAAATTAGTGCCTGACCTGCCAGGCTGTGGTTCGTACGCACAGGCTTCCACAAGGCCATGAGAACGTTGCCCCCCGGAATCGTCCTTCAGGTATCCCTAGCTACCCTCCTTCATTAGCCCAGTTGGTATCAGAGTATAAACATGTTGAACATTATATTGAGTTACATGTTATACATAGTCATCTCAAGTGGAAGATGTGCCTGGAGTAATATTCCATTATTGTGATGTGAGTGACAAGATCCCTGTGACAAAGATTACAACAGGAGCAGTCTGTAACACCTGGATTACAACAGGAGCAGTCTGTAACACCTGAATTACAACAGGAGCAGTCTGTAACACCTGAATTACAACAGGAGCAGTCTGTAACACCTGGATTACAACAGGAGTAGTCTGTAACACCTGGATTACAACAGGAGCAGTCTGTAACACCTGAATTACAACAGGAGCAGTCTGTAACACCTGGATTACAACAGGAGCAGTCTGTAACACCTGGATTACAACAGGAGTAGTCTGTAACACCTGGATTACAACAGGAGCAGTCTGTAACACCTGAATTACAACAGGAGCAGTCTGTAACACCTGGATTACAACAGGAGTGGTCTGTAACACCTGGATTACAACAGGAGTAGTCTGTAACACCTGGATTACAACAGGAGCAGTCTGTAACACCTGAATTACAACAGGAGCAGTCTGTAACACCTGGATTACAACAGGAGTAGTCTGTAACACCTGGATTACAACAGGAGTAGTCTGTAACACCTGGATTACAACAGGAGCAGTCTGTAACACCTGAATTACAACAGGAGTAGTCTGTAACACCTGAATTACAACAGGAGTAGTCTGTAACACCTGAATTACAACAGGAGCAGTCTGTAACACCTGAATTACAACAGGAGTAGTCTGTAACACCTGAATTACAACAGGAGCAGTCTGTAACACCTGGATTACAACAGGAGTAGTCTGTAACACCTGGATTACAACAGGAGCAGTCTGTAACACCTGGATTACAACAGGGGCAGTCTGTAGCACAAGGATTACAAGAGCAGTCTATAGCACAGATTACAGCAGGGGCAGTCTGTAACACAGGGATTACAACAGCTGCAATCTATACTACACAAAGATTGCCTAATACAGAGGAAATACAACGTCTGCAGTCTGCTTCAGCTCGGGATTACAGCAGCTGCAGTCTGCTACAGCTCGGGATTACAGAAGGTGCAATCTGCTGCAGCTCGGGGATTGCATTACCCTGGATAATGAAGCAGGGTTAGCAAGAGGATTCGATGGCCAGGGATGTTTTGTGTCGGGAATACGTGGTTGGGGATTAATTACTTCCTGTTGAAGGAGGCGGCATCATCCCAGCAGCTGAGAAGATTGGACCAGATGGGTCCTCTCAGTCGGAGAGGCTGGGCTCAGCGGGGCGGAGTCGAAATCAGGGAAGAGTAGGGTCGGTGCAGGATGAAGGCAGTGTCGGGTGGGGTGGGGTTCAGAGTCAGGGTGCGGGACTCGACTCGCCAAGTTGTGTTTGTGAAGGATGAAACGGCTCTTCTCGCTGCCTACTTATAATAATAATAATAATAATAATAATAATAATAATAATAATAATAATAATAATTTAAGTACACGACACAAGTTATACAGACCTAGCCGACATCAGTGACATACTATGTAAAAAGCCCCTGGTTATGCAAAGTATTTTGGGTAAACTTGCCCCCCAGGATGCGACCCACACCAGTCGGCTAACACCCAGGTACCTACTTACTGCTGGGTGAACAGGGACAGCAGGTGTTTACCTGGAGTTTACCTGGAGAGAGTTCCGGGGGTCAACGCCCCCGCGGCCCGGTCTGTGACCAGGCCTCCTGGTGGATCAGAGCCTGATCAACCAGGCTGTTGCTGCTGGCTGCACGCAAACCAACGTACGAGCCACAGCCCGGCTGATCCGGAACTGACTTTGTGTAAGGAAACATGCCCAGTGTTTTCATCCTTATCGGAGATCGAACCAAGAACACTCGGTGTGTGAGCTGAGTGTGCTACCAACTTAGCTACGGGCCATCGTATTTTGACTGATATCAATGATTTCTTGCCTCTTAGGCCTTGAATTTATGTATTGATTTTGGCTTCCTTGAACTGTGCTCTTTGAAACGTAAGCAAGAAAAGTACGTCAAAATTTTCATCTTGAAAATTCTACAGAGACTGACCCCAAATCTGTACATCGAAATTACTCCATAGGAAAGCAAGAAGCTTGGCAGACGGTGCCAAAACTTTCAGACAAAAGCATTGGTACACTGAGAGATAATTTAATAAGTGTACAAGGACCAAAGCTCTTCTCCATTCGTTGTTCATTTATGAAATGGGAATTGCCAACAGATCGCTGGTGGTCTTCAAGATGATCTGATTGATCAGGTCATCAACCAGAAGGGCTGGTGGTCTTCAAGATGACCTGATTGACCAGGTCATCAACCAGAAGGGCTGGTGGTCTTCAAGATGACCTGATTGACCAGGTCATCAACCAGAAGGGCTGGTGGTCTTCAAGATGACCTGATTGACCAGGTCATCAACCAGAAGGGCTAGACTGGAACCGGGCCAAAAACCAGTAAAGTAAATAAGAGCAGTTTTTTTATGGTTTGGATGTCAGCATGACTGCTGACATTTTTGTAGTTTTTACGAACAAGACACAATGTATGTGCCAATAAGATATGATTAATATTAGCATTAAATACAAGAGTTAAGTGATAGAGTGAATACAAACAAGGTATATGACAAGTGACTTCTGTTTGTGGACACGCACATACAGTGGCAGGTGTTATAACCTCACAGAGGTTAAATGTCGTGTGTGTGTCGGGGGGGGGGGGATAAGATCACAGGATTTATGCATACACAGGCTGGCGTATTTGCATGTAATTTATTGTGTAATTGACGTAGTCCACCTCACATGCAAGTGATGTGATGTGGGGTTGCTAGCTACTTCTGGTAAATTTAGGCTAGACAATGAGAATAACCTCAAGCATCTCAAAGTGGATACCGAATTTATTTAGGTTTAAATACCTTATTCTACTGGGCCAGAAATCAAGGATAACTAGACATTGTTACGACTCACGAAACCGTAAAAACACGGTTGCATAACGGATGGGACTTGCCTGCCATGGGTTCAAACCCCACCTGCTCTGTGATTTGATTCGACATTGTTGCGTAATGTTAATGGTTGCTTGCCTACTGTTAACAACATTTACATGTGGTACGTAGCCGATGGAGCCAGGGTAGAAAATATTGGAGCTCAGTGTTGATTAATGTAGTTCAGGGTGGAATTAAATAGTGTAGAAAGGTAAACTGCTATGGTGATGGTGGTTTGTTGGTCAGAGAACAGGAAAGCGCCTTCTGACACAGGTCTTTGTCAGTTAATAACCCGATTAAGCGATTAAGCAACCACTGTCATACACGTATTGGGTGTCTGTGATTAAAGAACATGTTGTGCAAAGATATTTATATACAGATTAAGACACAAGGAAACTTTTCACCAGGAATGGTTTCACCAGTCCCAATACAGAGTAATATATATATATATATATAATATATATATATATATATATATATATATATATATATAATATATATATATATATATATATATCAACAAGTCAGCCGTCTCCCACCGAGGCAGGTTGACCCAAAAATAAAGAAAATCCCCAAAAAGAAAATACTTTCATCATCATTCAACACTTTCACCTCACACACAATCACTGTTTTTGCAGAGGTGCCCAGAATACAACAGTTTAGAAGTATATACTTATAAAAATACACAATATATCCCTCCAAACTGCCAATATCTCAAACCCCTCCTTTAGACTGCAGGCATTGTACTTCCCACTTCCAGGACTCAAGTCCGGTTATATAAAATAACTGGTTTCCCTGAATCCCTTCACTAAATATTACCCTGCTCACAATCCAACAGCTCGCCAGGTCCCAAATACCATTTGTCTCCATTCAATCCTGTCTAACACGCTCACGCACCCTTGCTGTAAGTCCAAACCCCTCGCCCACAACACCTCCTTTACCCCCTCCCTCCAACCTTTTCGAGGACGACCCCTACCCCGCCTTCCTTCCCCTACAGATTTATACGCTCTCCATGTCATTCTACTTTGATCCATTCTCTCTAAATGACCAAACCACCTCAACAAACCCTCTTCAGCCCTCTAATACTTTTATTAACTCCACACCTTCTCCTAATTTCCACACTCCGAATTTTCTGCATAATATTTACACCACACATTGCCCTTAGACGGGACATCTCCACTGCCTCCAACCGTCTCCTCGCTGCTGCATTCACAACCCATTTAAGAGTGTTGGTACCACTATACTTTCATACATTCCCTTCTTTGCCTCCATAGATAACATTTTTTGCCTTCACATATACCTCAATGCACCACTCACCTTTTTTCCTTCATCAATTCTATGATTAACCTCATCCTTCATAAATCCATCCGCTGACACGTCAACTCCCAAATATCTGAAAACATTCACTTCTTCCATACTCCTCCTCCCCAATTTGATATCCAATTTTTCTTTATCTAAATCATTTGATACTCTCATCACCTTACTCTTTTCTATGTTCACTTTCAACTTTCTACCTTTACACACACTCCCAAATTCGTCCACTAACCTTTGCATTTTTTCTTTAGAATCTCCCATAGGCACAGTATCATCAGCAAAAAGTAACTGTGTCACTTCCCATTTTGTATTTAATTCCCCATAATTTAATCCCACCCCTCTCCCGAATACCCTAACATTTACTTCTTTTACAACCCCATCAATAAATATATTAAACAACCATGGTAACATTACACATCCCTGTCTAAGACCTACTTTTACCGGGAAGTAGTCTCCCTCTCTTCTACACACCCTAACCTGAGCCTCACTATCCTCATAAAAACTCTTTACAGCATTATATTATATATATATTATATATATTTATATATTTTATATTAACACGTCGGGCGTTACCCAGCGAGGCAGGGTATATATATTAACCTGTTTTAGCTTGCTCTGTATTACGACTGATGAAGACACTCGCGGTGAAAGGTTTCCTTTACTAAATGTCCTGAACTGTGCAAAAGTGTCGTTTTCCAGTGTCGGTATCACCATACCATTAACACCTATGTAAGGTGGTACCAATCGTCTAATGTACTAGCTACCTGATCATTGAGGTACCTTTATACCTCTGATATACCTTTGAAGAGTTTCTGGAGTTTTCCTATTCTCGCAGCCCGGTCCCAGACCAGGCTTTTATGATGCTTGCCTGATCAACCAGGCTGTTACTGGTATTATTATTTATTAAGAAGTAAAATGTTCATCTACCCACTTTTCCAGTTATTCCTTTTGCACGCATTTTGTGAGCTATCAGACCATCGTTGCACTTGCCAAACACTTGCAGAATCGATGTAAACTACATTTAGTTTGTCTTAGAGAGCATCCAGGACTGTACATTTAAATGGCATAAAATACCGACAGGTTGTTAGGTAAGACACATATGCAACAGTTAGGTATCTTTATTTCGAAACGTTTCGCCTTCACAGTAGGCTTCTTCAGTCGAGTACAGAAAAGTTGATAGAAGCAGAAGATACTTGAAGACGATGTAATCAGTCCATCACCCTTAAAGTTTTGAGGTGGTCAGTCCCTCAGTCTGGAGAAGAGCATTGTTTCATACTATGGAACAATACTCTTCTCCAGACTGAGGGACTGACCACCTCAAAACTTTAAGGGTGATGGACTGATTACATCGTCTTCAAGTATCTTCTGCTTCTATCAACTTTTCCGTACTCGACTGAAGAAGCCTACTGTGAAGGCGAAACGTTTCGAAATAAAGATACCTAACTGTTGCATTGTGTCTTACCTAACATCCAGGACTGTGCCATAGTGGTGAAGGGCAGGAGCGACCTACCCTAAACTCAGGCTGCTGTTGTTATAATTCCATGTGACTGGTAGTCTTGATTATTAGGAATCCTACCACTGAAAGGTTTTGATAAATGTGTGAAGTTAGGCCTATTGGTCTATTGATTTTTGTAATGTCTTTCCTGTAATGTCATTAATATTGCCCCACTGAAGTGGGGTAATATTAATGATTTTTAATGGCTCTGAAATGACACCTGTGTCCAGTCTCCTTTATAAAATACTACTACTATTAATAAAACTACTGTCACTACTGTTACAAACACTACTGCCACTACTTCTACAATTATACTACTACCTCTCGTTCTACTATCGGCACCGCTCGCTGTCATATATATACTTGCTCACTTCCCTTCGCGTTTCTGTGTGACTAGTTAATGGTCTAAGTCGGACCGAAACGTCGACATAAGTTTCATTCTCCTATGTACAATTTATTTGTGTACTGTTCCAGTCACGGTATTGTGCCTCTTTATCAAATATATATTCACTGTCGCACCTGTACTGGGTATCAGTGATTAAGGAGCCACTAATATACTGGGAGTATCGCTTCAGGAGCCTGCTACGTCCTAGCTACGATGAGAGGGCAAGATAGGTCGTTAAGATACACTTGCATGAGAGTGGAGTAGGAGGAGGGACCTCTGAGTAGGACTCTACAGTCAGTGCTTCGGTAAAAGCTTTCAGCGGATTGACACTTATTCCCTTCGTCAATATTGACGCTGCAAAGAATTTATTTTACATATATAGCTTATCAAGGTGTACATAGCTTCAGCTAAGAGCAGCATTAGTGTAATTGCGTTAAGCGTAGCTCTGCGGTATTCACCTAGTTGTGTTTGCAAGGGTCGAATCACGGCTCCTGTCTTTGCTTCTCGACTCTTATCGACAGGTTTTACTGATTTCTGAACTACAGGGCACAATCATATCTACTCTTGAAACTGTGTTTGCCTCTACCACCTCATCTAGTGTGGTCCACTTTCCACCTAAAGACTGAAAAAGTAGTTCCTAACGTATAACTGATCGTCTTTAACTGTCATCTATGTCTCCTGGCTCTCACTTCTCACGTCACAAACACACTGACTGTCTCCACTTTATTTAATCATCTGAATATTTTATGTCAGGATCACGCCCTCCTGGTCCTCTCTTGTAGTGTTATTCAACTACCTTAAGTCTCCTCTTAGTCATTCCTCTCATTTCCAACATAATTCTTGTTGCAAACCTTTGGATATTCTCTAATTTCTTTATATGCTTGATCATTTGCAGGTTCCATGCTGGTGCCGTATACTCGAAGACGGGTCTAATAAACATAGTATATAATTTCCTAAATGAATCTTTATACAGGTTCCTGAAAGCAATTCTTAGGTTAGCTTCTCATGCAAAAGTTATTGTAGTTATAAGATTTACATGCACTTTTGGTGGTATATTTGGAGAAATGCTTACTCCCTGATCGATCTCCTTGTACATGCAGTATCTCTCTCTCCTCCAAGGCTGATTCCATGTCCAGTCTTCTCACTCCATAGGTGCGTGTAACCTGACTAGATTGGGTCATTGGCTTAAGCCGGTGGGAGACTTGGACCTGCCTCGCATGGGCCAGTAGGCCTGCTGCTGTGTTCCTTCTTTCTTATATTCTTTTTACAGCATCACTACCTTTGTCAAATGCCAGATTAACTAGGCTATGATGACTATGTGCGCTAATGGGCCAGTAACACCACCCTGGTTGAACTTGCGCTAAACTTGACTAAAGGTTGAAGTGGCTGGGTAGAAAAACACTCGACACCGGTCACAGGAATACTATGTTTGCAGCATTCAGATTATCTTGAAGTTTATCCCTGTTCCCTCCGGCTATCATTAATTTTGCATCATCCTGAAACAGTGATACATATGGTTGACTTTCTTCTGGCAGTCGTTTATGTATATCTGGAACAGCAAGACTTCACGGGGCATTTGATGAACTGGGATGAGACACAACTCGTTCTCACCGAACAAGACCTTAGACCCCGACGGTGTCTAGAAGCCTCGCTAATCGCTGTCACCGACACAATAGAATGTAACACTGGAAACCACAAAATTTCTAAAGCATTAACAAATATGATACTTAACCAGGCAACGCACCACCTACCCAACAACACACGACTCACATGATCTCACCGTCTGCTCGTCCTCATCCCAACATGGCATTCTTCAGGTCACCATGCGTCACTCACACCTCACTCTCCGCCTATATATACTGTCTTTCAACGTCTGTATGTTAGAAGTGATCAAGGTCCCAGGGCCGAAACGTTTTCTAATAAATATGTCCTATTGCAAATTTGCTTACGTATTTTGTAAACCAACTTGTCGGTATTTATTACCAAGGTTTATACCATGTCCCCGTCTGTGTTAGATACGAGAATGAGGAAAAGAAGCGTGACGAGTATGGTGCCTTGTGGAACAAGTTTTCACTGTGGCAGTATGCGATTTCACTCTGGACAGGGAAGAGTTGAAGTGGTTGGCAGGGAAGAGCTGAGGTGGTTAACAGAGAGGGGTTATAGTGGAGAGGGAGGGGGATGAGGATAGTTGGCAGGGAAAGGTTAAATTGGTGGACAGAGAGGGGTTAGAGGTGGTGAATTGGGAGGAGTTGAGGTTGTGAACAGAGAGGTGGTGTTGAGGTTGTGGACAGAGAGGGATTGCGATGATGGACAGGAAGAAGCTGAGGTTGTGGGCAGGGAGGGGTTGATATGGTGGAGAGGGGTAAGTTGTGGGCAGTGATGGGGCAGGTTGTGGGTACAGAGCTATGATGAACAATTGGCGTGGCGGTGGTGGTGATTGAGAGCCAAGGACTCACTTCCGCTCTGTATGAGGTCGCTGCCGCCCAGTTCAAAAGCGCATTAAATAGTGTTGTTGAGTGTCCCACCAGCACCTCTTGAAGCAGTAATAATAACGAGGAGTTAGGCAGCAAGCAGTCGAGTATATAACGATAACAGCAGCACAAGAGGGATAAGATTAGGATCAGGCCTTGATCCACCCGAAGGCCTGGTCTGCGACTGTGCAACAGGGACTCCGTAAACACCTTGCATGCAAAAACAGAATGGTAACATACGAAACTGTAATGCTCAAACAAAACAGAGTAACACTCATTACCAGTACAGTAACTTAGACGAGCAGTATAGTAACTCTGGGTATCTTTCTTTGATGGACGGTGGGTAATCTGATATTTTTATCTACACTTCACTGGAAAACCATAAGTACACTGTGTGTAAATTTGTAGGTCTTTAAAGCACTTGCTACTGTAAGCCATAATATAGTCTTAATCTAGCATTGGGTATGGCCCCCTTTGCCTCGAGAACAGCTTGAAATCTTTGTATCGTGGATTCAATAAGTTGCTGGCAGCATCCCTAGAGTTTCTGGTCCATGTTAACATGATAACATCACACAGTTTCAGCAGATTTGTCGGCTACACATTCATGTTGTGAATCTCCCATTCCACCACATCTCAAATGTTCGCACCAGATTCTGACCCTAAGATCTGCATGGTGGAGCAGAAATCGCGATTCGTCAGATCAGGCGACTTTTTTTTCCAGTCTTCACTTGTCCAAGTTTCGTGATCCTGTGCCTGCTGTTGCCTCAGGTTTCTGTTCTTAACTCCTGGAGCCTGGCCCATGGCCAGGCATCGGGAGTAGGAAGACTCTCGAAACTCATCAAAGATATATCGTCTTTTGCTGCTGATCCCATCCACTTCGAGGTTCGATGTGTTGTATGTTCAGAGATGCTCTTCTGCAGACCACTGTTATAAACATGGTTATTTGAGTTATTTTTGCTTTCCTGTCAGCCTGAACTAATCCGGCCATTCTTCTGTGACCTCTCTTATTAACAAGGCGTTTTCGCCCATAAAACTGCCTTTTAAGGAATGTTCTTTTTTCACACCATTCTCTGTTAACTCTGGAGACTGTTGCGTGTGAAAATCACAGTTCAACAGTTTCCGAGATACTCAAACCAGCCCGTCTGTCACTAACAATCATTCCACAGTCAAAGTCACTTAAATCACATTTCTTCCCCATTCTGATGTTTTGTCTTAACAACTGAACCTCTTGACCATGTCTGTATGCTTTTTAGGTATTAAAGTGCAGCCACGTTATTGACTGATTAGATATTTGCATTAACGAGCAGGTGTACAGGTGTACCTAATAAAGTGGCCACATTTTATTAGGTTACAGGGTTCCAGCCATGCGTGCGTGTATGGGGATGAAAATCTTCATCTCAAGTACTTTCACACGTCTCCTTGCGTCATTAAAGCTTTGCAGTGTTGCAAGAAGGAATGAGGGGAAGTTTTCTCAGAGCTGGGTAGCGTGGTGACAGCCACCTCCTCTGAGTGGAGCTGGGTGCTCTACTCTGAGAAAACTTCCCCTCATTCCTACTATTGCTACCCTTTTAAAATTGCATAGCTCCTGATGATGCATGGAGACGTGTGAAAGTTTCTGTTGCTACCCTTGCAACATTGCATAACTCCCGATGACAGAGACGTGTGAAAGTACCACTTGAGCTCAAGATTACCAGCTTGTCTTGCATTGTTAAGATCTCCTGTCTGCGATATACTTATCAACACGTCACTGGAGAACCATAAGTACACTCAGAGAGAGAGAGAGAGAGAGAGAGAGAGAGAGAGAGAGAGAGAGAGAGAGAGAGAGAGAGAAGAGAGAGAGACTCTAGAGAGCAGCTGAAATAAAACTCAAGGTTGTGTTTAATAACTTTATTATTTATTTGAATGTATTAACAGTAATTGTCAGTGTAAATAGTATGAATCAAGTTAGAACATATTATGTTTAATAAAATAACACTTCTGCTATAGAGACAACAGTCTTCATCATTTAGGTCATAATTGTTTGGTTGTTTCAAGTATCAGTTTATCCCAAGAAAGAGTCATCTCTCCTATAGAGCTTCATATTAGTGTCGCCACGTCTAAGCAGTTCCTTTTCTTCGTTTTGACATCGACAAGAGTTAAAAAAAATTATTTTCTCGACAAGTACTGTGCATGATCCGAACAAGAGTGATCATTATTTCTTTAGTTAGACTCGAGTATTCAAGTATTTTCAGTGCACACACCCAGACATCCCCATGCTAGGATGTTCGGGAATAAAGTTCTGGTTAGAATCTGCAGTCAGGTCGAGGAGGCTTCATTGCTTTGTACACGAGCAACTGGAAGGGAGAGAGAATCAAACGAATTATGTATATAGCAGTGACGTTGTATACCTCATTATCTATGTTAGCTAAGAAGCGGCCAACACAGCTCTGTAAAATAAGGCAATATCAGAAAAAAAAATAAAGCAGTAAAATTTGGTACAAAGAAAAATTAAACAGCAACAATAAAATGTCAGTGAAGAACACAATGTAACATGCAGTGATGCTGAGCATAAAATAATTATAAAAAAATACTTTAACGAGTTGCCACACTGAAGTGAATATCAGTACACTGAGGCTAGGAACAAATATTAGCAAAAGAGGCACTGCTCTCAGAGGAAGAACCTCTCAAGGGTGCTTCCTTGACGTTGGTGAGAGGCTCTTGATCTAGGGAATTGGGTCTGTGCTCCTGTTCCCTGAATTGAGCCGGAATACCTTCCGTACCAACACATGCGCTGTATAATCCTACGGGTTTAGCGCTCCCCCATGATTATAATAATCAGAGTAAGGAAACAAAGTACACTTTGGTAATGAACTCATTATAAAGTTTGAAAAGAAAATATTAATAAAGAAACAAAACAGTAGTCAGTGTCAACTAATGCAGAATCACACTGAACATAGTCACAATACTAGGAAAATTCAAGAAAATGATATACACATCTATAATCCAGTACACTGACTCAGAATTACACTGACTATATAATCACACGGTAGAATAGTTAAATGCAGTAAATATGTCTTGAGGAACTGTGCTGAACCAGTATCACTTGGCGAAAGTGTTATAGGCACCACACTGTACACTGAAGAGTTCTTGAATGCAATGTCTTGTATTAGTATTAATAATTCACGTAATTATGTCCTAACACAACACTATAACAATTAATAAAATGATACATAAATCCAGAACTGTAGAGTGAAGTAGAAAGGCGAGGAGCGGAGAAGCTAGTACAGGCGGCGGCTGATGGCTGGGAGCTGCAGGGAGAGCGGCCATTTTGACTGCTACTTCTAGGAGATAGGCACCTTTTAAGGTGCCCATCTCCTAGAAGTAGCAGTCAAAATGGCCTATAGCCTATAGCCCTATACCCCATTGGTAGGGCTATAGGCGTTCTCGTCGGGCACGAAATAGCATCTTCTGGCTTTACCCGTATCAAAGGGTTGATAATTAGCCTCATATAGCAAGAAACTGGTTGGGTTATATTGATGGTAAGAGTAAGGAGGGTTGGCGGTGTGAGTCAGTGGGCAACACCCAGTAACGCTTGCGGACCAGATAACCCACATTTGCTGGCTTACTGAGACACTTTGCAGTCACGTTAGGCCTTCTTGACAGTATAGGCATGACCAAAGATACAGAGATAGCTTGTAGAGTAGAGCTCTTGGAGAACTACACACAACAACAGACAAGGATAGTTTACTGCAGACTGGATTACTGACTTGTTATTTGTTTGCTTGCAATGCATAAATCTGGTAACTCCCGCCTCTGCTGCTCGTAAGAGTCCCAGAAACACTAACAAACACTCATAGACATCGTAGGTGAGTGGAACAAGGCCATTGGTAGGAGGGAGAGAGAGCGCCACCAGCCGTGATTCCGTGACATCCAGTCCACTACACACCACTTAATTCGTAGATGAATGGTTCAGAGAACCGACATGTTGATAAATTAGACACATGTGCAACTCTTGGGTATCTTTATTGAGGAAACGTTTCGCCACACAGTGGCTTCATCATGAAGCCACTGTGTGGCTTCATGATGAGTGTTAGTCAAATGGTGTGGGTCGCATTCTGGGGGACAAGATTGAGGACCCCAATGGAAATAAGTTAGAGAGTCCTCGATGACGCACTGACTTTCTTGGGTTGTCCTGGGTGGCTAACCCTCCAGGGTTAAAAATCCGAACGAAATCTTATCTCTTCTGAGAATGCTTTCAGCTTGACACCAACCTGCCCTGCGACGAGCCGTGGCGAACCGAGGGTTTGAAACTAGAGATCAGCGTCAGTGATTTTTCAGTGTGACTAGTTAACTGTTCACGTCTAGTAACAGTCTCTGCTTACATACGTTACATATAAATGACACTATCACCTCTTCGTCTTGGCTTGCCCAGGTGGCGAGTACTCTGGCAACACTCAGACTACACACTAGCGCAACTTGTTTAACAGTAGTAGCCAACACAAAAAAGATATTGATGTGTAGAAAATGCTACAGTTTCTGTAATGCAACATGCATGGTTTGTTTACGTTAAATAGTTTTTTGTGAAAGTGAATTCACCCTGGGTATACTTGGGTTCGCTTTTGGTGATAAATTCTGCTTATGAGAACCTGAGTGAGTGGTAGTATAAAGTCGCATGGGATAAGTTAGAGCGAACTAGTATACATCTCAGTGCACGTTAGAACTTGAGTCTTACCCTTGTCTACTGTGTCAAATGCTTTCTGGAGTTGAAATAGTGGAGAGAACGAGACTTGATAAAAAGGGAAGGATAGGAGGGAATGATGAAGTGGGAGGGAGAGGGGGAAAGGCTGGAAAAAAGGAGAGGCGGGGAAATAAGTTAGACATAGTCAGCAGGTTGATGAGGCTCCTCACAGCCTCCTGCACCATTTGTCAAAGGCAATAACCTGATGTTTTGCTGTGGTCATGATGGGAGCTCTAGAGTGTATGGTTTTATTATCTTGGGAAGTAGTGTCTCTCTCTCTCTCACACACACACACAATCTCTCTCTCTCTCTCTCCCTCTCCCTTTTCCTCTCCCTATCCCTCTCCCTATCCCTCTCCCTTTCCTCTCGTTCTCTCTCCCTTTCCTCGTTTCTCTCTCCCTTTCCTCGTTTCTCTCTCCCTTTCCTCGTTTCTCTCTCCCTTTCCTCTCGTCTCTCTCCTCCTCTCTCTCCTCTTTCTTTCTTTCTTTCTCCTTTTCCCTCTCCCCTCTTTCTCCTCTCTCTCTCTCATCTCTCTCTCTCTCTCTCTCTCTCTCTCTCTCTCTCTCTCTCTCTCTCTCTCTCTTCTCTCTCTCTCTCTCTCTCTCTCTCTCCCCCCCTCTCTCTCCCCCTCTCTCTCCCTCCCTCTCTCTCCCTCCCTCTCTCTACGCATTCCCATTCCATAAAAGTTATAGACTCGTTAAGAGATAGTAACGTAGTAAGCTTCCCCTTTCCCCCTACCACCTTCCCCCCTACCACCATCCCCACACCCGGCCATCACCAGTGTCCCCTCACATCTACCTCCTTCCCCCCATATTTACCGTTTCCGCCTCACTAACCTTGGAATGTGTGTGTGTGTGTGTGTGTGTGTGTGTGTGTGTGTGTGTGTGTGTGTATGTGTGTATGTGTGTGTGTGTGTGTGTGTGTGTGTGTGTGTGTGTGTGTGTGTGTGTGTGTGTGTGTGTGTGTGTGTGTCATGAGTCAAATGGTCTCTCCCCTGTTGGGGGCGTGGGGAAGGTAGCTCTTCCTGCGTCCTCCACCCACCCCCTCCTCCACTGCAACCCTACCTATTCCAAACCCATCCCACGGTAACCTCCACCCCACCCCACTCTAACCTACGCACTATCCCGCCCTAACCCCCACCCCATCAAACCCTAACCTCCACCCCATCCCGCCCTAAACTCCACCCCTATCTGCAGTTCTCTCATCCCCATCTCACACTCTCCCCTTTTTCCACCCCTCAAGGAAGGTTCCTTGATGTTGGTGAGGGGCTCTTGATTTAGGGAATTGGATCTGTGCTCCAGTTCCCCGAATTAAGCCTGAATGCCTTCCACATATCCCCCCCCCAGGCGCTGTATAATCCTCCGGGTTTAGCGCTTCCCCCTTGATTATAATAATAATAATCCCCTTTTTCCCGTTAGTGGATTGATGGTACAGCTTGGGAAGGGTGCGAGAGGGGAGGGGAGAGGAGGGGAAAGGAACGGGGTGGGGAGAAATGGAATTTTGGACGATTATGGCAGGGGAGATAGTATGGATGGTTGTGATGGTAGGAGTGGTGTGGATGGTTGTGGTGACGGTACTAGTGGTGTGGATGGTTGTAGTGACAGTACTAGTGGTGTGGATGGTTGTGGTGACGGTACTAGTGATGTGGATGGTTGTGGTGACGGTACTAGTGATGTGGATGGTTGTGGTGACGGTACAAGTGGTGTGGATGGTTGTGGTGACGGTACTAGTGATGTGGATGGTTGTGGTGACGGTACAAGTGGTGTGGATGATTGTGGTGACGGTACTAGTGATGTGGATGGTTGTGGTGACGGTACTAGTGATGTGGATGGTTTGTGGGTGACGGTACAAGTGGTGTGGATGGTTGTGGTGACGGTACTAGTGATGTGGATGGTTGTGATGACGGTACTAGTGATGTGGATGGTTGTGGTGACGGTACTAGTGTGGATGGTTGTGGTGACGGTACTAGTGGTGTGGATGGTTGTGGTGACGGTACTAGTGATGTGGATGGTTGTGGTGACGGTACTAGTGATGTGGATGGTTGTGGTGACGGTACTAGTGGTGTGGATGGTTGTGGTGACGGTACTAGTGATGTGGATGGTTGTAGTGACGGTACTAGTGATGTGGATGGTTGTGGTGACGGTACAAGTGGTGTGGATGATTGTGGTGACGGTACTAGTGATGTGGATGGTTGTGGTGACAGTACTAGTGATGTGGATGGTTGTGGTGACGGTACTAGTGATGTGGATGGTTGTGGTGACGGTACTAGTGATGTGGATGGTTGTGGTGACGGTACTAGTGATGGTGGATGGTTGTGGTGACGGTACTAGTGGTGTGGATGGTTGTGGTGATGGTACTAGTGATGTGTATGGTTGTGGTGAAGGTACTAGTGATGTGGATGGTTGTGGGACGGTACTAGTGATGTGGATGGTTGTGGTGACGGTACTAGTGATGTGGATGGTTTGTGTGACGGTACTAGTGATGTGGATGGTTGTGGTGAAGGTACTAGTGATGTGGATGGTTGTGGTGACGGTACTAGTGATGTGGATGGTTGTGGTGACGGTACTAGTGGTGTGGATGGTTGTGGTGACGGTACTAGTGATTGTGGATGGTTGTGGTGAAGGTACTAGTGGTGTGGATGGTTGTGGTGACGGTACTAGTGATGTGGATGGTTGTGGTGACGGTACTAGTGATGTGGATGGTTGTGGTGACGGTACTAGTGATGTGGATGGTTGTGGTGACGGTACTAGTGGTGTGGATGGTTGTGGTGACGGTACTAGTGATGTGGATGGTTGTGGTGACGGTACTAGTGGTGTGCATGGTTGTGGTGACGGTACTAGTGGTGTGCATGGTTGTGGTGACGGTACTAGTGGTGTGCATGGTTGTGGTGACGGTACTAGTGGTGTGGATGGTTGTGGTGACGGTACTAGTGGTGTGGATGGTTGTGGTGACGGTAACTAGTGATGTGGATGGTTGTGGTGACGGTACTAGTGATGTGGATGGTTGTGGTGACGGTACTAGTGATGTGGATGGTTGTGGTGACGGTACTAGTGATGTGGATGGTTGTGGTGACGGTACTAGTGGTGTGCATGGTTGTGGTGACGGTACTAGTGATGTGGATGGTTGTGGTGACGGTACTAGTGGTGTGCATGGTTGTGGTGACGGTACTAATGGTGTGCATGGTTGTGGTGACGGTACTAGTGGTGTGCATGGTTGTGGTGACGGTACTAGTGGTGTGCATGGTTGTGGTGACGGTACTAGTGGTGTGCATGGTTGTGGTGACGGTACTGAGAATAACATGTATTAAATTTAAGCAGAACACGGTCTTAGATTGTCCGGAAATGAATTAACAACAACTGGAAGACAAATGTATACTGATTGTTGAACAAGTTGAGTGAGTAGACATGACTAGACCAGTGTGTGTGTACTCTCCTAGTTGTGGTTGGAGGGTTCGATTCACAGCTCCTGGCCCCGCCTCTTCACCGGCCGCTATTGGGTCACTCTTCCTGCTCCATGAGCTTTATCATACCTCTTCTTAAAGCTTTGTATGGATCCTGTCTCCACTACATCGCTTTCCAGAATATTCCACTTCCTGACAACTTTGTGACTGAAGAAATACTTCCTTACATCCCTGTGATTCATCTGTGTCTTGAGCTTCCAACTGTGACCCCTTGTTGCTGTGTCCCATCTCTGGGACATTGTCTCTGTCCACCTTGTCGATTCCGCTCAGTATTTTATATATCGTTATCATATCCCCCCCCATCTCTCCTGTCCTCCAGTGTCGTCAGGTCGATTTCCCTTAACCTCTCCTCGTAGGACATACCCCTTTTAGCTCTGGGACTAGTCTTGTTGCAAACCTTTGCACTTTCTCTAGTTGGGTTCCAAAACTGGTGCCGCATACTCCAATATGGGCCTAACGTACACAGTGTACAGGGTCCTGAACGATTCCTTATTAAGATGTCGGAATGCTGTTCTTAGGCTTGCTAGGCGCCCGTATGCTGCAGCAGTTATTTGGTTGATGTGTGCGTCAGGAGATGTGCCCAGTGTTATACTCACCCCAAGATCTTTTTCCTTGAGTGAGGTTTGTAGGTTCTGGCCCCCTAGACTGTACTCCGTTTGCGGTCTTCTTTGCCCTTCCCCAATCTTCATAACTTTGCACTTCGTGGGGTTGAACTCCAGGAGGCAGTTGTTGGACTAGGCCTGCAGCCTGTCAAGATCCCTTTGTAGTTCTGCCTGGTCCTCGTCCGATTGGATTCTTCTCATCAACTTCACATCTGCAGACAGGGACACTTCGGAGTCTATTCCTTCCGTCGTGTGTGTGTGTGGGGGGAAGGGGGGACAAACTGAGCTGTGTCACGACCCACCACAAACAGTGAGGTGGTCAAGATGAGCTAACTTGTGAATCACTGCATTAAAGACTTCGGAGATGAGGTTTACCTTGACTCTCCTGTTAAGTGAACCATGCGGATTATTAGTGGAGGTGGTAGGCCAGAGCGGAGTAAGAGTTATGGTGCAGAAGTAAGAAGCAGAGGGAAGGCCATGGGGCAGGGGTCGGGAAGAATTAGGGAGGATCCGGAGGCTGGGGTAAGGGGATGCGTTGGTAGAGAAATGTTGCCAAAAGGAATCAAGATCAACAATATGTTCCATCAAAAAGAACCCATTAAACCTATTTTAAGGAAGGCATTTTTTGTAAAGTTGAAAATATCTAAAACTCACTGCTTCGGATGTTCTCAATTCAGTAAATTTCCAATTCATAGACTTGGAATAAGTTTAGACGTCGTGGGAGGCTGCTGTCAGGCTTGATCTAAAGACCAATTGCGACTTCAAACGTTCTTGCAAATGCGTATGATTCCAGTGCTGCAGTTTTCAAGGTTTTGCAGTCTTGGGAGGTTACCAGGACCCATTATGTGCGAGGGGAGTCATAAGACCAGAGAGGCTCCTTGATGCTAGCGAGGGGCTCTTGATCTAAGATATTAGACCTGTGTTCCAATTTCTTCAATCTAGTCTTAATGCCTTCCATTTCTCCAGGGGCTGTGTGACTTCTACGGGTTTACCGTTCCCCCATAAATGTAATAATAATCTTATGAGTACCGCACCTAGGATGGTATGGAGTACATGATAAAGTTATCCAGCTGAAGGTGAGCTGGACGATAACAATACTTGCGGGCACCCGTGGTCTGGCACTCACCTCGGGCACCCGTGGTCTGGCACTCACCTCGGGCACCCGTGGTCTGGCACTCACCTCGGGCACCCGTGGTCTGGCACTCACCTCTACCATCTACAAGTTGTCTGGGTAGAGGGAAGGTAATAAACGACGGAGCTGCTCTACCAAACAAAGAAAAGACCGCAAATTTATGCAGAAAAAGAATGTACCAGGAAATACCTCCCTTCCCTTTTAACGTAGCCTTCCCTTCCCTTCTAACGTAGCTCTCCTAACGTAGCCTTCCCTTCCCTTCTAACGTAGCTCTCCTAACGTAGCCTTCCCTTCCCTTCTAACGTAGCTCTCCTAACGTAGCCTTCCCTTCCCTTCTAACGTAGCTCTCCTAACGTAGCCTTCCCTTCCCTTCTAACGTAGCTCTCCTAACGTAGCCTTCCCTTCCCTTCTAACGTAGATTTCCCTTCCCTTCTAACGTAGCTCTCCTAACGTAGCCTTCCCTTCCCTTCTAACATAGACTTCCCTTCCCTTCTAATGTAGCTCTCCTAACGTAGCCTTCCCTTCCCTTCTAACGTAGCCTTCCCTTCCCTTCTAACATAGCTCTCCCTTCCCTTCTAACGTAGCTCTCCCTTCTAACATAGTTTTCCCTTTCCTTCTAACGTAGTCTCCCTCCCTTTCCAACATAGCCCCTCCTTCTCTTCTAACGTAGTCCCTCCTTCCTTCTAACGTGGTCCTCCCTCCCTTTCTAACGTAGCCCCTCCTTCCCTTCTAACGTAGTCCCTCCTTCCTTCTAACGTAGTCCTCCCTCCCTTTCTAACGTAGCCCCTCCTTCCCTTCGAACGTAGTCCCTCCTTCCCTTCTAACGTAGTCCTCCCTCCCCTTCTAACGTAATCCTCCGTTGTAGCCTTCCCTTCCCTTCTCACGTAACCCTCCCTTCCCTTCTAACGTAGTCCTCCCCTTCTAACGTAATCCTCCCTTCTAACGTAATCCTCCCTTCCCTTCTAACGTAGCCCTCCTTTCCCTTCTAACGTAGCCTTCCCTTCTGATTTAGTCCTCCCTTTCCCTCTAACGTAGCCCTCCCATCCCTTCTAACGTAGCCCTTCCCTTCTAACGTAATCCTCCCATCCCTTCTAACGTAATCCTCCCTTCCCTTCTAACGTAGTCCTCCCTTCCCTTATAACGTAGTCCTCCCTTCTAACGTAGTCCTCCCTTCCCTCCTAACATAATCTTCCCTTCCCTTCTAACGTATTCCTCCCTTACCTTCTAACGTAATCCTCCCTCCTCTTCTAACATAATCCTCCCTTCCCTTCTAACATAATCCTCCCTCCCCTTCTAACATAATTCTCCCTCCCCTTCTAACATAATTCTCCCTCCCCTTCTAACATAATCCTCCCTTCCCATCTAACATAATCCTCTCTTCCCTTCTAACGTAATCCTCCCTCCCCTGCTAACATAATCCTCCCTCCCCTTCTAACATAATCTTAACTTCCCTTTTAACGTAGTCCTCCCTCCCCTTCTAACATAATCCTCCCTTCCCTTCTAACGTAGTCCTCCCTCCCCTTCTAACATGATCCTCCCTTCTCTTCTAACGTAGTCCTCCCTCCCCCTTCTAACATGATCCTCCCTTCTCTTCTAACGTAGTCCTCCCTCCCCCTTCTAACATAATCCTCCCTTCCCTTCTAATGTAGTCCTCCCTCCCCTTCTAACATAATCCTTCCTTCCCTTCTAACGTAGTCCTCCCTCCCTAACGTAGCCCCTCCTTCCCTTCCTAACATAGCCCTTCCTTCCCTTCTAACTAATCTTCCCTCACCCTCCAACTCAGCCTTTTTTCACCCTATAACCCTTCGATCATTTTCCCTTCCAGCTCCGCATCCCTCTCCCCCAGAATTCCGAGTCACTCCTCATACCCCACCTTCTCCCCTCAAAACCCTCCTCCCACTCCCGACCCTGTCTTTCTGTCTTGAAAAAGGTGATAAATCAGTGTGAGGCTGAGTGTAGTAAATAAGAGCGTGGCGAAAACAGTTGTGACTGCAGGAGCAGCCCAGCTGGGGAATATATCACTTAAAACTGCCATTTTGAGCAGCCCCACCCAACTTTATCACATGACATCCATACACACTTTATTCCAGTAACATTCTCACAGGAATACCTTGGTCACCATTTTTTCTCATGTTATTCTCACAGAAAGACCTTGGTCACCATCTCTTATGTTATTGTTATGGGGCTGTAGGACCCAACATGTATTTACGTAACTAAATAGCAGTTAATCAGTTTGGAATACCTAATTATATTAAACTGCTGGGGGCACAACTGCTTTAATTCTGTCATAAGGGCAGATCACTCTTATGGAGAAAAAGCCAGTTGGGTCAAGCCCTGTTTTCAATTTTAATAAGTCGTACTATAAACACACACGATTAAGGTAAGTAGATTATAAAGTTTGTATTTCTTTTTAAAAGTAACATAAGGTGTAGTAGTGATAAAAAATATTGTAGCTAAAGAAATGGGCATGTCGGCATTCTTTTGTTTGTTGTTGAGTAGCTGGGAGGAAGCTAGCTGGCACACTCTGTCTCTTGTGGTTGTGGTGCCAAAATGGCAGGACCTTCTACTCCACTCTTACTTCTGGGCAAGATGTAAGTGCCCCAGAGGTAAGATTTGTATTTGAATATGATGTAACCATTATGCCCAGGGTGACTACAGTGTGCCAAACGCTGGGTTAAGATCATCAGGAGGGAAGGAGTATTAATTGTTTCAGATGGACCATGTGACAGTACTGGCTGGGCGGGTGAGGATGTGCATCTTTTTGTTATGAACAGGAAAATGCTTGATTTGTATATTCTGTATATACCTGTGTAGAATATATTCCGATTTTTGTAATAGTTTAAATAACCTGTTGAGAGGATTGGTGAAAACATTTCAGAGACTGAGGACAGTCAGTTATGAATGTAAGTATTCCCTTCGACTTTATAAGGCCTTATTTAAGCTACCCCACACTAGAACATGTAGTGAGAACCGTACTGTCGAAGTAAAAAAAAGGGGAAAACAATGTAACAGTTATTTCACAGAAAAACCATGGTCACCATCTCTTTTGTATATGTGCGGGAAAACCCTTTCTCATTGTGGCCTCTATCTCACCCGTTCAAATTATGTAGATGCTGTGTTAATTACCTCAAGAAATTAAATGATTAACCCAACCCGCTCAGCCCTAGCCCGCCTTCTCTTTACCCCCTCCTCCCTCACTTTAAAACTACACTTCTCTTGTGCGAAAATTTGGGACCAATCCTTCCATAATTTTTCAAGTGTAAATTATATGTATTTCGGCTATATTGCAAGGAATTTTCTCTGCACATTCTCCATATCCACTTTAAAAGGGGCTGTTAGTATACATTATTCCAATCTAGGGAGATGAAGTGGTTTACAAGTATCATCACTGGCTTGGCATCTGTGGCAGAACTTTGTCCCCTCATGTGGGACAGAATGTTGGAGAGAGAGAGAGAGAGAGAGAGGAGAGAGAGAGAGAGAGAGAGAGAGAGAGAGAGAGGGAAGAGAGTGAGAGAGAGAGAGAGAGAGAGAGAGAGAGAGAGAGAGAGAGAGAGAGAGAGAGAGAGAGAGAGAGAGAGAGAGAGAGAGAGAGAGAGAGAGAGAGAGGGCAAGGAGGTGGTGTTGCTGTGTGCTTCTCTAAAAGTGTACATGCCCAGCACATAGATGTTGCCACCCCTACACATCTTGAAATGGTTCTTCAAGCTCTGTATAAACACTAGTACCTCTGTACTAGCATGTGCAATGTACAGACCTCAGTGGCAACACGCAGACCCTATCAACTTCCTAATGGAAAATATTGACTCCCTTCTGCTACAACACAACTGTCAACATATTATAATTGTTGGTGACCTCAACCAGCACCTTATACAGAGGGACTTTGATGACCTTCTTGCAGTGTTTGACATGAGAAACTTTGTTGATTTCCCTACTCATATCTCTGGCTCCTCCCTTGACCCAGTAGTGAGTGATCTGGCAGAAGGCATAGTCACTTGTCAACCCCTCGGCTTACGTTGGATCGTCTGACCACAAGGCTGTTTTTACCACACTTTAAGATCCCAACAGAACGAGGTGAGGAGTCCACACGCACAACCGGCTATGGGAAAGAGTAATTGGCCAGCCCTTTGCTCTGAGCTCGCCACCACCGACTGGAATGCTCTTCTCCAGGGGATGTTGACAACCAAGTGAAAGCCTTCACGGACACATCCTTAATCTGCAACAAGAACACATTCCTCACCGGCAATATGTGACAAAGCCTACAGATCAGCCTTGGTTGGGCTTTCGTTGTAGAGAGGCTGCTACTGCTAAGTAAAAGCATGCGAAGGTATAAGAGACATCCTACCAACCTATAAAGGAACTTGCACATGCAAGCCTGTAGGCATATGGGTGTTTGTTCAAAAGTGGGCATTGCTAAAGGGGAGGTGGACACTAAAGAAAGTTAGCATAGGTAGGTTAGGCTCCAAACCTGGTGGTCCCTGGTCAAGGACAGACAGGTTATCTGCCTGATAAACTTATTCCACCTCTAAATCGACAGGATGGGACCCCCTTTCTACTAGTAGTCAAGAGAAGGCGGACCTCTTTGCTGAACACTTTGCTCCCAAAATGCAAGTTCCTGATCCAGCAAGGGACCCCCTTGGCTAGCTGCACGAACTGTGTCAAAACTGTCAGTGGTGACAATAAGGCAGGAGGAGGTGCATTTCTTTCTTAAATCACTTGACCAAAGGGAAAAAGGCTGTGGGCCCAGACAAGTTGAGCCCAAGATTGTTGAGAAGATGTGCAACCAGCTAGCAGCACCTCTAACTCGCATCTTTCAGCACTGCCTAGTACAGTGTAAATGGCCCTCTCTATGGAAAGAGGCAAATGTAGTCCCTGTTCACAAAAAGAAGGGGCGGGAGCAGAAATCAGCAACTACAGACCAGGTCACTCCTGTCAAATCACTGGTAAGATCCTTGAGACAATAATCTCAAGACAAATGACAGATTTTTTTGACTAACCACTCACTACTTTGTGATCGTCAATATGGCTTCAGGAAAGGTTACTCTGCTGCTATCTGTTGTTAAACCTCTCCACTAAGTGGCACCCAGGCACTGGATGAATTCCAAAGTCAGCTGTGTGGTAGCACTGGACATTGCGGGCGCTTTCGACCGGGTGTGGCACCAGGGCCTCTTAGCAAAACTTCAAGCACTGGGAATTGCAGGCTCTACGCTATGTCTCCTCAGTGATTACCTTCTTTGGTAGATCTCTAAGTGTAGTCCTCAATGGAAGGGATTCAGCAAGGCATCCTATTGGGGCAAGCGTTTCCCCAAGGAAGCGTGCTGGGTCCCCCTGTTATGGAATGTCTACTTCAACGACCTTCTTCATCTCATCCCAGAATCACATGCATTTTGCAGACGAACTGTACACTGACATTCACTATCCAAGAGAAAAATGCCACTGCTCAAGCTACATCGATCACCAGCTGAGAAGCTATATCAGCTGGGGAAATTTGATGGCAAGTAACATTTGCACCTGAGAAAATGCAAATGATGATCGTCTCTAGGCACCATGATGGTAATGCTGGTGCAGTAGTAAGGAATGAATGGGAGGATGTTGGCACCTGGAGAAGAAGTTTGATATCCTTGGGGTGAAATTTTTACTCCAAACTAACCATGAAGAAAACCATTTTTGTTTAAACTTGCAAACAAGGCAGCCCGGAAGCTTACAGCACTTCGCCGTATCTCGCACTGCTTGACAGTAGGGTTGCAAAATCCTGTACGAGGCACAAGTATGCTCACACCTTGAGTATGCTCCCTTTTTTGGTTTGCCTGCCCCCCCCCCCCCCTTTTCATCTGCGAAATGCTTGACAGAGTAGAGAACAGAGCAAGACGTCTCAAACTCTCGCCTGGACCCATCCTGGATAGATCTGTCATTTCAGCAGAGCCTTCAACATAGGAGGGATGTTTGGGGGGCCTTACTGTTATGTACAAGGCCAATATTGTCAAAATACCACACTTGGATCCACTTCGAGGACAGCGTGAAACAAGCTTTTATGCCCCAAGACGGGCAGAAAGCAGCAACTTCACTCTGGCTGTACCCTTCTCCAGAACATCACTCCATCTGAATCATACATACCCAGGATGACTCGAGTATGGAACACATTCGTACAGCATAATGATGTCAACGAGATAAAGTCAGTTGATCAAATGAAAATGCTGGCCCACAGATGGCTCCAACTTCATCCTGTTCCGTACTTGTATGTCTCATAATAAAAATGCTTTCAAATGAGCTGATGTAGGTAACAGCTCTTAGCTTGCCAATAAAGTTAGGAATCCTTAACCTGTAATATAGCTGTCAATAAAGCTAGGGATCCTTAACCTTCTCAAACCCTGTGTAAAAAAAAAAAAAAAAGAGAGAGAGAGAGAGCTAACAGCTTTCCTTTCCCACATCTTTCAGGCTATCTGTGTACCTGTAGGTGTTACCTATAGTAGCATTCGGAGGTCACCGCCTCTTCCCTGGCTCGGTAGATAGAAGGTTGGGGATGTACTTTAACCTAGAGAGGCTTATGTAACTGCTGCTTCCCTCGGCCCTGGGGAAGATCTGGGAGTTTTTTTTTATTTTTTGTTATGAGAGAAAAGGATAAGGATGAAAAATGGGGAAGAGGGTAATGTAATGGTAACTAGTAGTAGAGAGGATAAGAGGCGAGTGGCCAACCACTCTTGATTGAGAGAAGATATATTTATTTAATCATCAGTTTCACGGGGTGGGTGGAACCCTCTGGGAGATGTAGAATTTTCATTTGGTAGGTCCATGTTTCAGCTGCTGCAAGAGCCTAGAGTTATGTACATATGCGAGTTAATTGATCCAAGGCGGTGAGTTCATCGTGCGTTAACTTGAAGCATGGAGGGGGGAGGGGTAGATGAGCCGTCGGTCGGTCATTCTCTCTCTCTCTTGTCTGACGCTGTCGTGGAAGATGAAGGAAAACATCGGAAATCGGCATTAGTTGCCCGACAGGTGTTTTGGCGAGCTAGAGGTTTCTTCCTGGCAGGTGTTGGACCCTGGCTGGAGTTTGTTTCTTGGTTATGGCTACTGGTACCTGGAGACTTCTGGTTTAAGGCGATGACTGAGACAGTGGTTGCATTGGCTGTTGCCTGGGTGGGCGGGACTTGTTGCATATAGCCTCTGTGTGCTTCACCAGTCTGTAATGCTGATTGACTACTATGAGTATACCAACTGAAAACAGGTCTTCCGTAGGTTGTTACGGGGGATATGAGGTTAATTGTCGAGATGAAGGATCTTGGTGACCTATGATCATTCTTGTGAGTATCTGCTGGGAGCATTTTAGAAGATCTGAGGCGGGATGGGAGCTGGGGCTTGGGGCGTGAGGTCAGTTCTGTTCCTGGGCTGAGTTATTTCTGCATAGGAGGCACCTCTTGCTGGGTTGGGCTGGGTAGGGTTTGATTGGGGTTGGGCTTTGCTTTTTTCTTCTTCCTTTCATTTCCCGCCAAGGGTGATCCTGAGTGTCCTTTTAGCTCATTAATGTGTGCTGCAAGATAACACCAAACCTGTTTTTTTTTTTTTACTGTCTTAGATCATTGTTGAGTGATCGTTTATTCTTGCCTTTTCCAGCACAACTGGCAGTAGTGCCCAGGGTAGGAGAGGCCCAGGGCTAGGCCGGGCTGCCGAGTTTTAAATAGGCCGGCAGGCAGTCCTGGGTTAAGCTCAGGTGAGCACACGTCAAAATGTGTTTACTCCATAACTTGAGCAAAAGGGAGTCATATTAGGAAGTTATCATTACGTCAAGTAAGTTGCTGTGTACTAGCTATCCCCATGGATAGTACAGAGACCACAAAGGATTGTTATTGAATATCCAGGCTACGACCAGTAAGGACAGACAAGTAATGTAGGCTTGTGACGATTGAGGTCCATTCCCTAGGCACACGTTTATAAGTTGTGGCTGAAATGATAGTTGTAACGAATAACGACGTTTGGATTCAGCGACGATTCTTGTCAGTAAGCAAGACTTAAATTATTATTAACTACTTGTCCGGAAGGAGCTACACACACACACCTACGTACTTACCTACCTACCTACTTATACCTATCTACCGACCTATACCTACCTACCTGGAGTCACTTCCGGATTTCACCGCTCCCGCGGCCCAGTTCCAGATCAGGCCTCCTGGTTGCTGGCCTGACCGATCAAGCTGTTAGTGCCCTCCGTCCGTAGTCCAACGTATGTACCACAACCCGTCCTGATAAGGAACTGTTTTGAGACGTGTGTCGAGTTCTCTCTTGAGGACAGCTAGGAGTTTAGTTTTTGTTGTGCCTCCTGAGCGACTAATTTAGTGATCACCCGCAGCTCATCCTGTGGCGGTAGTACAAAAAAAAAAAAAACAGGATTACAGAGGTCACAGTTGGTCTTTGTCAGACCCACTGAGCATTGTTACAATGTTAGTCATTTCGTATTTTAGAGTTACTTCATATAGTTTACAGTGTAAACTATATGAAGTATTCCTTACTCTACAACTATAGTGTAAACTTTACACTATAGTTGCAGAGTAAGGAATACAGTCTCAAAAAATGTTTTATTACTACCAAAGGAAACAAAAAAACATTTGTCATCGCTGGGTTGCAGCTCCACGAAGACTATTCATTTAATCAATGCAGAAAGTGGGTATTACTTCAAGATTTCAGATATTAACAATGAGGTGTTTTGTTATATGTTGGTAATCCCGCTTATGCTTGAAGGAAGAGAACTGAAGACTCATGGTCCCTTAACACTCAAGGAGTTTCCTCTCATTGTACTCATCGCTCCCCTGCTTTTCATTGTAGGTATCCTGCATCGTCTGCCAAGCCTCTTGTGTTCATAAGCAGTAATTCTATGTGCATGTTTTAATTTCCTTGACCTGTACTCCTTGGAGCATAGGCGAGAAATGTGCATCATAATTTACACCTGGCAAATTCTAGAGGGTCTGGTCCCAAATCTGCACATAGAAATTATTCCCTATGAAAGCAAAATATTCGGCAGACGATGCGCATCTCCCTTCTCAATGAAAAGCAGAGGTGCCATGAATACACTTAGAGAAAACACTAAGTGTTACGGGGCTTAAGGCTGTTAAACAGCCTTCCATCATACATAAGGGGGATTATCAACAGGCCTCTATATGTCTTCAAGGGGGAACTGGACAAATAACTAAACTCAGTGCCTGGCCAATCGGGCTGTGGTTTGTACGTTGGATTGCGTCTGGCCATTAGTAACAGCCTGGTTAGTCGGGACATTATCCACTGTGATGCCTGGTCATGAACTGGACCACGGGGTCGGTGACCCCTGAACTCCCCCAGTAGGTTTGAGACCAATCATTCAAGTATCTTCCTAATGTAAATTTTGACTCGTCTTTCTCGCTTACGTTCTGAGGAGTACAGTTCTAGGGACTTCAAGTCTTCCTTGTTCTGAAATTTATAATTATCCACATATCAGTTTCCTTGCAGTTGCGATAACAACATTGTTGTGTTCCTTGAACGTCGGATCTTCTGATATTATATCACCCAGGTCTCTCACATTTGACTTACGTTCTATTGAGTGGTTAAATAAAAAAAGGCGCAATATCGTGACTGGAACGATACACAAATAACCCGCACATAGAAGAGAGGAGCTTACGACGACGTTTCGGTCCGACTTGAACCATTTACAAAGTCACACTAACGGTTAGTGTGACTTTGTAAATGGTCCAAGTCGGACCGAAACGTCGTCGTAAGCTCCTCTCTTCTATATGTGGGTTATTTGTGTATTGAGTGGTTTATGTTGTACTCCGATTTTGTTTTTATTTCCTCTTATTCTACCATGACGTAGTTCCTGAAATTTATCCTCATTGAACATCATATTTTTGTCAGTGACCCGTTGAAGACTTAGCTTGGAGGCTCGCTGTCTCTTCTATGAATTCCACTTTCATACACATTCTTTTGTCATTTACAAAAGATGATTACGTCACTGTCTATGTCATACATGAGAAGAGAAGCGAATCGAGTACGGTGCCATGGGGGTACATAACTTTTCACTGTATCAGCCATTGATTTCACTCTTTTTACTGCTAGGTTCCAGGCATGAGGAATACAGCTGGGTCGGTAAAGTTCTGTTTCCTATCTTTCTTCTGATTAGATAGGCTGCAGTCTGTTACTTTGTGTAAGATGATGACAGGGGCTCCGGCGTGATCTTTACTTTAAGAGGGTGTCAGAACTGCGTTGTGTATGTTTCTCCTTGCAAGAGTTCCACTTACACTAACAGTCAAGTGTACTGGAATGTTAGTCTGGTAATGGGTCCAGGGGCCAAGTGTGTACAGGAACTAACTCTGGTAAGTGTTAGTGTTAGTACATATTTGTAAGACTAAAAGGGGCACGACTGTTCTCCCATTGGGAGGTGGAGCCTAGGATTGACTGCACCCTCCTGGGAGAACTATGGACCAAGCCCTAATTAACAAATAGTGGTGCAGTCACCTGCACCAAGGCAAGGTGATAGATAAGTCCCCGGAGCATGTCTTAGTTTTGAAGGTTATAGTTATCCAGCCTACCATTTTCCTGCATTTGTGATTTACCTTTGATTAGTTTCCTACTCCCGGAGCCCAGGAGATCGGACAATAACATTGTTGTAATCCTTGAACGAAGATCTGACATTATCGCTCATAAGTCGCTTAATTCGTCATAATGCAAATACTAGTTGTGTCCAGTTATATTGTCTGGTTTTTGTTTGTGTTTACACTAGGCTCTCTGGCACTGCTTGTTTGTTTGCTACTGTTTTTTTCGTTGCCATGAAAGTTGCTTTGTCTTTGTAAATTTAGTTTATTCATTACAAAATTGGCAACGTTTTCCTTGTCTTAAACTGTTAATTCTTTCTTTGGGTTAATAGTTAATTCATTATTAATCTGATGTGCCCTGTCTTTGTTGAGTAGTGGGAGGAGAGCAAGAGTTGGAGGTTGACGAGTCGGGAAGGGGCAGGTATGGTGGGGGAGAGAGAGGTAGTGGGGAGATACACGAGTTGGAGGGAAAGGAAAAAGTAAAGGGTGAAGAAATGGTAGAGGTGGTGGTAGAGAGGGAAAGAGAAATAATAGTCACAAAACATGATACTCACCCAGCGGGGAAAATTGAAACTCTCCAGGCAGCCTTCCCCACCATGTTGGAGAAGAGCTGAGGGAGGGGCGGAGGGTGGGAGCACTACTGTGAGGGCAGTGGGTGGGAGGAAACAGAAGATCGGATGGACGGAGCGAATGGAAGAAAGAGGACAGGAAAAAATACCAAAATAGAGAGTTGGTAAAGATAGACAGCCAGCTACAGCAAAGACAAACTTAAATACACACAAGGTTAGATATTAAAAATATCCTTATCATCTTGTCGGTATTGAATAGCATTGATAATCATTAATATCAGACAGTGGAAAGTTGAGTGGTTGGGTCCAGTGGCCAAGACTTAACCCGTTTCTTATACAAAGTCTAATGCTGTATCCAGAGGATGATGGACTGCTGTATTTTGTGTCGATGTCAAAGGGTTTGTCACAAAAAATACAGCAAAGGGCAGGAAAGTGATACGGTGAATTATAAGAACTTGCAAAACAAGAGAATCAACGTCATTGATGGTACTTTTAAAATCACTTGTTCTGTTCTCGCATCACCTTTCAAGGCACAAAGAGAGAGAGAGAGAGAGAGAGAGAGAAGCAGAGACCTGGAAAAATGTACAAAGGCCGTATACTGCCCATATAAAATCAGTAAAACATTTGAAACTATTGGGAATGCCTTAAAGCCCCTTGATCGTTCTCTCCGGAATGCAGAAGAGAAATACTTGCTGACATATACTGTGCATGCAAGATACTTGAGGGCCTGGTTTATGGAAAAAAAAGTTTTTCCGTTCTAAACAGAACCGTTACAATGGGGGATGAGGACAGTTCTGGTAACCATGTTACAGAGTGAACATAAATGCGGTGGATAACATAAAGAGAAGGATGACGGAGCTGATCCCTGGTGTCAGAAATGTCAGAGACATGATTGCGGTATACACGTGGAAACAGGAATTAAAAAAAGGGGGAGGGTTATAAATAACGTGCTGAAAATTTCTAACCAAGACAGGACTCGTAGTAGTGAGTTAAGGTTGGAAATTTATAGTTAAAAAAGATATAAGAAAACACTAGCATAGTAATGGATAACCGGAACAAACTTCCGAGTAGCGTCATTGAGGCGAGAACCTTAGGTAGTTTTAAAAATAGGTTAGACAGTGTAGATAAATGGTTCAGAGAACCGACAAGTTGATAAATTAGACACGTGTGGAACACTTGGGTATCTTTATTGAAGAAATGTTTCGCCACACAGTGGCTTCTATCAGTCCAGTACAAAAAATAGTAGTGAAGATCAGAAGGAGTTTGAGGTAATCTGTCCCTCAGCCTGGAGTCCATTAATCTTGAAAAAAATATAGCAAATGTGCGAAGAAATGGCTTACATACTTCAGACAGGTGAGATGAAGTAGTACATGAGTGGTTGTGGGTGGGTGTAAGTTAGGCCTGTCAGTAGGCCTGCTTCAGTGCTTCTCCCTTTTACTGTTCTTAGGTAACAACTTACTAGAGTGAAAGATATGGAAAAAAGTCTTAAGTAAACCCAGGAAATGACAGGGGAGCCCTGAGTGCAGTTAGAGGACACCATGTCAACATCTGTGCTCCAAGGCTCTCTTAACATATTACCAACAAGTATCAAAAATATTGATAGAACGAACATAGTTTTTATAAAGTATCTGAGCAGTTTCCTTTTACCTGCGGGCCAGTAGCTCAAACAATCTGGGTTATGAGACCAACAGGGAAGGGTGGTATAAGGGCGAGCTGCGGTGGTAGAAGAGCACTCGAGACAACAGGTAAAGCACAGGTATGTCAAATATGAGAAGAAATCTACTGTTCCTTGAGGAAGAACTTTTCACTGTGGCAGCCTCTAATTTTACTTTGCTGATTATTTTCTCCAGGCCTCTTGATTGTTAGAAAGTTGAAGATCGTCGGCCTAGGTTTCCAGTTTAATTATTTTGAATGCATTCTGCACTGTTACACGACAAACATTTGTTGAAGTCTTACACAAGATCCGAGTATATTAGGTCAGTATTTTGCTTGTCAGCAAATTCAAAAGTGTTCCAGTTACGATATTGTGCCTTTTTATTCTTCGAAGTGTTGTTGTTGTTATTATTAGTTTATTTGTGAGGAAAAATTTACTATGACGATCTTTATAATGATTCCTTGAAGAAGGCATCGTAGGTCTGAAAGTTAAGATATCGTTGGCGATGAAACTGTCAGCCAAAGCTGGCAGTACGGTGCTGTGTAGTACGGCAATTTTTCCGTTTTTCATATCTGAAGGTGTATTGTCGCTGATAAGACAGTGAATATGGAATTAAGATAGCAGTGACGGCCTGTATTGGTAGGAAGTCTTGGTGAACTCTGCTACTGTACCTTGACATTCCTGGGACTCTGTGTTCCCTTCAGTTTCTCTGTTGCAGTTCCTGGGTTTGGGCCGCTATCGGATCTTTTTGATAAGGACAATCTGGTGTAGCTTGAAAACTAGTGAACTATTGAACTTAAACATCTATCATGTTTCACAAAATGTTTCAAAATTTAAATAGACGATTTGTAGAAATGAATGGTACAACCACGTGTATTTGAGGAGAGACTGACGCTCTGGCGTAGTATTAGTAACAAACTGATGCCTACCTACCTACCTGTTGATCATGTGGGAGTTTGCCTGGTACTGGTCAGGCTTCCTGATCGCTAGCGTAATCAGTCAGGTTATTTGTGTCAGCAGCATGCAGTCTGGTATAAGTTTCACATCCCAACTTATCAGAAACTGAAGGGTGGGTATTGAACATTTTTAGTCTTTTTTCACTTATTGAGAAATATAGTGTACCAGTGGCATTCCTGTTTTTCATGGCGGGTATTTTGCACCATCTTACCAACCTCTAGTCTTTCCGGAATTTTCTAGGTATATTTTTTGATGTATCGTTCTCGCCTGCTTGTAAGGGAGTGCAGTCTGAGGGGCGTTGGGGATTCTCATTAATGTAGGAGTTTGAATTGACATGTACGGGGAAAATTTCCTGTACATTGGGCAGTGGGCCATCAGTAGCAACAGCCTGGTTGATCAGGCAAACACCAGACGAGCCTGGCGCATGGCCGGGCTTCGGGAGTAGAAAGGCTCGAAACTCATCAGAAGTATATCATAGATAAAGGTATATCACAAAACTTCGTATTCTGCAAATGTCACAACTTTTACATTTATTTTTCCAATTGGTTTTATTGAGTTAGATTAATTGCTTTTTATTTTCTTTGCAGGTAAGTTGTGACGTTATAAAAACAGTGCGTGCACTTACTGACGTGCTGGAGTGCTGCTTCACACACACACTGTGCACTCAGAGGTAGGTTTACTCTACTCCAGAGTTGGTATCAGTTTATTCTGAGTTTCTTCCACGCAGTTACACAACCTTAGTAAGTAAATCTTTATCACTACTTTCACCACTACCTCTCTTCTCTATACGTTTCCTCTGCCACAACTATTACACCTTATATCTCTCCTCCTCCCACGTCTGCTCTCTTTCTCTTGTTTCTCCTCTTCCTCCTGGACCTTGGAGTTCAGTGTACAATTTTTATGAAGAGTTCATCTCTTCAGGTGATGAGTGTATTCTTACTGTGTAAATAAAATAACTAGTAATTTCTTGGGATGTATTGAATATACAGTTTGATTAATTAAAATTTGAGAAGGATGCAGTTTCAAGTGTAGGAATCAATAAAACCACTCAGTAATAACGAGATTGAACCAGGAGCAGAAGCTCAACCCCTGCAAGCACCAGCAGGTGAGTACACACTGCACACATACACCAGCGATGGTGCTGCTAAAAATAAATGTGGTTAATATAAATGTCGTTATTGGCTTTTCCATCTGGTATGTCGTATGATTGTGTGTTTTGTAATGTTTCCTGCCTGCTCCCCTGCCTGCCTGCCTGCTCCCCTGCCTGCCTGCTCCCCTGCCTGCCTGCCTGCTCCCCTGCCTGCCTGCTCCCCTGCCTGCCTGCCTGCTCCCCTGCCTGCCTGCTCCCCTGCCTGCTGCTCCCTGCCTGCCTGCTCCCTGCCTGCTTCCTGCCTGCCTGCCGCCTGCCTGCTCCCTGCCTGCCTGCCTGCCCCTGCCTGCCTGCCTGCTCCCCTGCCTGCCTGCCTGCCTGCCTGCTCCCCTGCCTGCCTGCCTGCTTCCCTGCCTGCCTGCCTGTCTGCTTCCCTGCCTGCCTACCTGTCTGCTTCCCTGCCTGCCTACCTGTCTGCTTCCCTGCCTGCCTGCCTGCCTGCTTCCCTGCCTACCTGCCTGCTTCCCTGCCTGCCTGCCTGCTTCTCTGCCTGCCTGCCTGCTTCCCTGCCTACCTGCCTGCTTCCCTGCCTGCCTGCCTGCTTCCCTGCCTGCCTGCCTGCTTCCCTGCCTGCCTGCCTGCCTGCTTCCCTGTCTGCCTGCTCCCCTGCCTGCTTCGCTGCCTGCCTGTTCCCCTGCCTGCCTGCTTCCTTGTCTGCCTGCTCCCCTGCCTGCCTGCTTCCCTGCCTGCCTGCTCCCCTGCCTGCCTGCTTCCCTGCCTGCCTGCTTCCCTGCTCCCCTGCCTGCCTGCTTCCTGGCCTGCCTGCCTGCTTCCCTGCCTGCCTTCTCCCCTGCCTGCCGGCCTCCCTGCTTCCCTGCCTGCCTGCTCCCCTGCCTGCTTCCCTGCCCGCTCCCGTGCCTGCCTGCCTGCCTGCTCCCCTGCCTGCCTGCTCCCCTGCCTGCCTGCCTGTCTGCTTCCCTGCCTGCCTGCCTGTCTGCTTCCCTGCCTGCTTCCCTGCCTGCCTGCCTGCTTCCCTGCCTGCCTGCCTGCCTGCCTGCTTCCCTGCCTGCCTGCCTGCTTCCCTGCCTGCCTGCCTGCTTCCCTGCCTGCCTGCCTGCTTCCCTGCCTGCCTGCTGCTCCCTGCTGCTGCCTGCTCCCTGCCTGCTTCCCTGCCTGCCTGCTCCCCTGCCTGCCTGCTTCCCTGCCTGCCTGCTCCCCTGCCTGCCTGCTTCCCTGCCTGCCTGCCTGCTTCCCTGAATGCCTTCTCCCCTGCCTGCCTGCCTGCCTGCCTGCTCCCCTGCCTGCCTGCTCCCCTGCCGGCCTCCCTGCTCCCCTGCCTGCCTGCTCCCCTGCCTGCTTCCCTGCCCGCTCCCGTGCCTGCCTGCCTGCTCCCCTACCGGCCTCCCTGCTCCCCTGCCTGCCTGCTCCCCTACCGGCCTCCCTGCTCCCCTGCCTGCCTGCTCCCCTGCCTGCTTCCCTGCCCGCTCCCGTGCCTGCCTGCCTGCTCCCTTGCCGGCCCCCTGCTTCCTGCCCGCTCCCGTGCCTGCCTGCCTGCTCCCCTGCCTGCCTGCTTCCCTGCCTGCCTGCTTCCCTGCCTTCCTGCCTACTCCCCTGCCTGCCTGCCTACTCCCCTGCCTGCCTCCCTGCCCGCTCCTTTGCCTTCCGTCCTTCCTGCCTTCTGTCTTCCTGCCTCCTCTGTCTACCTGCCTGCCCTCTTTCCCACCCTCCTGCCCTCCTTCCTCCCTCCCTTCCCACCCCCTCCTGCCCTCCTTCCCTCCCTCCCTGCCCTCCTTCCCTCCCACCTCCTCTCCTTCCCTCCGTCCTGCCCTCCTTCCCTCCCTCTGCCTCCTTCCCATCCCCCTGCCCTCCTTCCACCTCTCCTGCCCTCCTCCTTCCCTCCTTCCCTCACTCCTGCCCTCGTCTTTCCCTCCTCCCTCCCGCTCTCCTTTCCTCCTCCTGCCCGCCTTCTCTCCCTCCTGCTCTCCTTGCCACCCTCCTGCCCACTCCTTCCCTCTCCTCTGCCCTCCTTTCTCCCTCCTGCCCTCCTTTCCTCCTTCCTCCTCCTGCCCTCCTTTCCCTCCCTCCTGTTTCCTCTCCCTTCTGCCCTCCTTCCTCTTCTCCTCCCTACTCCCTCCTCCCCCTCCTTCTCCCTCCCCTCCTACCCTCCTTCCCTCTCCTCCTCTTCTCCCCTTCCCACCCCCCTGCCCTCCTTCCCCTTTCCTGCCCTCCTTTCCTCCTCCTGCCTCCTTCCCTTCCCCTCTCTCCTGCCCCTGCCTCTCCCTCCTTGCCCTCCTCCCCTCCCTCCTGCTTCCTTTCCTTGTTCCTGCCCTCCTTCCCTCCCTCCTGCTTCTCCTTACCTCCCTCCTGCACCTACTTCTCTCTGCCTCCTGCCTCCTCCCTCCTGCCCACCCTCCTACCCTCCTTCCTGCCCTCCTGTCCTTCTTGCCTCCTCTTTCCCTCCTGCCCTTCTTGCCCTCCTTCCCTCCTTCCTCCTGCCCTACTTCCCTCCCTCCTGCCCTCCTGACCCCCCTCCCTGCCTTCCATCCCGCTCTGCTGCCATCCCGCTCTCCCTCCTGTCATCCTGACCTCCCTCTGACACCTCCTCCTCCCCTGCCCTCCCTCCTGCCATCCTGACCTCCCTTTGAACCTTCTCTCCTGCCTTCCATCCTCCCCTCCCTTCTGTCATCCTGACCTCCCTCCCTCCATCTAGCCCCCCCTCCTGCCATCCTGACCTCCTCCTGCCATCCTGCCCTCTCTCTTTGCCGTTCTGCCCTCCTTCCTGCCTTCCTGACCTCCCTCCTGCCTTCCATCCTGCCCTCCCTCCTGCCATCCTGACCTCCCTCCTGACCCCCTCTTCTGCCCTCTCTCCTGCCTTCCATCCTGCCCTCTCTCCTGCCATCCTGCCCTCCCTTCTGTCATCCTGACCTCCCTCCTGCCATCTAGCCCTCCCTCCTGCCATCCTGACCTCCCTCCTGCCATCCTGCCCTCTCTCTTGCCGTCCTACCCTCCTCCTGCCTTCTGACCTCTCTCCTGCCTGCCATCTTGACCTCCCTGCTGCCATCTTGACTCCCTCCTGCTCCTACCTCCCCTGCCTTCTGCCTCTCTCCTGACATCTTGACCCCTGCTGCCATCTTGACCTCCTCCTGCCATCCTGACCTCCCTCCCTGCCATCCTGACCCCCTCCTGCCCTTCCTGACCTCCCTCCTGCCTCTGACCTCCTCCTGCCCTCCTGACCTCCCTCCTGCCCTTCTGACCTCCTCCTGCCATCCTGACCTCCCTCCTGCCCTTCTGACCTTAACCCCTCCTGCCATCCTGACCTCCCTCCTGCCATCCTGACCTCCCTCCTGCCTTCTGACCTCCCTCCTGCCATCCTGACCTCCCTCCTCCATCCTGACCTCCCTCCTGCCATTCCTGACCTCCTCCTGCCATTCTGACCTCCCTCCTGCCATCCTGACCTCCCTCCTGCCATCCTGACCTCCCTCCTGCCATCCTGACCTCCCTCCTCCCATCCTGACCTCCCTCCTGCCATCCTGACCTCCCTCCTGCAATTATTTTCCAATTTATTTAAACTTTAATATTGATTTTTGTTCTTTATCTACGGAAGACTGTGTCCCAGACTGTGTCCCAGACTGTGTCCCAGACTGTGTCCCAGACTGTGTCCCAGACTGTGTCCCAGACTGTGTCCCAGACTGTGTCCCAGACGGTGTCCCAGACGGTGTCCCAGACTGTGTCCAGCTGTGTCCAGACTTGGGGGTCCCAGACGTGTGTGCCCAGACGGGGTCCCAGACGGTGTTCCCAGACGGTGCCCATCCCAGGGCTGTGTCCCAGACTGTGTCCCAGACTGTGTCCCAGACTGTGTCCCAGACTGTGTCCCAGACTGTGTCCCAGACTGTGTCCCAGACTGTGTCCCAGACTGTGTCCCAGACGGTGTCCCAGATTGTAAAATTTACCCCAGTATGGTTGCCCAGACGGTGTGTCCCAGAAAGGTTTCAAAGATGGTGTCCCAGAGGCCGAAATATACAGCTGTTTTTATTGTTTTATTTACGTTTGCAAGTTGGTTTCTCTCTTTGTTTATTACTAAAATATGACTGTGATGATTATGTGATTTGTGAGTTATCCCCCCACATGGCCCCCAAGAACCCTCCCTATGATTATCTCCCCCCCTGTACCAGTTTCCCCCCTATGAGTTATCTCCCCACTTTACCAGTATCCTCCCTAGTGAGTTATCCCCCCCATTGTACCAGTATCCCCCCTAGGGGATTATCTCCCCACTTTTTCCAGTATCCCCCCCTAGTGAGTTCCCTCCCCCCCTGTTCCAGAAATCCTTTTTTGTGAGTTAATCCCCCCACTGTTCCAGTATCCCCCCAAAGGATTTACTCCCCATGTACCATTTCCCTTCCCCCTAGTGAGTTATCTCCCCACGTTCCAGTATCCTCCCTAGTGATTTTATCCCCCCCACTTACCATTTATCCCCCCCTATTTTGGGGGTTTTTTCCCCCAAAAATTTCCGGTATCCCCCCCTAGTGATTTTCTCCCCCCCTGTTCCGACCTTAACTAGTAAAATTTACCCTCCCCCAGTTCCAGGTTTCCCCCCTATTTAAAAAATTTTTAAATTCACCCCATTTTTGGTTAAAGTACCCCCCCTAGTGAAAAATTGTTTCCCCCCATGTTCCAGTATTCACTATGATTTTTTCTCCCCACTGCTCCGGTATCCACCCTAGGGGGTTACCCCCCCAAATTTTCCCGGGTTTTCCCACTATGAGTTATCCCCCCACTTTTCCCCCAGTATCCTCATTATGAGTTTTTCTCCCACTTTTTCCAGTATCCTCACTAGTAGTTATCTCCCCACTGTTTCCCAGTACCCTCAAAAGCGAATTATCTCCCCCATTTTCCAGTACCTCACTAGTAAGTTACTCCCCACTGTTCCATTTTCCTATAGTGGTTATCCCCCAAACTTTCCAGTATCCTCACTAGTGAGTTATCACCCCCCTGTTCCAGATCCCCCCTTTTGGGGAGTTTTCTCCCCACTTTTTCCAAAGTTTTCCCACTAGTGATTTTATCTCCCCACTGCTCCGGTATCCACCCTAGTGATTTTACCCCCCCCCACTTTTCCCCAGTACCCCTACTAGTGGGGTTTATCACCCCATTTGTTTCCGTATCCTCACTAGTGATTACCTCCTCACTGTTCCATTTCCCCCCCACAAGGAATTATCCCCCCACGTTCCGGGATCCTCACTAGTGAGTTATTTTCCCCCACGGGTTCCATATCCTCCTAGGGGATTATCCCCCCCCACTGTTCCCATATCCTCCCCATAGGGAGTTAACCCCATTTGGTCCATATCCTCATTGAGATATCTCCCCCTGCTCCAGGATCCTCACTATTTTTGGTTTTCCCCCCCACTTCTCCGGGGCCCTCACTAGTGAGAAAACCCCCAACGCTCCAGGATTTAACCAGGTTTTATCCCCCATTGCTTCATTTTTTTTTCCCCAAGTAATCACCCCCACGCTCCAAAAACCTTCACTATTGGGGGTTATCTCCAACTGATCCAAATTCTCAATAGGAGTTTTCCCATTAATCCAGGACCCTTTTGCCGGAGTGGGGTTTATACCCCACGCTCCAATTTTTGCAAAATTTTAACATAACCCCCCACTTCACTAGACTTCGAAAAAAACCCATCGAGGACATGCCCATGCACTCAGCCCAGGCTCAGACTCTCAGGGAACTCGATATTCATTAAAAACCAAAAAAATCCCTCTCGGGGGCCCTTTAAAAATGTTTATGGAAAGGAGCTTAGACAAAGGCAAGATTCCACGTCACTAAAAATAACGGATATACCCCCACTCCAAAAAAGGGGGACAGAAAAAGCATTTAGTTTAAAAAACTATAGACCAATAGTTTTAAAGTACCATATCAAAAAAAATTTTTGAAAGAGTTCTAAGAAGCAGGAAACAAACCCCTTTACCCAAAATTGCCCCAACCCTGGGCAACATGGTTTTGGGGGCAGGTCGCTCCTGCCTTCGAAAAACTGCTAGAAACCTCTGGATGTGGTTAAGATGCACGGGGGAAAAACCCCAACAGAATGAAGAGGAAGTTTCCCCAACGGGCCCTTTGCAAAACCCCTTGGACATTTTGCGACCATGGTGTAATAGCACACAAAATACGGTTGGGAAAAAAAGGGTAACCGGCAAAGTAGGCAGATGGGGTCTTCAACTTTCTAACCAATCGAAAAAAAACAAAGGTTAAAGGTAAAAAGAGTTTAAATCGGATTCTGCCATAGTGAAGAGCTTTGTCCCACAATGGGACAGTACTCGCACCTATCCCGTTCCTCTTTTATAAGAACATAAGGGGAACACTTTCAATAGGCCTGTTTTGGGCCCCTATAGGGAGACATAGAGATGAAGCCAAAAGCAGGATCAAACCCTTTTTTGACATATTAGGTTTACATGAAAAGGGTTTTTCGTTGAGGGCACCCGGGAATTTCCCCCAAAAAGATATAAAAACCCAAATTTTTTTAAAAGGGGGAACCGGGGGAACAAAATTTATGTTTAATGAAGACAAATTTTTTTTTCCCAAATATTCCTTTTTGGAAAACAAGATGAAATAAAAACTAGGACTAGTATATACAAAACCAACACACAAATTTTGAAAGGAAAAATTTAAAGTGGGGAAAGGAAACCCCCGGGGGTTGTTA
>NC_069411.1:11704812-11829812 GCF_026875155.1 Cherax quadricarinatus | reverse complement strand
TACCTCAGTACGTGAGCTTGGAGAAGCATACCTCAGTACGTGAGCTTGGAGAAGCATACCTCAGTACGTGAGCTTGGAGAAGCATACTCAGTACGTGAGCTTGGAGAAGCATACCTCAGTACGTGAGCTTGGAGAAGCATACCTCAGTACGTGAGCTTGGAGAAGCATACCTCAGTACGTGAGCTTGGAGAAGCATACCTCAGTACGTGAGCTTGGAGAAGCATACCTCAGTACGTGAGCTTGGAGAAGCATACCTCAGTACGTGAGCTTGGAGAAGCATACCTCAGTACGTGAGCTTGGAGAAGCATACCTCAGTACGTGAGCTTGGAGAAGCATACCTCAGTACGTGAGCTTGGGGAAGCATACCTCAGTACGTGAGCTTGGGGAAGCATACCTCAGTACGTGAGCTTGGGGAAGCATACCTCAGTACGTGAGCTTGGAGAAGCATACCTCAGTACGTGAGCTTGGGGAAGCATACCTCAGTACGTGAGCTTGGGAAGCATACCTCAGTACGTGAGCTTGGAGAAGCATACCTCAGTACGTGAGCTTGGAGAAGCATACCTCAGTACGTGAGCTTGGAGAAGCATACCTCAGTACGTGAGCTTGGAGAAGCATACCTCAGTACGTGAGCTTGGAGAAGCATACATCAGTACGTGAGCTTGGAGAAGCATACCTCAGTACGTGAGCTTGGAGAAGCATACCTCAGTACGTGAGCTTGGAGAAGCATACCTCAGTACGTGAGCTTGGAGAAGCATACCTCAGTACGTGAGCTTGGAGAAGCATACCTCAGTACGTGAGCTTGGAGAAGCATACCTCAGTACGTGAGCTTGGAGAAGCATACCTCAGTACGTGAGCTTGGAGAAGCATACCTCAGTACGTGAGCTTGGAGAAGCATACCTCAGTACGTGAGCTTGGAGAAGCATACCTCAGTACGTGAGCTTGGAGAAGCATACCTCAGTACGTGAGCTTGGAGAAGCATACCTCAGTACGTGAGCTTGGGGAGGAAGGGAACATTGGTCCATCATGATTGTTGTAGCTGCATTGCTTGTACCTGTAGATTTTTTCTTAATGCTTAGTCAAGTGACTGATCAACCAAGTTGTCATGACTGTATGAACCTGCAGGGTCGCCTGTACCAACAGTCTTGTGTACCTGGTGAGTAACAGGAAAGCCAAGCCTCGGGTCAGGCAGAGAGGGTAAAACACTCGAAACACATCACAGATGTTTCTTTAGGGACTACATACCTGGAGTCTACCTGGAGGTTGTTCCGGGGATCAGCGCCCCCGCGGCCCGATCCTCGACTAGGCCTCCCGGTGGATCAGGACCTGATGAACTAGGCTGTTGCTGCTGGCCGCTTGCAAGCCAACGCACGAACCATAGCCCGGCTGGTCAGGTACTGATTTGAGGTATCTGTCCAGTTCCCTCCTGAAGAGAGCCAGGCGTCTATTGGGAGTCCCTCTTATGATGGTAGGCCGTTGAACAGTCTTGGGCCCCGGACACTTGTGTTTTCTCTTAGTTACTTAGGGCACCCCTACTTTTCATTGGAGTATGTTGCACCGTCTACTGAATCTTATGCTTTCATGGAGGTGATTTCTGAGTGCAGATTTGGGACTACTTCCTCTTGGATTTTCTAGGTATTAATTGAGATGTATCTTTCTCGCCTGTTTTCCAGGGAGTACAAGTCAAGGTATTTCAAAGGTTCCCAGTAATTAAGGGGCTTGACTGAAATAATACATGCAGAAAAGTTTCTCTGTACATTCTGTAAATTTGCAATTTCACCTGCCTGGGCTGCAGTATTCTAACCTAGAGAGACCAAGTAACTTAAAGAGGAACATTGGTATTGGCATGGCACCCCTTGTTTTGAAAGTTCCCATTATCCATCGTATCATTTTCCTAGCAGATGTGATAATGACACTTCTGTGATCCTTGAGGGTTAAATCCTCTGACATTATCACTCCCAAGTCCTTCTTCACATTAATTTTTCGTCCTGTAGTGTGGTTAGACTTTGTTTTATACTCCGTTCTGGGGTATTAGAACATTTTTACTGGCAAGTATAAGGCTCCCTGTTTGAAAAGAATAAATTATAGTAAATAAAAATGTATTGCAAGATAAAGACAGAGTAAAGAGAAAAATTTGAAGCCATGGAAAAAATGCTGACCACATGTGACGGTTATCTTGTTGCAGTTATCACAGTGGGAGTTCCTTGTCATAAACTAGATCGTTTGGGCAATATAAACCAGTTGATGTATTAGATTGTTGGGTCGTTGCTTCCTCGAAGTGCTTGATTTGTTTGTTAGATTTTAATCCTATCGATGCACAATTGTTGTTAACTTGCACCTCAGTAATCCACTAAGTAATTTCACAAATAGGGACTAAAGCAAAGGTTAACTCCATGCACTGTTAAACATACACCTTTCAGTGTTTGTGTTCTGAGACAAGTACACGTCTAGGTGTAAATACACTGAGAAACATACACAAATATTGGTATCACCTTATTACACAGAAGAGTCGTGCAACACCACACTACTGGCTGCCGTTGCTCTCCTGTTTATGTTCATAACAATTTATTGCTGACATAAACAACAATGTTACCAAGAGGATGTGGCAGCCAGGATGTGCTGCTACGTGAAGTCCTGTTGTTGATGTGTTTTATTTATGCACCTTAACAGCACAACAGCAGCTGCTGCTGTTATGCACAAACATCAACAGCAGCAGCTGCTGCTGTTGATGTTGGCAGTGCTGTGAGGGGGAAGGGAGATGAAACTGCTGGGGTGAGAACACAGGTTTTTTTTTTTTTTATTATCACACTGGCCGATTCCCACCAAGGCAGGGTGGCCCAAAAAAGAAAAACTTTCACCATCATTCACTCCATCACTGTCTTGCCAGAAGGGTGCTTTACACTACAGTTTTTAAACTGCAACATTAACACCCCTCCTTCAGAGTGCAGGCACTGTACTTCCCATCTCCAGGACTCAAGTCCGGCCTGCCGGTTTCCCTGAACCCCTTCATAAATGTTACTTTGCTCACACTCCAACAGCACGTCAAGTATTAAAAACCATTCGTCTCCATTCACTCCTATCAAACACGCTCACGCACGCCTGCTGGAAGTCCAAGCCCCTCGCACACAAAACCTCCTTTACCCCCTCCCTCCAACCTTTCCTAGGCCGACCCCTACCCTGCCTTCCTTCCACTACAGACTGATACACTCTTGAAATTCTGTTTCGCTCCATTCTCTCTACATGTCCAAACCACCTCAACAACCCTTCCTCAGCCCTCTGGACAACAGTTTTGGTAATCCCGCACCTCCTAACTTCCAAACTACGAATTCTCTGCATTATATTCACACCACACATTGCCCTCAGACATGACATCTCCACTGCCTCCAGCCTTCTCCTCGCTGCAACATTCATCACCCATGCTTCACACCCATACTCTCATACATTCCCCTCTTTGCCTCCAAAGACAAAGTTCTTTGTCTCCACAGACTCCTAAGTGCACCACTCACCACTTTCCCCTCATCAATTCTATGATTCACCTCATCCTTCATAGACCCATCCGCTGACACGTCCACTCCCAAATATCTGAATACATTCACCTCCTCCATACTCTCTCCCTCCAATCTGATATCCAATCTTTCATCACCTAATATTTTTGTTATCCTCATAACCTTACTCTTTCCTGTATTCACTTTTAATTTTCTTCTTTTGCACACCCTACCAAATTCATCCACCAATCTCTGCAACTTCTCTTCAGAATCTCCCAAGAGCACAGTGTCATCAGCAAAGAGCAACTGTGACAACTCCCACTTTGTGTGATTCTTTATCTTTTAACTCCACGCCTCTTGTCAAGACCCTCGCATTTACTTCTCTTACAACCCCATCTATAAATATATTAAACAACCACGGTGACATCACACATCCTTGTCTAAGGCCTACTTTTACAGGGAAATAATTTCCCTCTTTCCTATGTACTCTAACTTGAGCCTCACTATCCTCGTAAAAACTCTTCACTGCTTTCAGTAACCTACCTCCTACCATACACCTGCAACATCTGCCACATTGCCCCCCTATCCACCCTGTCATACGCCTTTTCCAAATCCATAAATGCCACAAAGACCTCTTTAGCCTTATCTAAATACTGTTCACTTATATGTTTCACTGTAAACACCTGGTCCACACACCCCCTACCTTTCCTAAAGCCTCCTTGTTCATCTGCTATCCTATTCTCAGTCTTACCTTTAATTCTTTCACAGGGGTATTGAAGGAATAAGATCACAGTAAACAGGTGATATTACAATATGCAGAACAACCACAGTGAAAAAAATAGTGAAATTCCAAGCGTTTTCATGACTTCTCACATTATCAAGTTCCTTGATAATGTGAGAAGTTACGAAAACACTTTGAATTTCACTATTTTTTCACAGTGGGTGTTCTGCATGCAGGGGTATTGAAGTTTTGGGAACGTATGCAAGAAAGTTACGTAATAATTTAACCAAGATAATTCTAAAGGGATTGATCCCTAATCTGCACACCGAAATCACACGCACTGTGAAAACAAGGAGCTTGGCAGGCAATGCAAAATATCCCCAATGGAAAGTAGAGATACAGTGAGTGCACCAAGTAAACCAAAACTTTTTTAACACCTTCATTTCGTTCAAACAGACCCCTGGTTGTCTTGAATATAAACCATGATAAGCTCCTCAAATCAGTTTCTGGTCAGTCGGGTAATTACCGAGTTAACACTGAGTATTTACCGACTAGCACAAATCTACTTATCCTTCAAGCAGTGGTGTAATCTCCCGACGTGGCTGTGTGTGGTTATACTATGTGTTAATTTAGATTAACTGTGTTAAATGACACTTGTCGTGTGGATTGTTTCAGTTTGCACTTAGTTACTTGGAGGTGGTGAGTCATTCTTGCTGTAAATATTGTACTCTTACATCCACTGACTGCTGCTTAGCGAGTCTCCTCGGGTGATTACGGGGCAAGGGAAGCATCACATAAAACTAATTCCAGGTGGGGCGCAAGTGCTTCGGTGTTCCTTTTGGGGCATCATCCAGAGTCATTTACTCCGGCTGAGCACTGGTATATTATGGAGTGAAGCATCACAGCTTCATCCCAGTATGCTGAAGATATACAGGTGCTGGAGCTAGGTAAGACATGGGGGAGCGTTGTATTGAGCACTGGATGTATTTATTCTGGTGGGATGATGGGCGAGTGATGGCTGGGTGATGCTTTGATGGGTCACAGACTCCAGAGTGAACCCAGAGTCACCACCACTCATCTGAGTGCCGGGTGACACAGATACCTCTGATAGGTAACAGATATACAAGTTACTGGTGACTGACAACCACTGGCAGAGTAACACCACACACCGGGTGTCTGTAAGCATACTTTCAACATGTAAATTGTAACCCAATTCTCAGAAGACCCAAAAGAACATGGTCTTCCATATAATTAAATAGCACCCTCCAGGAACCACATTAAACTATTAACTTTACAATATAAGATCAAGTTTTAAATTATTACTAACTTATTTTAGGTCTTTACGAAAGAGAGAGAGGGAGAGAGAGAGTAAACAAACCCACTTTTTTTATTATTTACTTTTTATCAGGATTGTAGCCACTCTCTTCTCTGTCATCTGATTGACATGTGAGCCTCGTTCACTGTACCTCGACTATTTCCCAGAAACTTTCTTACTTATCCCAAATGAAATAATTACATCGACTTAAAAAATTATCACTCGCTATAGCAACATTTTAACTGCAACTTTAAAACTTACGTCAGTCAATTAGCTTATGACATTTAATGACTATTTAATTACCTAACTTAGTACCATCACTTTAAATTATGCCCCTGGGTTTAGGTCACTTAAGAATCACTTCTCCTGATCCAAGTCCTCCACCATCTCCTATACACAACTTTACACCACTTAAATTCCACTTAATCAGCACTTTATAATTTAGAGAAATTTTTACTAGTGCAGATGATGTACAAATATATAAAATAAGACAATTATGTTACATTAACAAAAAAAATATGAGAATACAACAAGATGATAAAATACCACTGGGAGGGAATAATGTAACATTAGATGAGGGTTATTACAATAATGTCTTACACAACAGTGAGAAATAACTTATGACTGACAGAATATAATTTATAATTAAATATAAACCACTACTGGTAGACCACTATGGAAGTCCCTGTAATAGTCTGAGGACCAGAGCCTTGCCATTTTCTCCTCACTCCATGGAGGACAATCCTGTATGTGTGTGTAACCTGTTCCAGCCCTCTTCCGCCATAATGAAGGAAGAAGAAACTTTTGCATACCCTTCCCTTTACATTCCATATCCTTTCTTTCAAAGAACTCGTTAAAACCAGTGACACAGTAACCAGAATGATGACCCTGTGGATTTTGAGAACTTTCAAAATATGGGAAATATTGCCAATGGTGATATTTTTCAAATCGCCTCTCTCCATTTGGAATATTATTCAGTGTTGATGACCCTGTTTAGGACAGGAGAGATATCAGAGCTGGAACAGATAGAGAAATCGTTTACATCCCACAGAGATCATTGAAGCAGGTAAAGTCCTAAGTATGTACTCACTGGAGCGATGAGAGAGATACATGATAATATATACCTGGAAAGTACTTAAGATCCTTGTCTCACTGCCATAACATACTGGATTGAGAGATATGGGAGGAAGTGCAATATAAACCCAGTGAGAAGCAGGGGTTCAGTGAGCACAATAAGGGAACACTGTATCAACATCCATGGCCCAGACTATTCAACATCTTACCAGGAGATATCAGAAACACTGCTGTAACAAGTGTAGAAGTCTTCAAGAGGAAACTGGACAAGTATCTTCACCAGGTGCCAGATCATCCGGGCTGTAATGGATATGTGGGTCGGTGGGCCACCAGCAGCAACGCCTTGGTTGACCAGGCAAGCACTAGACGAGCCTGGCCCACAGCCGGGCTATGGAAGAAGAAAAACTTTCGAAACTCGCCAAAGGAATAAGTGGAGAAGTAGAGTTGGAGCAGCATCACCGGGAAATTGGAGGGTCTGGATGGATGAGAAATGTGTTTGGGGAAGAGGAAGAGTAGGAGTGTGTAGGAGAGTGTAAGTGTGGGAGGTGATGATGGGTGATGAGCAGGTCTTGTTAGGATGGGGTGTGGGTCACGTGGCTCTGCTGCTGCTGCCCAATTACTCTCATCTATGGCTGTCACTCATATAATTGCTCACAACACCTACTCTGTACACGCTCACTACTCTCGTGTGTGTTGTGTGTGTGTGTGTGTGTGTGTGTGTGTATCATTGTCATGTCTGTCGCAGTTGCTTGTGCCACCCAGAGTCGCGATCCAGCTTCTGGTTCTACCTCTTAGTCTTAAGTTATTAAGTGTTGTAAGTGGCATGCCTCTTGTGTTCTGGTATTTAATTTTCAGTTAATTTGAAATTTGATACCTTAGCTCTAACTACAGAATATTGCTGACGTGTGTGTGCTTACACTGTCGTGTGGGGTTCGAATGCTGGAATTGGGTAAAAACACACACATCGGACAGCTGGTAACTTATAATTATGAGTACTAAAGGAGGAGCGCCAAGCCTGACCTGTCTTCTAACGTCTTGACTTGAACTGCTATACCCATGCCCGTAGGGCAAGTGGCATTCAGACATCATACTATGGTCAGCAGAATGACTCGGTAACAGTCAGTGATCATGTAGGGAGACGTGAATCAGTAACGGTTGGTATGAGTCACTACTGACACTACTGGTAACTGATACTACTGATAGCTCAGCGACACTAATGTATGGTGTCCCGACATACAGCTAATACAAACTAGAGGCGACAGGCGTACAGCTCTGGGCTGATTCTATACAATGTCATAGTACACAACAGTTGAACATTATAACTATACATAAGGATATTATTGGGCTGGAAGCTAATGTAATGGAACTTATTGTAATGCATTACAAGGTATGATATATCACAATTCATAGAATTAATAGACTCAAAGGTGGAATTATACAAGTGATAAAAAAAATTGATCGATTGATCTGTATTCATGTGATCTATGGATTCTGAGGAAAGATATGTACAAAGAAGGAAGTGTTTAACAGAAAAGGCAGACTTGATGTACTCAAATCTAGACTGTTAAATCTCAGAATTCGGAGAGAACGTGAACACAAAAAAAGAATTTCTTGAATATTAATAAGTTGATATTGTAGCAGAGAGTAGGAATACATTTTAAACTATATTATTCATCTATACAGATTATTTACATATAACCCCAACTCTGCTAGGTTAAGATTGACATATGCAGAATGGTTATCATCTCTGGGAGGATCAAACTCTGTTGCAGTAGCTAACTCATTCCGTGGTCGAGGAAGATCTAAATTGGTATTTACAAACGATACTTGAGGATTTCTCAATACTTGTCATGTATGTAGGGAATAACGATATTCAGGTTGATTGAGTATTAGAGGTAGAGGGTACAGAGTCAAGAGGATTGTCAGAGTTTGTCACATTAGTCTGGGTAGGAACATCATCGTCATCGCATACTAACTTCATATGATGTAAATGCAAACCTTTATACTGACCAGTACTAATTTCTCTAACTTTATACTTATTTCCATTGATATGTCCAACCATTCGATAAGGACCAACAAACTTTTGGTCGAGCTTAAGCATTGCAGATGTTTTGTTAGTCAGCGCAACTCTCGAACCTACTTTAATTTTGGACGGCTTTGCTCGAGTATTAGTTACTCTTGTAAATTCTGCTGTTGATTTATGAAGTGTTTCATGGATTCTTCAAAAAACATTTTGAGCTAAGCTGGTACGAGTTGCTATGAAATCATCAGGGTTGTACTTTGGTTTTGGGTTAGAATATAACAACTCATAAGGCAAACGTTTATCTACACCGTACAACGCATAATGTGGAGTGTCACCTATTGAAGCATTGTAAGCAGAATTTATTGCACATTGAACATCAGATATAACTTCATCCCAAGCTTCACTATTGGGATTGATAGTGGTTCTCAAGACATCAAGTACTTTCTTATTAGTTCTTTTCACTAACCCATTACTGGCAGGGTGGTGGGGAACAATGGTTGATTTAGAGATCTTGTACAAAGTGCACACATTTTCAAGAATCTCATTACAGAATTCACCTCCATTATCTGTTACTGGGGACTTAGGAGTCCTTTCTTACTGGAGGAATGGATAGGCTCGGTGGAGTGGATGGGCTCTCCCACATACTGCTTAACTGGCTGGCTTAATTGCAAAACCCAGATCAACTCCTTGAACATTAAAGCAGTTAGCACATGAGCTTAGCCAGGAAGCTTAAGAGATGGCTGTACAAACTGGCATTGCAGGCTGGTGCCGCCAGGTGGAGGTGGGGTGAGTGAAGAGACGGCGGGCTGGCTGACTTGGGGAACACGCGCAGCACTCACAATGACCTGGCTTGATGTACTTATATCTGCAGAAATACCCGTAAATCCAGATCCACAATTCTGCTACCAATTTGTCGTGTGGGGTTCGAATGCTGGAATTGGGTAAAAACACACACATCGGACGGCTGGTAACTTATAATTACGAGTACTAAAGGAGGAGTGCCAAGCCTGACCTGTCTTCTCTCTGACGTCTCGACTTGAACTGCCGTACCCATGCACGGAGGGCAAGCGGCATTCAAACATCATGCTATAGCCAGCAGAATGACTCAGTAATGGTCAGTGATGACGTTGGAGAGACGGTGAATCAGTAACGGTTGGTATGAGTCACATACTACTGACACTACTGGTAATTGATACTACTGATAACACAGGGTCGATGGTCCAGTCTCCGGTACTCCTTACACAGTAAATAACGCAATAAGATCACAGTAAACAAGTGATGTCACAATATGCAGAACAACAACTGTGAAAAAATAGCGAAATTCCAAGCGATTTTGTGACTTGACACATTATCAAGGAACTATAAAAATAAAAATTTAACAGGAAGGCACATAAGGATGAGAGACTACGCCTTGCTGCCACCCCCAACATCAAGATAGAGTTAAACTGTCGGTATTCTCATCAGTGTTTTTGAGAGATTTACGTATTTGTAGTCCAGGGTTCATGTATGAAGAAATCTCCAAAATTTATGAAATAGCTATTGATCTAAAATACGCAAGAAACTGGATAAGCCTTTTAAAATAGCTAGAAATGCTTTTTACAATTCAAAAAGGGACAGCCAACCTTGTTTAATTAAAAGTATGTTGGTTCTCCCTTAACATGAAAACTTGATTGATATGCCTTCTCTACTTAAGAATTTTAATATCAAAGTTGTATTTAAAAATCTTGACACAGTTAAAAACTTTTGATAAAAAAATCCCCCAAAATGATGACGGGTGTGTCTGTAAGATTCCTTAGTATAAACCTTGGTAATAAATACCGACAAGTTGGTTTACAAAAACATATAAGCAAACACTAGGACATATTTATTAGGAAACGTTTCGGTCCTGGGACCTTGATCACTTCTAACATACAAAGGTAGAAAGACAGTATAGTTGGAGAGTGAGGTGTGAGTGATGCATGGTGACCTGAAGAATGCCATATGGGGGTGAGGACGGGTAGACGATGGCACTGAGCAGGCTGCCCATTGCCATCCCAAAGCTTTGTTTATAACAGTTTTCCTGATACTTGAAGTTGAAATTAACACAGAGATCCATACTAGACTGATGAAATCTAGAAGAGGTAAAGACAGGTTATGGTTTTCAATGAGCCTCTATCTCAGAATGTTTATTGCAGCATAAGTAGGAACGTTGGTAAATAGGGCTGTGAATGTTAAAAACAAAAGCATGGCTTCCTTCGATCTCACAGTCCTCTTTACCAGCGTTCCTACTGATGCTGCAATAAACATTCTGAGACAGAGGCTCTCTGAAAACCACGACCTGCCTTTACCTCTTCTAGATTTCATCAGTCTAGTGTGGATCTCTGTGTTAATTTCAACTTCTTCAAGTATCAGGACAATGCCAATGGGCAGCCCGCTCAGTGCTGTCCTTGCCAATCTCTTCATGGAAAACCCAGAGACAGAGAAATTCAGCACCTTCATTTCCAACACCGTTACCTGGCTAAGATACGTTGATGATATACTGGTTTTCTGTCCGAGAAGTCTCAGTATACAGGCCCTCCTCAACAAGATCACTGCAGCCGAACCGTCAATAAAGTTTACACTTGAACTCGAGAAAGATGGCAAACTTTCTTTCCTCGACGTCCTCCTGTGCAGATCTCTCGACAGTGACAAACTTCTCTTCAGAGTGTTTAGAAAACCTACCAACAAGGACGATCTTATATACTTCTATTCACACCAAGACATCCGCACTAAAAGATGAGTCCTCACTGGCTTCTTCTTGAGAGCTCCTCGCATCTCCAGTCCTTGTTTTCTTAAAGAATGTATTTACATAACACAAGCCTTTACACGTCTTCAGTTTCCATCCTCATCCGAGATTGCAGACTCAAGGTACACACTATCCTCAACACTGCCCTCTAAGCAGTTTATAGTGCTCCCCTGTGGTGATGTTGCCACTAATACTCGCCGGGCACTTGCTAAGAGTAACATAAATGTTTCCACCATAAACACATCATCTATCAAAGACCTCACTACGAAACGCAGCCCCACACCTCTAACTTCCACAGCAGGCGTCTACACCATCCCCTGTGGATTCTGTCCCAAGAAATATGTAGGAGAAACAGGCAGAGATCTTGTGGTCTGCCTGAACAAGCATCAAAATGCCAGTAACAGAGACGACTTAAGGTACAGTACGCCTGTGTCCACCACAGAGACTCCACGGGGCATGTGATGAACTGGGATGAGGCACAACTCGTTCTCACCGAACAAAACGTTAGGCGCCGACGGTGTCTAGAAGCCTCGCTAATCGCTGTCACCGACGCAATAGAACGTAACACTGGAAACCACAAAATTTCTAAAACATTAGCATCCATGATACTCAACCAGGCAAAGCAGCACCTACCCAGCAACACAGGAGTCACATGATCTCATCGTCTGCTCGTCCTCATCCCAATATAATATTCTTAAGGTCCCCATGCGTCACTCACACCTCACTCTCCGCCTATATACTATACTGTCTTTCAACCTCTGTATGTTAGAAGTGATCAAGGCCCCAGGATCGAAACGTTTTCTAATAAATATTTCCTAGTGTTTGCTTACGTGTTTTTCTAAACCATAAAATTCCTTGTCAAATATGTGATAAAGTTTATTACAGTGAAACTGGTAAAAGTCTTGAACTTAGGTTAAAACAGCTTAAATATATCATTAGAAGTGGACAAGATTCTAATGCTCTGTTTATTATTGTGAGAGATTTTAACCATCCATTTGATATTAAAAGGCTGAGAAAATTATATCGAGCAAGCCCATGGTCGACAGGAATATAATAGAATCATGTTTCATAAAAAGTAGTTTTGAAAATAATATGAATATTTATTTTGGTTTATATAAATCGTATTCATTTATTAATAAAATTTGGGAAGAATTTAAGGTACATTAGACAAATTTTTGGGTAGAATATAACCTGTGTTTCACGGATAACTGATTACCTACTTACATCATCATAAAAAGTCAGGTGGTGTTGTGGGGGGGAGCGAGGTGTAGTCTCGTCCTTACATGCCTTCCTATTAACCTTTTATTTTTTATAGTTCTGGTGGCCTGGTGGTTAACGCTCTCGCTTCACACGGTGAGGGCCTGGGTTCGATTCCCAGCCAGAGTAGAAACATTGGACGTGTTTCTTTCACCTGTTGTCTATGTTCCCCATCAGTAAAATGGGTACCTGGGTGTTAGTCGACTGGTGTGGGTCGCATCCTGGGACACTGACCTAAGGAGGCCTGGTCACAGACCGGGCCGCGGGGGCGTTGACCCCCGGAACTCTCTCCAGATAAACTCCAGATAAACTCCAGATAATGTGAGAAGTCACGAAAGCGCTTGGAATTTCGCTATTTTTTTCACAGTGGTGGTTCTGCACGGTAAATAATATTTAAACCTATGTGTACTCACGTAAGTGGTTGTGCCCTTCATTTAATGAGTTGGTTGCCTCTTGGTGAACAGCACTGCTTTTGTGTTACTGTGTCTGCTGGTTACCTCCTCGTACACAACATTGTTCTTGTGTTACTGTGTCTGCTGGTTACCTCCTCGTACACAACATTGTTCTTGTGTTACTGTGTCTGCTGGTTACCTCCTCGTACAACAACATTGTTCTTGTGTTACTGTGTCTGCTGGTTACCTCCTCGTACACAACATTGTTCTTGTGTTACTGTGTCTGCTGGTTACCTCCTCGTACACAACATTGTTCTTGTGTTACTGTGTCTGCTGGTTACCTCCTCGTACACAACATTGTTCTTGTGTTACTGTGTCTGCTGGTTACCTCCTCGTACACAACATTGTTCTTGTGTTACTGTGTCTGCTGGTTACCTCCTCGTACACAACATTGTTCTTGTGTTACTGTGTCTGCTGGTTACCTCCTCGTACACAACATTGTTCTTGTGTTACTGTGTCTGCTGGTTACCTCCTCGTACACAACATTGTTCTTGTGTTACTGTGTCTGCTGGTTACCTCCTCGTACACAACATTGTTCTTGTGTTACTGTGTCTGCTGGTTACCTCCTCGTACACAACATTGTTCTTGTGTTACTGTGTCTGCTGGTTACCTCCTCGTACACAACATTGTTCTTGTGTTACTGTGTCTGCTGGTTACCTCCTCGTACACAACATTGTTCTTGTGTTACTGTGTCTGCTGGTTACCTCCTCGTACACAACATTGTTCTTGTGTTACTGTGTCTGCTGGTTACCTCCTCGTACACAACATTGTTCTTGTGTTACTGTGTCTGCTGGTTACCTCCTCGTACACAACATTGTTCTTGTGTTACTGTGTCTGCTGGTTACCTCCTCGTACACAACATTGTTCTTGTGTTACTGTGTCTGCTGGTTACCTCCTCGTACACAACATTGTTCTTGTGTTACTGTGTCTGCTGGTTACCTCCTCGTACACAACATTGTTCTTGTGTTACTGTGTCTGCTGGTTACCTCCTCGTACACAACATTGTTCTTGTGTTACTGTGTCTGCTGGTTACCTCCTCGTACACAACATTGTTCTTGTGTTACTGTGTCTGCTGGTTACCTCCTCGTACACAACATTGTTCTTGTGTTACTGTGTCTGCTGGTTACCTCCTCGTACACAACATTGTTCTTGTGTTACTGTGTCTGCTGGTTACCTCCTCGTACACAACATTGTTCTTGTGTTACTGTGTCTGCTGGTTACCTCCTCGTACACAACATTGTTCTTGTGTTACTGTGTCTGCTGGTTACCTCCTCGTACACAACATTGTTCTTGTGTTACTGTGTCTGCTGGTTACCTCCTCGTACACAACATTGTTCTTGTGTTACTGTGTCTGCTGGTTACCTCCTCGTACACAACATTGTTCTTGTGTTACTGTGTCTGCTGGTTACCTCCTCGTACACAACATTGTTCTTGTGTTACTGTGTCTGCTGGTTACCTCCTCGTACACAACATTGTTCTTGTGTTACTGTGTCTGCTGGTTACCTCCTCGTACACAACATTGTTCTTGTGTTACTGTGTCTGCTGGTTACCTCCTCGTACACAACATTGTTCTTGTGTTACTGTGTCTGCTGGTTACCTCCTCGTACACAACATTGTTCTTGTGTTACTGTGTCTGCTGGTTACCTCCTCGTACACAACATTGTTCTTGTGTTACTGTGTCTGCTGGTTACCTCCTCGTACACAACATTGTTCTTGTGTTACTGTGTCTGCTGGTTACCTCCTCGTACACAACATTGTTCTTGTGTTACTGTGTCTGCTGGTTACCTCCTCGTACACAACATTGTTCTTGTGTTACTGTGTCTGCTGGTTACCTCCTCGTACACAACATTGTTCTTGTGTTACTGTGTCTGCTGGTTACCTCCTCGTACACAACATTGTTCTTGTGTTACTGTGTCTGCTGGTTACCTCCTCGTACACAACATTGTTCTTGTGTTACTGTGTCTGCTGGTTACCTCCTCGTACACAACATTGTTCTTGTGTTACTGTGTCTGCTGGTTACCTCCTCGTACACAACATTGTTCTTGTGTTACTGTGTCTGCTGGTTACCTCCTCGTACACAACATTGTTCTTGTGTTACTGTGTCTGCTGGTTACCTCCTCGTACACAACATTGTTCTTGTGTTACTGTGTCTGCTGGTTACCTCCTCGTACACAACATTGTTCTTGTGTTACTGTGTCTGCTGGTTACCTCCTCGTACACAACATTGTTCTTGTGTTACTGTGTCTGCTGGTTACCTCCTCGTACACAACATTGTTCTTGTGTTACTGTGTCTGCTGGTTACCTCTTAAGGAACACTTGTTTTAGTGTTTGTTGGTCACCTATTAACACTGTTGTGGTGTCACCACCCACTGCTCTCAGGCATGTTGTGATGTCAACCCCCACTGCTCTCAGCCATGTTGTGGTGTCAACCCCCACTGCTCTCAGCCATGTTGTGGTGTCACCCCCCATTGCTCTCAGCCATGTTGTGGTGTCACCACCCACTGCTCTCAGGCATGTTGTGATGTCAACCCCCACTGCTCTCAGCCATGTTGTGGTGTCAACCCCCACTGCTCTCAGCCATGTTGTGGTGTCAACCCCCACTGCTCTCAGCCATGTTGTGGTGTCACCCCCCATTGCTCTCAGCCATGTTGTGGTGTCACCACCCACTGCTCTCAGCCATGTTGTGATGTCAACCCCCACTGCTCTCAGCCATGTTGTGTTGTCAACCCCCACTGCTCTCAGCCATGTTGTGGTGTCACCCCCCATTGCTCTCAGCCATGTTGTGGTGTCACTCCCCACTGCTCTCAGCCATGTTGTGGTGTCACCCCCCACTGCTCTCAGCCATGTTGTGGTGTCACCCCCTACTGCTCTCATCTTTGTGGTGTCACCACCCACTGCTCTCATCCATGTTGTGTCACCACCCACTGCTCTCATCCATGTTGTGTCACCACCCACTGCTCTCAGCCATGTTGTGTCACCACCCACTGCTCTCAGCCATGTTGTGTCACCACCCACTGCTCTCAGCCATGTTGTGTCACCACCCACTGCTCTCAGCCATGTTGTGTCACCACCCACTGCTCTCAGCCATGTTGTGTCACCACCCACTGCTCTCAGCCATGTTGTGTCACCACCCACTGCTCTCAGCCATGTTGTGTCACCACCCACTGCTCTCAGCCATGTTGTGTCACCACCCACTGCTCTCAGCCATGTTGTGTCACCACCCACTGCTCTCAGCCATGTTGTGTCACCACCCACTGCTCTCAGCCATGTTGTGTCACCACCCACTGCTCTCAGCCATGTTGTGTCACCACCCACTGCTCTCAGCCATGTTGTGTCACCACCCACTGCTCTCAGCCATGTTGTGTCACCACCCACTGCTCTCAGCCATGTTGTGTCACCACCCACTGCTCTCAGCCATGTTGTGTCACCACCCACTGCTCTCAGCCATGTTGTGTCACCACCCACTGCTCTCAGCCATGTTGTGTCACCCACCCACTGCTTCCAGCCATGTTGTGTCACCACCCACTGCTCTCAGCCATGTTGTGTCACCACCCACTGCTCTCAGCCATGTTGTGTCACCACCCACTGCTCTCAGCCATGTTGTGTCACCACCCACTGCTCTCAGCCATGTTGTCATGGTTACGCTTGAATCCATGTCATTCCAGTTTATTATTATATGATGGTATTTAAAACCCACGCGTGGTGGAATAAGTCGCTGAAACAATATTTCTGTGGCTTTACAAATAGGTTAGGTACGAAGTAGGGAATGTTGCCCACCTGTGTTCTACCTGTTGTCGATTTCGAGGATCGTGGATGGATTATCTCAGTCCCAGATCAAACCTCATGCTCGACTGTCAGTCAGTCAGTTATTTGGTACTAAGAGTCATCAAGAGCATAGCCCGGTTGTTCAGGCGGTGGGTACAAGTCCTGCCTGGTATGTATAAGCCAGTTTACATACTGGTCTGTGGTGTACATCTCATACTGCGTATTGAAATCTGACCAGGTTGGAGTATTCTCAACTTAATCACAATTTCAAAAGGAAACTTAAGATGACGTTTCGGGTTTTTCCTGCACCGAAACGTCTAAACCTTTCTCACCATATTGTGGGTTGGTTGTGAATTGTTAGAGGCACGGTATTGTGATTCACTGCTGGTGTTAACATGTACCACGTTGGTGTTGTGATGACGTGTGAGATAACGCAGGAGTCCCACGTGATGTGATGACGTGTGAGATAACGCAGGAGTCCCATGTGGTGTTGTGATGACGTGTGAGATAACGCAGGAGTCCCATGTGGTGTGATGACGTGTGAGATAACGCAGGAGTCCCATGTGATTTGTGATGACGTGGAGATACACAGGAGTCCCATGTGTGTGATGAGGTGTGAGTTAAACGCAGGAGTCCATTGATGTATTTGATGACGTGTGAGATAACGCGGAGTCCATGTGGTTTTTGGATGACGTGGGAGAAAACACAGGAGTCCCCCTGTGGTTGTGTTTCGAATGTGAGATAACGCAGGATACCCATGTGGTGGATGTACGTTGTGAGATAACACAGGAGTCCCATGTGGTGTTGTCGATGACGTGTGAGTAACACAGGAGTCCCATGTGGTAGTGATAGACGTTGTGAGATAACGCAGGGTCCTGTGGTGTGAATTACGTGTGAGATAATCGCGGGGAGTCCCATGTGATATTGTGATGACGTTGAGATAACGCAGGAGATCCCATGTGGTGTTGTGATGACTGGGAGATAACACGGAAGTCCCTTGTGGTGTGAGTACATGTGAGATAACGCAGGATGTCCCAGTGTGTGATGACGTGTGAGATAACGCAGGAGTCCCATGTGGTGTTGTGATGACGTGTGAGATAACACAGGAGTCCCATGTGGTGTTGTGATGACGTGTGAGATAACGCAGGAGTCCCATGTGGTGTTGTGATGACGTGGGAGATAACACAGGAGTCCCATGTGGTGTGATACATGTGAATAACGCAGAGTCCCATGTGGTTGTGATGACGTGTGGAGATAACGCAGGAGTCCCATGTGGTGTTGTGATGACGTGTGAGATAACACAGGAGTCCCATGTGGTGTGATGACGTGTGAGATAACGCAGGAGTCCCATGTGGTGTTGTGATGACGTGTGAGATAACACAGGAGTCCCATGTGGTGTGATGACGTGTGAGATAACGCAGGAGTCCCATGTGGTGTTGTGATGACGTGTGAGATAACGCAGGAGTCCCATAAGATAAGATAAGATAAGATTTCGTTCGGATTTTTAACCCCGGAGGGTTAGCCACCCAGGATAACCCAAGAAAGTCAGTGCGTCATCGAGGACTGTCTAACTTATTTCCATTGGGGTCCTTAATCTTGTCCCCCAGGATGCGACCCACACCAGTCGACTAACACCCGGGTACCTATTTGCTGCTAGGTGAACAGGACAATAGGTGTAAGGAAACGTGTCGGAATTTCCACCCGCCGGGAATCGAACCCGGGCCCTCCGTGTGTGAAGCGGGAGCTTTAGCCACCAGACCACCGGGCCACATGTGGTGTGATGACGTGTGAGATAACGCAGGAGTCCCATGTGGTGTTGTGATGACGTGTGAGATAACGCAGGAGTCCCATGTGGTGCTGTGATGACGTGTGAGATAACGCAGGAGTCCCATGTGGTGTGATGACGTGTGAGATAACGCAGGAGTCCCATGTGGTGTGATGACGTGTGAGATAACGCAGGAGTCCTTTGTGGTCTACCTGGAGGATATTCTGGAAATCAACGCCCCCTCGGCCCAGCTCACGACCAGTCCTCCCAGTAGATCGGGGCCTGATCAACCAGACTGTTACTACTGGCCGCACGTAGTCCAACGTACGAACCACAGCCCGGCTGATTCGGCAACGACTTTAAGTATTTGCCCAGCTCCCTCTTGAAGGCAGCCAGGGGTCTATTGGTGATTCCCCTTATGCATACTGAGAGGCTGTTGAACAGTCTTGGGCCTCGGACACTTATTGTGTATTCCCTTAGTGTACCAATGGCGCCTCTACTTTTCATTGGGAGTATTTTGCACCGCCTACCAAGTCTTTTACTTTCATAGGGAGTGATTTGTGTGTGCAGATTCGGGACCATTCCTTCTAGGATTTTCCAAGTGTAGATTATGATATACCTGTTTCGTCTGCGTTCCAGCGAGTCGAGTGCTTCCAGGCGTTCCCAGTAGTTGAGGTCTTTGATGGAACTTACATGTGCAGTAAAAGTTCTTTGTGCATTCTCTAGATCTGAAATTTCACCTGCTTTGAACGGAGATGTTAATGTACAGCAGTATTCCAGTGTAGAGAGAACAAGTGAAATGGATCATCATTGGCTTGGCATCTCTTGTTTTGAACGTTCTCATTATCTATCCTATCATTTTCTTGGCAGTTGTGATCGTGGCACTGTTGTGATCCTTAAAAGTGAGATCCTCAGACATTACCACTCCCGGGTCCCTCACATTATTTTTCGCTCTATTGTATGATTAAAGTTTGTAGTATATTCAGTTTTAATTATTATCTCCTCCAGTTTTCCATAACGGAGTAGTTGGAATTTGTCTTCATTGAACATCATATTGTTTTCCGTTGCCCACTGGAAAACTTGGTTTGTATATTTCTTGGAGGTTAATCATTTCCTCAATAGATGACAGTTTTATGCAGATCCTGGTATTGTCTGCAAAGGATGGCATGATGGTGTGGATTACATATCTGGTGTTGTGATGACGTGTGTGATTCAGGAGTTCCATGTAGTGTTGTGATGACTTGTGTGGTAACACAAAAGTCTCACATAGTGTTGTGATGGCGTGTGGTGTTTTGATGACGTGGGGTGTTGTGATGACGTGGGGTGTTGTGATGACGTGGGGTGTTGTGATGACGTGGGGTGTTGTGATGACGTGGGGTGTTGTGATGACGTGGGGTGTTGTGATGACGTGGGGTGTTGTGATGACGTGGGGTGTTGTGATGACGTGGGGTGTTGTGATGACGTGGGGTGTTATGATGACGTGTGTGGTAACACAGTCCCGTGTAGGGATGGGAGCAGCTTTCCATGCCAGTATTTTGCGACACCTGGGAACTGAGGCACCATCACTGACGTTATTAAATCTCACTTGAATATTGAAATCGGATTCCTGATAATCGCGACAAATTACTTCCAGGAATAGAAATTAGACTTGGAATAAACTTAATAAATTATTCCTCCCTGGGGTTGTTGTCACTGCTGGGTAACACTGTCTTGCCCCAGCAGTGAAATTCCTCTCTGGACTTGTCACTGTTGGGTAACACTGTCTTGCACCAGCAGTGATATTCCTCCCTGGAGTTGTTGCCACATATAAACCAAATAATGTTGATCTTAATATTACTAACTGCGAAAAAGATTTGGGAGTTCTGGTTAACAGTAATCTAAAACCAAGACAACAGTGCATAAGTGTTCGCAATAAAGCTAACAGAATCCTTGGCTTCATATCAAGAAGTATAAATAATAGAAGTCCTCAGGTTGTTCTTCGACTCTATATATCCTTGGTTAGGCCTCATTTAGATTATGCTGCACAGTTCTGGTCACCGTATTTCAGAATGGATATAAATGCACTGAAAAAAGTGCAAATGAGGATCACAAAGTTGATCCCATGTATCAGAAATCTTCCCTATTAAGATAGACTGAGGGCCCTGAATCTGCACTCTCTAGAAAGGCGTAGAATTAAAGGGGATATGATTGAGGTGTATAAATGGAAAAGAGGAATAAATAAAGGGGATGTAAATAACGGGCTAAAACTATCTAGCCAAATCAGGACTCGCAGGCCCGGTGGCCTGGTGGCTAAAGCTCCCGCTTCACACACGGAGGGCCCGGGTTCGATTCCCGGCGGGTGGAAATTCCGACACGTTTCCTTACACCTATTGTCCTGTTCACCTAGCAGCAAATAGGTACCTGGGTGTTAGTCGACTGGTGTGGGTCGCATCCTGGGGGACAAGATTAAGGACCCCATTGGAAATAAGTTAGACAGTCCTCGATGACGCACTGACTTTCTTGGGTTATCCTGGGTGGCTAACCCTCCGGGGTTAAAAATCCGAACGAAATCTTATCTTATCTCTTTTAAGTTGGAAAAATTCAGATTCAGGAAGAATACAGGAAAGCACTGGTTTGGTAATAGAGTTGTCGGTGAGTGGAACAAACTCCCTAGTACCGTCATAGAAGCTAAGACGTTGTGTAGTTTTAAAAATAGGTTGGATAAATACATGGGTGGGTGTGAGTTGGACCTGACTAGCTTGTGCTAATAGGTCTGGTGCCGTGTTCCTTCCTTAAGTGGATGTGACCTGACCCAACTAGATGGGTCATTGGTTTAAACCGGGAGGTGACTTAGACCTGTCTCGTATGGGCCAGTAGGCCTGTTGCAGTGTTCCTTCTTTATGTTCTTACATCCATCACAGCCTGGTTGTTCTGGCACTAGCCAGGGCTGGTGTTGCCCTCGTCACAGTGTGAATTATGCCAGGCTACACAATCATGGGACGCATATTCGTGCATCACCAGTGGAAAACGTTCATATTTGAACGTTTACTGTTTTTCCTTGACCACCTCGTTACCAGACGTATCGAGTTCATTTTTTTCAGTATCCTTATTGGTGCTTATATGTGCATTTTTTTTCCAGGTTGATGTAGCCTAACCCAGATTAACACAAGACAGCTTGTAATAAAAGTAGAACCTGGGAACTGGAACAATTGATAAATTGATGTTGGAAACCATGATAAAGGTGGCAACAGTTGTGGGTAGTAAAACCCTTAGTTGGTAGCAGTTGTGGGTGGTAATACCCTTTGTTGGTAACAGTTGTGGGTGGTAAAACCCTTAGTTGGTAGCAGTTGTGGGTGGTAATACCCTTTGTTGGTAACAGTTGTGGGTGGTAAAACCCTTAGTTGGTAGCAGTTGTGGGTGGTAATACCCTTTGTTGGTAACAGTTGTGGGTGGTAATACCCTTAGTTGGTAACAATTGTAGGTGGTAATACCCTTAGCAGCAGTTGTGGGTGGTAATACCCTTAGTTGGCAGTAGTTGTGGGTGGTAATACCCTTCATTGGCAACAGTTGTGGATGGTAATACCCTTAATTGGCAACAGTTGTAGGAGATAATACCCTTAGCAACAGTTGTGAGTGGTAATGCCTTTAGTTGATAGCAGTTGTGGGTGGTAATACCCTTAATTGGCAACGATTTTGGGTGGTAATACCATTAGCAACAGTTGTGATAGGTAATACCCTTAGTTGGTAGCAGTTGTGTGAGGTATTAATACCTTGTAGTGGGAAGTGTAGTGGTTGCAGACTGAACAGTAATGGATGACTGGAACAGCAGTTAATGACTGAAGTGATCAAGCAGCAACGTCCCGCTCCGTCACCAGCGATTAACTCGGGATAATTAGATGTCCGGGAGTGACTGCCGTATGTCATAACAGGTGACACGCAGATCACTGCCGTGTGTCATAACAGGTGACACGGAGATCACTGTTGTGTGTCATAACAGGTGACACGCAGATCACTGCCGTGTGTCATAACAGGTGACACGCAGATCACTGCCGTGTGTCATAACAGGTGACACACAGATCACTGCCGTGTGTCATAACAGGTGACACGCAGATCACTGCCGTGTGTCATAACAGGTGACACGCAGATCACTGCCGTGTGTCATAACAGGTGACACACAGATCACTGCCGTGTGTCATAACAGGTGACACGCAGATCACTGCCGTGTGTCATAACAGGTGACACGGAGATCACTGTTGTGTGTCATAACAGGTGACACGCAGATCACTGCCGTGTGTCATAACAGGTGACACGCAGATCACTGCCGTGTGTCATAACAGGTGACACACAGATCACTGCCGTGTGTCATAACAGGTGACACGCAGATCACTGCCGTGTGTCATAACAGGTGACACGCAGATCACTGCCGTGTGTCATAACAGGTGACACACAGATCACTGTTGTCATAACAGATGACACGCATATCACTGTTGTCATAACAGATGACACGCATATCATTGTTGTCGTAACAAGTGACACGCAGATCATTGTTGTCGTAACAAGTGACACGCAGATCATTGTTGTCGTAACAAGTGACACGAAGATCATTGTTGTCATAACAGATGACACGCAGATCATTGTTGTCATAACAGATGACACGCAGATCACTGTTGTCATACCAGATGACACACAGATCACTATTGTCATAACAGATGACACACAGATCACTGTTGTCATAACAGATGACACACAGATCACTGCTGTCATAACAGATGACACACAGATCACTGCTGTCATAACAGATGACACACAGATCACTGTTGTCATAACAGATGACACACAGATCACTGTTGTCATAACAGATGACACACAGATCACTGTTGTTATAACAGATGGCACACAGATCACTGTCGTCATAACAGATGACACACAGATCACTGTTGTCATAATAGATGACACACAGATCACTGTTGTCATAACAGATGACACACAGATCACTGTTGTCATAACAGATGACACGCAGATCACTGTTGTCATAACAGATGACACGCAGATCACTGTTGTCATAACAGATGACACGCATATCACTGTTGGCGTAACAGATGACACGCATATCACTGTTGTCGTAACAAGTGACACGCAGATCATTGTTGCCGTAACAAGTGACACGCAGATCATTGTTGTCGTAACAAGTGACACGCAGATCATTGTTGTCGTAACAAGTGACACGCAGATCATTGTTGTCGTAACAAGTGACACGCAGATCATTGTTGTCGTAACAAGTGACACGCAGATCATTGTTGTCGTAACAAGTGACACGCAGATCACTGTTGTCATAACAGATGACACGCAGATCACTGTTGTCATAACAGATGACACACAGATCACTATTGTCATAACAGATGACACACAGATCACTGTTGTCATAACAGATGACACACAGATCACTGCTGTCATAACAGATGACACACAGATCACTGCTGTCATAACAGATGACACACAGATCACTGCTGTCATAACAGATGACACACAGATCACTGTTGTCATAACAGATGACACACAGATCACTGTTGTCATAACAGATGACACACAGATCACTGTCGTCATAACAGATGACACACAGATCACTGTCGTTATAACAGATGGCACACAGATCACTGTCGTCATAACAGATGACACACAGATCACTGTTGTCATAATAGATGACACACAGATCACTGTTGTCATAACAGATGACACACAGATCACTGTTGTCATAACAGATGACACGCAGATCACTGTTGTCATAACAGATGACACGCAGATCACTGTCATAACAGATGACACGCAGATCACTGTTGTCATAACAGATGACACGCATATCACTGTTGGCGTAACAGATGACACGCATATCACTGTTGTCGTAACAAGTGACACGCAGATCACTGTTGTCGTAACAAGTGACACGCAGATCATTGTTGTCGTAACAAGTGACACGCAGATCATTGTTGTCGTAACAAGTGACACGCCGATCATTGTTGTCGTAACAAGTGACACGCAGATCATTGTTGTCGTAACAAGTGACACGCAGATCATTGTTGTCGTAACAAGTGACACGCCGATCATTGTTGTCGTAACAAGTGACACGCCGATCATTGTTGTCGTAACAAGTGACACGCCGATCATTGTTGTCGTAACAAGTGACACGCCGATCATTGTTGTCGTAACAAGTGACACGCAGATCATTGTCGTAACAAGTGACACGCAGATCATTGTCGTAACAAGTGACACACAGATCATTGTTGTCGTAACAAGTGACACGCAGATCATTGTTGTCGTAACAAGTGACACGCAGATCATTGTTGTCGTAACAAGTGACACGCAGATCATTGTTGTCGTAACAAGTGACACGCAGATCATTGTTGTCGTAACAAGTGACACGCAGATCATTGTTGTCGTAACAAGTGACACGCAGATCATTGTTGTCGTAACAAGTGACACGCAGATCATTGTTGTCGTAACAAGTGACACGCAGATCATTGTCGTAACAAGTGACACGCAGATCATTGTTGTCGTAACAAGTGACACGCAGATCATTGTTGTCGTAACAAGTGACACGCAGATCATTGTCGTAACAAGTGACACGCAGATCATTGTCGTAACAAGTGACACACAGATCATTGTTGTCGTAACAAGTGACACGCAGATCATTGTTGTCGTAACAAGTGACACGCCGATCATTGTTGTCGTAACAAGTGACACGCCGATCATTGTTGTCGTAACAAGTGACACGCAGATCATTGTTGTCGTAACAAGTGACACGCAGATCATTGTTGTCGTAACAAGTGACACGCAGATCATTGTTGTCGTAACAAGTGACACGCCGATCATTGTTGTCGTAACAAGTGACACGCAGATCATTGTTGTCGTAACAAGTGACACGCAGATCATTGTTGTCGTAACAAGTGACACGCCGATCATTGTTGTCGTAACAAGTGACACGCAGATCATTGTTGTCGTAACAAGTGACACGCAGATCATTGTTGTCGTAACAAGTGACACGCAGATCACTCAGGAACAGCAGCCATTACAGCCTCAGTAGCATCTACAGCAGCTTAATACAAGTGTATATAAAATAAAGTAACACCTGTGTCTGTGTTGGTTTATGCACCTGTGTTTTTGTTGACTTATGCACCTGTGTTTTTGTTGACTTATGCACCTGTGTTTTTGTTGACTTATGCACCTGTGTTTTTGTTGACTTATGCACCTGTGTTTTTGTTGACTTATGCACCTGTGTTTTTGTTGATTTATGCACCTGTTTTTTTGTTGACTTATGCACCTGTGTTTTTGTTGACTTATGCACCTGTGTTTTTGTTGACTTATGCACATGTTTTTGTTGACTTGTGCACATGTGTTTTTGTTGACTTACGCACCTGTGTTTTTGTTGACTTGTGCACATGTGTTTTTGTTGACTTGTGCACATGTGTTTTTGTTGACTTATGCACCTGTGTTTTTGTTGACTTATGCACATGTTTTTGTTGACTTGTGCACATGTGTTTTTGTTGACTTATGCACCTGTGTTTTTGTTGACTTATGCACCTGTGTTTTTGTTGACTTATGCACCTGTTTAAAATTGGGCTTAAATCTCATTTTCGTCACAAATCGCTGTGTAAGTGCCGTGATGTATTTTGGATTAGTAAGGGAATCTGGTGATGTTCCTGAATTTATACCTCGATTAAAGGTTTACAGAATCTGAAAGCGTAGCTACAGAAGAATCGTCGTCGGTGGCGATTTTGGATCTCATTCTCACGGTAAACTTTTTGATGGTATTCTCACGGAATATCTAACGTTTTTGCTGTTATTCCCACGTAAAACGTGACGTTTATGTTGCTATTCCCACATAAAACGTGACATTGTTAGCGTAATTCTGGCGTTATATTTGATATTCCCACTGAAAATCTGACGTTTAAATTGATGCTCACAGAATTTAGCCCGAGGAAGACGTGTAGTTGAGTTTGTTAATTAAAGGAGCTACGGTTAATGAGTCTCATGTGTTGATGAGTTCAAGTTTGTTAACGAAGGTTAAGGAAGAGGAGGGAAGGAAAGACTCAGAAACAGGAAAGGAAAAGGAATTTATCGCGGGAAAAAGATGAGAAATGGAAAGGAACAATAGTAGGACGAATATGGCAGGTGAGAAGGGGGAAAATATAGGAAAGTAGAGGAGACGGTGAAGGGAGAAACGAAGGGGAGACGAGAGACCAGGAAGGAAGGCCTGGTGGAGAAGGTGTTCCATATGACTCTCTGTACTCAACATTTTTTTTTTTTTACCACATGGACAGTTTCCGATCAAGGTTGTGTGAGCCAAAGAAGGAAACACACTCACCATCACTCACACATACGCTGTCTTGTAAGAAATGCTTGAGCATTACAATTCTAATGACCCTCTGAACCACATCAAGTGATGGCTTTGTAAAATTCTACCCAGAGCGAAAAATTGTCTATAATTAAAAGTTTTCACCAAGTGGAGGAGAGAGATACATGATAATTTATACCTGGAAAGAGCTTGAGGACCTTGTACCAAATCTACACACTGCTATAACAACATACTGGAGCCAGAGATATGGAAGGAGGTGCAAGATAAACCCAGTGAAAGGCAGGCGTACAGTGGGCACAATAAGGGAACACTGTATCAACATTCGTGGCCCCAGATTATTCAACATCTTATCAGAAGATTTCAGAAACACTGCTGGGACACGTGTAGAAGTCTTCAAGAGTAAACTGGACAAGTATCTTCACCAAGTGCCAGATCAGCCAGGCTGTGATGGATATGTAGGTCAGCGGGCCACCAGCAACAATAGTCTGTTTGACCAGGCATGTACCAGACGATCCTGGCCCATTTTTGAAAAACTCTGGAAACTCATCAAAGGTATAAGTGTGTACGCACATCGTGTAGGGCGAAACGATCCTGAACCATTATTAATTTTTGGTTCCTGAAGGAATTTCTTCCTTTTGCTTGTATTATGTCATCGATGTCATTCACTTGGTGTGTTTTTGGAGATAAGCTCGGTGTGATGTGAACGCTCATGTCTTAACTCATTACTCGATTCTGTGAGCTGCCACATACATTACTGTCGACTGACTCATGTTTCCGATTCCTGGCATTTTCGTCTAGTGCGAGATGCCTCTCCTCGCCTCTCAGGCAACCTGTCTCTAGTCCCTGTTTCCTATCCCTTGGAAATCTGTGTATGTGTGTCCGTCTCCGTGAGTCTCTTGAAGTCCGCTGTTACCCTCCAGTCCTATCCGTTCCCCACTTCTCTCTCCCATTCTATCCCTTCCCTACTTCCCTCTCCCATACTGTCCCTTTACCACATCCCTCTCCCATCCATTTCCCACCTCGCTTCCCCGGCCCATCTCATACCGGCCCTGCTTCCCCGGCCCATCTCTTTCCTGCCCCACTTTCCCATCCCTGCCCCTCCCCCTTGTGGTATCTAGCCGGTTCCCCTCTCCCCTCCCCCTCCCCCCCTCCCCCTCCCCCTCCCCCTCCCCCTCCCTCTCCACCTCCCCCTCCCTCTCACCAGAAATATTACTTCAATATCTACTTCATTCCACATTGTTAACTACACTTTTAAGTCGCCGGCGAAGCAGTTTTAGAACAAAAAGTATTTTAAAAAGTGATGGCTGGAGGGAGGAAGTACGAGATAGAAGAGTGCTATTCCACCTCGGCCACTGGAGTTGTCGACCAATACGGTTATACTCGTGTTGTCGCTCTTCAGAGTAGTGGGTCTTACGGTAGGAGGGGGGGGGAGGGATGTAGAAAGCTGAGAAGAAAGCTCACTTGCGCTACTCGAGGAATGCGAACACTGCGCCGCTGCTACACTGCGCCGCTGCTACACTGCGCCGCTGCTACACTGCGTTAACACTTGTATTGAGTATCTGTGACAAGGTACAGCTACCTGATTACTAAATTTATTCAGGTATACACAAATACAGTTATATAGATTATCATACATAGCAGCATATAGAGTAGAAACATTGGGCGTGTTTCTTTCTACCTGTTGTCTGTTCCCCATCAGTAAAATGGGTACCTGGGTGTTAGTCGACTGGTGTGGGTCGCATCCTGGGACAAAACTGACCTAATTTGCCCGACATGCGGAGCATAACAAGGGACTTTCTATATAGTAGTATGTCATTGTTGTCAGCTAGGACTGTATACCATGTACATGTACTTGTAGTAAATAAAGATATGTGTAGAGAACCTAGGATAACCCAAAAAGGTCAGAGTGTACCTCTGTTCATGGTTGTCGTGAAGCTTCATGCCCTGGCTGGGTCATGACACTGCACTCTGGTCTGGCACACACTCCCTGTAATACCCTCGTCGCTGGCGTCTTCATGGTTCGTCTGTGTAACATTTTGTTAATGCATATTGAGGACCTTGTAAGTGATTTTATCAGTGCCAACAAACACTGATTAGAACTCAGTTTTAGTCGTAATTAACGATTGTCGATGAATAAACAAAGGTAGACGCGGGGCTCGAACTGTGGTCCCGAGATTAACAAGACACAGCAGCAGAGCCTTCTCTGAAACTTTCCTGTTAGAACCTCGTAGCTCAGTGGTAAAGCGCTGGACCTGGTAACCTCGGGACCTTGGTTCAAGCCTCGCATGCACCTTTCTGTTTATTTCAACACTGATATGCTGGACCTGTCACCGGTTTTGAGGATTCTTCTACCGTAGCAGCTCGGTCCGAGGTGAGGCTCCCCTACTGATTGCCTGGTCATCCAGGTTGTTCCTGTCAGCGACCACTAAACCCACATAACTGTCACAGCCTGGCTGATGTGGTTAACTTTGAAAATCCTTCCCACTGTTCCAAAGTAATTCTCATATCTGTAACGTAAATTGTCCTCGTTTACTAAAGTTTAAGAGACAGAGTCCTTGAAAATCTTGTTCCTCGAAGCAAATTGTTAGTAATGAAGAGTCTCACTCCATAGCGCAGTCTGTGTAAGTCTTGGTCTAAGCCCTAATCCGTTGTGCAGTCGAGAAATTACGATGGCGTTCAGACATCGCGAGAGCGTGTAGAATCCCTGATATACTTCAGGATTTGTGTGTCTGAACGACGGCCCACTTGTTACTGCGACGGGGGAGCTGGAAGCACCTCCTTTCATATAGTAGTAGCAGTAGCGGTAGCAGAAAATGCAACAGCAGTGGTAACAGGAACGTAGTAATAACAGCAGTAGTAATAAGAGCAGCAGCGGTGTCATAGGATAAGCTGCAGTAATAACAGGAGTGGAGTAATACTAAATAAAGTAATAGGAGATATAGCACCAAAACTAGTAATAGCTATACGGGTGTAGTAGGAACATCAGAGGTAGTAATAGCAGCAGTAGTAATAGGAATGTACTAGGAGCAGCAGAAATAGTAATAGGAGTAGTAGGAACAGCAGTATCAGGCACTTCTTGAGCATGGGTGATGGGCTCTCCTAGTGTGGCGGATAGTGATAGCCACTTCCTGTTCTACTGTTAATTATACTGTAAGTAGTAATGTGGATCCAGAGTGCAGTGTAACACCACGGCTCCAGGATTTGAGCTGAGGTGATGGCAGTGCCCTCATACCCTGATACCCTAATAGCTAATAATTCGCCTAACAGTTTGTCTGTAAGGGCGAATATTGGGTACACTTTGGGCTGTTACAAACGAACTGAAACATACCAGTACAACATGACCCATACTACTGACAGCAGTAGTAATAGTTGTGTAGTAGGAACAGCTGCAGCAGCACTAGGAATCTAGTGATACCAGCAGTAATATTAGCAGCAGCAGTAGTAATAATAGTAGCACTAGGAGTCTAGTAATACCAGCAGTAATATTAGCAGCAGTAGTAATAATAGCTGCACTAGAAGTGTAGGAATACCAGCAGCAATATTAGCAACACTAGAAATGTAGTAATAGCAGCAGTAATAACAGCAACAGCAGCACTAGAAGTGTAGTAACAGCAGCATTAATAACAGCAACAGTAGCACTAGAAGTGTAGTAACAGCAGCATTAATAACAGCAACAGTAGCACTAGAAGTGTAGCAGTAGCAGCAGTAATAACAGCAACAGTAGCACTAGAAGTGTAGCAATAGCAGCATTAATAACAGCAACAGTAGCACTAGAATTGTAGCAATAGCAGCAGTAATAACAGCAACAGTAGCACTAGAATTGTAGCAATAGCAGCAGTAACAATAACAACAACAGTAATAATAGCAACAAGTGCAGTATTATGAACCAGTTAATTCATAACTTGAGGTAGAGGCATGGTTCACCGCACCAGGTCTACGGCCTCTCAACCTTGACAGTGAACTTGACCGGTGAAAATCCTGGCCCACCTGCGGCGCATTTACTTCCACCTTCCCCCACAACGCTGCCTCCCCCTCCCCTCCACCTATACCCCCATCTACCTCCCCTTCTCACTAACCACCAACCCAGAGCTGGGAGACAGACTTGAGCGATGGTGATACGGTTAAGGATTCTGTTCACAGTTACTGAGCTATAGTGGAATATCATCACGGACCTGCCTGTGCTTATACCTGCAGTATGTACATATATGTTGCCTTTACCTGTAGCATGTATATGTTGCCTGTACCTGAAGCATGTATGTTACCTGTACCTGCAGCATGTATATGTTGCCTGTACCTGCAGCATGTATATGTTGCCTGTACCTGCAGCATGTATATGTTGCATGTACCTGCAGCATGTATATGTTGCATGTACCTGCAGCAAAGAAATTACAAATAGAAACATCTGAAGTCTCCCAGCTCATATTCACCAAGTTTATTACTTCATGTATGCATCCCTTCCTATGTGATGGAGTTTGTTCCCACACTGTAACTCTCGTCTGGTGTGTGGTAGCTGCACACTGCCAGTGTTCCCACAATGTAACTCTCGTCTGGTGTGTGGTAGCTGCACACTGTCAGTGTTCCCACAATGTAACTCTCGTCTGGTGTGTGGTAGCTGCACACTGCCAGTGTTCCCACAATGTAACTCTCGTCTGGTGTGTGGTAGCTGCACACTGCCAGTGTTCCCACAATGTAACTCTCGTCTGGTGTGGTAGCTGCACACTGTCAGTGTTCCCACAATGTAACTCTCGTCTGGCTTGTGGTAGCTGCACACTGCCAGTGTTCCCCACAATGTAACTCTCGTCTGGTGCTGGTAGCTGCACACTGCCAGTGTTCCCACAATGTAACTCTCGTCTGGTGTGTGGTAGCTGCACACTGCCAGTGTTCCCACTATGTAGTTACCCACACCTACGTCCACCCCCACCCCCACACCTGCCTCCTCCCTCACCCATACCTTCTCCCTCCCTCACTCACACCTTCTCCCTTCCTCACTCACACCTTCCCCCTCCCTCACTCACACCTTCCCCCTCCCTCACTCACACCTTCCCCCTCCTTCACTTACACTTACCTCCCATCACCACTTAAACTTACCAGACTAATATCAGAATTGAGAGAAACGCAGTATGATGAGAGGTTGAAGGAAGTGAACCTGACGACCTTAGATACGAGAAGAACAAGGGGAGATATGATTACTATATACAAAATCTTAGTTTTCCCGTTGGCAACGGAAAACAATATGATATTCAATGAAAACAAATTCCAACTACTCAGCTATGGAAAACAGGAGGAGATAATTAGAACTGATTGTACTACAAACTCTAATTATACAATGGAGGGAAAAATAATGTGAGGGACCTGAGGCTCTTACTTTCAAGGATCACAACTGCGAAGAAAATGACAGGATGGATAATGGGAACGTTCAGAACAAGAGATGCCAAGCCAATGATGATCCTTTTTAAATCACTTGTTCTCTCTAGGCTGGAATATTACTATACATTAACATTTCCGTTCAAGGCAAGTAAGTTGTAGATCTAGTGAATGTACAGAAAACTTTTTCTGCACATACACATTCTGTCAAACACCTTAACTACTGGGAACGCTGGGAAGCACTTAACCAGAAATATATCTTAATCTACACTTGGAAAATCCTATCTGGAGTTTATCTGGAGAGAGTTCCGGGGGTCAACGCCCCCGCGGCCTGGTCTGTGACCAGGCCTCCTTAGGTCAGTGTCCCAGGATGCGACCCACACCAGTCGACTAACACCCAGGTACCCATTTTACTGATGGGGAACATAGACAACAGGTGGAAAGAAACACGTCCAATGTTTCTACTCTGGCTGGGAATCGAACCCAGGTCCTCACCGTGTGAAGCGAGAGCGTTAACCACCAGGCCACCAGAGCCTAGAAGGAAAGTAAAAGACTGCGAAAGTAAAAGACTGGTCAGGCGGTGCAAAATACCCCCAATGAAAAGTAGGGGCGCCATTGGTACACTAAGAGAAAACACAGTAAGTGTCCGAGGCCTAAGACTGTTCAACAGCTTCCCACGATGCATACGGGGAACCACCTGGCTACTTTCAAGAGGGAGCCGGGCAAATTACTTAGTCGTTGCCGGATCAGGCGGGCTGTGGTTTGTACGTTGAACTACGTGCGGCCAGCAGTAACAGCCTGGTTGATCAGGCCCTGATCCACTGGGAGGCCTCGTCGTGGACCGGGTCACGGGGGCGTTGATCCCGGAAATACCTTCCAGGCAGACTTCAGGTAGGTAGACAGCTTGAATAAAAAGGACCAGGAAGTACTTTGTCTCAGGGTGGTTGAAAAGTGGAATGTGGTGGAGGTAACCTCCAGTTCAAGGGTACCACTCATAAGACCCAGGTGGCCTGAAATCAGTGATGCCAATCAAAATCTCAGAGGTGGGGCCAGGAGCTGAGTCTCGACCCCTGCAAATACAGTTGGTGAGCACAACCCCCCTCCCTCGCCGCCTCGTCTTCACCCACTTTCAAACAGTTACATGCATACTCACCATTACCCACGTCCACTGTCACCCGTGTCCTCCGTCACCCAAGTCCAACCTCATCTAACCCCTCCACTCATTTGCCTTCAACCCCCCCCCCCACACACACAGAAAGAGAGTTGTGAGAGAGCACATCCAGTACTTAATGTGATGATAAGCCAACAACAGTCAGAGCAGTGATGAGCAATCAGCTCATCACTAGTTGTAATGCTCTACTCTTCTGTCAAGAAAAAACTTTACTCTTTCTAACCTAACCTTTCTCACCTATGTCCACTTCTGTGTGGAGAGAGAGAGAGAGAGAGAGAGAGAGAGAGAGAGAGAGAGAGAGAGAGAGAGAGAGAGAGAGAGAGTGAGGGTAGAGATATGTTAAGCAGGCTCTACTTACACCCAGCAATTCTCATTCATGTGTCTAACCTAAGTTAAAGCCACTCAGAGTATCTACCAAAGTTATGTTGTTGGTTTATTCTGGTCATCTACACCTCCACACAGTTCACTGCTGTCCTAAATCTACTCTTGCCAATTTAGTTTTGGTTATATATTTTCAGCACAATTTTTTTTTACCTTTATTTAGACCACACACTTCTCTGCATTTCAAGCGTGCTAAATTCATCGTTCTTAATCCATCCTCGTGAGAGAGAGTTCTGATGCAGAGAATAAACTTTATCATCTTTCTTTGTATGTGTTTCCATTCTGCAGTCTGGCGATCAGAACTGAGCCACGTAACGAAGCCTTAATAACGATACCACTGAGTTAGGGAGCAACCTTAGAACTTCTATTTCTCAAACTTCTTAATATGAATTTAATGACTAATTTACTGACTTTCTTCAGTAAAGCATTTGAGGCAGTTGATTATGATAAGAATATGATATTGTTTACTTGGATTCAGTAAAGCTTTGTATAGAGTACCACAAAAGACTCTTTGACAGTTTATGATACTGGGGGAAGTCCGATCATGGATCGATGCGTGGCTGACCAATAGGAGCAAGTGTCTGCATAAATGGGGTGGGGGAGGAATCTAAATGGAGATCAGTCACAAGTGGCGTCGCACAAGGACCAGTTTTAGGTGGATTGTTCATAATTTACATTAATGACCTTGAGGAATAAGTGATACGAGCAAATTTCCTGACGACACAAAAGTAGGCAAGATAATGGATTCAGAGGAAGATGCCACTGTACTTCAGGAGAATTTAGACAAGGTCATGCCTTGATATGAAAAATGGAATATGCAGCTCACTGTTAATAAATGCAAAATTCTAAAGCACGGGAATGTGGATAAGCCTAGCACTTATAGACTAAATAATATAGAACATTACCATACAGAATGTGAAAAGTACTAGGGAGCTGTGGTAAGCAGACACCTGAAGCCAAGACATCAGTTAATAAATGAGACACACAGCATTTGGGTATTTTAATTCTGGAAACGTTTCTCCAGCCAGTGGCTTTTTCAGCATAATACAGAGAAGAATGGCGGAAATAACAAGTAGCCCTTAAATAGGAGAAAGGAGGAGAGAGGAGCTTACGACGACGTTTTGGTTCGACTTGGACCATTTACAGAGTCACACTAACAGAAAGGAGAGATGGAGCCACTATATATAAGCTAGCTTGTAGAATGGTGGAAGATGAAGAGTTTGACGTAATCAGTCCCACAGCCTGGAGTCAATGAATTCAGTCAGTCAGTCTTGATAAAAGTACCGTATATGCGCGGAGGTGCAAATATACTGTAGACAGATGAGGTGAAGCAGTGGTAGGCAGAATCACCAGTGGAAAACCCCACTAGTGGAAGTAAGTCATGAAAAATCATGTAAAATCAGTCAGATGGGGCACTGATGAAGGCACCGGAAACAGTTCAAATCCCATTAGATTTTTTACTGCCCTCAGCTACCCGTTTTCTGTTCTTGCTGCAGAACTCTATATTACACCATAACTTAAAGAATTATAGATATAATTGGTTATTTATATTGATAGAGGACACCCCAATCTAACCGTTAAATTTTCTGAAAATGTGTGTGAGATAGGCCATATACATTTTTATAGAAGTTAAGAGGATGGGTTACTTACAGCGATCTAAAACCCTCATAGCCATCACAACCCGCCGGGTAATCCAGGAAGCTGTACACTTTCTTCTTGAAAATTTCTGTCTTCATTTTGGCAGTATATCTGCTGCTAATATATTAGTCTTGGTCCACTGATGTTGACACTGTTCTCTAATTGCATCCGTGCCTCCTTGCTTCTCCCTGTGTTTATTTCACACTTTCTCTTATAATTTTCACTCCATTATGTTGTTATAGCAGTGTAAAGGTTAGGGGCCAGGCCTTCAAGTATCATTCATGTACATATATATTATCTGGTATCTCCCTGTGCTTTGATGCATTCTCAGTAGTTTAGATATTTTTTTTTTATTCTAGTCAGTCATTATTTAACTTGTGAACGTTTTCCACTGTACTTGCTGTCTTGAACGGTAGGATGGATTCTTCAACATAGTTCCAGTAAATATCAAAAGTATTGCTAGAACGAAGATACAAGTTTTCAAGAAAAAACTGAACAGCTTCCTGCTATAGACTCCGTATCAACTGTGTGGGCCTGTGGACCGCCAGCACAAACTGATTAACCAGGCTCTCACCTGGGAAGCCTTCCTGTCAGGCTGAGATGCAGGGTAGAAGAGCCCTTGAAAACGGTCACAGGTAAATCATATGTAAAAACCACGTAGTCGAAATTTTGACAGTGAAAAATGAAAAACAAAATAGTAATTTTTTTATATGTTAACCACCAGAAACCAACTGTAATAATTACACTGTTGCATTAGCAAAGATGTTCCTGCAACATGGTGTCTTGTTATGCAGTCACATAACTGTCTACTGGTAATCTGCTGCTGTAATAATGAGGTAGTACTATCAATATGTACGTCTGGTGATACGCTTCCTGTGTGTGCTTGGTGTGTATACTTGTGTACACTCTTATTGTGGTCGTGGGGTCAAGTTTTGCTTTCTGGCATAACTGGTTTCTGGCCTCCTGTACCCTGTCATGGACTGGTACTACACTGGTACAGTATACCGGCAGTATGTATGTAAAACATACAGCGCAAGTTATGGTATTTTATTGTCAAGACGTTTCATTCACTGGGGACTTTATTAAGTCCCTGATGGTCGAAACGTCTTCACACTTTAAAATGTCATAACCAGGATTGTGTCTTTTAAATGACTCAGTCTCTCATAGCTTAATTATTGTAGAGTGTTTGTCACTCACACCTTCATTAGTGTGCAATGTTTGTCGCTCATACCTTCATTACTCTACAGTGTTTGTCACTCATACCTTCATTAGTGTACAGTGTTTGTCGCTCATACCTTCATTACTCTACAGTGTTTGTCACTCATACCTTCATTAGTGTACAGTGTTTGTCACTCATACCTTCATTACTCTACAGTGTTTGTCACTCATACCTTCATTACTCTACAGTGTTTGTCACTCATACCTTCATTATTGTACAGTGTTTGTCGCTCATACCTTCATTACTCTACAGTGTTTGTCACTCATACCTTCATTAGTGTACAGTGTTTGTCACTCATACCTTCATTACTCTACAGTGTTTGTCACTCATACCTTCATTACTCTACAGTGTTTGTCACTCATACCTTCATTATTGTACAGTGTTTGTCGCTCATACCTTCATTACTCTACAGTGTTTGTCACTCATACCTTCATTAGTGTACAGTGTTTGTCACTCATACCTTCATTACTCTACAGTGTTTGTCACTCATACCTTCATTACTCTACAGTGTTTGTCACTCATACCTTCATTACTCTACAGTGTTTGTCACTCATACCTTCATTACTCTACAGTGTTTGTCACTCATACCTTCATTACTCTACAGTGTTTGTCACTCATACCTTCATTATTGTACAGTATCACTATCATGCCTTTATTATTGTACAATGTCACTCTCACATTTCATTATTGTACATTGTCACTCAATTATACCTTCACTATTGTACAGTGTCACTCATACCTTCATTATTGTACTGTGTTTGTCACCCTCACATACTCTCGTTGCTGTACACTGTTTGTGTTGGCCGCTTGCACATCCAGTTCATTCTGACAGACTGAGGATTATTTTTAAAACAATAAAATTCGATTTGTAAGTGTTAAAGTGTGTACACAGAGTTAACAAACGTTGTCTACTGAATTAACAACCTTAGAATAACTGTTATTGAAGGTCGCAGCCAGCGAGGACACACACTTTAGACTCATTGATTGGACTAAAATCTGATTTGAAGTGTGAGGGCCATAGAGGGGAAGAGGCAGTGGAAAGCATGACTCAGGCATTGGTGATATTGACGTAGGTAGTGGCGATACTGACTTAGGAAGTGGAGATATTAACTTAGGCAGTGGAGATATTGATTTAAGTAATAAGGAAAGTGGCTTGAGCAGTTGGGACAGTGGATTCATCAGTGAGGAAAATGGCTTTAGCAGTGGAGAAAGTGGCTAAAGCAGTGGGGAAGGTGGCTTAACAGTGGGGAGAGTGACTTAAGGAACAGGAAGAGTGACATGGGTAGTAGGGAGGAGCCAGGAGGGGCGGATGGTTGGGATCATACAGGTGGAGATGTATGACATGGTTGTGATATTGCAGGAGGGAGATCGGGAAGGATTGCCAACTTATTAGTGAGAGGTTATGAAGAACCCTGAACTTAGTGGTGGGAGGGGTGGAAGGACGGTGGTGGTATGAGTGAGGAGAAGACAGTGGTGACCTGGAGAAGATAGTGGTGACCTGGAGAAGATAGTGGTGACCTGGTGACCTGAATGGAGATATATAACCTCTCACCGTCACGAACCTGCACCTGCTTTTTAATACTACTTGTGTTACCTTTCATTTATCCATAATCTTGTCTCCTTATCTGGTCAGGTCCTCTGGATATGGATCTGTTTCTTGGGACCAGATTTGTGTTTTTTGACCTAGCATTGTCCCCTGAGGTTTAGGTCTTCGCTCCTATCAGGCTACGTCATCTGGTGGCTGTCTTGGTATGTGGGGACGGCTCTGTCTCCACGTATCAAGATGTGTGAGGGTCTGGCTGCCAGGGCTCTGCATATTTGTGTTATGGGGGTCACATTGTAATAACCTTCTCAAGTTTCATTGTGTGTGTGTGTGTGTGTGTGTGTGTGTGTGTGTGTGAAAGGAACACGTGAAGGACCTGGGAATAAATATGTCAGCTGAACTTTCTTTCAAAGAGCACAGCAAGACTAAGGTAACGACAGCCAGGAGGATGACGAGGTGGATAATGAGAACTTTCAAAACTAGAGGAATAACGTCTATGGTGACACTTTTCAAATTACTTGTTCTCTCTCATTTGAAACATAGCTCAGTGTTGATGGCCCTGTTCAGGGCAGGAGAAATATCAGAGCTGGAACAGATACAGTGATCACTTACAGCCCGCATAGAACCAATAAAACATTATTAAATATGTACTCACTGGAATATAGGACAGTACTTAAGGGCCTTGTCCCAAATCTGCACACTGCCATAGCAAAATATTGGAGTGAGAGAAATGGGAGGAAGTGCAAAAATAAACCCAGGGAAAAGCAGGGGTGCAGTAGGCACAATAATGGAACACTGTATCAACATTCGTGGCCCCAGACTATTCAGCATACTAACAGAATATATCAGAAACACTTGTGACAAGTGTAGAAGTCTTCAAGAGGAAACTGGACAAGTATCTTCACCAGGTGCCAAATCAACCAGGCTGTGATGGATATGTGTGGCGGCGGGCTACCAGCAGCAACAACCTGGTTGACCTTGTTAGCACCAGACGAGCCAGGCCTATAGCCAGGCTCCGGGAGTAGAAAACCCCTCAGAACTCATTAAAAGTATATCGGATGTAAAGGTGGTCTGGTCAACAGTGGCCATTGCTTGCTTGATCTGGTCAACAGTGGCCATTGCTTGCTTGGTCTGGTCAACAGTGGCCACTGCTTGCTTGATCTGGTCAACAGTGGCCACTGCTTACTTGGTCTGGTCAACAGTGGTTTCTGCTTGCTTGGTCTGGTCAACAGTGGTTCCTGATTGCTTGGTCTGGTCAGCAGTGGTTCCTGATTGCTTGGTCTGGTCAGCAGTGGTTCCTGCTTGCTTGGTCTGGTCAGCAGTGGTTCCTGCTTGCTTGGTCTGGTCAACAGTGGTTCCTGCTTGCTTGGTCTGGTCAACAGTGGTTCCTGCTTGCTTGGTCTGGTCAACATTGATTCCTGCTTGCTTGGTCTAGTCAACAGTGGTTCCTGATTGCTTGGTCTGGTCAGCAGTGGTTCCTGCTTGCTTGGTCTGGTCAGCAGTGGTTCCTGCTTGCTTGGTCTGGTCAACAGTGGTTCCTGATTGCTTGGTCTGGTCAACAATGATTCCTGCTTGCTTGGTCTGGTCAACAGTGGTTCCTGCTTGCTTGGTCTGGTCAACAATGATTCCTGCTTGCATGGTCTGGTCAACAGTGGTTCCTGCTTGCTTGGTCTGGTCAACAATGATTCCTGCTTGCTTGGTCTGGTCAACAGTGGTTCCTGCTTGCTTGGTCTGGTCAACAGTGGTTCCTGATTGCTTGGTCTGGTCAACAGTGGTTCCTGCTTGCTTGGCTTGGTCAACAGTGGTTCGTGATTGCTTGGCTTGGTCAACAGTGGTTCCTGCTTGCTTGGCATGGTCAACAGTGGCCACTGCTTGCTTGTTTCTGGTCAACAGTGGTTCCTGATTGCTTGGTCTGGTCAGCAGTGGTTCCTGCTTGCTTGGTCTGGTCAACAGTGGCCACTGTTTGCTTGGTCTGATTAACACTGGTTCCTGCTTGCTTGGTCTGGTCAACAGTGGTTCCTGCTTGCTTGGCTTGGTCAACAGTGGCCACTGCTTGCCTGGTCTGGTCAACAGTGGTTCCTGCTTGCTTGGTCTGGTCAACAGTGGTTCCTGCTTGCTTGGCTTGGTCAACAGTGTTTCCTGCTTGCTTGGCTTGGTCAACAGTGGTTCCTGCTTGCTTGGCATGGTTAACAGTGGCCACTGCTTGCTTGGTCTGGTCAACAGTGGTTCCTACTTGCTTGGTCTGGTCAACAGTGGTTTCTGCTTGCTTGGCATGGTCAACAGTGGCCACTGCTTGCTTGGTCTGGTCAACAGTGGTTCCTACTTGCTTGGTCTGGTCAACAGTGGTTTCTGCTTGCTTGGCTTGGTCAACAGTGGTTCCTGCTTGCTTGGCTTGATCAACAGTGGTTCCTGATTGCTTGGTCTGGTCAGCAGTGGTTCCTGCTTGCTTGGTCTGGTCAACAGTGGTTCCTGCTTGCTTGGTCTGGTCAACAGTGGCCACTGCTTGCTTGGCTTGGTCAACAGTGGTTCCTGCTTGCTTGGTCTGGTCAACAGTGGTTCCTGCTTGCCTGGTCTGGTCAGCAGTGGTTCTTGCTTGCTTGTTTCTGGTCAGCAGTGGTTCCTGACACTCGAAGGTGTTTAACTCTACGGGAAATAAATCTCACTCCTCCCTTTCTCTTTTTTTGACTTCGTACAGTTATAAGTAACCAGGAATACTATGTACAAAGGACAAACAACACTACGTATAGTTACAACTGACCAGGAACACTACGTATATTTACAACTAACCAGGAACACTACGTACATTTACAACTAACCAGGAACACTACGTATATTTACAACTAACCAGGAACACTACGTACATTTATAACTAACCAGGAACACTACGTACATTTATAACTAACCAGGAACACTACGTATATTTACAACTAACCAGGAACACGACGTATATTTACAACTAACCAGGAACACTACGTACATTTACAACTAACCAGGAACACTACGTATATTTACAACTAACCAGGAACACTACGTACAACAACACTATATAGTCGCAGCTAGACGGCAACACTGACTAGAAACAGTTACAACTAGCCAGCAACACTGACTAGATACAATCACAACTAGCCAGCAACACTGACTAGATGCATCTTCAACTAGCCAGCAAAACACTGACTAAATACAGCCACAACTAGCCAGCAGCACTACATACAGACACAACTAGCCGGTAATGACTAAATAAAATCACAACTAGCCAGCAACATTGGAATAGTTTTAAATGCAGTTGTTTTAAAAATAGTCAGGTAATTTTAGCCAGCAGCTCCAGGCATTCTATTCGAATTTCATTTAAATTCGGCCATTAACTTTTATTAAGAGTGTAGGGAAAAAAAAGTGGGCAGGGTGGCAGCATCGTGGGTGCAACACTCTCTCAGGTCTATGTAAATATAAATGGTAATACAACACACACCTTTGAATATGAACAGAAGAGATTTTTACCCGGGAATAATTGCATAACTTCTTTATAAAAAACACCGGTTTTTTTTGTGTGGTGGTGGTTCCACACTGCTGTGTGTGGTGATGGTTCCACACTGCTGTGTGTGGTGATTGTTGCACACTGCTGTGTGTGGTGATGGTTCCACACTGCTGTGTGTGGCGATGGTTCCACACTGCTGTGTGTGGTGATTGTTGCACACTGCTGTGTGTGGTGATGGTTCCACACTGCTGTGTGTGGTGATGGTTCCACACTGCTGTGTGTGGTGATTGTTGCACACTGCTGTGTGTGTGGTGATGGTTCCACACTGCTGTGGTGTGGTGATGGTTCCACACTGCTGGTGTGTGGTGATTGTTGCACACTGCTGTGTGTGGTGATGGTTCCACACTGCTGTGTGTGGCGATGGTTCCACACTGCTGTGTGTGGTGATGGTTCCACACTGCTGTGTGTGGTGATGGTTCCACACTGCTGTGTGTGGCGATGGTTCCACACTGCTGTGTGTGGTGATGGTTCCACACTGCTGTGTGTGGTGATGGTTCCACACTGCTGTGTGTGGTGATGGTTCCACACTGCTGTGTGTGGCGATGGTTCCACACTGCTGTGTGTGGTGATGGTTCCACACTGCTGTGTGTGGTGATGGTTCCACACTGCTGTGTGTGGTGATGGTTGCACACTGCTGTGTGTGGTGATGGTTCCACACTGCTGTGTGTGGCGATGGTTCCACACTGCTGTGTGTGGTGATGGTTCCACACTGCTGTGTGTGGTGATGGTTCCACACTGCTGTGTGTGGTGATGGTTCCACACTGCTGTGTGTGGCGATGGTTCCACACTGCTGTGTGTGGTGATGGTTCCACACTGCTGTGTGTGGCGATGGTTCCACACTGCTGTGTGTGGTGATGGTTCCACACTGCTGTGTGTGGTGATGGTTCCACACTGCTGTGTGTGGTGATGGTTCCACACTGCTGTGTGTGGTGATGGTTCCACACTGCTGTGTGTGGTGATGGTTCCACACTGCTGTGTGTGGTGATGGTTCCACACTGCTGTGTGTGGTGATGGTTCCACACTGCTGTGTGTGGTGATGGTTCCACACTGCTGTGTGTGGTGATGGTTCCACACTGCTGTGTGTGATGATGGTTCCACACTGCTGTGTGTGGTGATGGTTCCACACTGCTGTGTGTGGTGATGGTTCCACACTGCTGTGTGTGGCGATGGTTCCACACTGCTGTGTGTGGTGATGGTTCCACACTGCTGTGTGTGGCGATGGTTCCACACTGCTGTTTTGTGGTGATGGTTCCACACTGCTGTGTGTGGTGATGGTTCCACACTGCTGTGTGTGGTGATGGTTCCACACTGCTGTGTGTGGCGATGGTTCCACACTGCTGTGTGTGGTGATGGTTCCACACTGCTGTGTGTGGTGATGGTTCCACACTGCTGTGTGTGGTGATGGTTCCACACTGCTGTGTGTGGTGATGGTTCCACACTGCTGTGTGTGGTGATGGTTCCACACTGCTGTGTGTGGTGATGGTTCCACACTGCTGTGTGTGGTGATGGTTGCACACTGCTGTGTGTGGTGATGGTTGCACACTGCTGTGTGTGGCGATGGTTCCACACTGCTGTGTGTGGTGATTGTTCCACACTGCTGTGTGTGGTGATTGTTCCACACTGCTGTGTGTGGTGATTGTTCCACACTGCTGTGTGTGGTGATGGTTCCACACTGCTGTGTGTGGTGATTGTTCCACACTGCTGTGTGTGGTGATTGTTCCACACTGCTGTGTGTGGTGATTGTTCCACACTGCTGTGTGTGGTGATGGTTCCACACTGCTGTGTGTGGTGATGGTTCCACACTGCTGTGTGTGGTGATGGTTCCACACTGCTGTGTGTGGTGATTGTTCCACACTGCTGTGTGTGGCGATGGTTCCACACTGCTGTGTGTGGTGATGGTTCCACACTGCTGTGTGTGGTGATGGTTCCACACTGCTGTGTGTGGTGATGGTTCCACACTGCTGTGTGTGGTGATGGTTCCACACTGCTGTGTGTGGCGATGGTTCCACACTGCTGTGTGTGGCGATGGTTCCACACTGCTGTGTGTGGTGATGGTTCCACACTGCTGTGTGTGGTGATGGTTCCACACTGCTGTGTGTGGTGATGGTTCCACACTGCTGTGTGTGGCGATGGTTCCACACTGCTGTGTGTGGCGATGGTTCCACACTGCTGTGTGTGGCGATGGTTCCACACTGCTGTGTGTGATGATGGTTCCACACTGCTGTGTGTGATGATGGTTCCACACTGCTGTGTGTGATGGTTCCACACTGCTGTGTGTGGCGATGGTTCCACACTGCTGTGTGTGATGATGGTTCCACACTGCTGTGTGATGATGGTTCCACACTGCTGTGTGTGGCGATGGTTCCACACTGCTGTGTGATGATGGTTCCACACTGCTGTGTGTGATGATGGTTCCACACTGCTGTGTGTGATGATGGTTCCACACTGCTGTGTGATGATGGTTCCACACTGCTGTGTGATGATGGTTCCACACTGCTGTGTGTGGCGATGGTTCCACACTGCTGTGTGTGATGATGGTTCCACACTGCTGTGTGTGGCGATGGTTCCACACTGCTGTGTGTGATGATGGTTCCACACTGCTGTGTGTGGCGATGGTTCCACACTGCTGTGTGTGGTGATGGTTCCACACTGCTGTGTGTGGCGATGGTTCCACACTGCTGTGTGTGATGATGGTTCCACACTGCTGTGTGTGGCGATGGTTCCACACTGCTGTGTGTGGCGATGGTTCCACACTGCTGTGTGTGTGATGATGGTTCCACACTGCTGTGTGTGGTGATGGTTCCACACTGCTGTGTGTGGTGATGGTTCCACACTGCTGTGTGTGGTGATGGTTCCACACTGCTGTGTGTGATGATGGTTCCACACTGCTGTGTGTGGCGATGGTTCCACACTGCTGTGTGTGATGATGGTTCCACACTGCTGTGTGATGATGGTTCCACACTGCTGTGTGATGATGGTTCCACACTGCTGTGTGTGGCGATGGTTCCACACTGCTGTGTGTGATGATGGTTCCACACTGCTGTGTGTGGCGATGGTTCCACACTGCTGTGTGATGATGGTTCCACACTGCTGTGTGTGGCGATGGTTCCACACTGCTGTGTGTGGCGATGGTTCCACACTGCTGTGTGTGGCGATGGTTCCACACTGCTGTGTGTGGTGATGGTTCCACACTGCTGTGTGTGGCGATGGTTCCACACTGCTGTGTGTGGCGATGGTTCCACACTGCTGTGTGTGGCGATGGTTCCACACTGCTGTGTGTGGCGATGGTTCCACACTGCTGTGTGTGGTGATGGTTCCACACTGCTGTGTGTGGCGATGGTTCCACACTGCTGTGTGTGGCGATGGTTCCACACTCACTGAGGAAGATCCACACGGCTACAGTCTTTTTCTTCAACTTTTGTTTCTTTTATTAACATTATTAGGTACACGTATACCTCTTCTCTAACACTTGAACACTTCTAGCAGGTACTGAAGTTTTCTTATGCACTACTGGAGTATCTTCTTTTAAAGGACCGCAGTGTTTTTTAATACTGCAGAACTTGAGCAGGACTGCAGAGCTTTCTTAATACTGGAGTTCTTTCTTACTTTGGTCATGACCAGTGTTTTCTGACACAATACTGGAGTACTTTCTTACTTTGACCAGTGTTTTCTGACACAATACAAGAGTACTTTCTTACTTTGACCAGTGTTTTCTGACACAATACAAGAGTACTTTCTTACTTTGGCCAGTGTTTTCTGACACAATACAAGAGTACTTTCTTACTTTGACCAGTGTTTTCTGACACAATACTGGAGTACTTTCTTACGCAGGACCTCAGTGTTTTCTTAATATTTAACAATGATTGATCTGACTAATACCATAACTGACCAGGTGAATGTCATGACTTACCAGGTGAATACCATGCCTGTCCAAATGAATACCATCACTGACCAGGTGAGTGCCATGACTGACCAAGTGAATAACATGACTGACCAAGTGAATACCATAACCAGGTAAATACCATGAATGACCAAGTGAGCGCCATGCCTGGTTATGATTGACCAGGCAAGTCAGATGATGACCATAAGGACCAGTTAAAGATACCACCTGGTTGCACTGAGTGCACCAGTCAAGGTGACTAAACAGTAGTCATCATGTATGTAGTATAGTGTGATCAGTGGACACCCACCCAGTGTCCACATGTTTTCTTAGTTACGAACATTCACAGTAACATTTCAATTTATGAGTGCCTACCTACTATACAATTTAAGAGACTCCAGTGAAACCTGAAATCTGTAGTATATCACACCAAAATGAATCAGTGGGAGGATATATAATATTGAGAGAAACAAACAAGATTCAATACTGACACCGCTACGGTTCCCAACATATGTAAATGACCTCCCGGAATGGATCGAGTCCTGTGAGTCTGTGCTGATGTTAACTTAATGAGAGGTTCAGGGACTTTAGCATGCAGAAACAGGCTCCATGGGGACATGGACAGGCTCTAGAAATGGTCTAACAAATAAATTGAGTTAAATCCGAAGAGCTGTAAGGCCGGGTGAAATGGAGGAGAGTGCAGACCAGAGATGCAGTTCACTCGCAGGAGGCCACAAGTATCAGTAAAATAAAAGGATCTACGATTTAATATCTTGCATGGAAATATTGTACGAGGTATTCCAGTGGTCGGATGCATGATTCTTAAATTTATTCCTCAGATTCTTAGGTGCCATGGGAAATATCTAACCAAAAACAAACCACGTTTTGGGTTGGACCTCTACTTGTAACTGGCGATATAAGGAATTAGGGGGTTTGTTTTGAAACTGTGTGGGGACAGAATCTGCGTAGTAATTCTGAGCTCAGTGTCTCATTGCCTGGAGTGTGTGTAATAGATGGAGTTTGGCCTTCTATAAACAGAGGTCAACTAGAGACCGGGAGAGTTTGTTCTTGCCTCTCCAGTTAGATGAGGGACAAGATTACTCTAGATTCAAGATTTAGACTAGAAAGATTGATGGAAGAAACCCTGAGGCAGAAGTCTTTCTCAGTGTTTTGTGTAGATGTTGAAGTTAAGAGAGGTCTACTCAAGAACGAGAGCCTAATTATAGTAATAGTAATTATTGTCTAGAATATTTGTAATCCCTTTATCCATCAGTGAAATTAATGATTGTATTTGCCATATAAAGTTATACTTATATTCTAATATCTTATACATGTATTTTTAAAAAAGATATTAACCAAGTATGGGGTTAATTGGTAATTATAATTATTGTTCTGTCAGAGGTTAATGAGATGAAGCTAATTAGTGGTGTGTCAGGATAAAGGGTATGCAAGGTACACATTAACCAGCCTCTACAATCATTCCAGCACTAGCTGCTACGAACTCACTCACCACCAGCGGATATAAAACATATATAACATAAATTATTGTTAATTATTAGTAGTATTCCATCACTCAAGAAGAGTATCTCTGGCAGTAGTGGTCTCAGAGTTCAGAATATGCTGTAGAGTCATCATTTGTCTTGTATTGACAAGTAAGAATCCTCAGTCATTAAGCAAATCACCGGGGTAATTAATTCTTAAATACTAATTACATTTTCTTTACAAGGAGAATTATAATATTACAAAATTGAAGATATACAAAGAACAGTTTTACTGATGTATACAGTAAATGAGAGAGTTTTAAACAAGACCCAATAATATCTTATTAACATTGTGACATTGTAGTCCCCAACTGCGTTCAGTACTTGACCTCACTGTACCAGAACAAGACAACACCACTCTGCCAGAACAAGACAACACCACTCTGCCAGAACAACAAGACAACACCACTCTGCCAGAACAAGACAACACCACTCTGCCAGAACAAGACAACACCACTATACCAGAACAAGACAACACCACTATACCAGAACAAGACAACACCACTATACCAGAACAAGACAACACCACTCTGCCAGAACAAGACAACACCACTATAACCCGAACAAGACAACACCACTATACCAGAACAAGACAACACCACTATACCAGAACAAGACAACACCACTATACCAGAACAAGACAACACCACTCTGCCAGAACAAGACAACACTGCCAGAACAAGACAACACCACTATACCAGAACAAGACAACACCACTCTGCCAGAACAAGACAACACCACTCTGCCAGAACAAGACAACCCATTAAAAACCAAAACAAGACAACCCCACTATACCAAAACCCAAGACAACACCCCCAATTCCCAGAAAAGACAACCCCAAACTATCCCCAAAAAAGGGCCCAACACCACTTCCAGAAAAAAAAGAAAAAATCCCCCAACTTCCCAGAACAAGAAAAACCCCCACTTCCAGAAAAAAAACCCACCTGCCGGGAACAAGACAACCCCCACTTGCCAAAACAAGACACCCAAACCCCGTCAGAAGAAACAACCCCCACTGTGCCAGAACAAGACACCACAGGTGTCAAAAGGGAAGAAAAACCACACGTCCAAATAAGAAAAGAAAAAGAAAAAAAACCCAAAAAACTTTTTCCCCAAATTTTTGAAAACCACACTTTTTAAAGGGGAAACACCCCAACGTGTCCAGAACAAAAAAATCCAATTTCAGAAAAGGGGATATCCACGCGGGGTGGCCAAAATTTTTAAGGGGGCCCCATCCCAACATTTTCAGAAAAAAAACAGACCATTAAACCTGTGCCAAAAAAAAAGAGGAGGGAAACCAAATATAAAAAACCTTTTTTTCAAACAACCCTTTTTGGAAGCCCAAAAAACCTTTTTAAAGGGGCCCAGGTTTGTCCCAGACACACAAAACCTTTTCAAGGCAAAACCTTTGGATATTCCAAGCGGTTTCATGCAAAACAACAAAAAACCATTTTTCAGAGGTTTGGGGTCCCCCCTTCGTGTCCGGACCCCAAACTACCAAAACAAGACTACGGGAACACCAAAACCTTTTTTAAATTGCACAGGGGAAAAATTACCATTTTTCATAGGCAAACCGGTTTAAAATCCTAAGGGTTGGCCCCATGAAACAAATCCCATTTTCCAGAAGGCCAAACTTTTTCCCCCCGGTACACGGCCCCCGCCCAGTACTAATAAACCCCGGGGCAACTAATTCATAAAATTAACAGCCATAAAACCGTTTCAGTACTACCCCGGGATACAGTAAAATATAACAGCACATATCCCCATAATCAGTTTTGACCATTTTCCAAGATCCAACAAATAAAGGGGGTTTTGGTCCCCATGTACGTCACTCCAGCCCCTAGCACTCCAGTACCAGTCACTCCAGTCACTCCAGCCCCAATCACTACAGTCACTCCAGCCCCAATCACTCAGCACCCAGTTACTAAAATTTCATTTCCAGCCCCATTTACAAAAAAAAAAAAAAAACAGTCCCCTCAGCACCCATTTCAAAAGTCACTAAAGCCCCATTTACTATACACCACTCCAGCCCCATTACTACAGTCACCCCAGCCCCATTTACTACAGTCACTAAAAGCACCATTTACTAAAGCCACTAGCACCATTACAACAGCCCAATTTCCAGCACCATTAATACATTCACTCCGCACAGTCACCCGTTTAAATACTACAGCCACCCAGCACCAGACTACAGTCACCCCACACCATTACTACGGGCCCACTCCACCCCAAAACTAATTAAACTCCAGCCCCTTTTTACTACAGCCCACTCCAGCCCCAATTTACTACAGTAAACTCCAGAAACCTTTTAACAACAGCACTCCAGCACCATTTTTACTACATCACTCCAGAAAGTCCAAGTTACCTATCACTCAGAAACCCAACCATTTACAAAGTCACTCCCCAAGCCACACAGCACCCAGACTATATCATTCACTCCAGCCCCTTTTACTACATTCACTCCAGCACCAGAACTACATTTCACTCCAGAAAGCACCATTTAACTAAGCCACTCCGCACCATTTACTACAGTCACTAAAGCCCATTTACAAACAGTCACTAAAAGCACCATTCTCACAGCCATTTCCAGAAACCTTTTTACTACGTCCCCCAGCAAAGCACCATTTAAAAAGTCATTTCCCAGCCCCATTTCCCCTCCCCTAACTACAATCACTCCACCCCTTTTTACTACAGTCACTGCAGCACCCAATTACTCAATCACTGAAAGGTCAAAACACCCCATTCCCCTACAAAGCCACGGGCACACCATTATTTAATCACTGAAACACCATTACTACAGTCACTGAAGCAAAAACCCATTTTAACTAAAACAAGCCCACTGCTAAACCAGTACTAATCACTGAAAGCACCTTTACAAAGCACTGCAGCACCAGACTAAGTCACTGCGCCCATTTACAGTCACTGCAGCACCCGGGACTAAGTCACGCACCCCCTTACTAATCACTGCAGCACCAAACTAAGTCCCTGCAGCACCCATTTTCCTAAGTCACGGGCAGCACCATTACTAACACTGAAGCCCAGTTACAAAGTCACTCCCGGGGCACCATTTAAAAAAAGGGTCACAAAGCACCAGTTACAACCACTGAAGAAACCAAAACTAAATTTTTCACGAAACCCACCATTACAAAATCATGCAGCACCAGTTATTTACAGCCAAACTGCAGCACCATTATTTACAGTCACTGCAGCACCAGTTACTACAGTCACTGCAGCACCAGTTATTTACATTCACTGCAGAAACACCCAATTTAATACAGTCACTGCAGCCCCAGTTACAAAGTCACTCCCTAAAAACCAAATTACAAAGTCACGCAGCACCAGTTACTACGTCACTGCGCCCCCCATTTTTCCCAACACCAAATTTTTGCCCTTTAACAAGTTTCCCTGCGCCCGTTATTCAAACCAAATTTATAAACCAAAGGGACCCATTTAATGTATGGGCCCCAGTTTACAGTAAGGGCCCCGGGGTTATACAGTGAGGAAAAAGTACGGGGTGTTCCCTAAGGTATTGGGACAAGGGTTTACATATGGAAGGTTACAAAGGGGTTGGCCCCAGTATGGTTATGGCCCCCGGGGTTTACAGTATGGGGATGGTACGAGGTTTTACAGGATTGGGGGCCCCAAGGTTAAACGGGATGGGGATTTAAAAAAGGTATTCGGGAATTATGGTCCCGAGAGTTTTACAGTTGGTGGTTTAAAAACCGGGGTTTCCCCAAGTTTTGATGGCCCCAGTTTAAAAGGAGGGGGAGGCCCCATTTTACGGGTTAGGGTGCCCCCATTTTACAGTTGAGGTTATTTGCCCCCGGGGTTTAAAAACGGGAGGGAAAAAAAGGGCCCCGGGGTTTTACAGGAATGAAGGCCCCGGGGTTTACGGGATGGGATGGTGACAAGGTTTTACTTAGGTTGGGCCCCGGGGTTTACTAAGGTTTGAAAAGAAGGGTATTACAGTATGGTTATGGTACGGGGGTTTTACAGTATGGGGTTTGACGAGGTTTACTTAAGGGGGGGACCCCGGGGTTATTACAGTGATGGTGGGGGGACCATTTACAAGGTATGGGGAACAGTTTTTCATTTGAGGTTTTATTTTACGAGAAGGTTTACAGTATTGGGGAATTTTTGCCCGGGGGTTTTTTACTAATTAGGGAGCCCCGGGGTTCCCAGTATGGGGGGCCCCAGTTTACAGTAAAAGGTTTGCCCGAGGTTTTAACAGTATGGGTTTAAACGGGGTTTATTACAGTATGGGAATTTATCGGGGGTATAAACCCCAGATAAGTAGGTCCCCATTATTACAGTATTGAGGCCCCATTTTTACAGAAGGGGGAGGGCCCCGGGGTTTACATATTGAAACCGGTTTAAAAAGTATGGGTTTATACGGAAAGGGGTTTTTATGGGTTTACAGTGAGTTTACAATTAACAAAAAAATTTTAAGGGTGTTCCGGGGGGGGGTTTAAACATTTTTAAGTAATTTTTGCCCCGGGGGGGAATGGTGGTGGGACGAGGGTTTTACAGTGATGGGGGGTGGGGGCCCGATTTTTAAACAGTAAAGGTTGTAAAGAGGTTTTAAACCGTGTTTGGTGGTGGGCCCGAGGTGTTACAGTGTTTGGTAGGTGACGAGGTGTTACAGTGATGGGGTGGTGACGAGGGGGTTACAGTGATGGGTGGTGGTGACGAGGTGTTACAGTGATGGTGGGGGAACGGGGTTTTACAGTGTGGGGGTGGGACAAAGGTGTTACATTGTTTTGGTGGGGTGCCCAAAGGTTTACAGGATGGGGGGGTGACGAGGTGTTACAGTGATGAGGGTGGTGACGAGGTGTTCCCAGTGAGGGTTTTATGGTGACGGGGTTTTTTACAGGGGGTGGGGGTGACGAGGGTTACAGTGATGGGGGTTAGGGAGGGTTACAGTGGGGTTTGGTGACGAGGGTTACAGGAGGGGGGTGGTGACAAAGGTTTTACAGTGATGGGGGTGGTGACGAGGTGTTTAAAGTGATGGGGGTGGTGACAGGTTTTTACAGGATGGTGTGGTGACGAGGTGTTCAGTGATGGTGGTGGTGACAGGTTTTAAGTGATGGGGTGTGACGAGGTTTTTACAGTGAGGGTGATGGTGACGAGGTGTTACATTGATGGGGGGTGGTGACGAGTGTTACAGTGAGGGGTGATGGTAAACGAGGTTTTTACAGTGATGGGGGTGGTGAGGGGTTTGGTTTTCAGTGATGGGGGGTGGGACGAGGTTTTTAAGTGATGGTGGGGGGGACAGGGTTTTAAAAGTGATGGTGGGGGTGACGAGGGTTACAGGGGGTTTGGGAAAAGGTGACGGGGTGTTCCCGTGATGGGTGGGGTTGCGAGGTTTTAAAGTGATGGGGGTGGTGACGAGTGTTACAGTGATGGTGGTGGGACGAGGTTTTTGTGAGGGGTGGTTTTGACGGGGTTTTTACATTGATGGTGGGGGACGGGGGTTTTAAAGTGATGGTGGTTTGACGGGGTTTTAAAGGGGATGGTGATTGGTAACGGGGTTTGAAAAGGGTTTGGTGGTTGACGAGGTGAAAGTGAGGGGGTTGGTCCCGAGGTGTTACAGGGGGAGGGGAAAAGGGAAACGATTTTTACAGGGGGGAGTGGGGTAAACGAGGTTTTAAAGGGGATGGGGGATGGTAAGGGGGTTTTACAGTAAAGGTTTGGGGGTTTGGACGGGGGTTTTAAAGTGATGGTGGGGGTTGACGAGGTGTTCCCAGATGGGAGGGAAAAACGGGGTTTGTACAGTGATGGGGTGGGACGAGGTTTTTAGGATGGGGGTGGGGGGCGAGGTGTTCCCGTGATGGGGGAGGGGAACAAAGGTGTTCAGTTTTGTGTGGAGAGGTTTTAAAAGATGGGGGTGGGGGGAACGAGGGGTTACAGTGAGGGTGATGGTGACGAGGTTTTAACAGTGTTTGGGGGGTGACGGGTTTTTAAGTAAATGGGGGTGGTGACGAGGTGTTCCCAGTGATGGGGGGGAACGAGGTTTTAAACAGTGAGGGGAGGGGGTTAAACATTTGGGGTTAAAGGGGAAGGGTTTGGAAGTTGGGGGGGACGAGGTTTTACATTTATGGTGGTGGTGACGGGGTGTTAAGAGGTGGGGGGAACAGGTTTAGTGATGGGGGGTTACAAGGTGTTATTTAATGGTGTGGGACAAAGGGTTTTTTTAAAGGGTAATGGTAACGAGGTGTTACAGTGATGGTGTTGGTAACGAGGTGGTTTAAAATGATGGGTTTAAGTGTTTAAAAGGTGAGGGGGTTTGACGTTTTTTTAAAATGATGGTGTGGTGACGAGGGTTACAGTGAGGGGAAAATAAGGGTTACATGATGGGGAAGGTGACGAGGTGTTACATAAAGGGGTGGGGGTTTTGTGGTTTTAAGGGGGTTTAATGGTTTTTACGAGGGGGGTTTTAGGGTGTGGTGACGAGGTTTTTAACAGTAAAGGGGGTGACGAGGGGTTGTGATTGTGGTGACAAAGGGGGTTAAAAGTGGTGGTGGTGACGAGGTTTAAGTGTTTGGGGTGACGAGGTGTTAGTGATGGTGGTGGTGAGGGAGGTTTTAAAGTGAAGGGGGTTAAACAAAGGTGTTAAAAGGATGGGGGTGGTGCCCCGAGGTGTTAGTGATGTGGGTAGGTGGGGTAAAAAGTGATTGGGTGGGGGAGAGGTGTTCAGTGATGGGGGTAAGGGTGTTCTGAGGGTGGGGGTTTACGAGGTTTTTCATGAGGGTAAATGGTGACAGGGGGTTAGTGATGGGGGTTAAGGTTTTTAATGATGGGGGTGGTGAGGAGGTTTAAAATAGGGGGAGGTGACGAGGTTTTTGTTTTAAACAGTAAAGTGGTGGTAACAAATTTTTTAAAGGTGATGGTGGTGGGAGGTGAAAAGGTGTTCAGTAATGGTGGTGGTGACGAGGTGCATGAGGTTGGTGCTGGGGTGTTATAGTGATGGTGGTGGTAAACGGGGTTTTTAAGTGAGGGGTTTCAGGGAAAGGGAAGGGTTGGGGGTTTTTTTAAGTGATGGTGGGGGACAGGTTTTAAAACATGGGGGTTGGTGGGGGTGATTAAAAGGTAAAATTACAGGGGATGGTGGTGGTAAGGGAGGTGGTTAGGGTGATGGTTTTTGGTTTTGGGGGGGATGTTCAGTGATGGTGTGAGATGTTCAGTGGGGTGGGCAGGGGGAGAGGATTTTGGTTAAATTGGGGGGTTGGTGGGGTGAGGAGGGAAAAGGTTAAACAGTGATGGTGGTGGTGAGGAGGTTTTTGGAGGGGTTACGAGGTTTTTTTAACTGATGGGGGTGGGGGGACGGGTGTTTCATTTAATTGGGGGTACGGGGGTTAAAACAGTGATGGGGGTGGTGACGGGGTTTTTTTACAGGGGTGGTGGTGACGTTTTTGGTTACAGTGAGGGGAGTGACGAGGTGTTTTTTAAGTGATGGTGGAAGGACAAGGTTTTAAACAGGGGGGGGATGGGTTGGTAGGGGGACGAGGTTTTTACGGTGATGGGGGTAGTTTACAAAATTTGTAATTAAAGTGATGGGGAGTGACTGGGTTTTTAAAGGGTGGTGGGGTGACGAGGTTTTTGTAAGGGACGGGGGTTAAAGAAAGTTGTGGAGGGTTTTGGGGTGACGAGGTTTTAACAGTGATGGTGGTAGTGACGAGGTTTTTCCGTGGGGGTTTGGGACGTTTTTTGTTACAGTAAAGGTGGTAGTGCCAAAATTTACAGTGATGGTGGTGGAACGGGGTTTTTTGTTACGTATGGTGGTATTTGACGGGGTTTTTTAAAGTGATGGTGGGGGAACGAGGTGAAACAGTGTTTGGGGAGTGACGGGGTGTTAAAGTGAGGGTTTTTTGACAAAGGTTTTTGTTACAGTGATTTTTGGTGGTGAGAGGTGTTAAAGGGGAGGGGGTTTTTTGACGGGGGTTTTTGTTAAGTGTTGTGGGGGTGAGGGTGTTAATTTGGGGTGGGGGACGAGGGTTTTAAAAAGTGATGGGGGTTGCGAGGTTTTTCCCAGTGATGGTGGGGGGTGACAAAGGGGGTTTAAGGGGGTGGTAAACGAGGTGTTAAATTTGATGGTGGTGGTGACGAGGGGGGAAAAAGGATTTTGGGTAACAAAGGGTTTTAAAGTGATGGTGGTAGGAGGTGTTATGGGGGTGTTTTTGCAAAGGTTTTTCAGTGAGGTGGGTGACGGGGTTTTTAAAGTGTTTGGGTGTAGGAGGTGTTTAGGGGATGGTGGTGTACGAGGTGTTAGGGGTTGGGGGGGTTTTAAGTGAGGGTGGATGCGAGGTGTTTCAGGATTGTGGTGACGAGGGGGTTAGTGATAAAGGTGACAAATGTTTTTTTACAGTTCAAAGCCGAAAAATTTTCGGGCGGGAACTGCAAGAAAAAACGATAGGAGGGATAATAAAACCCTTTCCCAAAACAAGGGGGGGCCAAGCCCATGATGATTTTCTTCAAATCTTTTTTTCCCTCTTGGCAGGAATCGGCTGTACCCCCTAACTGACCGGGAGAGGGGTTCAAAGAATTTTTCACTGCACACATAATTCCCAATCCGGAAACCAAATTTTACGGGAATGTTAACCCCTTGATTTGTTTTCCCCCTGGACGCAGGCGAGAAGAACTTTAAAGTATACACTTAAAAATCCTGGGGGGGATTATTACCAAACTTACACACAAAATCACTCCTTTTAAAGCAAAATTCCGGGCAGAATACAATTTCCCCCCAATAAAGGTAGGGGCGCCACGGGGTACACGGAGAGACAACACAAAAAAGGTTTTTCCCGGGGCCCAAGACTGTTAAAAACTGCCTCCCAGCATACATAAGAGGGAAACCAACAGACCCCTGGCTGTCTTTAATAAGGGACTGGAAAAACAACCAAAAATCAGTCCTGACCCGCCGGGTGTGGTTACCTACGTCAGTTTTCTTTCGGCCCGCATAACCCCCTGGTTGAATTTTAACCCGATCCACCACGGGGTTGGTCGCGACCGAGCCGCGGGGGGTTGACCCCCCCCAAATTTCCCCCAAGGTAAAATTCAAGGGAAACAGTGATTTTTGTAGTGAAAGAAGTGGGTTTGTGATAGTAGTGAAGAGGTTTTTACGGTGAATTTGGGGGACGAGGTATTAAATGGAAAGGGTGAGGGTTTTTGTTTTCAGTTTTGGTGGTGGGACGAGGGGTTATGGGGTGGTGACGAGGTATTTGTTGCAGTGAAGGTGGTGGTGACAAGGTGTAATATGATGGTGGGGGTGACTAATGTTAAAATTTTATTTGGTATGACAGGCGTTACGTTGATGGGGGGGGTTTTTTTTTTTTTGACGAGGTGTTTCTGATGGGGGGGGTTTTATTAGGTGTTACTTTTTATTTGGTGGTGCGAGGTTTTTTTGTTTAAGTGGGGGGGTGGTTTGACGGGTGGGGGTTGGGGGTTTTGTTAAAAGTGTTGGTGGGGTGACGAGGTGTTCGTTTTGTGGGGGTGGGAATGACGAGGTTTTTACAACGAGGGTATGTCGTAATGTTACAGTGAAGGTAGTGTCGTGTGTTACAGTGAAGGGGAATTGAAGAGATGTTATGATGGTATGACCGATGTTACAGTGAAAGGGTTTTACTTTTTAAAATGATTTGGGGGTAGGGGACTAGGTGAAAGGGGAAATGACGAGATGTTACGTTGATGGTGAATAAATGAAAAGGGGGGTTTTAACCGGGGGAAAAGGGTTTTAGGACGAGGTTTTTAAAGGTGATGGGTGACGAGGTGTTCCCGGTTTTGGTATGAAAGTAGTGTTTGTGATGGGGGTAGTGGGCGAGGTTTACGGGATGGGGACAGGGTTTTAAAGCAGTCTAACATTTTAGTAAGTCAAACCAGTGAGCTGCAGTATAAACACTTCATCATACACAGTGACTTTTACTGTACTTGCGCAAACAGCGTAATGGGAAAACGGATTTAAAAACATTATTTCCCAAATTTTGGAAAAATTTTAAAAAAAAATGGGAAATTTTGTATAAATTGAAGCGCACCCGGGCCGCAGATTTTTTTTTTGATGTATGGTATACATGTATGCTAAGCAATTTTGTTTTATGTAAATTTTTTTTTTTCCCAAAGGGAAGATAGGGGTGTGTTTTCAAAAATGGGGGGCAAATGGGGTTTGGGGTTTTTAGGAGGGGTTGGGTCTTTCTGCAAATAGTGCCAGGGGGCCTGTTACACCAATTTCTGGGGCCAGGGGTGTGGCGGTCATTTTAGTGGGCCCGGGGGCCTGTGACCCCCCCTTGGGTTTGGGGCCAGGTGTGGGGGGCGGTCATTAAAGGCCAAGGGTGCCTGTTTAAAACCCTTTTTTGGTGCCAGGGGTGTGGCGGTCATTTTAGGCCAGGGTCCTGTGACAAACCCTTTTGGTGCCAGGGGTGTGGGGGGCATTATAGTTCCCCGGGGGCTTTTGACACCAAATTTTTTGGTACCAGGTGTGGGGGCGGTCATTATAGTGCCAGGGTGCCGTGGGCAAACCCTTATTTGGTGCCAAGGGGTGTGGGGGGTCAATTTTAAAAAAACCCGGGGGCCGTGACACCATTGGGTTTTTTGCCAAAGGGGTTTTGGCGGGGCCATTTTTAAAATGGGCCCGGGGGGTTCCCTTTTTACCCTATTTTGGTGCCAGGTGTGTGGCGGGGCCTTATAGTGCCAGGGGGGCCTTTTTGACACCATTTTTTTGGGGCCAGGTGTGTGGCGGTCCCTTATAAATGCCAGGGGGCCTGTACACCATTTTTGGTTTCCAGGGTTTTGGCCCGGGCATTATAGTGCCAGGGGGGCTTTGACCCATTAATTTGGGCCCCGGGGTGTGGCGGGGCCCCTTATAGGGGCCAGGGGGCCTGTGGGCACCAATTTTTTGGTGCCGGGGGTGTGGTGGTCATTATATGCCAGGGGCTTGTGCACCATTTTTTGGTAAACCCGTTGTTTTTCGGTCCCCTTAAAGGCCAGGGGGCCCGGACAAACCCTTTTTGGTGCCAAAGGGGTGTGGCGGCATTATAGAACCCAGGGTGCCTGTGGGCACCATTGTTGGTTTTTCCAGGGGGTGGCGGTCATTATAGTGCCAGGGTGCCTTTACCCCCAAATTTTTTTTGCCCCGGCGTTTTGGGGGGTCTTTTTAAAAGGGCCCGGGGGCCTGTGACCCATTTTTTGTACCAGGTGTGGCGGGCATTATAGGGGCCAGGGTGCCCGTGAAAACACCCTTTTTGTTGCCAAGCGTGTGGCGGTCATTATAGTGCCAGGGGCCTTGACACCATTGTTTTTTTTGCCAAAGGGGTGTGGCGGTCAATTTTAGTGCCAGGGTCCGTAAAACCATTGTTGGTACCAGTTGTGGGGGCCCTTATAGTGCCAGGGTGGCCTTTTACACCATTGTTGGGACCAGGTTTTTTGGGGTCATTTTAGTGCCAGGGTTCCCCGTGACAAACCCTTTTTGTTTCCCAGGCCCGGGGGGCGGGCTTTTTAGTGCCAAAGGGGGCCTGTGACACCCATTATTTGGGGCCAGGTGTGGGGCGGGGAATTTTAATTTCCGGGGGCCCTGTGACACCATTATTGGGGGCCAGGTTTTGGGGGCGGTCATTTTTTTTAGTGCCGGTTTCCCGTGACACCATTATTTTGGGGCCAGGTGGGGTGGCGGTAAAATTTTAGTGCCAGGGTGCCTGTGACACCAAATTTTTGGTGCCAGGTGTTGGGGCCAATATAAAATCCAAGGGGTTCCCCCTGACCCCATGTTAGTTCCAGGTGTTTGGTGGTGATTACAAGTTTTGACAGGATCTGCCCGCAAGCAGCAAAAAACCTAGTTGACCAGAAACCTTTCTTTTAACCGGGGAAAAGGTTTTTAAGGGTGGAATGTATATTATTGGGCCTTTGTTTTTGGGGGGAAAAAGGAAGTCCATGTCAAAAGGGCCCGGGAGAGAAAACCAAAATCCCAAAAACCCCCAGGAAGTCCGTGTTACACGCCAAGGGGAAATCCAAATTTTCACACCGGGAGAGTCCATGAAAAACGCCAGGAGGTCCCTTTTCACACCAGGAGAGGGCCAAGTACACGCCCGGAGATCCCTGTAAACACCAGGGGAAGTCCGGTACACACCCGGAAGTCCATGTTTCACGCCAAGGGGAGTCCATGTACACACCAGGAAGTCCATGTACAAAGGCCCGGAAGTCCCCTTACACACCAGGAAGTCCCCTGAAAACACCAGGGGGAGTCCAGGGACACCCAGGAAAAGTCCGTGTACACCAAAAGGGGAGTCCCCTGTACACAACAGGAGAGGCCATGTACACAGGGGAAAACCGGGAAAGCCAGGGGGAGTCCCCGGGAAAACACCAAAAGGGGAGTCTTCCTGTGGGTTTTTCCCTGTTAATCCCAAACCCTATACCCCGAAATTTAACCCGGCCCCTTGGTGATAATGACAGGGCCCCATAAAAAACCACAACCCCCCCTGACAGTCAAATGGCTTTTAAAAAATTTTTCATTCCTTCACGAAACAGTCCCGGGGTCAGTTTTAAAAACCCCCCTATAAATGTGGGAGGACGTTTTTAAAAATTTTTTATCTCTCGCCTACTTTTTCCCAAGGGGTTAAAAGATCAAGGGAAATTTAAAAGGGCAAAAGTAATTTAGGCTTGAAAATGGGGAAACAGTGGGGAGCATGAAGGTTTTTTGACAAAATTTCCCCCCCCCGTTGTATTTTTCTTTCCTTGAAACCCGGGAAAGTTAGTGTACACACTTTGGGGTGGTTACTAAAACAAAATATTTCCCCACCCTAAAAAGAAGAAACATTTTACACGTTTCGGTCCCGACTTGGGACCATCATTGTTCCAATTACGAAATTGTGACTTTAAAATTTTTTTTAGGCCCGTCCCTTGTTTCAAAAAGGAAAGGGCCCTTTTAAACAGTGTAAAGGATGCACAAAAAACACTAGGAGGAGGAAATTTTGTGGGGAGCGGGGTTGGGCCCCGGGGGATGGGGGTACTTTTGATAACCCTTTTAAAAGTTTCCCAGAATTTTTCTACTCCCGGGGGGCCCGGGCCATGGTCCAGGCCTCCCGGGGCTTGCCTGATCAACCAAGCTGGTTTTCTGGGTGGGGGCCCGTGGCCACATATTTCCCTCACACCAGGTTGTCTGGCACCCGGGGAAGATACTTGTCCCAATTTTTTTTTCTACAATTTTTTTTCCAAACAGAAATTTGTATCTTTTGGTGGGAAAAGGGGATGGTAGTGGTCAAAGGTAAAAGGAGGGATGGTAATAGTATTGATGGTAATGGTGTTGAAGGGGAAAAGTGGGGATAACATTTGGGGATGATAATAGGGAGATAATAGTGGTGATTTTAAATTTTGGGTGGTGATAAATTAGGAAAGGGGGAAAAATAATATTGGGGGAAGGTTTAAAGGGGGGGTGATGTTAATGGGGTGATGATAATGGGGGATGCCCAGTCTTTCCCCCCCTCCCAGGGGTTTATGCCCACCATCCCTGGGTTTGGGAAATTTTTGGGGGCATAGTGGTTATGGGGGTGGTAGATTTTTTTAAAAATAAAATTTAAAAAGTTTAACCAAATTACAAGGAAGCTTTACTGATGAAAAATTTTTTTGGGTTACTTGTAACACAAAGTTTGGGGAGAAACCCCCAGGAGGAAAAGTTGAGGGTGTTTAATGAATTTAAAGGGGTGAATGTTTGGGGGTGAAAGTTGAAGGGGTAAATGTTTAGGTTTGGAAAGTTGGGGGTGTGAATGTTGTGTGAATTTTGAAGTGTAAAAGTTGAGGGGTGGAAAGTTTAGGTTTTGAAAAGTTTTGGGGGAAAGTTTAAGTGTAAATGTTGAAGGGGTTTTAAAGTTGAGGGTGAATTTGGGGTGAATGTTTTTGTGTTAAAAGTTGGGGGTGTGGAAAAATTTAAGGGGTGAATGTTGGGGTGAATGTTGAAGTGAAATGTTTGAGGTGTGGATGTTTGGGGTGTTAATGTTTGGGGTGAATGTTTAAGGGGGAAAAGTTGAGGTGGGGGAAAGTTGACGTGTGAATTTGAGGGTGGATAAAAGTTGGGGTGAATGTTAAGTGTAAAAGTTGAGGGGTGAAAGTTTAAAAATTTTGAATTTGGGGGGGAAAGTTGAAGTGAAATGTTGGGTGTTGGGAAAGTTTAGTGTGAAAGGGTTTAGTTTTGAATGTTTGAGGTGTGAAAAGTTTGAGGTGTTAATGTTAGGGGTGAATGTTGAGGGGGAATGTTGACGTGTGAATTTAAGAGGGGTTTAAAGTTGAGGGTAAAAGTTGAGGTGTGAATGTTTTAGGGGTGAATGTTGATGTGAATTTTGAGGGGTGAATGTTTTAAGGGGTGAATGTTGACGGTTTAATTTTGAGGGGTGAATGTTGAGGGGGAATGTTGAGGTTTTGAATGTTTGAAGGGGGGTGAATTGGGGGAAGTGTGAATGTTGACGTTGAATGTTAGGTTTTGATTTGAGGGGTGAATGTTGAGGTGTAAAGTTGAGGTGTGAATGTTGAGGTGTGAATGTTGAGGTGTGAATGTTGACGTGTGAATGTTGACGTGTGAATGTTGAGGTGTGAATGTTGAGGTGTGAATGTTGAGGTGTGGATGTTGGGAAATTTGATGTTGAGTGTGGATGTTGAGGTGTGAATGTTGAGGTGTGAATGTTTGAGTGTGGAATGTTGAGGTGTGAATTTGAGGTGTGAATGTTGAGGTGTGTTGAATGTTGGGTGTGAAGATGTTGATGTGTGGTGTTGAAGGTGTTGAGGTGTGATGTTGAGGTGTAAGTTGAGTTGATTGAGGTGTGGAATGTTGAGAGTGTGAAGTGAGGTGTGAATGTGAGGTGAATGTTGAGTGTGAATGTTGAGTGTGAATGTGTTGAGGTGTGAATGTTGAGGTGTGATGTTGAGTGAGTGGATGTTGAGTGTTGGGTGAATGTTGAGTGTGATGTTGAGGTGTGAATGTTGAGGTGTGAATGTTAGTGTAGATGTTAGTGAGAGTGTGAATGTGAGTGTGGATGAAGTGTGAATTGAGGTAGTTGAGTGTGATGTGAATGGTGAGGTTGAGGATTATGGTATATTCGAGTGTAAGTAGTTCCATAATCGTTGATGTGAGGTGTGATATGTGATGTTATGTGATGATTTGATGTCGATATATCGTGAAGTTATTCCATAAGCTTGAGTCGAATCTTAAGTAATGTTAGAATTTGAGGATCCGTGATGTTAGTAAGTCTATATCAAAGTTATATCATAATCTATATCAGTAATTATTTGATATTAATTCTGAATCGGTTATCAAAGCTTATTCATAAGTTTAGTAATTTAGAAGTTGATAATCTTGAATTCATGTGAGCGAATCGTTAATCCATATTGATTTTGATTGAATGTATTTCAAAGCTTAATGCATTTAGTATGTAGGTGTATATTAATCTAATCATAATCTTATAGGCATGAATATGTGACATGAATGTTAGTTAATATTATAATCTTAATTCATGAATCTATATTCCATGAATTTATAGCATATCTATGTTCATAATCTTAATTGATTGAATTTAGGTTCTGAATTTAGTTCATAATCTTATAAGTAATTAGATCCTAATCTTGAATTCATGAATCTTATTCCAATGTTATGTCATAATCTTATATCATAATCTTATCTAATCTTAGTTGAATTAGGTTCCATTTAGTGTGAATATTATGTAATCCTTTGTCGTGATCATAATTATTTCATAATTTTATCCAGTAATTTATTGAATTTACATAACTATATCCATAACTTAGTCCATAATCTATATTCAAATTTATCCATATCTTAAGTTTAATTTAGTAATTTGATGTAAATTTACTATAATCTGTATTTGCATAATCTTATAGGTCCAATCTTGTAATCATAACTTATCATAGTCTTATTAACTTAATTAATCCATATCATATTATTTATTTCAGTAATCTTTAGTCGAATCTTGAGTTGATTAGTTATATGGTTGATGTGAATTTTAGTGTGAATGCAGTGTATTTCAATTAGCTTATCATAATTTGAGTTATAAATCTTATATGTCATTAATCATTCTAATCCTAATTTGGGTTGAATTTAGTTAAGTCATTCATAACGAGTTATATAATTTAGTATGTAACTTATATCCAAATCCTATATCCATAATCTGATTGAGTGTAATTTAGTTGAATCCAGTGAGTAGTGTTTATCCATAATCTATATCATAATGTATATTCATAATCGTTGAATATGATTCGTTATTTGAGTTGAATTTAGTATATTGTATGATAGTGAATTTCAGGATATTGACTAATTAGATCATAATGTATGATCCATAATCTGATTCATAATCTATTCATAATCTTATTAATGCTATATGATTATTGTATATGTTAGGTTAAGTTAGATCTGATGATAATCTATGTGAATGCTGTTAGGTTGAATTCGATTAATGTCATATTTGATGTCGAATCTAATGAGTGAATATGTGTAGATAATGTGAGTTATGTGAGATTTATTGAATGTGATGATCATGGAATCTTGATTATTATTAATTTAGTGATTCATGAATCTTTGATAAATGTTGATGTAAGTGTATATTCAAATTTGATATCTAGACCTAGATCTTGAGGTGTGAATTAAGTTATATCTACTTTATTAGTTATATTAGTTGAATGTAGTGTGGATAATCTATATCTAATCTATTGATAAATTTGAATTATTTGATTCCATGTATTTCTAATCGTTGAGTGATGTGTGAATTGGTGGAATTCGATATCGATAGTGAAGTTAGTCGATTTAGTCTGTAATTTAGTTGATATCATAATCGTTATTTGAAGTCTAATTCATTCTGAATATATATTTATCCTATTTAATAATTTATTATAATTTATTGATGTTAGTTGAAGTTAATTAATATAATTAAGTGAATGTATGTCTATTTAAGTATTATATAGTTGAATCTAATTGAATTAATTGATCATTATCTGATATTGAGTTATTGAGTAATCTGAGTATTTAGTTGAATGCTAAGTTAATATTCATAATCTTATATTATTGGATCTATTATAGTGAAGGTGTAATAATGCTTATATCTAATGTATGTCCATATTTTATGTAATCTATATTCATAGTTATTTATAATCTAATTCATATTTATAGTCCATGATTTATATGAATTATACGTAACTATATCTATCCGTAATTCAATGTATATTCAGTAATCTTATATCCAATTATTCAATCGTAATTTAGTAGTGATATTAAATCTTATATTATTATTTCATTAATCTTATATGATAATCTAGTCCATAATTTAATCAGTATTCAGATCTGCATAATTTATATCAACTTTTATGAATTAGTTAATTTATATCATAATCGTATTCATAATTATGTCATAATCGTATAGTTCAGTAATTTCAGGTTAATTAGCTTTATGTATGAATTTAATCTAATCTTAATGTAATCTTATATCATATGTTAAAGCTAATTGAATCTTAATGTGATCTTAACTTATATTCAAATTTATGATCAGAATCGTATATCTAATCTTATATCAGTAATGTATATAAATCTTATTAGTTAATTTAGTAATCTTATATCGAATGCTTATATTTGATCTTAATCTAATGATTGTCTGTCTTAGTTCAATTTGTTTGCATAATTGATGTGATATAGTTGAATTTAATTAGTATCATAATCTTGATATTAATCGTTATATGCGATAATTTATAATTATGATTTAATCTTATATAAGCTTATCTAATCTTAGTTTATTTAGTATTAATGTATTAGTGAGTGATCCATAATCGTTTATTGATATTTAATAAGTTCGATTAATCTTATAGGTAATCTTATATTAATCTTTATCATATTATAGTCCATAATCGTAGTAGTGAAATGTAATTGATAATTAGATTATATGTGTATATCGTGTTGTATTCATAGTTTTATTTATATTAATTGATTATTAATGTTAGTTATTATAATTATGTTAGATAATCTAAGGTCAATCTATTTCATAATCTGTATGTTAGTAGTGATTAATCTAATTGTTTATATTTAAGTGCTATATCCATAATCTATATCATAATCCTATTCATAATCTATTCAGTATTATATGTCTATGTTGCATAATCTTATATCCATAGATTATATCAAATCTTATATCATGAATTATATCCATAAGCTTGTATCATAATCTATTTTATCTAAATCTTAGTTATCTAATCTTATATCCATAATCCTATAATCCATAATCTTAATTCATAATCTATCCATAAGTTTTATCTGATCTATAATCATAAATGTTATATCCATAATCTATATTAATATCATTTAATCAATCCTATTATCCATATCTTAATTCAAATCTTACCATATTTGTCCATAGTCTATGAATTTTAGTTTAATATAATCTAATCTAGTTGTATTATATCATATTCCAGTAATTGAGTATCTAAGCTCTTAATCATAATGTACTGAATCTTGTATCCAATCTTATCATATCCTACCCCATAATCCTATATCCAATCTTATATCATAATCTTATTATAATTATCTAATCTATCCATATTATTAATTCATAACTAATCCATAAGTCTATATTCTAATTATCCATACTTATTAATATTATATTATCATATCCTATACAAATGCTTATACCAATCTTATATCATATGTTGATCCATATCTATATCAAATCTATATCCTAAAGTCTTTATCATAATCCTAATCCAGAATTTACCATAATCTTAATCATAATTATATATCATCAATGTCAGTAATTCATATCATAACCTTAACTATAAATACCAAATTTATTAATATATTCGCTAATCTATAGCATAATTATTCCAATTGATATTCATCTATCAAACGTAACCATGAATCTTATTTAATCTAGACAGTGGAACTACTCATAATTTATCCAAATACATGTCACTTAAGTATGATCCTATCCAAACTATACCATTAAGTTATTCACAAACAAATCCAGTGAATTTATACATAATTAACTTTGAATCAAACATGAATTTACACTATGTAAGTCCAAACTTAACAAATAGTCCTCAGTTAATCTAATCAAAAATCTAACCTGAATATTATATCCATAGATCTAGATCCCCTAATATTCCATAATCTTATTCGTAATCTATCATAATCTATGTCATAATGTAATTCGATATTATCTTAGCTGCCTAAATTTTTATTATTACTATATCCTAGGAATCATAATCTGTATCAATTTAACATAATCAATCCTAGGGTTTACATAATGAATGAATTGATGATCATAACGAATAATATGGTTCATTCTATTAATCCTAAGTTCCTAACTCTATTTGGATTCATTCACCCCTAAATGGAATCCATCAATGCCTTTCTGACAAGTCTTATTGAGTAATTATGAATCATGCATCATGAATCATTAAGTATTATCCCTTATTACTGAACATCATGACATCTTATAAATTTACTATTTTTAATACATTAAATTAAATTGAAGATAATCTATATCAGTGTATGTTAATACACGTAGGTATTGTTTATAATCCAGTTGCTGGTATGGATCCAAATATCACCAAATATGCGTGTGCCACTTAAAATTGTTTGGTCGACATACTTCCCCATCCTAGGTTGTAGTATACCTAAGATAAAACTGATTAATATAACAACTCCTAGGCTGATACAAATTGAATTCTGTACAAACGATTACAGTGCACAAATCAGCTTACGAGTTACATCACCAGATCCTAGTATCAATAAAGATATCAAAATTGGCACTACCTGCTTAGATCAATACCTATTCTCGTACTGATACCACCTAAGACAGTGGAGGGGCAACTGATTATAATGGAGGTACCAAACAGATACCATGAAACCCTCTCGTGTTGGCATCCACACCACAACCATATACAGGCTGTTATGGAGTGATAACAGAAACCATGATCAGCATCATAGTGGTGTCTGAGTATCCACAAAGACATATATACAGCTCTCTGTAATGTTGGAGTGCCACACAGCCCGAAATGTATACGAGCTGTCGTACTGTTGGATCCAAACAACTGATATCAGCTTCTCAGTGTTTTGATGCCTACAACTAACCATGAACAGATACTCTGTTTAGTGGAGTCCAACAACAACCAGATACAGCCATCTCGTTGTTGGAGGTGACAACAAACATGATACAGCCTCGTTGTTGGAGTGCCACACACAACCTGATACAGCTCTCGTTGTTGGAGTGACACCACAATTTTTGAAACACCCTTCGTTGTTGGAGTGCCACACACAACCATGATACAGCTCTCGTTGTTGGAGTGCCACACACAACCATGATACAGCTCTCGTTGTTGGAGTGCCACACACAACCATGATACAGCTCTCGTTGTTGGAGTGCCACACACAACCATGATACAGCTCTCGTTGTTGGAGTGCCACACACAACCATGATACAGCTCTCGTTGTTGGAGTGCCACACAGAACCATGATACAGCTCTCGTTGTTGGAGTGCCACACAGAACCATGATACATCTCTCGTTGTTGGAGTGCCACACAGAACCATGATACATCTCTCGTTGTTGGAGTGCCACACAGAGCCATGGTACAGCTCTCATTGTTGGAGTGCCACATAGAACCATGGTGCAGCTCTCGTTGGAGTGCCACACAAAGCAATGGTACGGCTCTCGTTGCTGGAGTGCCACACAGAGCCATGGTACAGCTCTCGTTGGAGTGCCACACTGTTACAAGAAACGCGATTCTAAAAGCTTAGAGATTTCCAGTGAATACTAGAAAGGACTGCCCTTCTAGCATCCAGCCTGTTACTGGGTTTTCGTAACAAGTAGTCAGTATCCTTGTCCAATTATCCATTAGAATTCAGTATGATTCAATAGTGCTTCAGGATTACAATTGGTAGGCTACTAACTAGAGAAATTAAAATTTAATAAATTTATTAAGTCTAGAGGTATATTATCAAATTAAATTAAATTAAATTAATCACAGTAATCAACATAATATCACTTCTCTCGAGTACAATATTATTGTGCTGAAAGCACATATCACATTTATAATTCTTAAGTACCGTCTGGTACATCAACATTTAATAAGATATTACAAATATGTACAAGTAAGTGTGTATGTGTGTAAGTGCTCTAAGTAGTTCGCTATGTCTCAAGACTCGACTAGACTTAAACAAGTGACTGACCAAGTCCTCAAATAAACTAACTTCTTAACCAACTGGCAGTCAGAACAGTCTGCTTGAACAATAAAAAGAATGCTAATCCCAATAGCAATATAACAAGCAACTGCGAGACAGAGCCATGATGCTGTTCTCGTTGATGGAGTGCCAAACAGAACCATGGTTCTCTCGGAGTGCCAGACAGAGCCATGATCCTGCTCTCGTTGATGGAGTGCCACACAATCATGGTTCTGCTCTCGTTGGATTGCCAGGCAGAGCCATGATCCTGCTCTTGTTGGAGTGCCACACAGTCATGGTGCTGCTCTCGGAGTGCCACACAGAGCCATCATGCTCTCGTTGGAGTGCCACACAGAGCCACAATGCTGCTCTCGTTGATGGAGTGCCACAGAGAGCCATGGTGCAGCTCTCGTTGTTGGAGTGCCACACACAGCCATGGTGCTGCTCTCGTTGCAGTGCCACACAGAGCCATGGTGCTGCTCTCGTTGGAGTACCACACAGAGCCATGGTGCTGCTCTCGTTGGAGTGCCACAAGAAGCCATGGTGCTGCTGTCATTGGAGTGCCACACAGAGCCATGGTGCTGCTCTCTTTGGAGTGCCACACAGCCATGGTGCTGCTCTCGTTGCAGTGCCTCTCAGAACCATGGTGCTGCTCTCGTTCGAGTACCACACAGAGCCATGGTGCTGCTCTCGTTGCAGTGCCACACACAGCCATGGTGCTGCTCTCGTTGGAGTGCCGCACAGAGCCATGGTGCTGCTCTCGTTGGAGTGCCACACAGAGCCATGGTGCTGCTCTCTTTGGAGTGCAACACAGAGCCATGGTGCTGCTCTCGTTGCAGTGCCTCACAGAACCATGGTGCTGCTCTCGTTGCAGTGCCTCACAGAACCATGGTGCTGCTCTCGTTGGAGTGCCACACACAGCCATGGTGCTACTCTCTTTGATGGAGTGCCACACAGAGCCATGGTGGTGGTGCTACCCGGGCCTCGCTGAACTACACTGATGGACTGCCCGAGGGGTCACTATGCACCTCCCAAGTTCTTAAACCTCACATCGTAACTTTTGGAAAGATGTGAGACATTTTACACTGCAACAAATTTATTTAGCAGTAGCACGAATTTCAAGATTTTTTTTATTAAAGCGATTCTGTGTGTGTGTGTGTGTGTGTGTGTGTGTGTGTTGTGTGTGTGTGTGTGTGTGTGTGTGTGTGCGTGTGTGTGTGCGCGTGTGTGTGCGCGTGTGCGCGTGTGTGCGCGTGTGCGCGCGCGTGTGTGTGTGTGGTGTGTGTGTGTGTGTGTGTGTGTTTTGTGTGTGTGTGTGTGTGTGTGTGTGTGTCGCGCGTGTGTGTGTGTGTGTGCGTGTGTGCGTGTGTTTCACGTGAAATAATGTGTATGCCAGCATTAAACTATGCACTGAACTGTGGAACCTAACAAAACTTTGGTAAATTTATGAATATAATATATCTGGATCCTGGCCAACCTCTTTAATTAGGTAGTATTGTTTAGCAATTAAAGTGGGGTGTCTTAATTCTAGTAAAGGGCTCTTGATCCAAGAAATTGGTGCTGTTCTTCCCTCGTGATGTTGCTTCAGCCCTGTCATTCACTTGAGATGGAATGTGTGTAGTATGTGATTCAATAAAATGGTAGGTATCTGTTGACTCAGGAAGGAATCTCAGCCAACGAGGTGGCTGGAGTCGGATGTTCTTGCCACACCTATATTTCAGAAGGTGGTGTCAGTGCTGAGGGTCTTGGTGGACCACTCTGCTGTAAGTGTATTGTACCAGTACAGTTCTGTATTTCCTCACTTTTTATAGTTCAGCAATAAATCACTGTACTTTTATAGTGTGTATCCTTGTCCCAGAAAAGTATCTCTGGTGAATATAGTGACTGCTGCTTGATAGTGTATATTATGAGCAGCACGTGTTCTCCAGAACTCAGTCGTAGCGATTAAATGGAGATTGAGCTTTACTTAGTGTCTATCAGGAGATGAAGAAGGATGTAACACCCCCTGATGTGACTTCCTCGGATCAAAGATGATTGTCTTTCGTCCCCAGGAGCTTTTTGTTCCCAGTGGGTATAATCGTTCCTCGTGAATAATAATAAATAATAATAATATAATAATAATATAATAATAATAATAATATAATATAATAATAATAATAATAATGAGAGTTAGCTCTGTGAGTGATAAGAGGCGTGTGAGCCAAGAGTTCCTCCCTCAGCTGCGCATCATTCACAACACTGCTAAAAATTGGAACATGAGAAAGTTGAGAGTTTCTTTTTATCATCATCTCGCAGTCATTGTTCTCTTCCTCCTGCGCCTCTCGCCTTCTACTTCCCAGCATCGCTTTCAAAAAAAAAAAACTGTTGTTGCTAGTCAGCCGTACGGTCGACTGCGTGCAGCAATCACCAACAGCATTATTGATCAGGGCATCAACCAGGGAAGCGGTGATCCCACATAACTGACTCGGTAACTTACAGAAAAGCATCCCATACCCCTTCACACGTTCTCCCCAATTTCATGCATCCCCCCCCCCCCCCGTGTTCTTTCACTAGCCATCTGTTTCTCATATAAACATGGAACATACTTGAGGTCCAGCATTTACTCACTGCCTTAACAGTTTCATAAAATGAAAGATGTGGTAGGAAATGTAAAGCAGATCCAGTGAAAAGCAGGAGCGCCGTGACCAAGACTGCAACCTGCTACCTGAAAATATTAAAAACATTTCTGAAACGAGTGTAGAATTTCTTGAGAAGAAACTGGATCACTACCTCGTAAGTGAAATAACTGCCTTAATTTTCAAGGGGACTATGAGTTTTCAACTCCTTCCCTTTATACACAAATGAAATTGTTTTAAAACTCTTGCTCTTTTCAAGAAGAAACTTAAATAAATTCCTCAAGTCACTTCCTGATCAGCCTTGCTGTGGTGCATACGTTGGACTACTTGCGGCTAGAATCACACTTGTTCTGGGACCTGGGGGACAGATCCCCGGAAATGTGCACAGGTAAGTGCTAGATCAGGCAGGCTGTGAATACTATGGGGGCCAGTGGGCCGCTAACAGTAACAGTGTAATTGAATAGACAATCAACAATGAATCCTGTCCATATCCTGAGCTGCCAGCGTAGAAAACCCCTTGAAACACACAACTGATAAAAAATCTTCCTCAGGCCAAGTTGTTGGCCGCAGCTTGTCATTCCCCAAGCTTGTGTTCTTACTCACCTTATCCTTCGTAGATTCCTCTATCTACCATCAGACTACCCGTTCTTGTATTGCTCCAGCACCCCTCCTTTTTTGTCGCTCTCTTTGACAAATGTCTGCTGCTTCCTCCTGTGGCTACTCTGCATGAATGCTGCTGATGCTGACTTGTGCTTGTGATGATTAAGTTGGTCTGATGCTCCTGCTAGTGGTGGTGCTGATCTGCTGCTTGCGGTGCTGATAGTGGTGCTGAAGCTGGTGTGTTGTTGCTGGTGCTACTGCTGATCTCTGTTGATGTTAGTGTTTTTGTTGCTGCTCATTGGTTGATGGTAGTGTGCTCCTGCTGAACCGGTTAATGTTTTTGCTGCTTTCCCTGTGTTGACTGTAGCGATGATCATGACGTTACTGCTGCTGCTGTTGCTTCTGCTGCTGCTAAATCTTCGGCTTAGTAAATCTGTCGCTGCTGCTTTCCGGGGATTTCTGATGTCCCTGTTGCCCCGTTGCTTCTGTTGTACCTGACTCTTTTGTGACTTTCTGTTGATATTCTGCTGCTATAAATATTTTATCATGTTATTAATTATACTGGTGCTTTAAAAGAGATAATTCAGTAAGCGTAAAAGGCCCAAGACTGTTCAACATCTTCCGTTCATACGGAAGGGGAATTACCAGCAGACCCTGACTGTCTTCAAGAGGGCAACGGATAAGTACCTCAAGTTAGTTCCTGATCTCCAGAACAATTTTTGCCTAGGCTGGACTGGCGTGCGGCTAGAATCAGTCTAATTGGCGGCCTGGTTGGGACCAGCCGCGCTTCCAGTGATCCCTGGAATTGTTTACAGGTAAATTAGAGGTATCTAAATTTTTAATGCTGCTGACGCTGCTAATGTTGTTTAGTTGCTTTTAACGGTGATTGTGGAGCTGTAAATGTTAATGTTGCTGCCTGTGGTGTTGCTGCCTTTGCTGTTGTTGCCCTTTAGTGTTGCTGTCTTTAGTGTTATTACCTTTGTTTTTGGTATTGCTGCCTTTAATGCTGATTGTGGTGTTTAGATATACTTAGTGTTAATAATGCTATTTTGTTCTTATCTTTTGTTTGCAGCGCTGCTGACCGTGGCACTGATAATGCTGCTGTAGCAACTGTACTAAGTGACACGATCCTGGTGGTGGTGGTGGTGGTGGTGGTGGTGCTCTTGGTGGTGGTGGTGGTGCTGGAACTGGGTGTGCTGCTGATCCTCGTGTTGTTGTTGCATGTGTTGCTGTGAAAGTCATGTTTGCTATTTTTTGTGTGTGTAACGCGTTGTGTTTTGTTTTATGTTACTGAATACTAATGTTGGTGATGCCGTTGCTGCCGTGTACCATCGTTGTGGAGACCTGCCACTGCTGCTGCTGCCGCCACCCTGATGCTGTTATTGCTGCTGCTGGGCTACGGCTAGCACTGCTTCTGCTGCCTGATCAACCAGGCTGTGATGGCTATGTGGACCAGTGGGCCGCCAACAGCAATAGCCTGGATAATCAGTCAAGAATCAGAAAATATTGGCCCCGGGCCGAGTAGCCGGAGTAGGAAGACTCGTTAAACCGGTCACAAGTCTGCTGAAACTGCTGCGGCTGTTGCTGCTGCGTCTGTTGCTGCGTCGTCTGCTGCTGCTGCTGCTGCTGCCGCCACAACAATGGCAACGGAAATGAATTGTTCTCGAGATTACTGTTCAGGTGTTGTTGATTGCTGATGAGCTGACGTTGTTGACAGTACGAGTGATCGCTGCCTTGGTTATACCAGTGGCTCGCTGTAGTTAAGCACGCAAGCTAAATCCATTGCTGTGAAGCTGTATCACGTTACTTGAGAGAGCTGTGACCTAGTTGTTAACACCTGTATCTTACGTTATTTTAAAAGATTTGTGACGTAGCTGTTACTCAACTGACTCAGTTTTCAGCAAGCCGCTAACCAGACTGAGAGTCGAAGATCAAAATGAATTTTTTATGAGAGAGCCACAAAATTTAGTTAACACAAGCCTATCCGATGTTATCCTGACGCCAAATGACTTCGAACAGGCGATAAATGACATGTCCATGCACTCTGCCCCAGGGCCAGACTCATGGAACTCCGTGTTCATCAAGAACTGCAAGAAGCCCCTATCACGAGCCTTTTCCATCCTATGGAGAGGGAGCATGGACACGGGGGTCGTCCCACAGTTACTAAAAACAACAGACATAGCCCCACTCCACAAAGGGGGCAGTAAAGCAACAGCCAAGAACTACAGACCGATAGCACTAACATCCCATATCATAAAGATCTTTGAAAGAGTCCTAAGAAGCAAGATCACCACCCATCTAGAAACCCATCAGTTACACAACCCAGGGCAACATGGGTTTAGAACAGGTCGCTCCTGTCTGTCTCAACTATTGGACCACTACGACAAGGTCCTAAATGCACTAGAAGATAAAAAGAATGCAGATGTAATATATACAGACTTTGCAAAAGCCTTCGACAAGTGTGACCATGGCGTAATAGCGCACAAAATGCGTGCTAAAGGAATAACAGGAAAAGTCGGTCGATGGATCTATAATTTCCTCACTAACAGAACACAGAGTAGTCGTCAACAGAGTAAAGTCCGAGGCAGCTACGGTGAAAAGCTCTGTTCCACAAGGCACAGTACTCGCTCCCATCTTGTTCCTCATCCTCATATCCGACATAGACAAGGATGTCAGCCACAGCACCGTGTCTTCCTTTGCAGATGACACCCGAATCTGCATGACAGTGTCTTCCATTGCAGACACTGCAAGGCTCCAGGCGGACATCAACCGAATCTTTCAGTGGGCTGCAGAAAACAATATGAAGTTCAACGATGAGAAATTTCAATTACTCAGATATGGTAAACACGAGGAAATTAAATCTTCATCAGAGTACAAAACAAATTCTAGCCACAAAATAGAGCGAAACACCAACGTCAAAGACCTGGGAGTGATCATGTCGGAGGATGTCACCTTCAAGGACCATAACATTGTATCAATCGCATCTGCTAGAAAAATGACAGGATGGATAATGAGAACCTTCAAAACTAGGGAGGCCAAGCCCATGATGACACTCTTCAGGTCACTTGTTCTATCTAGGCTGGAATATTGCTGCACACTAACAGCACCTTTCAAGGCAGGTGAAATTGCTGACCTAGAAAATGTACAGAGAACCTTCACGGCGCGCATAACGGAGATAAAACACCTCAATTACTGGGAGCGCTTGAGGTTCCTAAAACTGTATTCCCTGGAACGCAGGCGGGAGAGATACATGATGATATACACCTGGAAAATCCTATAGGGACTAGTACCGAGCTTGCACACGAAAATCACTCACTACGAAAGCAAAAGACTTGGCAGACGATGCAACATCCCCCCAATGAAAAGCAGGGGTGTCACTAGCACGTTAAGAGACCATACAATAAGTGTCAGGGGCCCGAGACTGTTCAACTGCCTCCCAGCATACATAAGGGGGATTACCAACAGACCCCTGGCAGTCTTCAAGCTGGCACTGGACAAGCACCACAGCCGGGCTGTGGCTCGTACGTTGGTTTGCGTGCAGCCAGCAGCAACAGCCTGGTTGATCAGGCTCTGATCCACCAGGAGGCCTGGTCACAGACCGGGCCGCGGGGGCGTTGACCCCCGGAACTCTCTCCGGGTAAACTCCAGGTATCTGTATCAAGTTATATAAGGAGAGCTGTAACGTAGCTGCTAGTAGCTGTCTTATCCACAACATCAACGCTCTACACAGCGAAACGTTACAGTAAAAGCTTATTCTGCGTCTTGAGTCTTTATCTTAAGATTGTGTGCGAGTGGTCTAGGAGGAGACCAGATCTTTAGTCCCTTGGAGTGTGTAAACAGCTCTTGGAGGCCACACCTTGTTACACTGTTCACGTCATTCTGGTGTGCTAAGGGAGTTCTTTTCAGCCATTGTGGAGGATCTACATGTGGTGATGCAACCTGTTATCAGACAGAGATAAATCATGGAAGAGTATCATCCATTGCAGACGATATTAGAATCTGTATGAGTGTGACATCTGTTGTCAGCAGAGCAAACCTTCAGGGTGACTACACTATAATGTTCAGTAAGGACAAGTTTCAGTCCTCACAGAACATTATAGCTCTATGGGGACTGAACTATACAGAGTAACGGAACATTTAGTTGCTCTGTATAGAGAGAATAAGAAAATAAAATCTAGAACGAATTATAAAGAAAAACTCGAATTACTCAACATAAAACTAATTTGAAAGAGACAAAAAGAAAAGCACAATAGGAGAACAATAAGCACAAAAAGAGAACATTGTGTCAACATCCGTAGTCTCAGACTTATCATCTTTTCAGAAGATATGAGAAACATTGCTCATTTCACTAGTAATACCCTCATCAAGGTCATTGATATATATTATAAACAACAACGGGCCCAAGACTGATCCCTGTGGAACCCATCTTGTTACAGATCCCCACTCGGATTTAACCCCATTTATGGACACTCTCTGCTTCCTGTCTGTGAGCCATGACTCGATCCACGAGAGCACTTTTTCCCCAATGCCATGAGCTGCCACTTTCTTTAACAGTCTTTGGTGCGGAACTCTATCAAAAGCCTTACTAAAATCTAAGTAAATAATATCAAATTCTTTATCGTGATCAACAGCATCAAAAGCTTTACTGAAGAAAGTTAATAAATTAGACAAGAACGGCCTCTCATGAATCCATACTGAGTGTCATTAATCAAGCTATGCTTATCGAGATGGCTTCTTATAATCTCAGCTATAATTGACTCTAGTAATTTGCCTACAATTGAGGTCAGGCTGATTGGGCGGTAATTTGACGGTAACGACTTGTCCCCTGTTTTAAAAATAGGAATTACATTAGCCATCTTCCACATATCAGACACTACACCTGTTTGAAGAGATAAATTAAAAATATTAGTTAATGGTTCACAGACTTCCATTTTGCATTCCTTAAGAACCCTTGAAAAAACCTCATCAGGACCCGGTGACTTATTTTGCTTCAGTCTGTCTATCTGCTTCACAACCATTTCACTAGTGACTGTGATGTTACATAATTTATTTTCTTCTGGCCCACTATAAAAATTAATTACTGGAATATTGTTAGTGTCTTCCTGTGTAAAAACCGAGAGAAAATAATTATTTAAAATCGAGCACATTTCATTCTCTTTGTCAGTAAGGTGCCCATAGTTATTTTTAAGGGGACCTATCTTATCTCTGACTTTTGTTCTATAGACCTGGAAAAAACTTTTTGGGTTAGTTTTCGAATCCCTAGCACTTTAATTTCATAGTCCCTTTTAGCTTTTCTTATCCCCTTTTTAATATCCCTCTTAATAACAAAAAAGGCACAATACCGTGACTGGAACGATACACAAATAACCCGCACATAAAAGAGAGAAGCTTACGACGACGTTTCGGTCCGACTTGGACCATTGACAAAGTCGTCGTAAGCTTCTCTCTTTTATGTGCGGGTTATTTGTGTATCCCTCTTAATGTCAATATACTGATTCATAAGATGACCCTCACCTCTTTTGATACGCCTATAAATTCCCTTCTTATGCCCTAGTAGATATTTCAGCCTATTATTCATCCATTTTGGGTCATTTCTATTTGATCTAATTTCTTTATACGGGATAAACGTTCTTTGAGCAGCATGTATATTGTTCAGAAAACTGTCATATTGATAGCTCTCTTCGTTACCCCAGTCAACAGATGATAAGTGTTCTCTAAGCCCGTCGTAATCTGCTAAGCGAAAATCTGGAACTGTTACTGAGTTATCCCTACATCATACTTCCATTCAATGCTAAATGTAATTGATTTGTGGTCGCTAGCACCCAGTTCCTCTGAAATTTCTAAATTATTAACAAGGGATTCATTGTTTGCCAGAACTAAGTCAAGCAGGTTATTACCCCTTGTAGATTCTGTCACAAACTGCTTCAAAAAACAATCCTGAACTACTTCTAAGAAGTATGATTCTAAATTCCCAGTCAAGAAATTCCAATCAATATGACTAAAGTTAAAGTCTCCTAGAATTACTACATTATCGTGCCTTGTGGCCTTAACAATTTCCTCCCATAGTAGTCTCCCTTGGTCCCTATCTAAGTTTGGGGGACGGTATATCACACCTAAAATTAATTTTTCATGCTCCTCTGAAAATTCTATCCAAACAGACTCTGTATGTGTTACTTCAGACTTAATACCCGTTTTTATGCAACAGTTCAAGCGATCTCGGACATACAATGCCACCCCACCCCCCTTCCCGATACTTCTATCTACTTGGAACAATTTAAAACCCTGAATGTGACATTCCTCAGGCATGTCCCGACTTTTTGAATTAAACCACGTCTCAGTTATGGCAAATACATCAATGTTTCCTGCACTAGCAACTAATCTCAATTCGTCCATCTTATTCCTAGCAGTACGGCTATTAGCATAATATACATTGAAAGACTCTCCTTTCACTTTACCCTTCCTGCTCATTTCTGTTTTTCTACTAAACCTATTACTGTCCTTATCACCTAGTGTCACTAGCTTTTCAATATTTACTTCGTTCTGCTTATTACTAGTTCCCCTAGAACTCATAATATTACTACACTTGGACTTCACTGTTTTCCTGCCAAAACCCATACCACTAACTGTTCCTAGTTTAAACTCCTAACAGCTCCCTCCAGACCTAGATAAGTGAACCCCATCCCTGGCATACATGTCATTTCTGCCATAGAAGAGGTCCCAGTTGTCAATGAATGTTACTGCATTTTCCTTAAAGTATTTGTCCAGCCAGCAATTGACACCAATTGCCCTGGACAACCATTCATTTCCAACTCCTCTCCTTGGCAAAATACCACATATGACAGGGTTCCCACCCTTCCTCCTAATTATTTCTATTGCTGACCTATACCTGCTAATCAGGTCCTCACTCCTACGTCTGCCAACATCATTGCTTCCAGCACTGAGACAGATAATAGGATTGCTCCCATCACCTCTCATGATGTCATCCAGACAGCTAACAATATCTTCCATCCCAGCCCTGGGGAAGCAAACCCTCTGTCTCCTACTCATGTCCTTCAAGCAGAACGCCCTATCCATGTACCTAACTTGGCCATCCCCAACAACAACAATATTCTTACCTTCCTTGGTGTCGTTCGTCGTGACGTTCCCAGTAGTCGACTCACATTCGTCTGGTAGCACGGAGAAAGCATTAGATGTTTCCACAACAGTTTCCACAGCAGTCTCTTTCTTGTTCATCGTTTCTACCTTTCCATTCGTCTTCTTGATTGTCAACTTCGTTCCATGCTGTCCAGCCACTGACCAGTTTCCCTTCTTGATCTGAGGACTCAGAACAGGAGGACTACTACGAATCTTCTTGTTTTCCTCGGTCAGTCGCCGAATCTCCATCTTCGCCATCCTCAATTCTTCCTTAAGCTGTTTGTAAAGTTGCTCGATGGAGGGGATCTTGGTTCAGTCCGTAGAGAGCACACTGGACACGTCCTCACTGAGCTAAGTGCAGGTCAAGGATACAGGAAAGCACTGGTTTGTAATAGAGTTGTGGATGAGTGGAACAAACTCCTGAGTACCCTCATAGTTGCTAAGACGTTGTGTAGTTTTAAAAATAGGTTAGATAAATACATGAGTGGGTGTGGGTGGGTGTGAGTGGGTGTGAGTTGGACCTGACTAGCTTGTGCTACTAGGCCGGACGCAGTGCTCCTCCCTTAAGTGACGTGTCTGACCTCACTTGGTCAAGGCATTGGCTTAAGCCGGTGGGGGAACTGGAGCTGCCTCGCATAGACCAGTTGGCCTGCTGCAGTGTTCCTTCTTTCTTATATTCTTATGAGGGCAAATATTCTATTAGTGGGATGGATTTGTGAAGGACCTGCATAGTATGGGCCAACAGGCCTGCTGCATTGTTCCTCCTTTCTTATGTTCTTATGATCAACCGGGCTATTTTGCATATGTTGGACTTCATGCTGCTAGCACCAACAGCTTGGTTGATAGGGTCATCCACCGAAAACTCTTATATTAATTACAGCATTAATATAAATAAAAGGTTTTTACAATGCAGAAATGATATACGGAGGGAGGAGTATATGGAGAGTAAGAAAAGAGGGCGTTATTTTATTAAATTTTGCTGAGAATAAGAGAAAGTTTTGGGGTGAGATCAATAAGTTGAGAAAACCTATGAAACAAATGGATTTAGCCGTTAAGAACAAAAGACGGAAACCATTAGATGAGTTAGAGGTACTTGGAAGACGAAGGGAATATTTTAAAGAGGTGTTGAATGTTAATGAAGAGGAGGCGGTGATATGTTGCAGTGGGCAGGTAGGAGTGAGGACCAGCCAGAGGCGAGTGTGAGGACTGCTCGAGGCTGTGGCTACAAAGAAAGGGGGTAAAACAGTGGGGATATAGCTTTGGAATGGCTGTTGCATTTGTGCAGAATATACATGAAAAAGGTAAGGTACCTAGGGACTGGCATAGATCATGCATAATTCCTATGTATAAAGGAAATAGGGATAAAACAGAATTTAAGAATTATGAGGAACCTGTTGAGTATACCAAGTGAAGTATTTGGTAGAATTATTTTTGAAAGAATTATGTGTAAGAAACACAGTGAGACTGGAGAGTAACAAGGAGGTTATAAGAAGGGTAGGGGATGTGTAGACCGAGTGTTGACACTGAAGCACATAAGTGACAAGGTGAGGAAACTGCCATTGCATTTATGGATTTAGAAAATGCCTATGATAGGGTGGATAGGGAAGCAGTGTGGCGATGTTGAAAATGCATGGAATAGGTGGTAGGTTACTTAAAGCAGTAAAGAGCTTTTATGTGGATAACAAGGCTCAGGGTAGGGCATGTAGGACAACCCTAAGTCACGCGGTAATAATTCGTGTTTTCAATATTCTCCTATTTAAATTTAGTTTTTCATTTCCAATAGTAGCGAGTCATTTCCATTAAGAGTGCTGGAGGGGAATTCATTTCCCTCGGTGACACGCATTTCCGTTAAGGGCCACCACGGCAGGCAGGGAGGCAGGCAGGCAGGCAGGCAGGCAGGCAGTCAGGCAGGCAGTCAGGCAGGCAGTCAGGCAGGCAGTCAGGCAGGCAAGCAGGCAGGCATGCAGGCAGGCAGGCAGGCAGGCAGGCAGGCAGGCAGTCAGGCAGGCAGGCAGGCAGGCAGGCAGGGAGTCAGGCAGGCAGTCAGGCAGGCAGGGAGGCAGGCAGGCAGTCAGGCAGGCAGGCAGGCAGGCAGGAGCCTCGCCCTACCCCCGCCCACTACACATTGAGCAACTCCATTGTCTTAGCGCTATAGGGAAGGGAATGAGGGAGGGTGAGGGGATGTAAATAACCTTCCAGGCGAGTTTGTGCAACTGGACACGTGCCTTCGGTTTTTACTCTGTTTTTTCTTGACTCCATCTCGTCTCTGGATATTCATCATGGTATCTAAACAAAGTGCAGGTGACATTGGTGAAGCAATGAAGAAAATTAAACATAAAACTATGGTTATTTGGAAAAATAAAAACTGGAGGTAATCGAGACGCTGAAGTATTGTGCGCACATCAAAGACGGCAAGAGTGTTTTGTGTTAGGGAATCAACGAGATGTTCAATTCGAGCCAATGAGGCAAAGATAAAGGTTTGTACAACGAGTCTGTACAACAGTTACAAGACTGAGTGTGGACTGAAAAACAAAGGTCATATTAGGGGAAAAAAGTCATATCATACTACAGTAAACTTTCTTTTCAAGCTCCTCTATTGTCTATACTGCAGTTTTTTTTTTAAATGAGCTTGAAAAGGTTATTCTAAAATTGAATATCACTCTCCACACGCTAGGCAGTTCTGGATGCACCTTTTCAATCGCATTTAATTACACTACACAGAAGTGCTTTATAAGGAGTTGATTGAATAAAACAGTGTAAGAAAATGAGTGCATGTTTAGTTATGGATGTTTTAACAGGCTTGGAATGCGTAGTGGATTGCATAATATCAAGTTCAGTGGGAAGAGTTCCTCTGTCCACCATACTGCTGCAGAAAAGTTCGCTGCCCCGCTAACTATTATCTCTGAGGGTGGCTACAAACTTGAGCTGGTGTTTAATTCTGACGAGACAGGTTCATTCTGGAAGATGATGCTAAATAGAGAATACATCAGCAAACAAAAGAAAACTGATCTTGAATTCAAGGCCTCAAAAGATCATTTCAGCTTGCTTATTTGCTGTAATGCACGAGGAGGCCTTAAATGTAAGCCCTTATTTGTTTATTGTCCCAACAGTCTCCTTATTTTAAAAGGTAATGACAAAAAGACATTGCATGTTATTAATAAGTTCAGTGGCACAACATGGGTGACTGAGGCCTTTACTGAGTGGTTCCAGCAGCACTTTATTCATGAAGTGGTCCAAATTTACCTTGGCCGATGCACTCCTTTGTGTGAAAAAACATGGGTTCGTGTACCAAAATAAACAATGAATGCTGGTTGGAGAAAAATATGGCCTAATGTGGTGAATGATTTTACAGGTTTTCCATCAGTAAAAAAGTCAGGTTCAGGAAATTGTTGATCTTGCAGTGAGAGCACCAGGTGAAGGATTTGGAGATATACATCCAGGAGACGTCAGTAAACTACAAGATAATGATGAACCAACTGCAGAAGAAATGTTTCCGCAATTAAATTCCCAGCTGCAGAGAACAGAAGACGGTGAGGATGAAGAACCTGAGCCTAGATGACCGATGTTGACAATGCAATACGTATACGAGTCACTGCATACTGTTGGTAAGTTACAGACTTGTTTACTGAAAAGGACCATGATTCCACTTAAACATTGCAATAAAGCGTTCTCTGGAGCAAGCCTTTTTTATTGCATCAACTAAGAAATTTATGATTTCTGTGATAAGTAAAGTGGTGTTTATAATTACAGTTCCTCTAATAACAATGTTAACCCTTTGGGGGTCCAAGCCTCTTGTGCAGAGCCATCTCAGGATACCTGTATCTCACTCGTCCCAGAGAGGCCTTATCGTCTGTTGTATAAAGGACTGCAGGGTATAACAATCCAATGACGTATTATGACTGAGTACCTGAGAACTGCACTACAAGAATTAGCTGATGAAGCTGCATCACCATCATAAGATTCCCAACCTTCAACATCACATCAACAACCCTGCCATCAACCTCGGCGCAACAGGGTCACAGTTGCTATCTCCACTTGCTCCAGGATGTTAAACATCAGGATGTTAAACATCCTCTTCCTAACTTGATCTCCACTTGCTTCAGGATGTTAAACATCCTCTTCCTAACTTTATCTCCACTTGCTCCAGGATGTTAAACATCCTCTTCCTAACTTTATCTCAACTTGCTTCAGGATGTTAAACATCCTCTTCCTAACTTTATCTCAACTTGCTTCAGGATGTTAACCATCAGGATGTTAAACATCCTCTTCCTAACTTTATCTCCACTTGCTTCAGGATGTTAAACATCAGGATGTTAAACATCCTCTTCCTAACTTGGAAGTAACAAATACTATGCAGTATTAATGTAACCGTTTTTAGATACATGTATTATTTATTTTAACTGAACTTCACTACAGTTTAGGTATATCATGAGAATTATCATCCCCAAAATTAGGTAGAAAAAAGTAGCATTTTTTCCAAGAATTATAATAGTGATTTTTTTTTTTGAGGTCTGAGGAACGCAACCTTATTTTTCCTATTGGTTTTTCAGTAAAAAAATGGAAATCATTGTTAGCACATTTGTTAGGAACGTAACCCGCGCGAATTATGAATATCCACTGTATTTTCAAGTATAAGTAGACTTTAAACAGGGATGTGCGATGTCGCTGTGGTGGTTTATAATATATATTGATAAGGTTGTAAAAGAAGTGAATGCTAGGGTGTTGGAGATTAGATTATATTTTGATACCGAAGTGGCTAGTTTTTTGTGCACCCCGTGTAGACGTTACACAAAAGACTTAGGAATTAGGCCGCAAAAGGGCTTACGGGAGTGCATCTGCATTTTTATCAACAGTTCACTTATCCGTTGCAAGTAAATTTGGGAAATTTTCTTAATATGTTTGGTATCTTATTTTCATTAATAGGATATGACATATCAGAAAGGTGTGTGATTGAAAGAGGGCGAATCTGGTATGGAGGGAGAACTGTCACAGTTGCTCATTGCCGATGACCGGGTTCTTTTGGGAGATTCTGAAGAAAAGTTGCAAAGGTTGGTAAACGAATTTGGGAGGGCAAGTGAAAGAAGGAAATTAAAAGTGAACATAGGAAATAGCAAGGTGATGAGAGTATAAAAAAAACATGAGTAATGAGAGATTGGATTTCAAATTGGAGGGAAGGAGTTGTTGCATGGGTGTGAAGCATGGGTTTTAAATGTTGCAGCAAGGAGGAAGTTGGAGACAGTAGAAATGATGTATCTGAGGGCAGTGTGTGGTGTAAATATACAGAAAATTCGGTGTTTAGAAATTAGGAGATTTGGAGTTGCCAAAAGCATTATTCAGAGGGCTGAGAAAGATTGTTGAGGTGGTTTGAACATTTAGAGAGAATTAAAAATAAGCTGACTAGGATGCCATGTAAATCTGAGGTAGAGGGAAGGATGGGTAGGGGTCATTATAGGTAAGGTTGGACGGAAGGAATCAATGAGCTTTCAGTGCTAGGGGTTTGAACGTTCAACAGGCTTGTGTGAGTGTATTAAACGTGAGTGGAGGTGAGTGGTTTTTATATGATTTGACGTGCTGTTGGAGTGTGAGCAAGTTAACATTTATGTAGAGATTCAGAGATATCGGTTAGACGGACTTGAGCCCTGGAAGTGGGAAGTATGGTGCCTGCACTCAGGAGGGGTGGGATGTTGCGGCTTGGAGGGTCATCTGAACTGAAATGTTGTCACCCTTCTGGCAAGATAGTGATTGAGTGAGTGACAGTGAGAGTATTTTACTTTGTCAGGTCACCTACCTCGGTAGAAGACAAGATGAAGCAGAAGCTAGATGCTATGGTGTAAAATTTGCTTCAAGTGGCTTATTAGTGTCAGGTGATTGATGATGGCTTAGTGTTAGGTGATTGATGGTGGCTTAGTGTCAGGTGATTGATGATGGCTTAGTGTTAGGTGATTGATGGTGGCTTAGTGTCAGGTGATTGATGGTGACTTAGTGAGTGTTTTCTTGATATGATATTACGGGTGTTATCTTGCATGGGCCAGTCCTGCATGTCTGTAATGCAGGAGAGGGTGATAGTGGTAGGGCTTAACACCAGGTTAACGTGTTGTTGAGGTAGGTTATTTTGCTTCCAGAGGTCACCCCCTTTCCTCCCTCTCAGTCCGGTCCCAGACCAGGTTTCATGGTTGCTGGCCTGATTGATCAGGGCCAAGAGTTGCAGGTAAGACGTGTTAGAAGAAAAGTGGGCATTGAGCGAATGACGCAAGACTCAGCTGGTGACCTGGTGAGTGTACATCAGCGCATGGGTCACCACAAGGTGATGTACATCAGCGCATGGGTCACCACAAGGTGATGTACATCAGCGCATGGGTCACCACAAGGTGATGTACATCAGCGCATGGGTCACCACAAGGTGATGTACATCAGCGCATGGGTCACCACAAGGTGATGTACATCAGCGCATGGGTCACCACAAGGTGATGTACATCAGGCATGGGTCACCACAAGGTGATGTACATCAGCGCATGGGTCACCACAAGGTGATGTACATCAGCGCATGGGTCACCACAAGGTGATGTACATGAGCGCATGGGTGTTACAATGACAATATTAAATTTATTATTTTAGCAGAGTAACCAGTAAGTCAAGTGTGGGTTCACCCCTGGTAACTAGACCGAGTCTGGTTTGTAACACTTGGGTAAGAACCCTTCACGTGAGCGTGACTTAGCTAGTGCTACCTGGCTTTAACGTTCTTTCTTATGTTGAACATAAAGTAAGTTATAGTAAGGATAACGAGAAATTACTAGTCGCAAACTTTAATAGTAACTAAAAGGTCTAAGGTTTTATATTACATTTTAAATAATGTCACTGTAGCAAAATTAATTTACACTCAGTATACAACATAAATTAATACTTTATATTAGTTAGGCTATACTGATATACTAACTGTACCATAAGGTACGTTTCTGTACAAGTTTACTTTTCGTACTAGCATATATGAATTAACATGCGAGTATAATACGAGTCGACAGCGAGTGTAATACAAGTCGACAGCGAGTGTAATACGAATCGACATCGAGTATAATACGAGTAGACAAAAAAACAGAATAAATTATGATACAGCAAGTAAGTCCCAAAATAATTTAATACCTATCATCTGAAAGGATAAAACACAGTTTGCTTCAACAAATTAACAGTAGAGAGCAGCACAGTACTATACAAGGACAAACACCATCTAACTGGGGACAACAGCTTGTCCTCCGAACAGTCACAAAAATCCCAAATTACTGGATCTTAGTTGAGCACCTGCCAAACCCCAACTACAACAGTGCACAGATACCAGTCTGAGATAGATCAAGAGTTAGACTCTGGACTTGGGACATAGTTCCACAGAGAACAAGATGTATTTCTTTGCTCACTTATGAGAATATATTCTTCCCAACAAGTGTCTACACCAATAATACTAAAGGTGAGTAGTTGAGAACAGGGAAATCTTATTAAGGCTAAGAGGCAAGAAAGGGTCTGTGCCCTGATGCCGAGGTTGAGGTCCTACTAGCGAACTTGATTAATTTCCCAGCTTGCATCAGGCCAGTCCTCCAGCCATAACAAGTGACAGAGCAGGGAACAAAATTTCGCAATGCTATTACTGCTATGATGGAAACTGTGGCAGTACTTACTCGTGAAGCTAAATATATAGACACAATATTATAATATTAACAGTTTTCATTATAATTAAAGAAAATAACGATAGCATTATAATAAGAAATGTTACTCATTTCGTATTTTTTATACATATGCTTTCTTAAATTAACTCAGAAGGCATGATTGGACCTGTGCTCATTTTCCTTGGATTAAACTTGATTGCCTCTCATTCCCCAGGTGCTGTATAATCCCTACGAGTTTAGCGCTCTCCATGAATGTAATATTATAGAGGCATTGCGATGGGTCACCACGAGATGGCGCACAAGGCATGGTGCGTGACGGGCTGTTAAAGTGGTAGTTACAGTGTCAGCTGATTTGGTGGGTCCCTGGGTGTGCATCGGTGCAGGTGTTTTGTTTACCTGTGAGGCAGGTGTTGTCCAGTGTCACCTGGGCTCAGCCCTCATCATCTTGTACATTTGAAGGACCTTTCAACCCCCACCTTCCTGCTCTTCCCTATCCCATTCCTTCCTCATCTCTGTTTTTCCCGTATTTTCGTTTCTTCAATTTTATTTTGCTCTTATCATTCCCTTTACTTTTCATTATTTTTCAACCCATACGCCACTCAATTACTCAGTTTCTGCCCCTTAGTCTTTCCTTTCACTGTATTTCATGTCTGTTCCACCGTCTTCATCCCTCCTTTAACTCTCTCCAATCCTTCTTCTCTTTCCTCTTCGTCCTTCTCCCCTTTTCCCTTCTCATAGGCGTTCACGTACTTAGACTTCACTGTAGACACACAGGAGGAAAAACCTTGACTCCCATTGCTCGACAAAATCAAACGTATCCGAGGCCACCAGAGACCACAAGGATACTTTCAAATTATACAGAAAGTGGAGGAAAACTATAATTCTAACCTAGATGGACACACTCACAATGGGGCAATGGGACTGGACCTCTCCCCATGGGTCCTTAGAGAGGGAGCAGAAATGCTGTGTGTCCCATTAACCACAATCTTCAACACATCCCTTGAAACTGGACAACTACCTGAGGTATGGAAGACGGCAAATGTAGTTCCCATTTTTAAAAAAGGAGACAGAAAAGAGGCGCTAAACTACAGACCTGTGTCACTGACGTGTATAGTATGCCAAGTCATGGAGAAGATTATCAGGAGGAGAGTGGTGGAGCACCTGGAACGGAACAAAAGTATAAATGACAACCAGCACGGTTTCATGGAAGGCAAATCCTGTGTCACAAACCTTCTGGAGTTTTGTGATAAAGCAACAGAAGTAAAAGACGAGAGAGAGGGGTGGGTTGATTGCATATTATGTTTATATTAGTCGCCTTATTAGCCCAAACATCACTATATTATATAGGGGTTAAATCACCGGCTGGCACTAACTGCCTAGTCGATCAGGTCAGCATCCGGCAGACCTGGTCAGGGACTGGGCCACTGTGATAGCGACCCTCGTAACCGTCTGCAGGTAAAATCCCACCGGGCATCGTGGATGTACAATAAGAATATCTTTGGAAATAAATGGTATCAAATACCGACACAGTGGAAATATAAACACAATGCAGTAAAATGTGATCCTTTTTTGACAACGTTTCACCCACACAGTGGGCTTTTTCAAGTCACACACAGATATCTACCTGGGGTGGAAGGTACGGGAGTATTTAAAGTCATGTTCAAATGTTTGAGGTCAGGTGAGAATGCTGCATCTGATGATCAAACCTGGTGGAGTATAGAGTCTTGGGGTAGCTTGGCAGGGTATTGGACAAGTAGGAGTAGACCTTCTACAGTGTTCTATAAACACTTGTAGAAGGTCTACTCACTACTTGTCCAAACCCCTGCCAAGCACCCAAAACTCAAATAACTCCCCCAGGTAGATCATCAGATGCAGCATTCTCCACCTGACCTAAACATTCTGAACATGACTATAAATACTCCCGTACCTTCCACCCCAGGTAGATATCTGTGTGTGACTTGAAAAAAGCCCACTGTGTGGGTGAAACGTTGTCAATAAAGGATCACATTATACTGCATATGTGTTTATATTTCCCAAAAGAAATCTTTATTTACTACAAGTACATGTACAAGGTATACAGCCCTAACCTGACATCAATGACATACAAACTATATACAAAGCCACTTGTTATGCTGAGCATTTCGGGCACATTAAGTCATTTTGTCCGGATGCGACCCACACCAGTGACTAACCCAGGTACCATTTTACTGATGTGTGAACATAGACAAACGGTGTAAAGAAACCACTTCCAATGTTTCCCACCCTTTCGCCGGGGAATCAAACCCCGACCCCCTCACCGATGTGAAGCAAGAGCTTTGCCACCAGCCACGGGGAAAAATCAGATGTCCATCATTGGTGTCCACATCCTGCCAAATTACCACTATCTTTGCATCATCTGTTTAGATAGAAGTATAGTTAAAAACTGAAGCAAGCCCTCAGTAAAACATGTAAGAAGACTGAAGATTGACGCCAGTTGTAGGAAATGGACAAGAATTCATTTCCTTAGGACACCTTTATTGAAGATGTTTCGATCCTTGGACCTCGATCACTTCAGATCACTTGAAAAGTAATTAAATTGATGAAGATTCAAGGAGCGAAAAGTTTTCAATAAATGTGTCTTAAGTGAATGTATTTGAGTTTTTTCCCCTCAGTGTATAGCGTCAGGGATGACTACAACATTTGTACTGCCTTACCATGTATTCAGTGGTCGTGCTTGTCTCTTTTTCCGGCCGTGCGGTGGTGCGTGTACGGCTGGATAGTAAAAGGTTTTAAATGGTAAAAACTTACTGGGCGGGTAGGGGGGTATTTGACCGTGTTCGTCCGTAAAAATGTGGCAGTCCCCGCTGCTTCTCTCCAAGTTCGGTACAATGGTACTTACGGAAAGGCACGATATGGTTGATTTTTGTTAAAAGAAAGTATGGTACGAAATTACGGAATGGTACTTCTGATTTTAGATTTTGCCGATAAGCGGGCTAGTTTATTGGCACTCCATATCCATCGTGTGGAGGGTACGCAAGAGCAAATGGATAACATAAAAGGCTTAGGAACTAAGCCTCAAAAAGGTCAACTGGAGTACATCTGAATTTATATTTACTTGTCTTATCCGTTGTAAGCAAATTTAGAATGTTTGCTTAATGTGATTTTCATTAATAAGATACCTTGGCATGTCACATAAGTTATTATACTATCAATCTCTATATTCTTCTTTAAAGGGACACTTAAGCACAGTGTTCAAAGATAGTGATAAGTAGGGTTGATCACATACTTTGCTTTTAGTTTGATCATGGTGTGTGTGTCTGCCAAACTGGCAGAAGTACTTGTAACCAAGCCTAAGCCTTGCTACTACAACACTCTCTTCATATTACAAGTTTCTCCAAAAGCCCGGGCCGCAGGGGCAAATGACTCTCAGAAGACACTCCTGTTAGTGAGACATACTTATCTACGCTCATGTTATCATAGTAAGTCTTTAGCCACCTGTGGCCTAGTGGCTAAAGACGGTGAGGGTCGGGGCTCGATTCCCGGCGAGGGTAGAAACATTGGGTGTGTTTCTTTAACACCTTTTTGTCAAATGCTCACCCATGATTAAAATGGGTACTTGGGTGTTAGCCCGACTGGTGTGGGTCGCATCCTGTGACAATACTCACCTAATTTTAACCGAAATGCTCTGCATAGCAAGGGGTTTTTCTGTGTACGTCCGCGGGATATCAACTAGGTCTTATGTACCTTGTACATGTATTTGTAGAAATAAAGATATTATTATTATTAATAATTATATTTTGAATGTTGATATCTGCATCTTCCAGTCATTATGTTGTTAATCATTATGTGAGTCAAGAGCCTTTAGTGATGACATAGAATCATAATAATCAGTGTTAAAAGTTAACTTTAGCGCCATTAGGATAGCAAACAGTTCAGTTTGCAGTGTTGACGCCCATTTAAACTCAACATACTTTCCTATCGTTATCTAGGGAGGTGACAACAAGAACATCGCAGCCCTACCAGTACACTCCTGCTTAGATCTATTAGTGTATATAACTTGTGATAAATTATTTACAACAGTAAGCGACAAATTTCATCTTGAGCGATTGCCTTTGCAAGTGATTTAAGGAAGGGATTGCTAGTGAAGGTTCCTGAGAGGGACTTCGCGGAGGGGTGCAAGCTTCTTGGAATCTACAGCAATGCAGTACGAGAAAGTGAAACAAACACCGTACCGTACTGTCAGCCTTTTTTCCACTCACCTGTTACTGATGACAGCGAAGAAAAAAATTCCAGAGCAAGCTTTTCGTTGAGACATTGGCCTCTGTGTAGAGTTCATCACACAAACAGGCCCAAATGTTGTGACGATAAATGGCTTTTTTAAACCCGATATATGATTTGATAAATTAGACACATGTGCAACACTTGGGTATGTTTAATGAGGAAACGCTTCCCCCCACACAGTGGCTTCATCACTGTGTGGCGAAACGTTTTCTCATTAAAGATACCCAAGTGTTGCACATGTATCTAATTTATCAACTTGTCGGTTCTCTGAAGTATTCATCGACCTATGACTTCTTGACTCTCCTCATGATTTTTTGTCAGCACGTTATTAACTGTTGACTTTGTCATAGTCAGCCCCGTTTTCCTAGGCTTGTCTGAGTCCTTGTTAGGTTTCGCGAGTTTTTTCTTCGGTGCCACGGCCCTGAGTCAAACTCGCCGGGGTCAACCAGGCTGTTGCTGCTGGCGGCCCTCTGGTCCACATATCCAATCACGGTCTGGTTGACCTGGTACTTAGTGGAGATGTTCTAGTTTCCCCCTGAAGTACTTTTACACTTGTCTCAGCCGTATTTCTAAAGTCTTCTGGTAAGACGTTGAATAGTCTTGGACCACCGATGTTGATACAGTTATTCCCTTATGATGGCTACGGTCCCTTTTGCTTTTCACGGGTTTATTCTATACTTTCATATCCCTCCAGTGTGTTGTTATGGCAGTGTGTAGATATGAGACGGGGCCTCTAGTGTTTTCCACGTATTTATCATCATGTGTTTTTCTCCGCTCAGCGAGAACATGTTCAGGACTTTGAAGGCTTCCCAGTAATTTCAGTGTTCTCTTCTTTTTTCTCTTCTATTTTGTACTATTGTGTACAATTGATACTGAATTTTTAGCTTTTTAAATGCAATTCTGAACACCATTGTTAACATAAAATGTTCAGTGAAAAAGGCACAGGCGGAGGAAATACATTTTGGAATATTAACATAGTCGAATCAGAAATATTGAATCACTGAATAGTAGAAACAGTAGTAAGAGAGGTACAGTCGTAGTTTGGATCAGCAGCAGTAACTAGTAGCAGTAGCAGCAGCACATTCGGTAGACGTAGCACCAACACGACAAGAAGCAGTATAGCACCAGCTTCACTAGCTCCACAAACCAGCAACAGCGTAGTATTAACAACAGCAACAGTAACACCAGTGGTAGGAGCAGCAGCAGAAACAGCACATTTTTAGCAACAACGAATCAGCAGCTGTACTATCAACAATGGAAGCAGCACTGCTGTCAACACAAGCATTAGAGGCAGCAACAGCATCGGAAGCAGCAGCATCAGCAGCAAAAGCAGGAATTACGGCCATATGATGCAAGGAAGCAGAGTAAGACAGAAGCCAGAACACACAGTAAAAGGAATATTATTAGCTGGAGTAGGAATTTGGGTCCCACCACCAGATATATGAACACAGCCACAGCCAGTAGCAGGAGGGACTCCGAGGGAGCGCAGGGAACGCAAGAGAGAACACAGGAGAAAGGGAGGAAAGGTAAAGAGGGAAGGAAGAAGGCAAGGAGGTGGAAAGAAAGTGTAGTAGTGTGGGAAGAGAATAGAAACAAGGTATCGGGTAGAAAGCATTGAAAGGAGAAAGGGGAATGGGGGAGGTGTGGAGGAAATAGTGAGAAGAATAACTTGAAAATGGGAATTTTTTATTTTTTTAATAAATCTAGTCCAAATCAGAGGCTGCCACGGTGAGCTCCGTTCCTCAACGTACAGTACTCTCCCCAGTTATCTTTATTATTTTCTTATCCGTCAGAGAGAGATAGCACTGTAGCTTCTGGTCTCCGATTAATACTGGAATTTGAGAGTCTCCAACACCTGAGACAAGTTGAGAGTGCCTGTCCATCCCAACAATACTCTTACTATTTGCGATACCGGAAGAAAAAGAAATTTTCGAGAAAACAGTAGATCACTGTTGCTGCAAATGCTCTTTGCAATGACTGTGTAGTCTTGCGGGCCGCTAGCGGAAATAGCCTGCTTGGTTGACCAAGTTATCAACAAGGAAGTTTGACCTTAGATCCAATGTTCAAATATTACAACTTTTGAAACCTGTCACAGGTATGATTTATCTCAGTGTTTGTATAGTGGAAAGTTCAAGTGAAAATTTCAGTAGACCTTATTGGCTACTACATATGTTAATATAAAAATGTCTGAGGGACGCTTGGAGGCGCAGCTCGTGAAGTTGTTGAAAGTGTGTAAAAATTTCTCAACCTTTAGTTCAAGGTTCTGCTTTGTTTTCTCTCCCTAATTTCTGCAGTCGAACTTTCATTTTGATCTCGTAGTTGTTGTTTTTTTTTCGCTGTGTTTTGTAGCTGCGGATTAGCAAAAATATTTGTGATGCCATTTTGAAAGAAGATAATCAAAGTGAACTTTGGTGATGGCAGGGAAGCTTGTGCAAGGTGAACCTTGGTGATGGCAGGTGAAGCTTGTGCAAGGGTGAACCTTGGTGATGGCAGGGGAAGCTTGTGCAAGGTGAACCTTGGTTATGGCAGGTGAAGCTTGTGCAAGGTGAACCTTGGTGATGGCAGGTGAAGCTTGTGCAAGGTAACCTTGGTGATGGCAGGTTTAAGCTTGTGCAAGGTGAACCTTGGTGATGGCAGGTGAAGCTTGTGCAAGGTGAAAACCTTGGTGATGGCAGGTGAAGCTGTGCAAGGTGAACCTTGGTGATGGCAGGTGAAGCTTGTGCAAGGTGAACCTTGGGGATGGCAGGTGAAAACTTGTGCAAGGTGAACCTTGGTGATGGCAGGTGAAGCTTGTTGCAAAAGGGGAACCTTGGTGTGGCAGGTGAAGCTTGTGCAAGGTACCCTTTGGGGATGGCAGGTGAAGCTTGTGCAAGGTGAACCTTGGTGATGGCAGGGAAGCTTGTGCAAGGTGAACATTACTGATAGCAGGTGAATCCCAACTATCTGTTTCGTTTGTTTTAAGGTCCTCTAATTGTCTTTTTCTTCTTCCTAGGTGAGTGAGTTTGGGGGAAGATACGACAGCTTGAGTTTAAGCACGTGAGGCGTCTCAGGTAAGTTAATAACTGGGAGGTGTTGTGTGAGGTAAGTTGAAAAACTGGAGGTGTTGTTTTGGGGGTAAGTTGATAAAATGGAGGTGTTGTGTGAGGTAAGTTGATAACTGGAGGTGTTTTGGGAATGCGGATTTCACCAAGGCATCTGACAAACGCTATCATGGGTTTACTGCGCACAAAAAAAAAAGAAAAGGGGATAAGTATAAAGGTGAAAGTAGGCAAATATATATGAAACTGTGAGAGATAAACACACAAAGTAGTAGTAAAAACAATACCAACATTAGGTAAGTAAAGCAGCTGAGTACCGCAAGGGGCGCTCCTGGAGCCAATGTTCTCTCCCACTTATAGCATAGATAAAAACACACTCCACAGTTTTTATCATCATTTGCGGATGAAACTGAAAATCAGCATGAAAATCACCTCGGTAAAAGGCGATGAAAAATTACAAGAAGATAATGCAAAGTCTTCCCATGGGCAAGAAGAATAACTTGATGCTCAGTAGTGACGATTTCAACTGCTTACATATGGAAAACATGAAGAAATTAAAAAATGACACTGCATACAGCACTCAAGAGGATCATGAAATAGAACGAAAGGAAGACGTTGATGAAACCCGGGTGGCAGTAATATCAACTCGCCTTTCTTTCAGATAAATTAATAAGGCAAAAGTCACGACAACCAGAAAACCCGATAGGGTGGATAATGAGAATTTTTTAAAAGGGGGAAAATAGTAACATTGGTGACACTTTAAATGACTTGTGCCTCTTACACTGTTGTGCAGTGTTGACGGTCATTATGGTAGGTACATTACTTACACTCTGAACCATTACCTACACTCAGGGTGGTAAGTTTCACTACTTCCTCAGTCTCAGGGGGGTGAGTACAAATTACTTCCTCAGTCTCAGGGTGGTAAGTACACAATTCCTCAGTCTCAGGGTGGTAAGTACACTACTTCCTCAGTCTCAGGGTGGTGAGTACATTACTTTCCCAGCTCAGGGGGGTAAGTACACTCTTCCTCAGTCTCAGGGTGGTGAGTACATTACTTCCTCAGTCTGGGGGTGATGGTGGTGGCAGCATCAGATTAAATTAAAATGGCAAGTGGTTTTGGACCCTGGCCCCAGGACGGCTTTACAAGAGCGGTCGACCGACTTAGCAGTGCCAGAGCTGTGATTCGAACCCCGACAAACCACAACTAGGTGAGCAAACCCAGAATAATCCTCCTCTTGTTATGCCACTATTCATGCCGGTTCTTGATAAAGCAGTTGCCGGATACACGTCCTAAATCGCTAACGCATCCGGCCGAGACGTATCCGGCCTGTTTCCCTGACTGTTGTTGCGACCGTTGTCGAACAAGTGACCAGATAGACTATCATTACGCAGTTTAATATATTAACACCGGGTTAATATAGCGTTAATAATGTGGTTAGTTTAGCTTTAGCAACCATCGTTAATTAAAATAGCGTTAACACCGGTGCGAATACGCCATCGTTAACACCAGTGTTTGATATCGGAAACACAAATGTTGATAACGTTCACACACGTGTTAATATATATCATTAACATGACAGAACATCCTCACGGGAGGAGAGCTGTACTGTTATTAATTGTAAGATCTCACAAATCACACGAACAAACCTCGATGGGTTATACAACACTCAATTTACATTATTAAAAATAAAAACATCCCCGAAGTTTTGGTGGCGAGGGACAGTGTTATAATTATTAACACAGCAGGAAGGTGATTCCTTTCAACAATAGGAAAGTAGTGTATTAGTGAAGCTAGGTCGTGCTCGAAACACATCATTAAACATCGGATCGGTATATCACTATAAGTAAAGCTTTTGAGCTCCGAATCAACATTAATCCGCAGGATAACCCCTCGGATATCTGTGTATAACTGGAGTGTTTTGTGCTCCACGTCTCAGTACTGGGTGATACACCCATTGGCATAGAGTCATCTCCTCTCTCTCTCTCCTCTCTCTCTCTAACCAACGTCTCTCTCTCTCTCTCCTACTCTTCCTCTCACACTTCTCTCCTCTCTCCTGTCACCTCTCTCTTCTTCCCTCTCTCGTCTCTCTTCTCTCTCCTCCACACCCCTTATTTGTTAATTATAAAGAGTCATCAGTCATCTAGGTAACTTGGTAGATATTGTCAGTCATCCAGGTAACCTGGTTATTGTCAGTCACCAGAGTAACTATGGTGATTGTCAGTCCACCAGGTAACTGGTGATTGTCAGTCATTCCAGGTAACTTCGGAGATTGTCAGTCATCCAGGAAACCTGGTGATTGTCAGTCATCCAGGTACCCTGGTGATTGAGCAGCCATCCAGGTAACCTGGTGATTGTCAGTCATCCAGGTACCTGGTGATGTCAGTCATCCATGTAACCTGGTGATTTGTCAGTCATCCAGGTAACCTGGTATGTCATCATACTAGGTAACCTGAGTGATTGTGACAGTCACCAGGTAACCTGTGATTGTCAGTCCCATCCGGTAACCTGGTGATTGGTCATCCATCCAGTAACCTGGTGATGTCAGTCATCCAGGTAACTTGGTGATTGTCAGTCGATTATCCAGGTAACGCTGGTGATTAGTGTCATTCCATCCAGGTAACCTGGTGATTGTCAGAGTATCCGGTAACCTGGTGGATTGTCAGACATCCAGGAACTTGGTGAATTGTCATCATTCAGGTAACTTGGTGATTGTCAGTACATGCCAGTAACCGTGGTGATGTGTCATGATCCAGTAACCCTGGTGATTGTCAGTCCATCCAGGTAACCTGGTGATTGTCAGACATCCAGTAACCTTGTTGATTGTCAGTCATCAGGTAACCTGGTGATTGTCATCATCCAGTTAACCTGGGGATTGTCAGTCATCCAGGTAACCTGGTGATTGTCTGTCACTAGTTAACCTGGTATGATTGTCATGTCATCTAGGTAACCTGGTTGATTGTCAGTCTTCCAGAGTAACCTGATGATTGTCATCATCCAGGTAACTTGGTGATTGTCAGTCTTCCAGGTAACTTGGTGATTGTCTAGTCATCCAGGTAACCTGGTGATTGTCAGTCCTCCGGTAACCGGTGATTGTCATTCATCCAGGTAACCTTTATATTGTCAGTCATCCAGGATAACCTGGTGATTGTCAGTCATCCAGTAAACTTGGTGATGTCCAGTCATCCAGGTAACTTGGTGATTGTCGTCATCCAGGTAACCTGGTGATTGTCAGTCATCCAGGAAAACCTGTGCATGGCATTCATCCAGGTACCTGGTGATTGTCAGACATCCAGGTAACTTGGTGATTGGTCAGTCCCCCCCCCAATTTCCAGGTAACCTGGTGTTGTCAGACATCCAGGTAACTGGTGATTGTATCATTCATCCAGGTGAACTGGTGATTGTCAGTCACCAGGTAACCTTGATTGTCATACATCCAGGTACCTGGTGATTTGTCAGTCATCCAGGTAAACCTGGTGATTGGTCATCATTCAAGTAACCTGGTGATTGTCAGTCCATCCAGGTAACCTGGTGATTGTCCCAACATCCAGCGTAACCTGGTGATTGTCAGTCGTCATCTAGGTAACCTGGCGATTGTCAGTCATCCGGTAACCTGGTGATTGTCAGTCATCCAGGTAACCTGGTGATTGTCAGTAAAAGGATATAAATTTCATCCAGGTAACTTGTGATTGTCAGTCATCCAGGTAACTTGGTGATTGTCAGTCATCCAGTAACTTGGTGATTGTCATCACCCAGGTAACCTGGTGATTGTCCAGTCACCCAGGTAACTTGGTGATTTGTCAAGTCATCGCAGGTAAATTGTGATTGTCAGTCATCCAGGTAACCATGTGATTGTCCATCATTCCAGGTAACCCTGGTGATTGTCAGTCATCCAGTAACCCGGTGATTGTCATCACTCCATGTAACTTGGTGATTGCATTCCATCCAGGTAACTTGGTGATTGTCAGTCCATCCAGGTAACTTGGTGATTGTCGTCACCCAGGTAACCAGGTGATTGTCAAGTCATCCAGGTAACTTGGTGATTGTCAGTCATCCAGGTAACCTGGTGTTTGTGAGTCACCCCAGTTAACTTGGTGATTGTCAGTCATCCCAGGTAACTTGGGTGATTGTCAGTCATCCAGGTAACATGGTGATTGTCAGTCACGTCCAGTTAACCTGTGATTGTCAGTCATCCATGTAGACTGGTGATTGTCAGTCATCCAGGTAACCCTGGTTGATTTCAGTCACCCAGGTAAACTTGGTGATGGATGTCAGTCATCCAGGTAACTTGGTGATTGTCCCCAGTCATCCAGGTAACTTGTGATTGTCAGTCACCCAGGTAACTGTGATTGTCAGTCATCCAGGTTATCCAGTGATGTCAGTCATCAGGTAACTTGGTGATTGTCAGTCATCCAGGTAACCTGTGATTGTCAGTCAGCCAGGTAACCTGGTGATTGTCAGTCATCCAGGTAACCTGGTGATTGGTCAGACATCCAGTAACTTGTGACTTTGTCAGTCATCAGGTAACCTGGTGATTGTCAGACATCCAGTAACCTGGTGATGTCAGTCTGCCAGGGAAACTTGGTGATTGTCAGTCATCCAGGTCACTGGTGATTGTCAGACATCCAGGTAACCTGTTGAGTTGTCCAGTCCATCTAGGTAACCTGTGATTGTCAGTCAGCCAGGTAACCTGGTGATTGTCAGTCATCCTAACCTGGTGTTGTCAGCAACAGTAACCCTGGTGATTGTCAAGTCATCCATGTAACTCGTGATTGTCAGTCATCCATGTAACCTGGTGATTGTCATTCATCCTGGTAACCTGGTGATGTCAGTCATCCAGGTAACCTGGGACATGTCATCATCCAGTAACTTGGTGATTGTCAGTCATCCAGGAACTTGGTGATTGTCATCATCAGGTAACTTGGTGATTGTCCAGTGCACCCAGGTAACCCTGGTGATTGTCATCACCCCATTAACTTGTGTATTGTCAGTCATCCAGGTAACTTTGGTGAATTGTCCAGACATCAGGTAACTTGGTGATGTCAGTCCATGCCAGGTAACTTGGTGATTGTCAGTCACCCAGGAAACCTGTTGATTGTCAGTCATCCAGGTAACTTGGGTGAATTGACAGTCATACCAGGTAACCTGTTGATTGTCATCACGCACATGTAACTTGGTGATGTCAGTCTCCAGGTAACTTGGAGATTGGTCAGTCATCCAGTCACTTGGTGATTGTCAGTCACCCAGGTACCCTGGTGATTGTCAGTCATCCAGGTAACCTGGTGATTGTCAGTCATCCAGTAACTTGGTGATTGTCATTCTTCCCAGTAACCTGGTGATTGGTCATTCATCCAGGTAACCTGGAGATTGTCAGTCATCCAGGGTAACCTTGGATTGCCAGTCCACCCAGGTAACTTGGGATTGTCAGTCATCCAGGTAACTTGGTGGATTGTCCAATCATCCAGGTAACTTGGTGATTGTCAGTCACCCAGGTAACTCTGGTGATTGTCATTCATCCAGGTAACCTTGTGATTGTCAGTCATGGCCAGGTAAATTGGTGATTGATAACATCCAGGTAACCCTGGTATTGTCAGTCATGACCTCACAGACCACAACACGACACTCATAAACTACCACTAAGTGTTTTCTATATCCACATCCTCGATAGCAGAAGACTGGCTTGCCACGGGCTGCACTGGGGCTGCCACCGGCTGCCACCGGGCTGCCGCCGGCTGCCGCCGGGCCTGCACCCGGGCTGCCGCCGGCTGCCACCGGCTGTGTCAGCATTTTGTAAGCGAGAGATTAAGATTTGTGAGAAGCGTCTAAGTTATATATTTACTGCTGGGATTTGTGCCTTTGTGATGAGTGGGAACCACTCTTGTTGGTCCTCTCCCCTGGGTCCCTCCCTCCCCTGGTCAATCCCTCCCCTTGACCATTCCCTTCCCTGTCCTCCTCCCCTATTCCAGCCCTTTCCCTGTCCCATCCCTGCCTAGTCCATCCTTCCCTCAGGTCCCTCCCTCCCCCTAGTCCCAGCCCTTCCCTGGTCCCTCCTCCCCTAGTCCATCCCTTCCCTGGTCCCGACCCCAGGTTCCTCCCCTGGTCCGCCCCCGGTCCCTTCCCTGTTCCCTCCCTGGTCCTTCCAGTCATTCCCCCCCGTCCCTCCCCAGGTCCCTTCCCCTATGTCCCCTAACCAATTCCCCTCCCTTAGGTTACTCTTCAGTCCCTTCTCATGTCCATTCCTCAGGTTTTTCTCCAGGTCAGCTCCCGCAGTCTGTAATCTTGAGAGTAGGGTAATACGAGTAATAGAACTTCAGCTAAGCTGGAAGTCAAGCCTTGAAGCTGCCGCAAAGCTGATTGAAAACTTTAATGAATAAGTTACAATATCCTTGTTTGCCTTACTGAAAGTCCTCCCACTCAGGCTGACACTACTGAAGACTCCCAGCTTCAGGCAGACACTACTGAAGTCTCCCAAGCTCAGACTGACACTACAGAAGTCCCCCCCCCCCCCCCCCCCCCTCCCAGCTCAGGCTGAACACTACTGAAGTCTCCAGCTCAGACGGACACAACTGAAGTCTCCCAGCTCAGGCTGACACTACTGAAGTCTCCCAGCTCAGACCAGACACAACTGAAGTCTCCCAGCTCAGACTGACAACTACTGAAGTCCTCCCAGCTCAGGCTGACACTACTGAGTCCTCCCACTCAGACTACACTACTGAAGTCTCCCAGCTTCAGGCTGACACACTGAAAAAAAAAAAAAAGTTTTCCTCCCAGCTCAGGCAGACATCTACTGAAGTCTCCCACGCAGTCAGACACTACAGAAGTCCTCCCACTCAGGCTGACACTACGAAGTCTCCCACTCAGACTGACAACTACTGAAGTCTCCCCGCTCAGACTGACACTACGTGAAGTCTCCCAGCTCATGGCTGACACTACTGAATCTCCCAGCTCAGCTGACACTGTCGTGAAGTCTCCCAGCCAGACTGACACTACTGAAGACTCCCAGCTCAGACTGACACTACTGAAGTCTCCCAGCTTCAGACTGACACTACTGAAGTCTCACCAGCACAGGCTGACACTACTGAAGTCCTCCCAGCTCAGGCTGACACTACTGAAGTCTCCCAGCTCAGGCGGACACTACTGAAGACTCCCAGCTCAGGCTGACACTACGAATCTCCCACTCAGACTGACACTACTGAAGTCCCCAGCTCAGGCTGACACTACTGAAGTCTCTCCAGCCAGCTGACACTAACTGAAGTCTCCCAGCTCAGTCTGACACTTACAGAAGTCTCCCAGCTCAGACTGCACTAACGGAAGTACTCCCAGCTCAGGCTGACACTACAGAAGGTCCTCCCAGCTCAGGCTGACACTACTGAAGTCATCCCAGCTCAGACTGACTCTACTTAAGTCTCCCAGCTCAGACGACACTACTGAAGTCTCCCAGCTCAGGCCAGACAACTACTGAAGTCACCCAGCTCAACTGACACTACAGAAGTCCCCAGCTCATGCTGACACCTACTGAAGTCTCCCAGCTCAGGTTGACACTACTGAAAGTTTTCCCAGCTCAGGCTGACACTAACTGAAGTCTCCCAAGCTCAACTGACACTGCTTAAGTCTCCCAGCTCAGCTGACACTACAGAAGTCTCCCATCTCAGACAGACAACTACTGACATCTCCCAGCTCAGACTGGCCACTACTTGAAGTCTCCGCAGCTCAGACTGACACCTGAAGTCTCCCAGCTCAGACTGACACTAACTGAAATACTCCCAGCTCAGACTGACAACTACTGAAGTGCTGCCCAGCTGCATACTGACACGACTGAAGTCTCCCAGCTTCAGACCTGAACACTACTGAAAGTCCCCAGCTCAACCTGAACACTACTGAGTCTCCCAGCTCAGATCTGACACTACTGAAGGTCCTCCAGCTCGAGACTGACACACTGAAGTCACAGCTCAGACTGACACTACGTGAAGTCCTCCAGCACAACTGACACTACTGAAGTTTCCCAGCTCAGACTGACACTACTGGAAGTCTCCCACTCAGACTGACACTACTGAAGTCTCCCAGCGCAGACTGACACTACTGAAGTCTCCCCCCAGCTCAGACTGACACTACTGAATCCTCCACTCAGACTGACACAACTGAAGTCTCCCAGCTCAAACTGACACTAACTGAAGGTCCTCCACTCAGACTGACCTACTGAGTTTCCCAGCTCAGACTGACACTACTGAAGGGTTCTCCCAGCTCAGACTACACTACTGAAGTCCTCCAGCTCAACTGACACTACTGAAGTCTCTCCAGCTCAGACTGAACACTAACTGAAGTCTCCCAGCTCAGAACTGACACTACGAAGTCCTCCCAGCTCAGAGTGACACTACTGAAGTGTATGCTGCCCAGCTGGCCGACGACACTACTGAAGTCTCCCAGCTCAGACTGACACTACTGAAGTCCTCCCAGCTCGACGGACACTACTGAACGTCTCGCCAGCTCAGACTGACACAAATGAAGTCTCCAGCTTCAGACTGACACAACTGAAGTTTCCCCAGCTCAGACAGACACTACTGAAAATCACCCACTCAGACGACACTACAGAATCTCCCAGCTAGACTGACACTACTGAAGTCTCCAGCTCAGAACTGACACTACTGAAGACTCCAGCACAGGACTGACACTACTGAATGTCCACCCACTCAGACTGACTACTACTGAATGTCTCACAACTCAGACTGACACTACATGAAGTTCTCCCAGCACAGACTGACACTACTACTGAAGTCTCCTCCCAGCTCAGTGACACTCTAAGACACCAGCTCAGACTGACACGTACTGAAGTCTCACAACTCAGACGACACTCCTGAAAGTCTCCAGCTCAGGGTACACTACTGTGAAGTCTCCCAGCTCAGGCTGACACTACTGAATCTCCGCACTCAGGCTACGCCTTTAAACACTGTAGTGTGAACCCCCCACAAAATCGGGGAGACGCAGCTAGATTTTGTTACCACTGGGTGTAACTGTCATCTAGTGTGGTACCAGATTCAAACAGTGTGAAAACACAGGCACTGGTGAGCTGGGAGCTATGAAGCTCAAGTTATAAATGTTTTGTGTGGGTTCCTAAGCCTAACTACATAGGTAGTTAGTACTGTCCACCATCATGAAGTGAATTCTTCATAGCTCCACTACGTCTTGAACTAAGCATCTAGTGCGGATCTACATTTTTAGTCCTGAAGCTTAAAGAACTTTATGGGGGCCGCTTCACAACACCTTCTTATAACAGGAGACCAAAATTTTTAAGCAATGTAGACTACAGTGCCTTGCTGGGGCCCCTCCTGGGATTAGGGCCCTGATACTTTTAGCTTCATTATTTTCGTAGTAGATCCGGCCGCTGCTGTCCATCTATGTCTTCCTGGTTCTGCTTCCTCCATCTCCTTGACCATATAAACCTTTATCAAATTCCTTGAGTATTTTGTATGTCGTGCTCATATCCTTGCTTCCCAGTCCATCCTGTAGTGTTGTTACGTTTGATTGTTTTTTCTCCTCCGTGGTCCATCTCCCTTAGTTTCGAGTCCTGTTGTCAGTCATTGGAACTTCAGTAGGGACACAGGGGTGGGCGTGCTTCATCAAGTGTGAGCTCCGTGCTAGTGCTCATTCTCCAAGATAGGCGTTGTATGTCGGGTGCTTGCGTACATGTGCATTCGTTCCCATGATGTATGGTACATGTGTACTTTGTGTACAGTGTGTACCTGTCTAAAGCTTTAACTTTTTATTGTCACCATAAGGAGAAACTTGAGAGTCTTCAACAACGAGAATGAGTTTTTCAGGGGAACATAAATAAAATGTAACGATGAATTAGAAGTGTAAAGGGAAGGAGAAGAGGAGGAAGGAGAAAGGGAAGAATGAGTGGGAAGGGGAAGGAATGGGAACAAGCTGTGGGGAGGGGTAGTGAAAGGTAATTAGGTAGGAAGAAACGTTGTTAATGGGGGGATAGGGAGAGGCACTCATGTTGTATTACCTTGAAAGATAAACATTGAGAAGTAATCAGCAACGAGAGCTTTCACATTAGTAGTTTGTGTGACATTTTCATTACGGGTTTTTGTTGTCAGCTTGATGGGTACAGTCAAGTGCTCAGGTGGTGGTTGTAGTCTTGCACCAGGAGACTTGTGTCTCGCCGCTGTCTACTGTCTTGTTTTTAGTCCTCGCACTCTGTTTAGTTTAGTATGTTTACTCAGTTGGGGAAAAAAATAGAGCCAGGTCCTTCCTCTTATAATGAATCGAACAGTTGCGGAGATGCAAAAAGACGTGACTAAGAAAGTGAAGGTTAAGGTGATGGTGAACCCTCCATTTCCTACAAGGAAACAGAGACGCCCTTTACCCTGCTATTATAAGAGTGAAGCTTGGTTAGGTCCCAGAACACAATCTTTGGTACGTCAGCAGCGACCTCTGGCTTACTCTGGCAGACTCGTATGAAACGATCACTCTAACATAAGAAGAGGAGGAACATTGCATCAGCTGTTGGTCCATGTTAGGGCCATAGGCATAGCATGGATCACTAGGCCATGGATATAACCACCCAAGGTCTTATGCTGTTATATAACTAACCTACAATGTACTATGCTGTAATATAACCACCACAAGTTACTATGCGTAATATAACACCCACGCGGCACTATGTAAGTAATATTACCTCAAACCACCCGCAGCACCAACCTAACCAAGCCACCACCACCTTCAACCTACCTAACTCTAGCCAGACCACCATCACGCACTAACCTAACCTAATCCCACGATGACCACCTAACCAACCACCATCACCAACCTAACTACTACAACTAATACTACTACTACTACTACTACTAAGTACCACCAGGCACCTCCCCCCTCGCCTCTACGAAGGCATAAAGTCAAAGAGAGAACAGACGCTAGACTTCATTGGCTTGATATAAAATGTTGGCATGGGATGAGAACTTGTACAAGTCTTCTTCAAAACCGCCGCCTTTGATGTTAAGCTGGGTTTTGTAACGAGATTATGACTTAATTGCCTCGTTTGGCAAACCTTTCAACTTTAAAATGTCCCCTGAATGAGTCGATCTTATCTCAATGGATCTTGTATCAAGTCTATAGCCTTGAGTACGCTTTCCAAGCCGCTGGCACCGACTTAAATGGTTCTTGTACCTACTTGCCAACTTAAATGACTTTTGTAATTGCTTTAACTTACTTAATTATTGAACCGGGTTCATTAATTGTGATCTCTGAGGTTAATTTTGTTAATGTGAAGGGGACTTGGGAGTTCTCGTGCTGCGAAAGCGATCACTGTATAGTGACTGTACTCGCTTAGTAGAACTCGCCTAACTGTACTCCTCTAGTTGTACTTGCTGAACTCTGATTGCAGAGCGCCTGTTCATAGCTCTGGGCCTTATCACTCAATTCCTATCGACAGGGTTTACTGATGCTTGTGTTTATATAGTGAATGAGTTGTTTTTGCTGGTGTAGTCTTGCCTCTTGGTTACTAAAGTAGTATAGTATAGTAAGTAGTATAGCATGATGGACACAGGTAGTTGGTTCTAGCAGTAGCGTGGACACAGGTAGCTGGTTCTAGTAGTATAGCATGAGGGACACAGGTAGTTGGTTCTAGTAGTATAGTATGAGGGACACAGTTGGTTCTAGTATAGTATGAGGGACACAGTTGGTTCTAGTAGTATAGTATGAGGGACACAGTTGGTTCTAGTAGTATAGCATGATGGACACAGTTGGTTCTAGTAGTATAGCATGAGGGACACAGTTGGTTCTAGTAGTATAGTATGATGGACACAGTTGGTTCTAGTAGTATAGTATGATGGACACAGTTGGTTCTAGTAGTATAGTATGAGGGACACAGTTGGTTCTAGTAGTATAGTATGAGGGACACAGTTGGTTCTAGTAGTATAGTATGAGGGACACAGTTGGTTCTAGTAGTATAGTATGAGGACACAGTTGGTTCTAGTAGTATAGCATGATGGACACAGTTGGTTCTAGTAGTATAGTATGAGTGACACAGTTGGTTCTAGTAGTATAGTATGAGGGACACAGTTGGTTCTAGTAGTATAGCATGAGGGACACAGGTAGTTGGTTCTGGTAGTATAGTATGAGGGACACAGTTGGTTCTAGTAGTATAGCATGAGGGACACAGGTAGTTGGTTCTGGTAGTATAGTATGAGGGACACAGTTGGTTCTAGTAGTATAGTATGAGGGACACAGGTAGTTGGTTCTAGTAGTATAGTATGAGGGACACAGTTGGTTCTAGTAGTATAGTATGAGGGACACAGTTGGTTCTAGTAGTATAGCATGATGGTCACAGTTGGTTCTAGTAGTATAGTATGAGGGACACAGTTGGTTCTAGTAGTATAGTATGAGGGACACAGTTGGTTCTAGTAGTATAGTATGAGGGACACAGTTGGTTCTAGTAGTATAGTATGAGGGCACAGTTGGTTCTAGTAGTATAGCATGATGGGCACAGTTGGTTCTAGTAGTATAGCATGAGGGACACAGTTGGTTCTAGTAGTATAGTATGAGGGACACAGTTGGTTCTAGTAGTTTAGTATGAGGGCACAGTTGGTTCTAGTAGTATAGCATGATGGGCACAGTTGGTTCTAGTAGTATAGCATGATGGACACAGTTGGTTCTAGTAGTATAGTATGAGGGACACAGTTGGTTCTAGTAGTATAGTATGAGGGACACAGTTGGTTCTAGTAGTATAGCATGATGGACACAGTTGGTTCTAGTAGTATAGCATGAGGGACACAGTTGGTTCTAGTAGTATAGTATGATGGACACAGTTGGTTCTAGTAGTATAGTATGATGGACACAGTTGGTTCTAGTAGTATAGTATGAGGGACACAGTTGGTTCTAGTAGTATAGTATGATGGACACAGTTGGTTCTAGTAGTATAGTATGAGGGACACAGTTGGTTCTAGTAGTATAGCATGATGGACACAGTTGGTTTCTAGTAGTATAGTATGAGGGACACAGTTGGTTCTAGTAGTATAGTATGAGGACACAGTTGGTTCTAGTAGTATAGCATGATGGACACAGTTGGTTCTAGTAGTATAGTATGAGTGACACAGTTGGTTCTAGTAGTATAGTATGAGGACACAGTTGGTTCTAGTAGTATAGCATGATGGACACAGTTGGTTCTAGTAGTATAGCATGATGGACACAGTTGGTTCTAGTAGTATAGCATGATGGACACAGTTGGTTCTAGTAGTATAGCATGATGGACACAGTTGGTTCTAGTAGTATAGTATGAGTGACACAGTTGGTTCTAGTAGTATAGTATGAGGGACACAGTTGGTTCTAGTAGTATAGCATGAGGGACACAGGTAGTTGGTTCTGGTAGTATAGTATGAGGGACACAGTTGGTTCTAGTAGTATAGCATGAGGGACACAGGTAGTTGTTCTGGTAGTATAGTATGAGGGACACAGTTGGTTCTAGTAGTATAGTATGAGGGACACAGGTAGTTGGTTCTAGTAGTATAGTATGAGGGACACAGTTGGTTCTAGTAGTATAGTATGAGGGACACAGTTGGTTCTAGTAGTATAGCATGATGGTCACAGTTGGTTCTAGTAGTATAGTATGAGGGACACAGTTGGTTCTAGTAGTATAGTATGAGGGACACAGTTGGTTCTAGTAGTATAGTATGAGGGACACAGTTGGTTCTAGTAGTATAGTATGAGGGACACAGGTAGTTGGTTCTAGTAGTATAGTATGAGGGACACAGTTGGTTCTAGTAGTATAGTATGAGGGCACAGTTGGTTCTAGTAGTATAGCATGATGGGCACAGTTGGTTCTAGTAGTATAGCATGAGGGACACAGTTGGTTCTAGTAGTATAGTATGAGGGCACAGTTGGTTCTAGTAGTATAGTATGAGGGACACAGTTGGTTCTAGTAGTATAGCATGATGGGCACAGTTGGTTCGAGTAGTATAGTATGAGGGACACAGTTGGTTCTAGTAGTATAGTATGATGGACACAGTTGGTTCGAGTAGTATAGTATGAGGGCACAGTTGGTTCTAGTAGTATAGCATGATGGACACAGTTGGTTCTAGTAGTATAGTATGAGGGACACAGTTGGTTCTAGTAGTATAGCATGAGGGACACAGTTGGTTCTAGTAGTATAGCATGATGGACACAGTTGGTTCTAGTAGTATAGTATGAGGGCACAGTTGGTTCTAGTAGTATAGTATGAGGGACACAGTTGGTTCTAGTAGTATAGTATGAGGGACACAGTTGGTTCTAGTAGTATAGTATGAGGGACACAGTTGGTTCTAGTAGTATAGTATGAGGGACACAGTTGGCTCTAGTAGTATAGTATGAGGGACACAGTTGGTTCTAGTAGTATAGCATGAGGGACACAGTTGGTTCTAGTAGTATAGCATGAGGGACACAGTTGGTTCTAGTAGTATAGTATGAGGGACACAGTTGGTTCTAGTAGTATAGTATGAAGGACACAGTTGGTTCTAGTAGTATAGCATGAGGGACACAGTTGGTTCTAGTAGTATAGCATGAGGGACACAGTTGGTTCTAGTAGTATAGTATGAGGGACACAGTTGGTTCTAGTAGTATAGTATGAGGGACACAGTTGGTTCTAGTAGTATAGTATGAGGGACACAGTTGGTTCTAGTAGTATAGTATGAGGGACACAGTTGGTTCTAGTAGTATAGTATGAGGGACACAGTTGGTTTAGTAGTATAGCATGAGGGACACAGTTGGTTCTAGTAGTATAGTATGAGGGACACAGTTGGTTCTAGTAGTATAGTATGAGGACACAGTTGGTTCTAGTAGTATAGCATGAGGGACACAGTTGGTTCTAGTAGTATAGTATGATGGACACAGTTGCTTCTAGTAGCATAGCATGAGGGACACAGTTGGTTCTAGTAGTATAGTATGATGGACACAGTTGGTTCTAGTAGTATAGCATGATGGACACAGTTGGTTCTAGTAGTATAGTATGAGGGACACAGTTGGTTCTAGTAGTATAGTATGATGGACACAGTTGCTTCTAGTAGCATAGCATGAGGGACACAGTTGGTTCTAGTAGTATAGTATGATGGACACAGTTGGTTCTAGTAGTATAGCATGATGGACACAGTTGGTTTCGTAGTGTATAGCATGAGGGACACAGTTGGTTCTAGTAGTATAGTATGAGGGACACAGGTAGTTGGTTCTAGTAGTATAGCATGAGGGACACAGTTGGTTCTAGTAGTATAGTATGAGGGACACAGGTAGTTGGTTCTAGTAATATAGCATGAGGGACACAGTTGGTTCTAGTATAGCATGAGGGACACAGTTGGTTCTAGTATAGCATGAGGGACACAGTTGGTTCTAGTAGTATAGTATGAGGGACACAGGTAGTTGGTTCTAGTAGTATAGTATGATGGGCACAGTTGGTTCTAGTAGTATAGTATGATGGGCACACTTGGTTCTAGTAGTATAGTATGATGGGCACAGTTGGTTCTAGTAGTATAGCATGAGGGACACAGTTGGTTCTAGTAGTATAGCATGAGGGACACAGTTGGTTTTAGTAGTATAGCATGAGGGACACAGTTGGTTCTAGTAGTATAGCATGAGGGACACAGTTGGTTCTAGTAGTATAGTATGAGGGACACAGTTGGTTCTAGTATAGTATGAGGGACACAGTTGGTTCTAATAGTATAGTATGAGGGACACAGTTGGTTCTAATAGTATAGTATGAGGGACACAGTTGGTTCTAATAGTATAGTATGAGGGACACAGTTGGTTCTAATAGTATAGTATGAGGGACACAGTTGGTTCTAATAGTATAGTACTAGGGACACAGTTGGTTCTGCCCTTTGTTCCATGGCTGGGTATTAAAAGAGATAAAAGACTAAGGAATAGGAAAAAGGCTGGTTATTTTGCGTGCTTGGGAATAATTATGTCAAATGATCTGTCATTTAGAGAACACAATAAATCTAAAGCACCAAAGGTCAGGGAAAATGTTCATTTAGATTATGAAAATACTGTGAATATTGTGTTCACAGTGGCTTTCAAGGTGGGAAGGAAAAGATGGGTGTTAGATAGTAGAGCTGGAAGAATTTGTATGAGTATCATCCGTTGAGGACACGGTAAATCCCCAGACTGATATGAACTAAGTCAGTGATGATTGTCTTCCCGTCACTTGTTTTCTCGAAGATTGCTTATATAAATTCAGTCAATTACCTAAATTATTGGCAACACCTGAAGTTCTTAGAATTGTACTGCTTGGAATGTAGACGTGAAAGATGTTCAAAAATTTACTCCTGGAAAATTTTTCTGGAATTGTGACCCAAAATCTTCACACTGAAATCGCTTCTTAGGAAAGCAATAGTACACAAGAGGGAACTCAGCAAGTGTAAGGAAAGGGGGCGAAGATCTATTATTATTATTATCCTGTTGTGGGGGAGACCTAATAATGACGTCTAAAGATATGAAAGTTGACCATGACACCGAAGGTGACTCTCATGTAATGAGAAAATGAGATGGGAGTTAAAATGAAGGATGGAAAGGAAAGGAAATCCAAAAATCCCGAATGGGGAGGGAAGAGGAAGAGAAATTACGCCATCTTGGCTAAGTGATCATGGCTGCAGTGAGCCATAGTGTCAAGGTTTGTCGTGACAGTTGCTGTTGGTGGTAATGGTGGTGGTGGTAATACTTAACTGGTTGTGTTTGTAGTAGTTAAGTCATAACTCTTGACCCCTCCTAGTGGTTGCTGATGGTGTTGGTAGTGCTGGCGGGGGCGACTCTACCGCTACGTAAGTTTTCCAGGCGAGAGACGGTGGTAGCAGCAGTGTAGAGGGCGTCATATTGTCTGGTAGGTGTGAGGTAGAAGGTTGTGGCAGGTAGAATGGTCTTCAGGAGGAAGTCATCTTGTCTGGTAGGTGTTTCCTTAGGTGATCTCTGGCTGGTTGTTGATCTCCTGAGAGTGTTGTTCTGAGAGTGTAAACACTTAACATGATGGGACGTAGGTTGTGTGTGTATAATATATATATATATATATATATATATATATGTTTTGTTGTGTGTGTGTGTGTGTGTGTGTGTGTGTGTGGTGTGTGTGTGTGTGTGTGTGTGTGTGTGTACTCACCTATTTGTACTCACCTATTTGTGGTTGCAGGGGTCGAGTCTTAGCTCCTGGCCCCGCCTCTTCACCGGTTGCTACTGGGCCCTCTCTCTCCCCGCTCCATGAGCTTTATCAAACCTCGTCTTAAAACTGTGTATGGTTCCTGCCTCCACTACGTCATTTTCTAGGCTATTCCACTGCCTTACAACTCTATGACTGAAGAAATACTTCCTACTATCTCTCTGACTCATTTGTCAGGTATTCTCTGATCCATTGCAGTGCCCTTCCTGTTATATGCGCCTGATGCTCTAGCTTCTGCACTAATCTCTTGTGAGGAACTGTGTCAAAGGCCTTCTTGCAGTCCAAGAAGATGCAATCAACCCACCCCTCTCTCTCGTGTCTTCTGTTATTTTATCATAAAACTCCAGAAGGTTTGTGACACAGGATTTGCCTTCCGTGAATCCGTGCTGGTTGGCACTTATACTCTTGTTCCGTTCCACGTGCTCCACCACTCTCCTCCTGATAATCTTCTCCATAATTTTGCATACTATACACGTCAACGACACAGGTCTATAGTTTAGTGCCTCTTTTCTGTCTCCTTTTTTAAAAATGGGAACTACATTTGCCGTCTTCCATACCTCAGGTAGTTGCCCAGTTTCCAGGGACGTGTTGAAGATTGTGGTAAGTGGCATGCACAACATATCTGCTCCCTCTCTAAGGACCCACGGGGAGATGTTGTCCGGGCCCATTGCCTTTGAGGTATCGATGTCCCTTAGCAGTTTCTTCACCTCCTCCTCATCTGTATGTATGTCGTCCAACACTTGTTGGTGTGTGTGTGTGTGTATAAACACGACACCTTTACCCAAAACTTGAATTCTCTCTGCAGGTACTGCATTTCCTTACACAGAATATAACATTTCAGGACTGGTGTTTTCGAAGAGTTTTCCCTGGATGTGACCCTCAAGACTCGGGTATTATAGAGGTCTACATTATCAGTGCCAGGTTGGAAGATGTGTCAGGAAGTAAGTACATGTGTTAGTCACTCTGCGGCGACAATTATGTTTTTTCTCGCCTGAAGATGGATTAGGAAGAGACGACAACATCAAGGTTGAGCAATTGGAAAGACCCTTAGCAAGAAGAAATAAGGCGGAAGTAGAAAGTAGGAGACAATAAAAAGAGGGGAAGAAATTGCGAGATAACTATTTTATATTCAGTTGCGTACGCCATTACTGCCGTATGTGTGTTTGTGAAGGAGGTGACGATATAGAGAGGAAGGTGATGATGATGATGATGATGTGTTTTGATGATGATCACATGTTGGCACTCAGTTTAGAAAGTGTGACCTTCAATTTTAATATTATTGTAGTCACTGTACAAAGTGATGCACTCATCTGTGTGAGTGTGCAGAGGACACTCGTAACTCTTGGTCCGTGTCTTCACAGTCCTATTATACCTACTTTTAAAACTATGTATAGTGTTTACATCTATCATCTCTTCTAACTTATTCAACTTGATCATTACACTAAGACTAAATAATAAGCACGTACTACTCCTGTTAACTCCACTTCATCTTCAACTGCCATCTAAATCACTTTGTTTCTCCTCTCAAAAGCCTGTCACTGTCTACTCTATAATTCCTTGAATATTTTGTATGCTATAATCATATCACCTCTGGTTCTATTCTCCTTATATTTTAAGTCTCTCTTTGAAGTCCGGCACCACTGACTTCCTTAACTCACTCGATTATTATTATTGTTGTTATTATTATTATTATTATTATTATTATTATTATTATTATTGTTATTATTATTATAAGGAAGGACTAAGAGAGTAATATAAACATCAGCCGCCAGGTTATATGGTTAATATTTGCTTATAGTGATATATACGTTGTGATGCACACTGTAGTTTCCTTTTATGTTCAGTGTTTAGGTCGACTTCTTATTGGTTTGGTATCACTGCTGAGTTATGCTCCTCTTAGTCCTAACTTGTTGTTCTTTACCTGAAGTTTAGCAGGTGTCCCCACGACCAGGTCCCCGATCAGCCTTCCTGTTGAAAGATTGATCAGCGAGACTGTTGGTGCTCGCTTCACCCAGTAATGTTCTTAGTGTTTACTTAATAAGCACCACATCCAGGCTGTGGTGCTTAGGAATGTAAATGACTGCCCCTACTATGTGTGTGTGTGTGTGTGTGTGTGTGTGTGTGTGTGTGTGTGTGTGTGTGTGTGTGTGTGTGTGTGTGTGTGTGTGGTTCAAATTAAACTCCATCATTTTCATTACTATATATAATTTTTGTTAGCCCGGACTGTGACTTGATGATGGAGATGCCTCAGAAAAATTGCATCCTTCTGTGTAGGTGACTGATTATCCTCATCCAGCTCTGATAGAACGAAACATTGAACCTCCTGTAGCTGGTGAATCCTTGGTGGAACACTGGACGATATCCTCATTGTCCCTGCTGAGGTCTCCCAGCTCAGACTGACACTACTGAAGTCTGCCAGCCAGACTGACACTTCTGAAGTCTCACAGCTCAGACTGACACTTCTGAAGTCTCACAGCTCAGACTGACACTTCTGAAGTCTCACAGCTCAGACTGACACTTCTGAAGTCTCACAGCTCAGACTGACACTACTGAAGTCTCCCAGCTCAGACTGACACTACTGAAGTCTTCCAGCTCAGACTGACACTACTGAAGTCTCCAGCTCAGACTGACACTACTGAAGTCTCCCAGCTCAGACTGACACTACTGAAGTCTCCCAGCTCAGACTGACACTACTGAAGTCTCCCAGCTCAGACTGACACTACTGAAGTCTCCCAACTCTGACACTACTGAAGTCTCCCAACTCTGACACTACTGAAGTCTCCCAGCTCAGACTGACACTACTGAAGTCTCCCAACTCTGACACTACTGAAGTCTCCCAGCTCAGACTGACACTACTGAAGTCTCCCAGCTCAGACTGACACTACTGAAGTCTCCCAGCTCAGACTGACACATTTCAATACCTTGTATGAGCGCCATCTTGCGTGATGGAATACAACAAGTAAACTGTCATATAGAATATTGCAACAGCACACTTTGGATGTATCTGTTTTTTCTAAAAAACAAAATCCCTCCTACTCTTCTCTGGTAACGTCCCCCTCCCATTTGTCCACTCGCCCCTCCCCTCTTCAATCTCTATTTCTTCCCCTTCCCTCTTTATCCGCTCCCCCCTCGCCCTCCACTCTGTAGACACGATGCGGCTAGGCTCTGCGGAATAGTAATGAAGTTCCTGATTACATTCTGATTTCCAGTCAATGAATGCCATTGAGTACGGCGCTGATTACCCTAATGTGACGGCTGGGGAAGAAGGGGGATGGTAAGGGAGGAGTGAAGGTGTGAGGGTGGGGAAAAGCTGGGACCAGGGGCGAGGGGGGGGGGTGGAGGTGGTGTAGCGATAGGGTAGTGGAGGTGGAGGTAGGAGATGGAGGAGGTGGTAGTGGTGGTGGTGGTGAAAAAAGAGGAGGAGGAGAGGTGGTAGAAGAAGAGGACGAGGAAAGAGACACGATTAGGTTTAGATTTAGCAGCTGCAGCTACTAGTGTGCGCCTCACGTCCATCCTCTGGACGGTAGCGCAAGAACTTATGGATACATAATGAGCCTAACAACTGACTTTAGGCTCCAGAAAGTGTTAACGAGTTATTTTAGATTTATTATTCTTATTAGCTGCAGACAGATTTAAGAAATTTGCCTCGTATGTTTGCTATCTTATTTTCATTACTAAGATATCTTGATATAGGATATTATACTATCTCTCTATACCTCAGTAAGTGGAGAGTTAAGCACATAGTATTGAAGAAATATTTTTGAGGTGGAACAGGACGGCGTCAACACACGACCTTTCCTCTGAGAAAACTTCCGACCAGTCTACCTGTTGCTGCTCTTGCAACATTGCATAGCTCCTGGTGATGCACGGAGAAGTGTGAAAGATTTTGAGTTGAAGATTTCCATCTCCCCGTGGTTTGTCTTGCATTGTTAAGATCGCCTGTCTGCGATTGTATTGTGTATGTGTGTGTATATGTATATATATCTTTGTGTGTGGTGCCATATAGGTAAAACTTGCTATTTTGGCTTAAATAGTAACGCTCTTCTTGCCGAATAAGGCAAGAGAAAATTTGTGTATGCAATAATTTCGTAAAAACCATTCTGAACCTAAAGAAAAATATTTCATTGTGTTTATTATTAAAATATTGTAAACTTATCTAAAATATATTTAGTTGGATTAGGCTAAATTAAATTGCTCATGTTATCATAAGGTTAGGTAAGTTTTCTAACGTTCTTTTGGTACAAAATTATTATTTTTTTGCATTAAAATTAAAAAAATATATCTTTAAACGAATAAGAGAAAATTTTAGAAAGGACTTAATTTTAAATGAGTTCTTGCTAATTCACCAGTTTTTTCCTATACGGCACACACACACACACACCACACACATAAACACACACACATAAACACACAACACACACAAACACACACATAAACACCACACACACATAAACCCCACACACACACACACACACACACACACACACACACACACACACACACAAAACACACACAAACACACACAAACACACACACACACACACACACACACACACACACACACACACACCACACACACACACACACATACACACGGGCCAGGAGCTGAGTTATTGACCCCTGCAACCACAATTAGGTGAGTACACACACACACAACACACACACACAAACACAAAACACACACACACACACACACTCACACACACACACACACACAAATATATATATATATATATATATATATATATAATATATATATATATATATAAATATATATATATATAAAATATATATTAGGTAGTAGGTTGGTAGACAGCAACCACCCAGGGAGGTACTACCGTCCTGCCAAGTGAGTGTGAAATGAAAGTCTGTGATTGTTTTACATGATGGTAGGATTGCTGATGTCTTTTGTCTGTCTCATAAATATGCAAGATTACAGGTACGTCTTGCTACTTCTACTTACACTTAGGTCACACTACACATACATGTACATGTTTATTTACGCACACTCATCTGAGTTTTCTTTGATTTTATCTTTATAGTTCTTGGTCTTATTACTTTTCCTTTTTATATCCATGGGGAAGTGGAATAAGAATCTTTCCTCGTAAAGCCATGCGTGTTGTAAAAGTCAACTAAAATGCCGGGAACAATAGGCTAGTAACCCCTTTTCCTGTAAAGATTACTAAAAAGAATAAGAAGAAAATTGTCAAAGTGGGAAGTCTGAATGTGCGTGGATGTTGTGCAAATGATAAGAAAGAGATGATTGTGGATGTTATGAATGAGAAGAAACTGGATGTCCTGGCTTTAAGTGAAACAAAGCTGAAGGGGGTGGGAAAATTTCAATGGAGAGGAATAAATGGGATTAGGTCAGGGGTTTCAAATAGAGTTAGAGCTAAAGAAGGAGTAGCAATAATGTTGAAGGATAAGATATGACAAGAAAAGAGGGACTACAAATGCATTAATTCAAGGATTATGTGGAGTAAAATAAAGACTGGATGTGAAAAGTGGGTTATAATAAGCGTGTATGCACCTGGAGAAGAAAGAGTGTAGAGGAGAGAGAGAGATTTTGGGAAATGTTGAGTGAATGCGTGGGGAGTTTTGAATCAAGTGTGAGAGTAATGGTGATTGGGGATTTCAATGCTAAAGTGGGTAAAAATGTTATGGAGGAAGTATTTGGGAAAATTTTGGGGGGGCCCAGGGGTAAATGTAAAGGGGGACCCTTTAAATTGAGCTATTTAAAAAAAAAAATTTGGGTAATAAGTAATACAATTTTATGAAAAAGAGGATAAAAAATATACAAGGTATATGTGCACGTATGAAAGTAGTTTGTTAATTATGTATTGGGTGGATAAAAGGTTGAGGGTAGGCTCCAGGATGTACATTTTTTTTGGGGGGAAAACGATATTCGGTCATTTTAGTTGTAGCTACAGTTGAGTAAGAGGTGATGGGAAAAGAGGAAGGTGGCAAAACAAGTAAGAGGGGGTAAAAGTGTATAAACAAGGAGGAGGAATTTGGGGTGAGATATAAGGGGCTTTTGGGCAAAAGTGGGTTTTTGCAAAGATGAGTAGGGGGGGGGGGTTAAAGAGGGTTGGGAATATTTTTAAAAAATCAGTATTAGAATGGGGGGGGCAGAAGTTTGTGGTTAAGGAGGGGGGTCCCGGAGGAAAGAGGATGTTTGGGTGGAATGATGAAAAAAAGGGTGTGAAAAAAAGAGAAAAGTTAGCTTATGGGTTTTTACAAAGCAAAAGTGTATAAGAAGAGCGAGTATTGGAGAGTAAAAAAAAGGTGAAGAGGTGGTAGAGAGTGCAAAAGGAGAGCAGATGATAGGTGGGAGGGCCCACTGCAAAAAATTTTTAATGAAAATAAAAAAAAAAAAATTTTGGGTTTGAGTTAAACAAAGTTAAGAAACCCTAGAGAAATATGGATTTGTCAGTTAAAAACGAGTGGGGGAGTTGTAGATGGGGAGGGGAGGTATTAGGTAGATGGCGAGAATATTTTGAGGAACTTTTTAAAAGTTGAGGAAAAAGGGAGGCGGGAATTTCAGCACTGGTCAGGGAGGTATACCTCTTTTAGGGGTGAAGAAGACGAAAGTAAGTGTGGTGGAGGTCTGAGGGGATTACGTAAAAGAAAAGGGGGGAAAGCAGTGGGAAATGATGGGATCACGAGATAAATGTTAAAAGCGGGGGGGAATAGTGTTGGGGGTTTTGGGCTTTTGTTTAATAATGTAGAAGAGGGGAAAGGGACCCAGGGATTGGCGGAGACATGTATATCCCTTTATATAAAGGGAAAGGGGCAAAAAAGATTGTAAAAATTTTAGAGGAATAAATTTATTGAGTATACCCGGAAAAGTGACGGTAGGGTTATAATTTAAAGAATTAGGGTAAGACAGAATGTAGGAGCGGATGAGCAAAGGGGGTTTAGAGTGGGTAGGGGATGTGTAATATTGAAGCTATTGTGAACAGTATTTGATAAAAAGGAGGGAAGTTTTTTTTGCATTTTTGGATTTAGAAAAGGCATATGATAGAATGGATAGAGGAGCAATGTGGGCCCGATGTTAAAAGTATGGGGGAATAGGTGGTAAGTTACTAAATACTGAAAAGGGATTTTTTTATGAGGTTAGTGAGGTTTCAGGTTAGGGTGGGTAGAAGGGAGGGAACTACTTTCCCGGGTAAAAGTAGGTTTTTGACGGGAGTGTAATGTCACCATGGTTTTTTTAAAAATATTTATAGAGGGGGTTGAAAAAAGAAGTAAATGTAGGGTGTTGGGGGGGGAGAGGGGGGGGGAAAAAAAATTTAATGGGGAATTAATTCAAAAGGGGAAATTAAAAACAGTTACTTTTTGCTGATTTTAAACTGTGCTTTGGGAGTTTTCAAAAAGAAAAAATGAAAAGGTTAGTGGATGATTTTGGGAATGTGTGTAAAGGGAAAAAAAGGTTAAAATTAAAACATAAAAAGAGAAGGTTTTGATGAGAGTACAAATAAAATTTAGAAAAAAAAAAATTGGATATCAAAGGGGGGAGGGGGGATTGGAAGAAGTGAATGTTTTCGGGATATTTGGGAGTTGACTTTTCAGCGGATGGATTTTTTGAAGGATGGGGGTTTAAATCTAAAAATTTGATAAAGGGAAAAAAAGGGGGTGGGGGCATTGAGGTAATGGGAGTCAAAAAACGTTATCTATGGGGGAAAAAAAAGGGAAGATAAAAGTTTAGTATTTACCAAATTTCTTATTTTGGGGTTTTGGAACCCTTGGGTTTGTGAAGGGAGCAGCGAGGAGGGGGTTTTGGAGGGCAGTGGAGATGCCTATTAAGGGGGAAAATTATGGGGTTTGAAAAATATTTTGCGGGAAAATTCGGGGTGGAAATTGGGGGTTTGTGGAGTTAAAAAAGTATTAGTCGGGAGGGCGAAGGGGGGTTTTTTGGGGGGTTTTTGGTAAATTTAGAGAAAAAAATGGACCCAAAGTAGAATGACAGGAAGGCATTTTAAATCTAAAAGTGAAAAAGGCGGGGTTTGGGGTAGGGGCCGTCCTCGAAAGGGTTGGAGGGGAGGGGGAAAAAGGGGGTTTTTTGTGGGCGGGGGGAATTGGACATCCAGCAACGGGGCGTGAGGTTTTTAAGTTTAGGATTGAATGGGGACGAATGGTACTTGGGGCCTGACGATCTGTTGGGGTGTGGGAAGGGGAATATTTAGTGAAGGGTTCAGGGAAAAACCCGGTTTTTTTCCCTATAGTCGGACTTGAGTCCTGGAAAAAGGGAAGTAAATGCCGGGACTTTAAAGGAATGGTTTGGGATATTGGCGTTTGGGGGGATTGTTGTGTATCTTTATACCCTATTTTGCTTCTAAATTGTTTTTATCTGAGCACCTCTGCAAAAAAAGTGTAATGTGTGGTGTGGTGAAAGTTGGGGTTAATGATTTAAAGCATTTTCCTTTTTTTTGGGGAAATTTTTTTTATTTTTTTGGGGCCCCCCTGCCTCGGTGGGAGACGGCCCCATGTTGAAAAAAAATAAATAAATAAAAAAAATAAATAAAAAAATAAAAAATTTTATTTATATTATATTATATATATATTTTTTATATATAATATTTATTATTTATATATTATTAATATATAATATAAGTCGTGGGCCCAATTTTGGGAGAACTTTTCGATCTTGGCTTAAAAAAGCAACCCTCATTTGCCCTATTGGACAAGTAAAATTTGGGATGCAATAATTTCGCCCCCAAAACATTTTTAACCCCAAAAGAAAAAAATTTATTTCATTTTTTTGTATTAAATTATGTAAAAAAAATCTAAAAAAATTTTTTGGGTTGGCTAAAAAAAAATTTTTCTTGTTATAATTTAAAGGGTTTGTAAGTTTTCCCAAGATTCTTTTTGGGGTTTAAAAATTTAAAAATTTTACATTTAAAATTAATGAAAAAAATATATCTTTAAAAGTATAAAAGAAATTTTTTGAAAGGCTTAATTTTAAAGATTCTTGCAATTGAACCCTTTTAAAATATTCGGCACGACATTATATATATATATAATATATATATAATTTATATATATATATATTTTTTATATATATATATATATGCTAACCCCCATCCCCGCCTGAAGGGTTTTCCTGCCTTGGATTTAAAACGTTTTAAACGTTGGCCCGGGGGGCCCCCGGTATTTTCCCGTATGGGGTGGGGGGTTTAGAGCACTGCGTATCTTGCCCCAAGTTCCCTAGGGTCGAGTCCCTTCGAGCCGAGATTATGTTTGTGAATATTTCGTTGTTTGCGAATTCTAAAAAAAACGGGACGCGCGCCAACAACACACACACACACACACACACCAACACACAAAACACACCCCACACACAAAACCCTACATACACCACCAAAAACACAAAACACACACACCCCAACACCCCCGTGTGTGTGTGTGTGTGTGGGTTGGGGTGTGGTAGTTTTTCCAAAGCCTAAGAGAAGCTTTGAAGTACTTTTCATCAGTGAAAAAGTGATAATTCTCCACTTATTCTGCATAATTTATCAATTAAACTTTATAATAAGTATGTATAGTATTTATATATATGAGGGTTTGTTCCTATCTACGGTTTCGGTCTTCACGGCAGGTCCTTGGAACGTGTCCCCCGCGGATACGGGAGCTCTGCTCTCTCTGTCCTCTCTCTCTCTCATATATATATATATATATATATATATATATATATATATATAATATATATATATATATATATATATATATATATATATATATATGTCGTGCCGAAATATGTAAAACTGGTCAATTAGCAAGAACTCGTTTAAATTTAAGTCCTTTCTAAAATTTTCTCTTATACGTTTAAATATATATTTTTTTCATTAATGTTATTGTAAAATTTTTTAATTTTGCTCCAAAAGAATCTTAGAAAATTTACCTAACCTTATTATAACAAGAACAATTTATTTTAGCCTAACCCAACTAAATATATTTTAGATTTGTTTACAGTAATTTAATACTAAACAAACACAATCAAATAAATTTTTTTTCGTTAGGTTCAGAATGATTTTGGCGAAATTATTGCTTACACAAATTTTCGCTTGTTCTATATGGCAAGATGAGCGTTGCTATTTAAGCCAAGATCGCAAGTTTTGCCTATTCGGCACGACATATATATATATATATATATATATATATATATATATATATATATATATATATATATATATATATATATATATATAATATTATATATATATGCTAGTTGTGCCGAATAGGTAAAAGTGGTCAGTTAGCAGGAACTCATTTAAAATTAAGTCTTTTCCAGAATTTTCTCATACGTTTAGAGAAATAATTTTTTTCATTTATGTTAATGTAAAAATTAATAATTTTATACCAATGAACCTTAGAAAACTTACCTAACTTTATTATAACAAGCAGAATTTAATTAGCCTAATCCAGCTAAATATATTTTAAATCAGAGTACAGTAATTTAATAATAAACAAACACAATGAAATATATTTTTTTCGTTAGGTTCAGAATGATTTTGGTGAAATTATTGCATACACAAATTTTCGGGTTTTATTTATTTTTGGGTTTTATTGTCAATATTTGACAATAAAGACTTATGATGAACGTGTCAGGAAGGGAAAATATGATGCCCTAAATGAACTTTTTGATATCGCAAAAGTAAATGACCAATGGTTATCCTCTGAAGACAAACAGATGTACCGGCTTTATGTGGAAAGCAAAGAAGTGGGGTACTCTATAGGTCATGTTGCAAGTGAAAAAACTATTCATCCTCCAAAAAGACGGAAACTGGCTGCTTAATCAGCTTCAGCATCAACATCTTACGATCATACATGGAGTGACAATGATACTGAATCTGAAGGGAGGAGTATGGAGATGAAGATGAAAATAATACTCCACCAACCAGAAAACACAACAAAAGTGAAGTTGCAACCAATTTGGTGACATCCACAAAAGTATCAACAGGTAAAGCTGCCAAGATATGCAGACAGTTGTCATTTGATTGCATTGACATTCCTACACCAAGTCAAGCAGCAATTTGCAAGTCAACATACACAGAGGCTGCTAAATTGAAGGAAGAAATTATTGAAAAGTTACAAATGGAAGAATGGTCTTTACATTTAGATGGAAAGTACATTGAGGAAAATGAGTATCAGGTAATAGTACTTAAAAATGAAAGAACCGAAGTAAAACTGGATGCACTGCATTTGAAAGATGGTCAGGCTGAAACTATTGCTGCTGAAGGAATGACAAAAGTTATTGATGGATACAACTTATGGAATGCAATAAAGATGATCATTGTTGATACAATAAATGTTAACACAGGGAAAAAAGAGTGTCAAACTGCAACGAATGTTCTCAGAGAAGGTGATTATCAAACAACAATTTATCAGTTGTCAGCATCACGTTCTGGACAGGATTCTCTGTTTGATAATGAATGAAAATCTTGGTGCTAAAACCAGTTCTCCAAACATCGAGGATCCATTTGTATCCCAACTGGTGAAGAATTATGAGGAACTAAAGGCACAGTTTGTTAATGGAACAGAAGAAATCGTCCATAAATCAGAATGGAGAGATGATATGAAGTTTTTGTACCATCTAACACGAGTGTTTAGATTCTTTGAAGAAAAATGGCACTTTGATTGACTTTCAGAAAATTCCAAACATCAGCAATGCGAGGTGGAAGGCAAGAAGCCATCCTAGTTATTCTTGCATTTAGTCTCATACTTACAAGATGGAAGATTTTAGAGAAGATATGTAGATTCATTTCATACACCTGGACAGATTATTGGTTTACTGATCAGATGTATGATGTAAATGACTTCAAGAATTTGCCAGAAATATTGAAACCTTACAAAAAAAAAAAAAAACTCATTGAAAAATCACTGGAAGCAGGAGCCGTGGAATCTATATATGTGAATTGCTATTATTCTGTGTGACCTTTTTAATTAATAAAAGAAAGGAAATGAATGTTCTCTTTGTCGGTTTAAATGTCCTGGTCTGGGTACTGGAATATTCCCAGGGGTACTCAGAAGTATCTTTATATTTTCCTAAATATTGTCTACCAGTCTTCTCAGTATTGATTAATATGTCTTGGGACTCTTCTATGCCATTCCGATAGTAGGTAGGGGGACGGAGGAGGGGGATCTAGTCTCCGGTGACTGTGCTCACAGTACTGTGTAACGCCAGTCATGTACTTCACAAATATAGTGGTGCAGGTTGAGAACACTAACCTACATAATAATGGTAATATACATGGTAATGGTAACATTCATAGTGTTAGTAAAAGGTCATCTTGCATTACTACAAAAGGTCACAAGAACTTCCTGAAATGTTCATAGACGTTTTAGGTTTTAACATTTGATCAAAGTATATTATGGTGGTGAGACCTTGATGTAAATGAACCTTCTTGTGGGGAGTTATTTATTATTAATATTATGTTTCCCTTTGATCTGTTTCAACTGTGTTCACCTTCACTAAGGTTCACCTCCTTCTGTAAGGTTCATCTCATTTAGTAAGATTAACCTCTTTCGGTAAGGTTCACCTCCTTCAGTAAGTCTCATCTTCTTCAGTAAGATTAACCTCCTTCAATAAGGTTCATCTTCAGTAAGGTTCACTTCCTTCAGTAAGGTTCATCTCCTTCAGTAAGGTTCACCTCCTTCAGTAAGGTTCATCTCCTTCAGTAAGAATCACCTGCTTCAGTAAGGTTCATCTCCTTCAATAAGGATCATCTGCTTCAGTAAGGATCATCTGCTTCAGTAAGAATCACCTGCTTCAGTTAGGGTTATCTTCAGTAAGGGTCACCTGCTTCAGTAAGAATCACCTGCTTCAGTAAGAATCACCTGCTTCAGTAAGAATCACCTGCTTCAGTTAGGGTCATCTTCGGTAAGGATCACCTGCTTTAGTAAGAATCGCCTGCTTCAGTTAGGGTCATCTTCAGTAAGGATCACCTGCTTCATTAAGAATCACCTGCTGCAGTTAGGGTCATCTTCAGTAAGGATCACCTGTTTCAGTTAGGGTCATCTGCTGCAGATAAATTCACCTGCTTCAACAAGTTTCACTATCATTAAGGGTGACGAGCTTCAGATATGTTGATGCTTCAGTAATGATGGGTATGAAGGTGGGAGTGTGGGGCAGAGGTGTTATGGAGTGAACACATGGAAAGCAGTATGTTATTGAGTAAGAGCAACTATTGTTGCTTGTACAAGCAGTAGCTACTGCATGCACATGCAGTGGTCTCTTGGGCCTTATCATATCTACTCATGAAGCTGTGTATTGAGTTTGCCTCCACCATTGCATCATCCAAGTCATTCTACTTTTCAGCCACTCTGAGACTGAAGAAATACTTCTTTACAACCCCTTTACTCATTTGTGTCTTAACTTCCACCTGTGTCCCCCTAATCCTGTTTCTATCTGCCCTGATAATTCCCCTTAATATTTTTAGTGTCGTAGTCATATCTCTCTTTGTCCTCTCTGCCAAGGTCGTCAGGTTCAGTTCCTTCAACCTCTCATCGTGCACTCCTCTCAGTTTTGGTATCAGCCTGGTTTCATACATTTGGACATCTTTCTAGTTATATCAGGTGCTTGAGCAGTTGTGGGTTTCATGTTGGTGTCGTCTGTTCAGTGATTAGCTTAACACATGTCGTATATGAAGTCTTGAAGTTTTTTTTTGTTTTTATTCAAGTTCCTGAAGGCTGATCTGAGTTTGCTAATCTTTCATAAGCCGCTGATGTTATACGATTTATATGCAATTCTGGCGATGTGCTTAATGTAAAGCTTTATGCACCTCAAGTCATTTTCACACTGGTATTTTCAGCTTCTCTCAGCCCATGCTGCACTGTGTCCGTTCTGCTCTCATCTCTGATTTATATTTGTGTGTGTGTGTGTGTGTGTGTGTGTGTGTGTGTGTGTTGTGTGTGTGTGTGTGTGTGTGTGTGTGTGTGTGTGTGTGTGTGTGTGTGTGAGTGAGAGCTGGTAACTAGTGAGGAAGGGTGTGTGGGAGACTGGCTGCAGCCAGGCACTACAAGGTAGTCTCAAGCCACCATCAAAAGGCCACTGTAAGCAGCTTATCTGGTTCATCTCAGCTACACCTGCCAAGCTTCTTGTGAACCTTATTAACATACAGTATTAGCGGGCAGCGGGCGCACGC
>NC_069411.1:11539812-11699812 GCF_026875155.1 Cherax quadricarinatus | reverse complement strand
CTCTGGCTCCTAAAACCCCGTTATTTCTGTGTATTGTATTAATAAAGCATTATGACATACACTTAAGTGTCTACATTTTTTAAATTTTTGTTGGTTTGCCCCTTTGCGTGTGTTGATGGTAAGATACCCATACACAGCACTTGGGTACCTTACTCATCAACCTGTGGGTATTGTATATCATTAATGATGTGAAACCTGCCTGTGCTGGTGAATACTGAAGGGTTATAATGAACGTGTATAGTAAATTTACACGTAAATGAATATAAGTAGAGATTTTAGATACTCGAGCAACAGCTGAGTGTCTGTTTTGTCGCAACGTTTCGCCTAGATGGTAGGTTTCTTCAGTCGGATAGAGAGGATACATTCAGAAGTGACAGCGAGGTAAACATGACGTGGTTAGCCCATCAACCTTGGGAAGTAGTTTTTGAGGGGGTAGTCCCTCGCCTGGAGGAGATTTTCCATGGGTTGGAAATTGTAAGCTGAACTAAATAATGAGATTGATACTGGCAAAAGTGAGGCTTGGGAAAATTTGAAGACGTCGCAGGAGGCGAAGCCACTAGTAGAAGCAAAAAGGGGGAAAGTTGGGACTACCTAGAAAAACGTACCTAGTAAAATTTCATATTAAGCGGGGGTAGCAGCACCCTGCAAGTTTTCCACAGTGTAGCTACGTATTAAGCAGGGTAGCAGGACCTCAGGTGTTCCCCAGTGTAGCTATCATTTAAGAGGGTAGGGGGCACAGTTCTGGTGTTCCCACGTGTAACTATCAAAACCATCACCCCTTTAAATGATGTGTTTTTTTAAATTTTTTAAAGAGGTGAGCGGAAACTAGGGAAGCCTGATATGTAAAAAGCCCCACGAGTACGTTTCATGTGACTTAGCCCACATCTAAGACGTTGTCGGGGAGAATTTTAATTTTTCTACTGACAGTGTCCTCGTGCACACCTAGCAGAGACTTAGAGACTCTTTCACTATTCTTTTATTACATCCCCGTGCTCAGAGGCCCTCTTCCCATCAAGTATGTTTTGCATCCCCATGCAGAGAGGCTTTTACTATTGTGTTTTGCATCCCCATTCACAAATGCTCTCTTCCTATCAAGTGTGTTTTGCATGGGGATGCAAAACACACCCATCCATCCAGCCGGGTGAAGTAAACAGCAGCAGCGAGTTGTGACAGATATATCCAGTGTCTCAACACTAATTCCCTTTTTTTCCTGTAAATTTGATAATAGTTAAACTTGCTTAGGAGATACACCAAGACTAACAGGTATGAGTTAGTTTTGGGGAGGCGTGTATTGATCAGGTGAATACACTGTGCAGTGCGGTGTATGCTGGGTCGTGGTTCATCGCTGGCACGGGTTGCTGCTGGGAATTCCCCAGAGTTATAATCTACAAAATTTTATTGCCCAAACCCTTTTCTGTATTGGATAAATTATTAGTAATAGAGGATAAAAGCCTGAAGAACCGGGAAATATAAAAATGATTAAAGTCTGTACACCGTGTAAGGGTAAGATCAAAAAAAAAACAAGGGGGCCCCCTATGTTTCCGCTGCCCTGGGAAGGTGTCATTTTTTATCCGGGAAGTGCCACCAGAAATGACGATATTAAAAAGGAAAGTATTTTTTTTCTGTGAGCGACGGAACACTTAGTAAATAACAATGACCAAAAAAGAATGTTTTTCATGGAAAAGTTACCGAAGTATTACTGGAGACGCAAAGTGAAAAAAATTTATGACACAAATGAGAGTGAAACGCAGGCAAAAAAATTTTAAAAATAAGTGAACATATATGGAGATGAGATGGAAGAATGGAGGCAGAATAACAGAGAAGTGGAAACACATGCAAAGCAGCACAGGTGTAGTTGAAACACACCAACTGAGGAACACTGGTGAGGAGAAATTAAAAGTGGAGCGCAACACAAGCGAATCAGAATCATTGACGCAAAATAGTGTACATGAGATACATTGAGGGAGAGAGACAACAACAACAGTGAAGCACAAGAAATATACTCAAGTCATAATAGACAGAGAGACCAAAGATAAAACACATTAGACAAAGCTGAAGCTTCAACAAGAAAATGTATAATACAGTGAATATGTAAATATTATGTCGTGGGAATTTGCATATATGGTAGAAGTTGTAAATATTCACACGTCAAAATGTGTTCCAATATGTTAAAAAAAGGTCCCTGTTTAATAAAGAATAGATAATTTCATCCTGATAATGTGTCAGTCATCATTAGCGACCAGGAAATATTATCGTATGAGCTGCCCAAACTTCCATGAGAAAGTGACCAAACGGTATAAAAAACACATGAAGAAACGGGAAGAAATATACCAGAGAAGCTACCAAAGAGGCACAAGAAAAGACAAAGGATATATACAGGTGGCAACGCAGCACAACAGATCAATATATCACTTCTATATTCAGCTTGAAAAAACTGAATATAGAAGTATACATGGTCTGTATAAAATATATACTGTCAAGAAAGCCTAAAAAAAGATTTAATGTAGACAAAGAACATAGAAGAATGTTCAGCTGAAGAAAATGAGTTTTCCCAAGTGCTTAAAAATGTGAATATTTCATAACGAAGGGAAGATAACGTTTGCGGTGAGACAAGTTAGAACAGAATTTTAATCTTTGGTATCAGACTGATGAAGCACAACGGGAACAAACAGCAGTTCAGGAATTTGCTAGAAAATATCAAATATTTCTACACATGCAAAATCTAGGTTAAGAACTAAGTGTAGAATTGTACCATTAATTGTAGGAGGCTCGTACACTGATGATGAAAAAGAAAGAAAAATTCTAAAAGACCAATATGAATCAGTGCTCAGCAGTTCATTAAACGAAAGGAGGTTGAAGAATGCAGAAAATTTTGTCGTTACCCCTGAAGGCTACACAGGTCACAAAAGTGACCTGAAGGCTACACAGGTCACAAAAGTGACACACGTACCAATTCTGAAGAATTTGAAGAGAGAAATATAACACTGGCCAACAATTTTTGAAAAGTTGTATGCTTCTTCAGTGAGATTAGTTAATTCTTATGCATTTTCATGTCTTGAATCCAAATATCACCTTGAAAAATGCTTATTGGATATGGGTTTAAAGATACGAGACATGTAATATTTGATTATATTATTATAACGTACAATATGTCAGTAAGTTTTAAACTCTAATCCGTACCTACTCTCTGCGTTTTTGCTTGACGCTTATAGTGGGCTGAAGAATCATCTCTTGCCAATGTCCAGCAATAGTCTGCAAACATTCTTGTGCCACATTTGCCCTGGTACCATTTTTCTATGGCTGAAATATCTTGGTGAAACCTTCCACTATGTTCGTCACTAACTGCCTCACAGTTTGCTGGAAAAAAATCTAAATGCGAGTCCAAAAAGTGGATTTTAAGTGACATGTTACATTCATGTTCTTGCAAACCTTGATGAGGTTTTCCAGCAATTCTTCATAGTTACCTGGGCGAATAGCTGATGGAATGTTTGGATATTCAATTGACTCCTTTTTTTTTTCTTTGACAAACCCTTTTGTACTGGAGGTATCATGTAGAAATAACAATTGTTGGTATGGTCTGTTGGCTCCCACCATATCATTGGCACAGCAAAAGGCATTCCTTTCCTCTTCCTGTTCAACCATTGGCGAAGGTTAGTAGCACAATTGTTGCAGCATATGTGTGGAGCCCAGTTCTTATTCTGGTCACCAATCTTGCATCCAAAATATAGGTGATATACCTTTCTAACCATAGCAGTTATACGGCGCTTCTCTGATACAAAGGTCACCTCACCACAAATGTAGCAGAAGTTGTCTGCCTTATTCACACAAGTACGAGATATCTGAAAGAAGAAAACAACAAACATTTAGAAGATAAACAGAAAATTTATTCATTAATTTATCATTATAATACAGATCATGACAGCTAAGCAGAAGTATTTATATCATTCAGTAGGATAATAAAATTGATATAATATGCTTCACATGCATATCAGTAGCTTGCTCAAATATCAAAGACACAGTGGCGCTCTCCACGTTGAGTTTTACTCGTCTACAAATTCAGAGTCTATTACCCCTCCTTCCCCATCATGTTTTACATCTCCATGTACTGTGGCAGGGGTGAAGGGAGCGTAGCTGTATCATGTACTGTGGCAGGGATGAAGGGAGCGTAGCTGTATCATGTACTGTGGCAGGGATGAAGGGAGCACAGCTGTACCATGTACTGTGGCAGGGGTGAAGGGAGCACAACTGTACCATGTACTGTGCCAGGGATGAAGGGAGCGTAGCTGTACCATGTACTGTGGCAGGGGTGAAGGGAGCACAACTGTACCATGTACTGTGGCAGGGATGAAGGGAGCACAACTGTACCATGTACTGTGGCAGGGGTGAAGGGAGCACAACTGTACCATGTACTGTGGCAGGGATGAAGGGAGCACAACTGTACATGTACTGTGGCAGGGATGAAGGAGCACAACTGTACCATGTACTGTGGCAGGGATGAAGGGAGCACAACTGTACCATGTACTGTGGCAGGGATGAAGGGAGCACAACTGTACCATGTACTGTGGCAGGGATGAAGGGAGCACAACTGTACCATGTACTGTGGCAGGGATGAAGGGAGCACAACTGTACCATGTACTGTGCCAGGGATGAAGGGAGCACAACTGTACCATGTACTGTGGCAGGGATGAAGGAGCAAACTGTACCATGTTACTGTGGCAGGGATGAATGAGGAGCACAACTGTACCATGTACTGTGGCAGGGTGAAGGGAGCACAACTGTACCATGTACTGTGGCAGGATGAAGGGAGCACAACTGTACCATGTACTGTGGCAGGGATGAAGGGAGCGTAGCTGTATCATGTACTGTGGCAGGGATGAAGGGAGCACAACTGTACCATGTACTGTGGCAGGGATGAAGGGAGCGTAGCTGTATCATGTACTGTGGCAGGGGTGAAGGGAGCACAACTGTACCATGTACTGTGGCAGGGATGAAGGGAGCACAACTGTACCATGTACTGTGGCAGGGATGAAGGGAGCGTAGCTGTATCATGTACTGTGGCAGGGATGAAGGGAGCACAACTGTACCATGTACTGTGGCAGGGATGAAGGGAGCACAACTGTACCATGTACTGTGCCAGGGATGAAGGGAGCACAACTGTACCATGTACTGTGGCAGGGGTGAAGGGAGCACAACTGTACCATGTACTGTGGCAGGGGTGAAGGGAGCACAACTGTACCATGTACTGTGCCAGGGATGAAGGGAGCGTAGCTGTACCATGTACTGTGGCAGGGATGAAGGGAGCACAACTGTACCATGTACTGTGGCAGGGATGAAGGGGCACAACTGTACCATGTACTGTGCAGGGATGAAGGAGCACAACTGAACCATGTACTGTGCCAGGGATGAAGGGAGCGTAGCTGTACCATGTACTGTGCCAGGGATGAAGGGAGCGTAGCTGTACCATGTACTGTGGCAGGGATGAAGGGAGCGTAGCTGTACCATGTACTGTGCCAGGGATGAAGGGAGCGTAGCTGTACCATGTACTGTGCCAGGGATGAAGGGAGCGTAGCTGTACCATGTACTGTGGCAGGGATGAAGGGAGCGTAGCTGTACCATGTACTGTGCCAGGGATGAAGGGAGCACAACTGTACCATGTACTGTGCAGGATGAAGGAGCGTAGCTGTACCATGTACTGTGCAGGGATGAAGGAGCGTAGCTGTACCATGTACTGTGCCAGGGATGAAGGGAGCACAACTGTACCATGTACTGTGCCAGGGATGAAGGGAGCGTAGCTGTACCATGTACTGTGCCAGGGATGAAGGGAGCGTAGCTGTACCATGTACTGTGGCAGGGATGAAGGGAGCACAACTGTACCATGTACTGTGGCAGGGATGAAGGGAGCACAACTGTACCATGTACTGTGGCAGGGATGAAGGGAGCACAACTGAACCATGTACTGTGCCAGGGATGAAGGGAGCGTAGCTGTACCATGTACTGTGGCAGGGATGAAGGGAGCACAACTGTACCATGTACTGTGGCAGGGGTGAAGGGAGCACAACTGTACCATGTACTGTGGCAGGGATGAAGGGAGCGTAGCTGTACCATGTACTGTGCCAGGGATGAAGGGAGCACAACTGTACCATGTACTGTGGCAGGGGTGAAGGGAGCACAACTGTACCATGTACTGTGCCAGGGATGAAGGGAGCACAACTGTACCATGTACTGTGCCAGGGATGAAGGGAGCGTAGCTGTACCATGTACTGTGGCAGGGGTGAAGGAAGCACAACTGTACCATGTACTGTGCCAGGGATGAAGGGAGCGTAGCTGTACCATGTACTGTGGCAGGGATGAAGGGAGCGTAGCTGTACCATGTACTGTGGCAGGGATGAAGGGAGCACAACTGTACCATGTACTGTGGCAGGGATGAAGGGAGCACAACTGTACCATGTACTGTGGCAGGGGTGAAGGGAGCACAACTGTACCATGTACTGTGGCAGGGGTGAAGGGAGCACAACTGTACCATGTACTGTGCCAGGGATGAAGGGAGCGTAGCTGTACCATGTACTGTGGCAGGGATGAAGGGAGCACAACTGTACCATGTACTGTGGCAGGATGAAGGGAGCACAACTGTACCATGTTACTGTGCCAGGGATGAAGGGAGCACAACTGTACCATGTACTGTGGCAGGGATGAAGGGAGCGTAGCTGTACCATGTACTGTGGCAGGGATGAAGGGAGCACAACTGTACCATGTACTGTGCCAGGATGAAGGGAGCACAACTGTACCATGTACTGTCCAGGGATGAAGGGAGCGTAGCTGTACCATGTACTGTGGCAGGGATGAAGGGAGCACAACTGTACCATGTACTGTGGCAGGGATGAAGGGAGCACAACTGTACCATGTACTGTGCCAGGGATGAAGGAGCACAACTGTACCATGTACTGTGCAGGGTGAAGGGAGCGTAGCTGTACCATGTACTGTGGCAGGGATGAAGGGAGCACAACTGTACCATGTACTGTGGCAGGGATGAAGGGAGCGTAGCTGTACCATGTACTGTGGCAGGGGTGAAGGGAGCACAACTGTACCATGTACTGTGCCAGGGATGAAGGGAGCACAACTGTACCATGTACTGTGGCAGGGGTGAAGGGAGCGTAGCTGTACCATGTACTGTGGCAGGGTGAAGGAGCACAACTGTACCATGTACTGTGGCAGGGGTGAAGGAGCACAACTTGTACCATGTACTGTGGCAGGGGTGAAGGGAGCACAACTGTACCATGTACTGTGGCAGGGGTGAAGGGAGCACAGCTGTACCATGTACTGTGGCAGGGGTGAAGGGAGCACAACTGTACCATGTACTGTGGCAGGGGTGAAGGGAGCACAACTGTACCATGTACTGTGCCAGGATAAGGGAGCGTAGCTGTATCATGTACTGTGGCAGGGATGAAGGGAGCACATCTGTACCATGTACTGTGGCAGGGATGAAGGGAGCGTAGCTGTACCATGTACTGTGGCAGGGGTGAAGGGAGCACAACTGTACCATGTACTGTGGCAGGGATGAAGGGAGCGTAGCTGTACCATGTACTGTGGCAGGGATGAAGGGAGCACAACTGTACCATGTACTGTGGCAGGGATGAAGGGAGCACAACTGTACCATGTACTGTGCCAGGGATGAAGGGAGCGTAGCTGTATCATGTACTGTGGCAGGGGTGAAGGGAGCACATCTGTACCATGTACTGTGGCAGGGATGAAGGGAGCGTAGCTGTACCATGTACTGTGGCAGGGGTGAAGGGAGCACAACTGTACCATGTACTGTGCCAGGGATGAAGGGAGCGTAGCTGTATCATGTACTGTGGCAGGGGTGAAGGGAGCACAACTGTACCATGTACTGTGGCAGGGATGAAGGGAGCACAACTGTACCATGTACTGTGGCAGGGGTGAAGGGAGCACAACTGTACCATGTACTGTGGCAGGGATGAAGGGAGCACAACTGTACCATGTACTGTGCCAGGGATGAAGGGAGCGTAGCTGTATCATGTACTGTGGCAGGGGTGAAGGGAGCACAACTGTACCATGTACTGTGGCAGGGGTGAAGGGAGCACAACTGTACCATTGTACTGTGGCAGGGTGAAGGGAGCACAACTGTACCATGTACTGTGGCAGGGGTGAAGGGAGCACAACTGTACCATGTACTGTGGCAGGGTGAAGGAGCACAACTGTACCATGTACTGTGCCAGGGATGAAGGGAGCACAACTGTACCATGTACTGTGCCAGGGGTGAAGGGAGCACAACTGTACCATGTACTGTGCCAGGGATGAAGGGAGCGTAGCTGTATCATGTACTGTGCCAGGGATGAAGGGAGCGTAGCTGTATCATGTACTGTGGCAGGGATGAAGGGAGCGTAGCTGTATCATGTACTGTGGCAGGGATGAAGGGAGCACAACTGTACCATGTACTGTGGCAGGGGTGAAGGGAGCACAACTGTGAAGGGAGCACAACTATACCATGTACTGTGCCAGGGATGAAGGGAGCGTAGCTGTATCATGTACTGTGCCAGGGATGAAGGGAGCGTAGCTGTATCATGTACTGTGGCAGGGATGAAGGGAGCACAACTGTACCATGTACTGTGGCAGGGGTGAAGGGAGCACAACTGTACCATGTACTGTGGCAGGGGTGAAGGGAGCACAACTGTACCATGTACTGTGGCAGGGGTGAAGGGAGCACAGCTGTACCATGTACTGTGGCAGGGATGAAGGGAGCGTAGCTGTACCATGTACTGTGGCAGGGATGAAGGGAGCACAACTGTACCATGTACTGTGGCAGGGATGAAGGGAGCACAGCTGTACCATGTACTGTGGCAGGGATGAAGGGAGCACAGCTGTACCATGTACTGTGGCAGGGGTGAAGGGAGCACAGCTGTACCATGTACTGTGGCAGGGATGAAGGGAGCACAGCTGTACCATGTACTGTGCAGGGGTGAAGGGAGCACAGCTGTACCATGTACTGTGGCAGGGATGAAGGGAGCACAACTGTACCATGTACTGTGGCAGGGGTGAAGGGAGCACATCTGTACCATGTACTGTGGCAGGGATGAAGGGAGCACAGCTGTACCATGTACTGTGGCAGGGGTGAAGGGAGCACAGCTGTACCATAAGAACATAAGAAAGAAGGAACACTGCAACAGGTCTACTGACCCATGCGAAGCAGGTCCATGTCCCCCCCCCCGGATTAGACCAATGACCCACCCAGTGTGGTCATCCCCACTCAAGGGTGGAGCACTGTACCAGACCCAGCAGCACAAGCTAGTCAGGTCCAACTCACACCCACCCACCCACACCCACTCATGTATTTATCTAACCTATTTTTAAAACTACACAAACGTTTTTTGCCTCAAAAACGTACTCCGGGGGTTTTTTTCCCTCATCCACAACTCTATTTCAAACCATACTTTCCCATATCCCTTTCCCGAATCTGAAATTTTCCAACTTTTAAAAACCCTTGGGTGCGAAATCCGTCTTGGCTGGAAATTTTTAGCACACTATGTACTCCCCTTATTTATTCCCCGTTTTCCTTTTTTACACCTCAAACATATCCCCCCCAATTTTTTACGCTTTTCAAGAGAGTGCAGATTTAGGCCCTCAGTCAAACCCATTTTGGGGAAAATTTCTGATACAAGGAATCTTTTTTGCCAACCCCCCCCTTTGTAAAAAATTTTTTCCCTGTAAGTAGATTATGCGGGGAAGAAATAAAGAGGGTATTTAAAGAAAAGGTTTTAAAAATATTTTGGAGAAGGGAAAAATTTTAAAAACAAGAAAGATTTGGGAAGCCCGGGAAAAAAAGATTGGGGAAACAAGAAAATAAAGATTTTGGGGGCAAGAAAATAAAAATTGGGAAGCAAGAAAGTAAAGATTGGGGAAGGGAAGAAAGTAAAGGGTTGGGAAGCCAAAAAAATAAAGATGGGGAAACAAGAAAGTAAAGATGGGAAGCAAAAAAGTAAAAAGGGGAAACAAAAAAAAGAAAAAATGGGAACCCAAAAAAGTAAAGCTTTGGGGAACAAGAAAGGAAAGATGGGGAAACAAGAAAGTAAAGATTGGGGAACAATAAAGAAAGATTGGGAAACAAGAAAGTAAAGATTTGGGGAAAAACCAAAAAGTAAAGAAAGGGGGAAACAAGAAAGGGAAAAAATGGGAAAGCAAGAAAGTAAAATTTGGAAGCAAAAAAAAAGATTGGGAAGCAAAAAAGTAAAGATTGGGAAACAAGAAAGTAAAAAATTGGAAGCAAGAAATTTAAAAAAAAGGGGAAACAAAAAAAGTAAAGATTTTGGGAAACGGAAGAAAGTAAAAATTGGGAACCCAAAAAAGTAAAGATTGGGAAGCAAAAAGTAAAGATGGGAAGGGAAGAAAGGGAAGATTGGGAAACAAGAAAGTAAAAATTTGGGGAACAAAGGGAAAGAAAGGGGAAACAAGAAAGTAAAATGGGGAAACAAAAATAAAGAGGGGAAACAAGAAATAAAGATTGGGGAAGGGAAGAAAGTAAAAATTGGGAACAAGAAAAAATAAAGATTTGGGGAAACAAAAAGAAAAAAGATGGGAAAACAAAAATAAAGATTGGGAAACAAGAAAGTAAAAATTGGGAAGCAAAAAAAGTAAAATGGGGGAAGGGAAGAAAGTAAAGATGGGAAAGGGAAGAAATAAAGATTGGGAACAAGAAAGTTAAAAGATTTTGGGAAACAGGGAAAGTAAAAGGGTTAGGGGAAACCGGGGAAAAATAAAATTTGGGGAAACAAGAAAGTAAAGATGGGGAACAAGAAAGTAAAAATTTGGGGAAACAAGAAAGTAAAGATTTTGGGGAAACAAAAATAAAGATTTGGGGAAGGGAAGAAAGTAAAGGGGGGAAGCAAGAAAAATAAAGATGGGGAAGCAAGAAAGTAAAGATTTGGGGGAAACAAAAAAAGAAAGATTGGGAACAAAAAGTAAAGATTTGGGGAAACAAAAAAGAAAGATTGGGGAAACAAAAAAAAAAGGGGAAAAGTTTTAAAATGGGGGAAACAAAAAGTAAAGTTTTGGGAAACAAGAAAGTAAAGAATTTGGGGGGCAAGAAATAAAATTGGGAAAACAAGAAAGTAAAGATGGGAAAACAAGAAAATAAAGATGGGGAACAAAAAAGTAAAGATTGGGAAGCAAAAAGTAAAAAAGGGGAAGCAAAAAGTAAAGATTGGGGAAACAAAAAAGTAAAGAAATTGGGGAAACAAAAAAAGTAAAATGGGAAGCAAGAAATAAAAGATTGGGGAACAAGGGAAAAAAAAGAAAGTTAATGTGTAAATGGATAAAATGTTAATATTTTTTTTAACATAAACTGTTTGATAGTCACAAAATAAAAAAATAAGAACATAAGAAAAGAAGGGAAAACTGCAACAGGCCTACTGGCCCATACAATATTTTAAAATATTTTTTAGTCACAATATTTTAAAAAAAGTGTTTGATAGTCACAATATTTAACATAATGTTTTGATAAATCACAATATTTAAAATAATGTTTGATAGGGCCCCCAATATTTGACATAATTTTGATATCACAATATTTAACATAGTTTTTAATATCACAATTTTAACATAATTTTTTGATAGTCACAATAATTTTTAAAAAAGTGGTTTTAAAAAGTCACAATAATTTTAAAATAAAAAGTTTTATAGTCACAATTTTTTTTAAAAAAATAGTGTTTTGGGTAGTCACAATTTTTAACTAGTGTTTTGATAACACAATATTTAACCCTAGTGGGTTTTTTTAGTCACAATATTTAACATAAATGGGGTTTTTTATAGTCCCAAATTTAACAAAAAGTTTGATAGTCACCAAATTTAACCAAAAGTGTTTTTATATCACAATATTTAACATAAAAGTTTGATGTAACCAAAATTTTTTAAAATAGTGGGTTTTAAAAGTCCCCAATATTTAACAAAAGGTTTTTTAAAATCAAAAATTTAACATAGTTTTTTATAGTCACAAAAAATTAACATAATGTTTATAGTAACAATATTTAACAAAGGTTTTTATAGCCCCCAATATTTTAAAATAATTTTTTGGGAAATCCCCAATATTTAACATAAATGTTTTATAGTCAAAAAATATTTAACTAAAGTTTGAAAAGTCACAATATTTAACATGTTTTGAAGTCACAATATTTAACATAGTGTTTGATATCACAATATTTAACAAAATGTTTGATAAATCACAATATTTTAAAATAGTGTTTTTAAAAGTCCCCAAAATTTAAAAAAATTCCAAAAAGTTTTTAGTCACCCAAAATTTAAAAATAAGGGGTTTCACAATATTTAACATATTTTTTTGATAGTCACAATATTTAACATATGTTTTTATAAATCACAATTTTAACTAAAAAGTTTTTATAGGGCCAATATTTAACATGTGTTTTATAGTCACAATATTTAACATAGTTTTTTATAAATCCCCAATATTTAACATAAAAATTTATAGCCCCAATATTTAACATAAGTTTGAACACAATAAATTTAAAATAAATTTTTATAGTCCAATATTTTTAAAATAATGTTTGATATCCAATATTAAAAATAAAGTTTTATATCACAATAATTTAAAATAAAAATTTTTTATAGTAACATTTTTTAACTAATGGGTTTTATATAACAATATTTTAAAATAATGTTTGAAAGTAACAAAATTTTAAAATAGTGTTTGTAGTCCCCAAAATTTTAAAAAGTTTTTTTAAAAGTCACAATATTTAACAAGTGTTTGAAGTCCCCCAATATTTGACATAAAAGTTTATAGCACAATATTTAACATAGTGGTTTGGGTATCACAATATTTTTAAAATAATTTTGATATCACAATATTTAAAAAAAATGTTTGAAAGTCACAATAATTTTAAAATAAAGTTTTTAAAATAACAAAATTTAAAAATAATGTTTTATATTTACAATATTTAACCAATTTAAAGTTAAAAAACAAAAATTTAAAAAAATGTTTATAGTAACAAAAATTTTTAAAATAGTGTTTGATAGTCACAATATTTAACCCTAATGTTGATAATTTACCCAAAATTTTAAAATAGTGGTTTTTATAGTCCCCAATATTTTTCAAAAATTTTTTTAGTCACCCAAAAAACCCCTAGTGTTTGAAAAAGTCACAAATTTAACAAAAATTTTATAGTAACCCAAAAATTTTAAAATAATTTTATAAACAAATTTAACAAATGTTTGATAGTAACAATATTAAAAAAGTGTTTGATATCACAATATTTAACCCAAAATTTTTTTAAAAGTTCCCCAATATTTTAAAATAGGTTTTATAAATCACCCAAAATTTAAAAAAAAATGTTTGATAGTCAAATAAAAATTTAAAATTTGGGTTTTATAGTCACAAAATTTTAAAATAAAGTTTGAAAGTCCCCCAATATTTAAAAATAGTGTTTTGATAGTCACAATATTTAACATAATGTTTTATAGTCCAATATTTTAAAATAAAGGGTTTTATACAAAAAATATTTAACAAATGTTTTTATAGTCACCCCAAAATTTAACTAATGTTTGGAAAAGCCCCCAATAAAAAAACATAATTTTTTTATAGTAACAATAATTTTTCCCTAATTTTGGGTAGTCCCCAATATTTTTCCATAGTGTTGATAGCACAATATTTAACATAATGTTTGATAAATCCCAATATTTTAAAATAAAGTTTGATAGTCACCCAAAATTTAACATAATGTTTGAAAATCCAAAATTTAACATAAAAGTTTGATAGTCACAAATTTTAAAATAATTTTTGATATTTACAATATTTAAAATAAGTTTAAAGTAACAAAATTTTTAAAAATGTTTGATAGTCACAATATTTTAAAATAATTTTTTGATAGTCACAATATTTTAAAATAAGGGTTTTATATCCCAAAAAATTTTAAAATAAAAATTTTTTATAACAATATTTAACATAATGTTTTTAAAGTAACAATATTTTTAAAATAAAGTTTTGATATTTCCCAAAATTTTAAAATAAATTTTTATAGTAAAAATATTTAAAAAAAATGTTTGTATCCCCAAAATTTAACATAATGTTTGATATAAAAAAATTTTAAAAAATGTTTGATAGTTTCAATATTTAACATAATGTTTGATATTTAAAAATATTTTAAAAATTAAAATTTTATAGTAACCAAAATTTAACTAGTGTTTTATAGTCACAATAAATTTTAAAATAGTTTTGAAAAGTCACAATTTTTTTTAAAATTTTTTTTGATAACAAAAATATTTTTAAAATAGTGTTTTTTTATTTAAAAATTTTAACATAATTTTGATAGTCCAAATAAATTTTAAAATAATGTTTGATAGTCACAATATTTTAAAAAAGGTTTTATAGTCACAATATTTTAAAATAAGTTTTTGATATTTACAATATTTAAAAAAAATGTTTGAATTTGTCCAAAAATAATTTTTAAAATTGTTTTTGAAACCCCAATTTTAACATAATTTTGATTCACAATATTTAACTAAGTTTTATAGTAAAAAATATTTTTAAAAAAATTTTTTTTGAAAAATCACAATATTTTAAAAATAGTGTTTTGCCACAATATTTACAAAAATTTTATAACAATTTTAGGGAAAATTTAAATTTTCAAAAAAAAATTAAAAATTTTTTTTTCTTAAAAAACATTAAGGGAAAAATGCCCAATTTTTATAAATTTTTGAGAGGAAAGGGGGAGGAAAGGGGAGAAAGGAAGGAAAGGGGGAGAGAAGGGAAAAGAGGAGAGAGAAGGGAAAGGAAAGGGGGAGGAGAAAAAAAGGAAGGGGGAAGAGAAAAAGGAAGGAGAGAGGGAAAGAAGGGGGAGAGAAAAAAAGGAAGGGGGAGAGAAAGGGAAAGGGGGATAGAAAAAAAAAGGAAAGGGGGGGGAAAGAAGTTTAAAAGGAGGGGGGAAAGGAAAAAAAGGAAGGAGGAGGAGAATAAGGAAGGGGGGGAGAGGGGAGGGAAGGGGAAAAAAAGGGGGGAGAAAGGAAGGGGAAAAGAGGGAGAAAGGGAAAGGGAAGGGGGGAGGGAGGGGGAGGGAAGGGAAAGGGGGGAGGGGGAAAGGAAAAAAGAAGGAAAAGGGGGAAGGAAAGGGAAGGGGGGAGGAGGGGGACAAGAGGGAAGAAGAAGGGAAAGGGGGAAGGGGGGAGGGAGGGGGAAAAGAAGGGGAAAAGGGGGGGAGGGAGGAGAAAGGAAAGAGGGGGAGAAAGGAAGGAAGGAGGGAGAAAAAGAAGGAAGGAGGGAGGGGAAAAGGGAAGGAGGAAAAAGGGAAAAAGGAAGAAGGGAAAAAGGAGGGGGAGAGAAGGAAGGAGGGAGGGGAAAAGGGGAAAGGGAAGGGGGGAGGAAGGAAAAGGGGAAAGGGAAAGGGGAAGGAAAGAAGAAAGGGAAAGGGGGGAGAAGAAGGGAAAGGGAAAAGGGGGGAGGGGGAAAAGGAAAAAAGGAGAAAAGAAGGAAAAAAAGTGGGGGAGAGAAAAGGAAAAGGGGAAAAATGAAAAAGGGGGAGGGGGAGAAGGAAGGGAAAGGGAAAGGGGGGAGGAGAGAAGGAAAAGGAGGGGGGGAGAGGAAAAGGGAAAGGAAAAGGGGGAGGAGGGAGAATGAATGAAGGAAAGGGGGAAAAAAAAAAGGGGAGTGGGGAGGGAAAGGGGAAGGGGAGAAAAAGGAAGGGGGGAGGGGAAAAATTAAAAAGGGGGGGAAGGGAAAAATTTTAAAAAGAGGGGGGGAGTTTTGGGGGAAGAAGAATGGGGAAGGGGGGATTGGTAGAAAAAATGAGAAGGGGAGTAAGAGAGAAAATGAGGGAAGGGGGAGTAGAAGAAAAATGAGGGAAAGGAATGAGAGTTAAGAGAAAAATGGGGAGGGGTGTTTTAGGAAGAATTTAGGAAGGAGGGTAAAAGGGAAAAATTGAAAGGGAGTGAGAGAAAAGGAAAGGGGGAGTAGAAAATAAAATGAAAGGGGGAAGTGAGAAGAAAATTGGGGGGGTGAAAAAAAATGAAAGGGAAGGGGGATAAAAGAAAAAAAATGGGAAGGAGGAGGGAGAAGGAAAAATTAGGGGAGGGGTTTTAAGGGAATTTTTTTGGAAGGGAGGTTGGAAAGGGGGGGAAGGGGTGGGGAAGTGGGAAAGGGGTAAAAAGAAAAATGGGGGAGGGGTGAAGAGAAGTGAAAATTTTAAGGGTTTAAAAGAAAAGGAATTTAAAGGGTTTTTTTGAGGGTTTTTTGGAAAGGGAAGTTTTTGGGGAAAAATTTTTTTTTGGGGGAAGAGGGAATTTTTTGGGGGGGGTTTTTTTTTTTTTTTGGTTTTTAAAGGGGGGGGGTTTTTTGGGGGGTTTTTTTTGGTTGGGGGGGAAAGGAGGGTTGGGGGGGGGTTTTTTTAATTTTTTGGGGGTTTTTTTTTTGGGGTGTTGGGTTTTTTTGGGGGGAAGTTGGGGGTGGGGGGTTTTTTTGGTTTTTTTAAAAGGGTTTTGAGTTTTTTTGGGGTTTTTGGGGGGGGTTTGGGGGTTTTTTTTTGGGGGGTTTGGGGTTTTTTTGGGGGAGAGTTGGGTTTTTTTTTTGGGGGGGAGTTTGGGTTTTGGGTTGGGTTTGGGAGTTTTGTTTTTTTGGTTGGGGTTTTTGGGTTTTGGGGGGGAAGTTGGGGTTTTTTTTTTTTGGGGGGGGGGGGGGAAGGGGGGTTTTTGGGGTAGTTTTTTGGGGGGTTTTTGGGGTTTTTTTTTGGGGTTTTTTGTTTTTGGGGTTTTTTGGGGGGGTTTGGGGTTTTTGGGGGGTTGGTTTTTTATGGGGGGGAGTTTTGGGGAGTTTTTTTTTTTGGGGGGGGGGTGGTTTGGGGTTTTGGGGGGTTTTGTTTTTTTGGTTTTTGGGGTTGGGGGTTTTTTTGGGGGGTTTTTGGGGTTTTTTTTGGTTTTTTTGGGGTTTTTTTTTTTGTGTTTTTTTTTTTTTTTTTTGTTTTTTTTTTTGGGGGGTGGGGTTTTTTTGGTTTTTGGGGGGTTTTTGGGGGGGGGGTTTTTTTTTTTTGTTTTGGGGGGGGTTTTTTTTGGGGGTTTTTTTTTTGGGGGGTTTTTTTTTTAAGTTTTTTTGGGTTTTTTTTTGTTTTTTTTTTTTGGTTTTGGTTTTTGGTTTTTTTTTTGGGGGTTTTTTTGGGGGGGTTTTTTTTGGGGGTTTTTTTTGGGGAGGGTTTTTTTTGGGGGTTTTTTTTTTTTTTGGGTTTTTTTTTTGGGGTTTTTTGGGGGGGTTTTTTTTTTTTTGGGGTTTTTTTGGGGGGTTTTTTTGGGGTTTTTTTTTTTTTTGGGTTTTTTAAAAAGTTGATTTTGAGGTTTTTGGGTTTTTTTGGGGGGTTAGAAATTAGGAAAGGGGGTGGGGAAAAAAAGGGGGGGGGGGGAATTGTGGGGGGTTGGGGGGGTTGGGTTTAAGGGATTTTGGGGAGGGTGGGAAAGGTGGGAAAGAGGTTTTGGGGGGGGGGATAAGGAAAAATTTGGGAAAGGATAAGGGGAATTTAAAAAGGGGTTTAAAAGGGGAAAGGGTTTGGGAAAGGGGGGTGGGTGGGTAGGAGGGAAAGGGGGGAATGGGAAAGGGGGTGGGGGGGGAATAATAAAGGAATAAAGGAAAATAAAAGAGTAGAAAAAGGGTTTAAAGAGGATAAAAAAAAATAAAAAATATAAAAAAAATAAAAAATAAAAAAAATAAAAATAAAAAAGAAAAAAAAGTTTAAAAAAGAATTTTTAAAGGAATAAGAAAAAAGAAAAAATAAAAAAAAATAAAAATAAAAAAAAATTAAAACCCTCCCCCCAAAAAAACTATTATATTAAAAAAAACGTCCTTTTAAAAAAAAATTTGCCTGAGGCCCTTTTAGCCCCTTTTTTTTAAAAGGGGTTTTTAACCCTTTAAGAAGGTAAAAAATTTTTAAAGTTACCCCCGAAATTGGAAGCACGGGTGCAACCCGGGTGTCGAAAAATTTTCCCCCAAAATTTCTGCTTTTTTCCGGTAACCCAAGACTTCTGCCCCGCCCCTCGGGGTTTTTTAAGTCTTTCCCCCGTGTTTGCTCTCTCTACCCTAGTTTTTGCCCCGCAGTATTTCCGGCTCTAAAAGGTGTAGGTCCTGCCTTTTAAAGGGGGTCCCGGACTTTCCCACATTTTGTCCTTCCCGTGATTTTCCCCCGAACCCCCGTTGTTCCCCGCCGCCCTTTCCTTTTTTACTCTCTTTGCCCCCCCCCATTTCCGGGCTACTCTTTGTCTTCCTTTTATTCTCCCCCTCCCTGTATTTTCATGCCTTAGTTCCTCAGAACCCACTACCCCCTTTTTTTATGTTTTCCATTGTTTTTCTAAGGCTTCCCCCCATTTCCTTGCTATTTCTCCACCATAAGGGTTCCCTTATGCTCGGCCCCTTCCTTTTCCCCCTCCATTTTTTTATTTGGCTACTCTTGCCTCCTAGTTGTTTGACCCCGGCCCCCCATACTTCCCTTCCTACCTTTTCCCCCAAAAATTCCCTTTTTGGTCCCGCCAATGTTATTGCCCCCCCCGACCCCCTTCTGGTGGTTTTGCCATAAATAATTTCCCCCCCAAAAAGGAATTAAAACAAAAAATGGGGTTTTTTTCCCGCGTTTTTAGAAAACTATAAAAGGAAAATGTCAGGCCCCAAAACCGGCCCATTACTTATAGGGCCGCCCCAAACTCAGGCCCACGGGGGGGGGGGGTTTCCAAAAATTTTGGTAAAAACTAACACAGGGTAAGGGGGGCATTATAAATTGGGAATTTTTGAAAAATAAGCAGTAAAGGAATTTGCCCCCCAATAATGGTTTTTTTGGGGAATAAAGTAGTAATGTTGCCGGTTTGTTCAGTTTCAATACAGTTTATGTTTGAGATCATTGCAAGACACCAAAAAAAATATTCCCCCCGGGCCTAGATTTACAACCCCCAAACCCGTAGTACCCCCTTTCCCCAAAAAAGTTTGATCACCACACAACCCAAACCAAAAACACAACAACGCACCCCCCAAATTTTTCAACACAACAAACCCCAAACAACAAAACACCACATATAAACCTTCCAATTTAAAATTAAAAACTACCAATTAAGTCCAAAAAAAAAACCCCCAAAACCCAAAAACCCAAAAACAACACACAAATCCAAAAACAGGACACCAACCCATTAAAAATTCCAGGACTTTTAAAAGTACCAACAAAAAAGAGACTACTAAGTAGGAAAAAAATTTTTTAATTTTTCAAAAATTAAAAAGAAGGGGTAAAAAAAAAAATTTAAAAGGCTTTCCAAAAGTTTGAAAGCACCCAAGTGGTGCTTCCCAAAATTTCAAGAAAAACTTTTAAAAATATTAGTTTCCATTTGTTTGGAACAAAACTACTAAAAAGGTTTTGTAGTTTGGCCCGAAATAAAGCCCAACTAAACAGTAGTGTTTTTGCCACAGTATTGTTTAGGGACTACTACAGTAGTAAGGGCTTTCCAAAGTAAAAGCTCAGGACCCTACAGTAGTATTTTTGCCCCTTTGTATTTTTCAGGACTTTTACAGTAGGTTTTTTCCAGCAAATTGTCAAACTACCTTTTTTAGTAGGGCTTTCCATTTTATTGCCAAGGGTCTACAGTTTTTAAAAAAACTTCCTTTTATTTTTCCCGGAATTTCTACAGTAGTAGGGCCCTGGGGCCCTTAAATATTTTCAGGATTTCTTTCAGTATAGTTTTTGCCCCAAATTTTTTTAGGACTACTCAGGTAAAAATGGGTTTTTGGCCAATATGGATCAGGTTCTCAAAACAAGAGTTCTTCCTTAGTTTGGGGGCAGGGCTACTACAGGGGAGGCCGTATTGATCAGGAAATAATACAGTAAGCTTTTTGGCCCGTAATTTTTCTGGGCTCCCAAATAGAAATTCTGCCATAATTTTCAGGGCTAATACAAATAGGGGATTATTGGTCAGACTACTACAGTAGATGTTTTTTCCGCAGTAAATTTTCGACTCTACAGTAAATGTTTATGGCCCGTTAATTTTATCAGGACTCAAAAGTAGGAAATGCTTGTGTATTTTTCAAAGAAAACTTTGGGAGCCAAATTTGTTTTTAGGTTTACATTAACTCTACATTGTAAGTTTTCTTATTTTCAAATCTGCTTAGTTAACCAGAATTTCCGGTTATGAAGGCGGCCTATAACCCCCCCTTTTCAAGATTCTTTAAGTATTTTAAGATTACAGAGGTTTTTTATTTATTGTCAATAAAAAAGTGGCCTTGCCCCCTTTTTTTCCCGGGCCTTCGATTCTTCCCTTATTTTGTAGGGCTTCAAAAATGGTTTCCCAATATTTGGAATTTTACTTCTTTTGGAAATTTTTAATAAACAGAAGGAGCTTTATTTTTTATTTAATTCAACATGGTTTTTTTTGTTAAATTGGGGTTTTTAGAATAGATTGCCATTTTTGGGTTCGAGTTCCCTTACCTTTAGTTAAGAACCTTTTTGCCTTAAAGCTTAAAAACACAGATTTGGGCCCACATTTTTCTTTGGGAAAGGGTTTTTTTAAAAAAAAATGATTTCCAAAAGCTTAAAAAGGTTTACAAAGGCCGGGCCCAAGGGTTTAGAGCATACCCTTCCCTTTTCACAATAAACAATTATTTAATTATAATGCCGGATACACATGGAGGGCCAACAAAAAAAATTGGGGCCTAAAAATACTTATACGCCTGAACAATAACATAGTGATCCAACAATTTTTCTGCCAAAGGGAAAAATTGAAAAGTAAGAATGGTTTAACTTTTTAACAAATTAAACCAGTAAAGTAAACCAATTTAGGCCCAAATTTACCGGATTAAAAATATTGCTGCTCAGTAAATTTTTAACCGGGAACACCAAGACTACTGCACAAGCAGCGTTATGTAGTAGTCTTGGCAGTAGTATTGCTCAGGACTACTACAGTAGTGTTTTGCCAGCAGTATTGCTTAGGACTACTACAGTAGTAGTGTCATGCCAGTAGTATTGCTCAGGACTACTACAGTAGTAGTGTCATGCCAGTAGTATTGCTCAGGACTACTACAGTAGTAGTGTCTTGCCAGCAGTATTGCTCAGGACTACTACAGTAGTAGTGTCATGCCAGTAGTATTGCTCAGGACTACTACAGTAGTAGTGTCTTGCCAGTAGTATTGCTCAGGACTACTACAGTAGTAGTGTCATGCCAGTAGTATTGCTCAGGACTACTACAGTAGTAGTGTGTTGCCATTAGTATTGATCAGGACTACTACAGTGGTAGTCTTGATAGCAGTATTTCTCAGGACTACTACAGTAGTGTCATGCCAGTAGTGTTGCTCAGGACTACTACAGTAGTAGTCTTGCCATTAGTATTGATCAGGACTACTACAGTGGTAGTCTTGCCATTAGTATTGATCAGGACTACTACAGTACTCTTGCCAGTAGCATTGCTCAGGACTACTACAATAGTAGTGTCTTGCCAGTAGTATTGCTCAGGACTACTACAGTAGTAGTGTTTTGCCAGTAGTGTTTCTCAGGACTACTACAGTAGTAGTCTTGCCATTAGTATTGATCAGGACTACTACAGTGGTAGTCTTGCCATTAGTATTGATCAGGACTACTACAGTACTCTTGCCAGTAGCATTGCTCAGGACTACTACAATAGTAGTGTCTTGCCAGTAGTATTGCTCAGGACTACTACAGTAGTAGTGTTTTGCCAGTAGTGTTGCTCAGGACTACTACAGTAGTAGTCTTGCCATTAGTATTGATCAGGACTACTACAGTGGTAGTCTTGCCATTAGTATTGATCAGGACTACTACAGTACTCTTGCCAGTAGTATTGCTCAGGACTACTACAGTAGTAGTGTTTTGCCAGCAGTATTGCTCAGGACTACTACAGTAGTAGTGTCATGCCAGTAGTATTGCTCAGGACTACTACTGTAGTAGTGTCTTGCCAGTAGTATTGCTCAGGACTACTACTGTAGTAGTGTGTTGCCAGTAGTATTGATCATTACTACTACAGTGGTAGTTTTGGCATTAGTATTGATCAGGACTACTACAGTAATAGTATTGCCAGCAATATTGCTCAGGACTACTACAGTAGTAAGTGTCATGCCAGTAGTATTGCTCAGGACTACTACAGTAGTAGTGTCTTGCCAGTAGTATTGTTCAAGACTACTACAGTAGTAGTGTGTTGCCATTAGTATTGATCAGGACTACTACAGTAGTAGTCTTGCCATTATTGGTCACGACTACAGTAGTAGTATTGCCATTAGTATTGATCAGGACTACTACAGTAGTAGTCTTGCCATTGGTATTGATCAGGACTACTGCAGTAGTCTTGCCATTAGTATTGCTCAGGACTACTACAGTAGTGGTCTTGGCAGCAGTATTGCTCAGGACTACTACAGTAGTAGTGTCTTCCTATTAGCATTGATCAGGACTACTACACTAGTAGTCTTGCCATTAGTATTGATGAGGACTACTACAGTAGTAGTCGTGCCAGCAGTATTGCTCAGACTATTACAGTAGTAGTCTTGCCACTAGTATTGATCAGGACTACTACAGTAGTAGTCTTGCCAGCAGTATTGCTCAGGACTGCTACAGTAATAGTGTTGCCATTAGTATTGATCAGGACTTGTACAGTAGTGTTTCCAGCAGTATTGATCAGGACTACTTCAGTAGTAGTCTTGCCAGTAATATTGCTGAGGACTACAGTATTAGTCTTGCCATTAGTATTTATCAGGATTACTACAGTAGTAGTCTTGCCATTAGTATTTATCAGGATTACTACAGTAGTAGTCTTGCCAGCAGTATTGCTTTGGGCACTGCAGTAGCAGTGTCTTTCTTTCCCTATTTACCGGACTACTACAACACAGTCTTCCTGGCAGTATTTATCAGGGCACTACAGTACGGGATTGACAGGACTCTACAGTAGCGGTTTTTGATAGGGCTACTACAGTACAGGGCTTTTTTGCCCAGTATTTTTCAGGGCTCTACAGTAGCTTTCTTTTCTGCCATATTGATCGACCTACAGTACAGTGTTTCCTGGCGTATTGATCAGGACTACACATAGCGGGTTTTTGGATACTACAGTGGGAGAAGGGCACTACATACGGATTGACAGGACTAACCAAGTAGCCCTGCCCTTTCTTCAGTAACAGGATACAAGTACGGTATTTATCAGACTAACTAAAGTAGCGTGCTTTCTGGCAGTATTGCAGGACTAAAAATAGAGTGCTTTCTGGAGATTTAACGGACTACTAATTTTCCTTTTGTAATTTCAGGATACTACCCCTAGCATTATTGTCGGGAAAATCTAAGTACAGTGCCCCTTTTCTGGGTTTGAAAAAGGACTGCTACCGTAAACATGTTTTAGGCAGTATTACAACTAACAATAACAGTGTCTTGGGTGGTATTACTCAGCAGAGACATCTTTGGTGAGAAAACAAAGGTAACTTTATTACGGTTTGAGCAGTCTTGAACTGCTCAGTCATTGATAAAGTGCTCATGCACTCTGCTTCATGCCTTAACTCATGGAATTTCGTGTTAGTGAAGCGTTGCTTGACCCCCCTTAAATCAAGGATACTTAACCTATTTAAGATTACAGACGCCGAATTGATTGTCAATATGTGGCCATGCCCCCTTCACCAGACTGTCGATGTCATCATTAGGTTCCAGTATGACTTCAAAAGATGTCAATAGTTTGATTTTACTTTACTTAGGGATTGTTATGAACAGAAGAGCTGATAGTTTATTCTAATTTAACAAGTTTTGTTTTTTAATTGTTCAGAGGTAGAGTCCCATACCCCCATTTTCTAGTTCCTATACCTCTAGTTAAGAACCTCTGCCTTAAACGTTCTATAGATCAGCAGAATTGACGTCCCACATTATAAAAATCTTCGAAAGGGGTTTTAAGAAAAATGATTGTAAACCATAAAGCTTCACAACCATTGTACAACCCAGGGAAAACATAGGTTTAGAGCAGACCCTCATTCCCCCTAAACAATTACGGGAACAATAACAGGGCCTTGGATACACTGGAGGACCAACAAATACAGATGTAGCATATACATACTTCATAAAAGCCTTGAACAAGTACAATCAGTAGCGCACAATATGCGTGCCAAAGGAAAAATTGGAAAAGTAAGCAGATGGATTTTGAACTTTTTAACAAATAGAACACAGAGTAATAGTAAACAGAATTTAGTCAAAGGTTACCGCAGTGAAAATGTGTGCTCCCCAACACAGTGCTCGCCCCCCCTTCCCTCCATCCTCTTCCTCATCCTCATATCTGACATTGACAGGGACATAAATCATTGCACTGAATCATCCTTTTCAGACGATATTAGAATTAGCATGAGAGTGACATCTATTGAGGACAAATCCAAGCTGATATAAACAAAGTCTTCCAGTAGGCCGCAGAAAACGATATGAAGGTCAATGAGGCCAAATTTCAGTTACTCCATATGGAAAGTTTGAGGATGTATAAGCTAGAACGGAGCATAATACTAATGGTAATCACTCACTAGATCGAAAAGCTAACGTGAAGGATCTAGGAGTGATACTGTTACAAAATTTCACTTTCAAGGATCACAGCAATGTCATTATAACAACCACGAGGAAAATTATAGGATGGATAATGAGAACCTTCAAATAAAGGACGCTAAGCCATTGATGATCCTCTTTAAGACATTTGTTCTTTCTAGGCCTCTTTTAAGGTAGGCGAAACAGCAGATCTCGAGAATGTACAGGGAACTTTCTCTACACGTATTAGTTCAGACACTTAATGGGAACGTTTGAAGTCCCTTGACTTGTAATCCTTGAAACGAAGACGGGAATGATGCATTTACACCTGGAAAATCCTGAACGGATTGGTCCTAATTCTACTTACAGAAATCACTCCCTACGAAAGCATGAGGCTTGGTAGACGGTACAATGAAGAGCAGGGGTACCATAAGTATATTGAGAGACAAAAAAATAAGTGTAAGGGGCCTAAGACTGTTCAACAGCTTCCCTCCATACATAATGGGAATTACCAGTAGACTCCTTGTTGTCTTCAAGAGGAAACTTGATGGGTTCCTAAAGTGAATTCCTGGCCAACCAGGCTGTGGTTCGTCATTTGAACTGCGTGCGACCAGCAGTGACAGCTGGTTGACCAGGCCCTGAACCATTGAGAGGCCTGCTCGGTGACCGTGCCATGGGGGCGTTGATCCCTCGGATCATCCTGCAGTGAGACTTCAGTAGACGCCAGGTAGACTCCAGGTAGAGGGTATTAACCCCACGCGGTAAAGGCATAACCAGATTTTCCCTAAAATTCGTTCTTGCAAACTTGGCGATGGCACTAGAGAGGAGGAGAGGGTGTGGCGGGGCGGCGCCTGGCACTAAAGGGAGGGTAGCAGGGCAGTGCCCAGGGACTAAAGGGAGGGTAGTGGGGCAGTGATTGGCATTAGAGGGATGGTAGTGGGACAGTGACTGGCACCAGAGGGAGGGTAGTGGGGCAGTCTGGCACTAATGTGAGAATAGTCGGGCAGTGACTGGCAGTAAAGGGAAGGTAGTGGGGTAGTGACCGGCACTAGAGGGAGGGTAGTGCAGCAATGACCTGCACTGGAGGGGGAATAGCGGGGCAGTGCCTGGCACTGAACGACGGATGATGGAGCGGTGCCAAGTACTGGAGGGAGGGTAGTGGAGCGGTGCCAATTACTGGAGGGAGGGCGGTGGGGTGGTGCCAGGTACCAGAGGGAGGGTGGTGGGGCGGTGCCAGGTACCAGAGGGAGGGTGCGGGCAGTGCCAAGTACTGGAGGGGTGGTGGGGTGGTGCCAGGTACCAGAGGGAGGGTGGTGGGGTGGTGCCAGGTACCAGAGGGAGGGTGGCGGGGCAGTGCCAGGTACTGGAGGGAAAGCTGTGGGGTGGTGCCAGGTACCAGAGGGAGGGTGGTGGGGTGGTGCCAGGTACTAGGGCAGGGTGGTGGGTTGGTGCCAGGTACGGGGGAGGGTGGTGGGGTGGTGGGCCCGGTACTGGGGCCAGGGTGGTGGGGTGGGTGCCAGGGACTGGGGCAGGGGGGTGGGGGTGGTGCCAGGTACTGGGCAGGGTGGTGGGGTGGTGCCAGTTTACTGGGGCGGGTGGTGGGGTAGTGCCAGGTACGGGGCAGGTGGTGGGGTGGTGCCAGGTACGGGGCAGGGTGGGGGGGTGGTGCCAGGGACTGGGGCAGGGTGTGGTGGGGGTGCCAGGGACTGGGCAGGTGGGGGGTGGTGCCAGGTACTGGGGCAGGGTGGTGGGGTGGTGCCAGGTACTGGGGCAGGGTGGTGGGGTGGTGCCAGGTACTGGGGCAGGGTGGTGGGGTGGTCCAGGTACTGGGGGGAGGGTGGTGGGTGGTGCCAGGTACTGGGGCAGGGTGGTGGGTGGTGCCAGGTACTGGGGCAGGGTGGTGGGGTGGTGCCAGGTACTGGGGCAGGGGTGGGGGTGTGCCAGGTACTGGGGCAGGGTGGTGGGGTGGTGCCAGGTACTGGGGCAGGGTGGTGGGGTGGTGCCAGGTACTGGGGCAGGGTGGTGGGGTGGTGCCAGGTACTGGGGCCGGGTGGTGGGGGTGGTGCCAGGTACTGGGCAGGGTGGTGGGTGGTGCCAGGTACTGGGCAGGGTGGTGGGGTGGTGCCAGGGACTGGGCAGGGGGGGGGTGGTGTCAGGGAATGGGGCAGGGTGGTGGGGTGGTGCCAGGTACTGGGGCAGGGAGGGGTGGTGCCAGTACTGGGGCAGGGTGGTGGGGTGGTGCCAGGTACTGGGGCAGGGTGGTGGGGTGGTGCCAGTTACTGGGGCAGGGTGGTGGGGTGGTGCCAGGTACTGGGGCAGGGTGGTGGGGTGGTGCCAGTTACTGGGGCAGGTGGTGGGGTGGGCCCCGGTACGGGGCAGGGTGGTGGGGTGGTGCCAGGTACTGGGGCAGGGGGTGGGGTGGTGGCCAGTACTGGGCAGGGTGGTGGGGGGGTGCCAGTTACTGGGCAGGGTGTGGGGTGGTGCCAGGTACTGGGGCAGGGTGGTGGGGGGGCCAGGCACAGATTTGGGTTTTGTGCAAGAGGAAAGGATAATGGAATTCTAACTGAGGGGATTTTTATGGTGAAAATTATGGAATGTTTTTCTCAGGGAACTATTCTAAGTTAGAGCCCTTGGCTGCTGCTGCTGCTGCTGCTGCGCTGCTGCTGCGGCTGCTGCTGCGCTGCTGCTGCTGCTGCTTTCTGCTGCGGCTGCTGCTGCTGCTGCTGCTGCGCTGCTGCGGGGCTGCGCTGCGCGGCTGCGGCTGCGCTGCTGCGGCTGCTGCTGCTGCTGCTGCTTTCTGCTGCTGCTTGCGGCGGCTGCTGCTGCTGCTGCTGCTGCTGCTGCGGCTGCTGCTGCTGCTGCTGCTGCTGCTGCTGCGGCGGGGGCTGCTGCTGCTGCGGCTGCTGCTGCTGCTGCTGCTGCGGCTTTCTGCTGCTGCTGCTGCGGCCGCTGCGGCTGCGGCTGCGGCTTTCGCTGCTGCTGCTTGCCGCTGCGGCTGCTGCTGCTGCTGCTGCTGCAGCCTGCTGCTGCTGCGGCTGGCGCGGCTGGGTTTCTGCGCTGCTGCTGCTGCTGCTGCGGCTGCTGCGGCTGCTGCTGCGCTGCTGCTGCTGCTGCTGCGGCTGGCTGCGCTGCTGCTGCCTGCGGGTGCTGCGCTGCGCTGCTGCTGCTGCTGCTGCGGCTGCTGCTGGGTGCTGCTGCTGCTGCTGCGGCTCTGCTGCTGCGGGTGCTGGGTGCGCTGGGTGCTGCGCTGTGCGCTGCTGCGGCTGCTGCTGCTGCTGCTGCTGCTGCGGCTTTCGGTTGCTGCTGCTGCTGCTGCGGGTGCGGCTGCTGCTGCGGGTGCGGCTGCTGCGGCTGCTGCTGCTGCTGCTGCGGCTGCGGCTGCTGCTGCGGCTGCTGCGCTGCGGCTGCTGCTGCTGCTGCTGCGGCTGCTGCTGCTGCTGCGGCTGCGGCTGCTTCTGCTGCAGCTGCGGCTGCTGCCCGCGGCTGCGGCTGCTGCTGCTGCTGCTGCTGCTGCGGCTGCTGCTGCGGCTGCTGCTGCTGCTGCTCCGGCTGCTGCGGCTGCTGCTGCTGCTGCTGCGGCTGCTGCTGCGGCTGCTGCTGCGGCTGCGGCTGCTGCGGCTGCGGCTGCTGCTGCTGTCTCCGCTGCCGCCGGTACTGCTGCTACTAAGAGTCCTGTTGCTTCCTTGTTGCTGCTGCTATTCGTTCTACTGTTACTGTTGCTTCTGATGCAGTCACAGACTGCCCAAGTGTCAAGGTAATCCTTGAATGAGGTCTTTCCAAACACACATTAGACTACAATCACCTTTACGCAGAATACGCTAGTATCAAAGTGATTCTGGAAGGATAAGGTCCTTCCAAGCACAGACTACACTATGATACATTTCAGCTATTCCGCTGTGCAAAATTTGAAGAAATCAAAGCCGCTGCAGAAGATAAAATTCAATCAAAGCAGTCACTCAGGCGAGAGAGGAATATACGGGAGCTGGAGGTAACCAGGTCTGGAGATCTTCCTTCAAGACAATCTCCTCTCAAGCAGGTCAATTTGAAGACCTGGAGAATATCCAGAGAACTTTCACATCTAGTATTTAAATTTTTTAATTCATAGTGTTTAAAATCGAGTGAGAATGTGGTGTTATAATATGCACCTGGAAGATATTGGAGGGACTGGTTATAGATCTGCACAATGCAGTTAGCCTTTGCATAAACGTGAGGTATGGTAGCTGGTACAAAATACCCTGCGTAAACCAAGTGTGCGATAAGTATAATTAAAAGATAACTCAGTAAGTGCTAATTGCTAAGACTCTTCAAACACGGATTTCATATATTTATACTCTCAGTGGCCACTTTATTAAGTATATCCTTCTAGTACTAGGTGGGACCACTTCATTGCCCCCATTACAACCTGAATTTTTCGTGGCATGGATTCAAGAAGGTGCTGGAAACATTCCTTAGAGATCCTGGTCCATGTTGACATAATACCATCACACAGTTGCTGCAGATTTTTGGGCTGCACATTCATGTTGCGAACCTCCCGTTCCATTACATCCCAAAGGTTTACGCCAAATTCTGACCCAACCATCTTCACGTCACAGCAGAAATCGCGATTCGTCAGACCAGGCGACATTTTTTTTTAATAACTGCCAGTGAATAAACACCCCCGAATGGTATTAAGCAACACTACCTTATCTGTTATCGAGAAGAAACTTCAGAAGTTCCTCCAGCTGGGCTGAGATACTTATGTTGACTGGCTAAGCCATCAAACAGGAATCTGATCTTAGACGGGGCCGCGGGGGCGATTATTCCCTGAACCATCACCAGCTAGCTAGACGGTCAGTTGGCGTGGTGGTGGGTGAGCAAGCTGTCATGTGTGCATGACCTCGGGTATCCTCAGATCAGTTAACAAGCAAGTCTGACCTTGGGCAGGACTGGAGAGCTAGAGAACAACCCTGGAAACTAATCACAGGTGCGTATATTGGACTGATTTATAAATGTTTGGCGATTGTTGTTAATAAGTAAGTATTTATATTCTGTTATTTAATCACAGCATAAATGAATACAACAGTTATTTGAAGTTCTTTATCTTGAGCAGAAAGTATTTCAAATTATCTTTAGTGTTGAAGCAAATATGAAGGAAGATGAAAGGAGGGAGGAGCCAGGGCTCTACAGGGCCAGCAAGGAATGGACCTGACTCAGCTCACAGAGACAGAGGGGAGGGCTTAACCCCCTGGTGCCAACGTCAGTGCCACCTTAATCCACAAAAAAAAGAGGACTCAGCACGGGCTGAGAATTATTCAGACCGACAATCCCGGGAATTGCGAGGGGCAGAATTTTACAGGAGCGGCTTTCATGTCTCTCAGAGGAACTGAAAAGTGGAATGAGTTTTAGCTTTATAATTCCCGATGAACAAGCTCCAAGTCGCCACAAGTTTTAATTGTTCGCATCCTCTCCCCTACTGTCATTTTTGTTCAAATCCTCTTTTGCTAACCCCTTTCATGCCAGTGTTGCATATTGTCCTGCCTCTCCCCTCCTGCTGCACTGTCCTCCGCATCCCACCACTTCTCGCTTTGCTTTTGCATTATTTCCTGCTGTTCTTCGCTGGCCAGATCAGCTTGTCCTGTGCATTATTATGTGGAACTTAACAGGTGATGCTGCCTCTACTGGCTGGGATTTGAAGGAGGATGTTAGAGGACGTGGCAGTAGAGAGAATAGTAATAGTATATAGAGATATGCAGAGGAAAGAGAAAAGACAGTGAAAAAGAGAAACTGGAGGAGGAAAAAACTGAGCATACAGTGTGAGAGGGGAGTGAGATGTACCTGAGAGCTATGCTTAAATGTAGGCGTCACCCCTCCCTCTCTCTCCAGCTCTCTCACGCTCACACACGCGCTCACACGTACCTACTGCTGTGCTCACTCGTACCTACTGCTGGGACGAGGATAGAGGTTCTGAAGCTAGACAGCATCCTGGTACAACTGCCGGATCAGCTGGGTTGTGATGGCTATGTGGGCCTGCGGGCTGCTAATACAAACAGCCTGGTTGACAGGGTGGTCAAAAGGGAAGCCAGGCCTTATCCCCGGCTAAGGGGAGGGGAAATCTCGAACCCTCGAAACAGGTCACATGTAAAACACACTATATCTGACCCACTCACCTAACACATCTGATACCCAACAAACACCCACATACCATTTACCTGCTAACTGTCCTCCACTACCCTCTCTTTCTCTCTCTCTCTGTCTCTCTCTCCCCTTTCTCTCTCTCTTGTCTCTCTCTCTGTCTCTCTCTCTCTTCTCTCTCTCTGTCTCTCTCTCTCTGTCCCCTCTCTCCCCTTTCTCTCTCTCTCTCTCTTCTCTCTCCTCTCTCTCTCTCTCTCTCCTCCTCCTCCTCCTCTTCTCTCTCTCTCTCTCCTCTCTCTCTTCTCCCTCTCTCTTCTCCATCTTTCTCTCTCTCTCTCTCTCTCTACTCTCACTCTCTCATCTCTTTTTCTCTCTCCTCTCATCCCCCTCTCTCTCTCTCCTATCCATTTTTTTTTTAGACAGGCTTTGACAAGGTAGGAGACCCTAGCTTTATTGACAGCTATTTACAGTTAAGGATTTTACCGTATTGGCAAGCTAGAGCTGTTACCTACATACTCATTTGAAAGCATTTTTTGTTATGAAAATTCAATGTAGGACGGTTTATAGTTGAGCCATCAGTGGGCCACATTTTCATTTTGATCAACTGACGTTATCTCGTCTGACATCATTTGCTGTAGAAATGTGTTCCATACTCGAGTCACCTGGTATGTATGATTCTCAGATGGAGTGATGTCTGGGAAGGTACGCCGAGTGAAGTTGCTGCTTTCTAGCCCGTCTTGTGGCATAAAGCTTGTTTCACGCTGTCCGCGAAGGGAATCCCAGTGTGGTATTTGACAATATTGGCCTTGTTACATAACAGTAAGGCCACCCACACTCCTATGTTAAGGCTCTTGCTGAAATGACAGTTATCCAGGATGGCCAGGCAGAGTTGAGACGTCTTGCTCTGTTCTCTACTACTGTCGGCAGTGCGTGGAGGGGTGGGCAGGCAACCAAGACAGTGGAGCTACTCAAGTGTGAGCGTATCTGTGCCTCGCAGGATCTGCACCCTACTGTCAAGCAGTGTCGAGATACGCTAAGTACATGCTGTAGCTTCTTCTCCTTGTTTGCGATTTACCAAAGGTTCTTCTTCTCTCTCTCTCTCTCTCTTTAATCTCTCTCTCTCTCTCTCTCTCTCTCTCTCTTCTCTCTTCTCGTCTCTCACTCTTTCTCTCTCTCTCTCTCTCTCTCATCATCTCCTCTCTTCTCTCTCTCTCTCTCTTTTTTTCTCTCTCTCTCTCCCCTCCTCTCTCTCTCTTTTCTTTCTCTCTCTCTCTCTCTCTCTTCTCTCTCTCTCTCTCTCATCTTTCTCTCTCTCTCTTTTTCTCTCTCTCTTTCCCCCTCTCTTTCTCTCTTTCTCCTTCTCTTCTCTCTCTTTCCTCTCTCCCCCTCTCTTCTCCTCTCTCTCTCTCTCTCCCCCTCCTCTCTCCTCTCCTCCTCTTCTCTCTCTCCTCTCTCCCTTTTTCTCTCTCTCTTTCTCTCTCTCTCTTTCTTTTTCCCCCTCTCTTTCTCTCTCCTCTTTCTCCTCTCTCTCTCTTCTTTTCTCTCTCCCCTCTCTCTTTTACTCTCTCTCCCCTCTCTCTCTCTCTCTCTCTCTCCTTCCTCTCTCTCCTCCCTCTCCCCCTCTTTTTCTCTCTCTCTTTCTCTCCTCTTTCTCTCTCTTTCTCTCTCTCTTTCTTTCTCTCTCTCTTTCTCTCTCCTCTCTTTTTCTCTCCTCTTTTCCCACTCTCTCTCTCCTCTCCTCTTTCTCTCTCCTCTTTCTCTCTCTCTCTCTCTTTTCTCCCCTCTCTCTCCTCTCCTCTCTCCTCCTCCCCTTCATCTCTCTCACTCTCCCTCTCTCTCTCTCCTCTCTCCTCTCTCTCTCTCTTTCTTTTCTCTTTCTCTCTCTCCACTCTTTTCCTTCTCTTTTTCTCTCTCTCTCTCTCCCTCTCTCTCTCTCCCCTTCCCTTTTCTCTTCTCCCCTCTCTCTCTTCTCTCTCTCTCTCTCTCTCTCTCTCTCTTCTCCTCTTTTCTCCTTCCTCTCTCTCTCCCCCTCTTTTTCTCTCTCTTTCTTTTCTTTTCTTTCTCTTTCTCTCTCTTCTTCCTCTCCCCTTTTCTCCTCTTCCTTTTCTTTCTCTCTTCTTTCCTTTTCCCCTCTTCTCTCTCTCTCTTTCCCTCTCTCTCTCTCTCTCTCTCTCTTCTCCTCTCTCCCTCCTCCTTTCCCCTTTTCTCTCTCTCTCTTTCTCTCCTTTCCCCTCTCTCTCTCTCTCTCTCCTCTCTCTTCTCTCTCTCTTTCCCCTCCTCTCTCTCTTTCTCCTCTCTCTCTCCTCTCTCCCCTCTCTCTCTCTCTCTCTCTCTCTCTCTCTCTCTCCTCTCTCACTTCTCTTTCTCTCTCTTTTCTCTCTCTCTCTTCTTTCCCCTCTCACTTTTCTTCTCCCTCCTCTCTTCCTCTCTCTCTTTTTTTATTTTTTTTTTTTTACACATGGTTTGACAAGGTTAAGACCTAGCTTTATTGAAAAAAGCTATTTTACAGGTTAAGGATTCCTAACTTATGACAACTAAGAGCTGTTACTAAACAGCTCATTTGAAAGCATTTTATTGTTAATGAGACCCTCAAGAGGAACAGGATAAGTTGGAGCCATCGTGGGCCGCATTTCATTGAAACACTGACGTTATCTCGTTGCATCTTATGCTGAACGAATGTGTTCCATACCGAGTCATCCTGGTATGTATGACTCCCGATGGAGTGATTTCTGGAGAAGGGTACAGCCAGGTGAAGTTGCGCTTCCCGCCCGTCTTTTGGCATAAAAGCTTGTTCGCGCTGTCCTCGAAGTGGATCCAAGTGTGGTATTTTGCATATTGCCTTGTACATAACAGTAACACCCATCCCTCCTATGGGGGAAGGCTCTGCTGAAATGAAGATCCTCCAGGATGGGTCCAGGCCCAGAGATGAGACGTCTTGCTCTGTTCTCTACTCTGCAAGCAGTCGCAGATGGAGGGGGGACAGGCAAACCAGAAAGTGGAGCAATCTCAAAGGGGTAGCGTACTGTGCCCCGTACAGATCTTGCAACCCCTACTTTAAGCAGATGCAGATCGCGAAGTCTGGTTAAACTTCCTGGCTGCCTTGTTTGCAAGATTTCAAAATGGTTCTTCAATGTTAGTTTGAGTCAAATTTTACCCAAGGATATCAACACTTTTCCAGGTGCCAACATCCCCCTTCATCCTTACACTGCACCGCATTACCATCATGTGCTAGAGACGATCATCATTTGCGTTTTCTCAGGTGCAAATGTTACTTGCATTATTCCCCAAGCGATTAGCCTCACTGGTATGAAGTCTTAGGAGTTTGGGATTTCTTCTCTTGGATAAGTGAATGTCATGTACAGTCGCTGCATATGCATGTGAAATTTTGGATAGATGAAGAAGGTCGTTGAAGTAGGGCATTCCAAACAGGGACCCGCACACTTCCTGGGAACGCTTTCCCCAATAGGTGTCTTGCTGATTCCGTTCCATTGAGGACTACACTTAAGATCTACCATGAAGGTAATCACGAGGAACATAGCGTAAGCCTTGCAATTCCAAAGTGGCTTGAAATTTTGCTAAAGAGGCCCTGGGGCCACACCCGTCGAAACGCCAGCAATGTCCAGTGCTACACACGCTGACTTTGGATCATCCAGTGACTGGTCCACTTAGTGGAGAGGTTAACAAGCATCAGCAGCAGAGTAACCTTTCCTGAAGCCATATGACGATCCAAAAGTAGTGAGTGGGAGTCAAAAATCTGTCATTGTCTGAATTTTTGTCTCAAGACTACCATGATTGACAGAGTGACACTGTTTTTTAGTTGCTGATTTCTGCTCCCGCTCTTCTTTTTTTGAACAGGGACTCATTTGCCTCTTTCATGGAAGGGCCATTGCACTGTACTAGGCAGTGCTGAAAGATGCGAGTTAGAGGGGCTGCTAGCTGTCTGCACAAATCTCTCAACATTTTTGGGCTAATTGTCTGGGCCAACCTTTCTTGGGCAAGTGATTAAGAAGGAATGCACCTCCTCCTGCCTATTGTCAACCCCCGACATTTTTTGCACATTCTTGCAGCTAGCCCAAAGGGGGCCCTTGAGGATCAGAAATTGCCTTTGGTGCAAAGTGTTCAGCAAAGAGGTCCGCTTTCTCTTGACTACTATAGGTGGTCCTCCTGTCGATTAGAGGTGGAAAGTTTCATCAGGCAATAACCTTTTCTGTCCTTGACCAGGGACACCGTTTTGGAGTAACCACTGATGCTAACTTTCTTTAGTGTCCAACTCCCATTAGCAATGGCCCACTTTTGAACATCACCCAAAAAGCAAGGCTTGGGATGTGCAAGTTTCCTGTTATGGTGGTAGGATGTCCTTTACCCTTTGCCCTGCTTTGTACTTCAGTACAGCCCCTCTACAACGAAAGCCAAACCAGGCTGATCTTAGCTTGTCCCCATATTGCCGGTGAGGATTTGTTCTTTTGCAGATTAAGGATGTGTCCAGTGAAGGCTTTCACTGGTTGTCACATCCCTTAGAAACATTTCCGTCGTGGTGGCGACTCAAGCAAAGGCCCGGCCCAAATTCCCCCCTTTCCCCTAGCCAGGTTGTGCGGTGGACTCCTCCCCCTCTCTCTCTCTCCCCCTCTCTCTCTCTCTTTCTCTCTCTCTCTCTCCTCTCCCCTCTCTCCCTCTCTCTCTCTCCCCCTCTCTCTCTCTCCTCTCTCTTCTCTCTCTCTCTCCTCTTTCTCTTTTCCCCTTTCTCTCTCTCCCCTTTCTCTCTCTCTTCTCTCTCTCTCTCTCTCCTCTCCCCTCTCTCTCTCCTCTCTCTCTTCTCTCTCTCTCTCCTCTTTTTCCCTCTTCTCTCCTCTCCCCCTCCTTTTTCTCTCCTCTCCCCTCTCTCTCTCATCTCTCTCTCTCCCACTCTCTCTCCTCTCCCCCTCTCTCTCTTCATCTCCCCTCTCTTTCCTCTCTTTCTCTCTCTCTCTCCTTTTTCTCTCCCCTCTTTTTTTCTCTCTCTCTCTCTCTCTCTTTCTCCCCCTCTTTTCCTCTCTTCTCTCCTCCCCTCTCTCTCCTCTCTCTCTCCTCTCCTCTCTCTCTCTCTCTCCTCTCTCTCTCTCTCTTTTTCTCTCTCTCCCTCTCTCTCTTTTCTCTCCTCCTCTCTTCTCTTCTCCCCCTTTTTTCCCCTCCTCTCCCCTCCCCCTCTCTCCCCTCTCTCTCTCTTTCCCCCTCTTCTCTCCTCTCTTTCTCTCTCCTCTTTCCTTCTCCTCTCTCCTTTCTCTCTCCCCCCCAACTCTCTCCCCTCTCTCTTCTCTCTTTCTCCCTCTCCCCTTTCTCTCTTTTCCTCCTTTTCTTTTCTCTCCTCATCTCTCTCTCTCTTTCTCTCTCTCTTCATTCTCTCTCTAAATTCTCTCTCTTTCTCTCTCCTCTTTCCCCTCTCTCTCTATCTCTCTCTCTCTCTCTCTCTCACTCTCTCTCTTCTCTCTTCTCTTTCTCTCTCCCATTCTCTTCTCTTTCCCTCTTCTCTTTTCTCATCTTCTTTTCTCTCTCTCACCTCTTCTCTTCTCTCCTCCCCTCTCTCTCTTTTCCTCCTCTCCCCCCTCCACTCTCTCTCTACTTCTCCTTCTCTCTCACCCCTCTCTCTATTTTCTTTTTTATGCTTTTTCAATCCCTCTTTTTTATTTCTTCAAAAAGTAAAAAAATTTAATTATACTTAGTTATTTTCATTCCAAAGAAAATTTTGTATTATTCTTTGGCTATTGTTATTACAAACATTATTGGAGCAAACTGATGTGTGGATCTTTGGCCAGACCGGCCCATCACAAAGAACGCTAGATATCCAGAAGCCCTAAAACAGCCTTGGAAAATGGGCCCCGGGGTATAAAACTGTAAACCCGTAAGATATAAAAAGTAACTTATGGCATTTTTTTTTAAGGGGATTTTTTATAAACCTTTTATTTTTTTTCAAAGAAAACGATTGAAAAATTTAATATTTTGTAAAATTTTTTAAGGTAACGTATTATTTTTTTTGTAGAAATTTCTGCCTTACTTGTTGGTGTAATATATGTGAGTGTCTAGTAGCCTGACGGTAATTTGCCCTCAGGCTACGGGGCATTCCTTTTTAACCGGGGGCGCTCCCCCGTCCCAGGGAGCCGGAAATAATCCAAGGGGGGCCGAACCCAGAGCAAAGATGAATGAATGGCCTCATGTGTTGTGAAACCTTTAAACAGAAAACTGTGAATAGTTAAAATAAAATTAGGAATTAAAAATAAATTTTCAGTTTCTGTTTTAAAAAAAGAAAGGGATTTTTATAATTTTTTGCATTTAGAATTTTTTATAAAGGGGGAAACGGGGGGGGGGGGGGGGTTGGAAATGAGGATCAACTGTGACAGGGGGCGCCACACAAAATAGGTTAAGATGCAGTGATGTAGGGGGAGGTAGCGTCAGCCAGCACACTCAACTTGGTCGATGACATAAACATTATATACATAGCTTAAGACGTTATTACAACGTTTCCCTCTCCTTGAGGGGAGTTAATTTTCATTACTTGGAAAAAAATTTCAAGAGAAACGTTATAATAATAAAGTGTTATTCTGTTTCATATCTTTGTCACGTAAAATATTTTGCTGTTTTGAAGCCTGAATGATAATAGTTCTTTGATCCACAGTTTTGTTTGTTGTTTTGGAGTATTTTCCAGAAATACTGAATACCAGTGCAGTGATTCTCATTTTTCACGTGTCCGTCAGCTTATCTGTTGATATAGTCTTAACGTTCTTAAGGCGATCACTAACAGCCTGATCAATCGAAAACTGTGCCCCGAGTAGTTGACCGTCACTTCTTGTGCCGTGACGCTTCAGCACAAAACTACAACAACTCAACATTGTTAAGAGTGGATAGGGTAGTTCCATCAGTGCCTTCACAACCCACGCTGATACCTACTACAGTGCTTCATGATTATCTATACCCGGTAGGAGTCTTCTTACTAATTAATTTCAATTGGTTCCCTCTCACTGTTTGTGTGGATGTAAGTGCATTGTTTCTTCTGTATGAACTCTGGAATTTCAAATTATTGTCTCAAACATTTCCGATCTTCAACAGTTTTTTTCATTGTTCAACATTTTCACTCTTCAACATTGTTTTTATTTTGTCCTTCACATTTTTTAAGCACTTCACTTGGATATTTGATTCTAAATTACTCTTGTCTATACTTTCTTTTTCAAAGCTATTTATTTTTAAACAGGAATATTTATTTCTGACTTTGTATTGCATATCTCATACGTGTTTTTATTGGAAAGTTTTATTGGTTCCAAACTGTTTTTGCTGGATTTCAACATTCTGATATCCGACACTGACAAGGACATAAATCATAGCACCGTAACATCCTTTGCTGATGACAGCAGAATTTCTGTGAGAATGGCGTCCGTCGAAGACAGCGCAAATCTTCAGGTGGATATGAATCAAATCTTCCAGTGAGCCTCAAACAATGATATTTAACGAGGATATGTTTCAATTTCTCCGTTATGGAGGCTTAAATCATTCAATAGAGCGAAAATCCCGTGTGCGAGATTTAGGAGTAATGATATCAGAAGATATAACATTGAAGGGTCACAACAGTTGCTATTGATTAATAGAAATATCAAGACAAGATATGCTGAGGCAGTGATGATACTCTTTGTCACTTGTTTTCTCCAAGCCAGAATACTGCTGAATGCTAATTGCATCCTCGCAGGCCAGGCTTCCTTGTTGAATCCTGTTCAACTAGGCTCTTGCTGCTAGCACCTCGCGGACTTGCGTAGCATCACAAATTTGTTGATCTAGTTGGCACTAGATATTGATTAATTTTGCATTAATAGTTTTCACAACAATAATTACAGCCCTTCAGGCACTATCCACAATTATTGACACTAAAATCATTAATGTGCCATGTATCGTTGAATATAACATTTATGTAAAATTTAATGTTCGTGGAGGAAGTTAACGCCACGGACAAGTTCATAATTTTTGTCTTAACTTCGTTTTGTCAACTTACATCGTTTGTGATGAAACTCCAGTTGACGGTTACGTTCACACTTACTACTGGTGTCCGAGACACTGGGGTGCAGGTGATGATTCATGTCAACGTTCATTTCTCCTTGTATGTAGTGTTTTGGGTTGTTTACCTTGATATTCATTATACCATATATATATTTTCTTCATAGGTCTTGTTAATGGTTATTTAATTTGCAGCATTCTCGGTACTTACCTTGCTATGTTTACAAGGGTCACGTCAGAGCTCTTGGCTCTTGAAACCATGTGTGGATGTTACATCGCACTGCGTGCTGCTAGCACCAATTGCCTGATAAATTAGTCATCAACCAGGTCAAGTCCGAGACTAGGTCACGGGGAAATGGCCCCTAGAATCATCAATAGGTAGACAATAAATAGATAATTAACTCTCTAGTTCTTTCTTGTTACTATTTTGGAAGTGAAAGAGTATTTGTTGACGTCCCTGTGGCTCATATATCTCAAGATGTCTGTCTTCTGTGTCCCCTGGCTGCTTCTCCTCATCCACTTTGTCTTATTACCTTGTGTGTCTTAAACACTGAATCCCAGGTTACTACAGGATTCGGAATCATTACTCCCCTGGCAAATTTTGTGAGAAGCACTAAAATGTTTTTTTTTCGGACCTCTAAATATATTCCTCTTGGGGGTCTCTGAAGAATCCATGGTGCGTTTTTTTCAGTGCTTCGGGAGGCTTGAAAAATTCCTCATATGCTTCATGAGCTGTTTTAATGTTTTCATTAATTTACTCAGATTTGTGAATTAACTCTAGATAAAATACCCGAAAGCTTATTCAATAAATAAACTCAGGAAGTGCACAAGGTTGCGTGCTGAGTCACTAGGAGACCTTTACGAACTCGGGAATATTTCACAACCTTAAAAAAAAAACTTTTAAAAGCTTATCTGGGAGGATTTTCTGCAGGTGCTGAGAGCCTCCAGCATCCCTCACTTCCTCGTGTCACTCACACACATTACGGCCACTCCAGTTTTCTGATCAATTCTTAAATTTTCGTACTTGTTTTTAGTCTTCCAGGGAAGCGTCTCTTATGTTGGCTCGTCCAAAGAGGCTTCCACTTTATCTCTTCCATTTTTTTAATCCTTATCTCCCTCCTCTCAACTTCTTCCACTGTGCTACTTCACTGTGCTACTTCACTGCGCTACTTCACTGTGCTGCTTCACTGCGCTACTTCACTGTGCTACTTCACTGCGCTACTTCACTGCGCTACTTCACTGTGCTACTTCACTGTGCTACTTCACTGTGCTACTTCACTGCGCTACTTCACTGTGCTACTTCACTGCGCTACTTCACTGCGCTACTTCACTGTGCTACTTCACTGTGCTACTTCACTGTGCTACTTCACTGCGCTACTTCACTGCGCTACTTCACTGCGCTACTTCACTGTGCTACTTCACTGTGCTACTTCACTGCGCTACTTCACTGTGCTACTTCACTGTGCTACTTCACTGCGCTACTTCACTGCGCTACTTCACTGTGCTACTTCACTGCGCTGCTTCACTGTGCTACTTCACTGTCTTACTCTTTAAAGACAGCTTTCTTGTCTTACACTGTTGGATTTACAAGCTGAGAGTTGTTATCCTGCATCAGCCCACTTTTTAAATCGCAGCTCTTTTGAAGGTTCTCTTCTCAAGGATGTGAACCACAGCAGCCGGCTAACTTCCAGGCGCTGGTTTAAGCTAGGTGAATAGGACATACTTAACATCCTTAACGTTTTCTCCTATTTCAGGATCGAATCTGGGTCCTTCGCTTGTAAAAGGTCCAGCCACTGAGCCATGAGTATTGCCAGTCCTTGGAGACTTACCTAGTAATGTGGTGGGCAAATTATATAGAGTAGCGTTGAGGAAGACGTCAACATATTGCTGGCAGCCATGACAGTTTAGCAATTAAACCAGATCAAGGGTTCCTCCGCTCTGACTATAATTGACTACGTGATGAACCTTCAGTATGTTCCCCCCCACCCTTATCATCCTACCCTCCTACCCTTACCCAACCCTCCTACCTTAATCCTACCTTCACCCTACCCTCCTACCCTGAGTCTACCTGGAGGGTATTCCGGGGATCAACGCCCCCGCGGCCCGGTCCACGACCAGACCTCCAGGTCTGGTCGTGGATCAGGGCCTGATCAACCAGGCTATTACTGCTGGCCGCACTTAGTCCAATGTACGAACCACAGCCCAGCTGATCAGGCACCGACTTTAAATATCTGTTTAGCTCCCTCTTGAAGGTAGCCAGGGGTTTATTGGTAATTCCCCTTGTGCATGATGGGAGGCTGTTGAACAGTCTTGGGCCCCGGACACTTATCGTGTTTTCTCTTACTGTACCAATAGCGCCCCTACTTTTCAATAGGGGGTATTTTGCACCGCCTGCCCAGGCTTTTACGCTATCCTACGCTCTCCCTATCCTTCGCTTCCCTATCGTCTGGCCCCACTGTATGCATAGCTCGCATGCAGCTCACGTGTGACCTGTTTTATACCTGTAAGCGGTTTCGAGGGTTCTACTTTTCTGGGGATGGCGTAGAGGCTTGTGGTGATGGGGTGTACAAAGGCTAGTGGTGGAGAGGCTTATTGTGAGGGAGAGGGGGAGGGAGGAAGTGATGATGGTAGGAGTCTTGAGAGGTCATCTTGATATCAGAGTAACGGGATCACTACAGGTTAAGAGTCAGGGCCCCAGGTGTTACCAGTATCCTTGGTACTGGTGATGCCTTACTCTCCACCTCTCACCTTGGTAAGAGAAGTTGGCTCTGCACCACTACCTGATGTCTTACTATCTCATGTGCACCACTCAGCTGATATCTGTCTCTCATGTGCACCAATGAGCTGATATATTGCTCTCATACGTGCACCACTGAGCAGATATCTTATTCTCATACGTGCACCAATAAGGTGATATCTTACTCTCATACGTGCACCACTGAGCTGATATACTTATATGTGCACCACTGAGCTGATATCGTACTCATACGTGCACCACTGAGCTGATATCTTACTGTCATACGTGCACCACTGAGCTGATATCGTACTCATACGTGCACCACTGAGCTGATATCTTACTGTCATACGTGCACCACTGAGCTGATATCTTGCTCTCATACGTGCACCACTAAGCTGATATCTTGCTGTCATACGTGCGGGTGTGAAAAGATATCTTAGGTGCAGGTGAGGTAATATCGTACTTTCACGTGATGGTCTTACCTCTTGGGACGTATATTTGGCCCTACTGGGGATATCCCGGGAATAGGATAGGGTGAGGATAGGAGCTTGGAAACGGAATGGGGATGGATGGTGGTCCTTGGGAAGGTAAGTAGGCTGTTAAGTGTGGGTAAGAGTGAGGAAGGTTGGGTAGGGGAAGCTAATGTCTTACAGTGGGTGATCACATTGACGGTTATGATGATCCTGGTGCTTATAACACTGAGAGAGACGAAGAATACATACAACCAGCTGTGTGGAGAGAGAGAGAGAGAGAGAGAGAGAGAGAGAGAGAGAGAGAGAGAGAGAGAAGAGAGAGAGAGAGAGAGAGAGAGAGAGAGAGAGAGAGGAGTAAAAGAAAAACGAGGAACACTTCCACTCTTCACAGTGTACAATTTCAGCTGAATATATTCAGTCGGTCCTCATCTTGAAGGTGATGTATTTACCATGCATCTATACCGTCTTGAGGTACGTGTTCATTCCTAGTGCAATTAGCGTCGTCACACAAGTAGCGTCGTCACCCAAGTAGCGTCATTACGCAAGTAGCGTCATCACGCAAGTAGTAATGACGCAAATAACAGTCATCATGCAAATAGTCATTACGCAGGTAGCATCATCACACAAGAAACAGCCATCACGCCAGTAGGACTCATGGAGCAAAAGACAGAAGTGGTACAAGAACCATCAGTCGTGCCATGAATAGCAGTAACAGCTGTACCAATATCACTGACAGCGACGGGAATAGTTAAAGCATCAGTCAGTGTAACAGGAGGTGTCAGAATCTATGACAGCATCAACAGTAGCACAACAGTAGGTGACATAACAGGAGCACCATGACCATCTTAGGGATGACATCTCTCAGTGTTGACAAATGTGACAACTGATACATGTTGCGGTACCGGCTTTTATTGGGAACACATTTCGATCTGTAAAGACTTTATCTAAACAGGGCGAAACCTTGTTTCGGTAAAACAATATTTTGCTGCTTGTGTCTTTGTGTTCATACTCATCAGCCGTAACAGCAAAATTAAGAGTAAACGTGTCACTAAGAATCGCAAGCATGACAACAGCCTGGTCTGGGACTGAATCCAGGTGGTGTTGACTCTTAGAAACATCCTTCAGGTATCCTTCAGTTATGGGTGTTGAGTGACCTACGTGGTGAAAGCTCTTCGAAAATGTCACAACTAATACTGAAGATTTAGACACATGTACAACATCTGGGAATCTTTATTGTAGACGTTTCGCCATCCAGTGGCTTTATCAATACAGATTCTAGGACATAATTTGAAGACAGTAGAACTATATACAAAAGATGAGGCAATCAATCCCTCAGCCTTGGAGTTGGTGTGAAAGCACCGTAGTCGTGTAGGTTCCAGATGTTGCACGTGTCTAAATGTTCATCTTGTCGGTATTGTTTTACCATTCTCGTACAACTAATACTACCAATCATGAGGCCTGCAGTTGTCCCAGCACTAGAACCAATCATGAGGCCTACAGTTGTTCCAGCGCTAGCACCTATCATGAGGCCTGCAGTTGTCCCAGCACTAGAACCAAGCATGAGGTCTGCAGTTGTCCCAGCACTAGAACCAAGCATGAGGTCTGCAGTTGTCCCAGCACTAGAACCAAGCATGAGATCTGCAGTTGTCCCAGCACTAGAACCAAGCATGAGGTCTGCAGTTGTCCCAGCACTAGAACCAAGCATGAGATCTGCAGTTGTCCCAGCACTAGAACCAAGCATGAGGTCTGCAGTTGTCCCAGGACTAGAACCTATCATGAGGCTTGAAGTTGTCCCAGCACTAGAACCAGTCATGAGGCCTGCAGTTGTCCCAGCACTAGCACCAGGTGCCCTGATATTCTTATCCGTCATCATCCGTCCTGTCTGTCAGCACACACTTCACCCGACATCACCCTTCCTGAAGAATACAAAGGCACAATACCGTGACTGGAACATTACACAAATAACTCGCACATAAGAGAGAGGAGCTTACGATGACGTTTCGGTCCGGCTTGGGCCATTTACAAAGTCGTAAGCTTCTATCTCCTATGTGCGGGTTTTTTGTGTATCACCCGTCCTGACTGTCAGTGCACACCTCACCCGTCCTGACTATCAGCACACACACATCAACCGTCATGTCTTATCAGCACACCCGTCAGAATCCGTCGTCAGCCGTCTTGACAACACTCATTCCGTGTGTGAGCTCAGAGAGCTGTCGCAAGACGTTCTCCCCGAGGTCGTGTTAGGTCAAAGGTCAAGCATGCTTGACCTCTTGGTGATGTGCGTCCTTGCTTTCTCCTCTTGATTGCACCCGTGACATCAATTCCGCAAGCAGAGAGCCATCAGCACGCTACTATCACTTCATTTGTGACTTCCTGTTCCTACAGAAGGAGCTCTGTCATGAAGTCAGGAACTCGTCGTGAAATCAGGAACTTGTCATGAAGTCAGGAACACTGTCATGAAATCAGGAACTCGTCATGAAGTCAGGAACTCGTCATGAAGTCAAGAACTCGTCATGAAGTCAGGAACTCGTCATGAAGTCAGGAACTCGTCATGAAGTCAGGAACTCGTCATGAAGTCAGACATAGTAAATGCTCCTTCACAACAATGACATGAATTAGTCATGTAATTTCATGGTACTTTAGTGTCGACGCCCGTCCTGATTGTTCAGCCACCCACACCACCGTCCTGATTGTTCAGCCACCCACACCACCGTCCTGATTGTTCAGCCACCCACACCACCGCCTGATTGTTCAGCCACCCACACCACCGTCCTGATTGTTCAGCCACCCACACCACCGTCCTGATTGTTCAGCCACCCACACCACCGTCCTGATTGTTCAGCCACCCACACCACCGTCCTGATTGTTCAGCCACCCACACCACCGTCCTGATTGTTCAGCCACCCACACCACCGTCCTGATTGTTCAGCCACCCACACCACCGTCCTGATTGTTCAGCACCACCCACACCACCGTCCTGATTGTTCAGCCACCCACACCACCGTCCTGATTGTTCAGCCACCCACACCACCGTCCTGATTGTTCAGCCACCCACACCACCGTCCTGATTGTTTCAGCCACCCACACCACCGTCCTGATTGTTCAGCCACCCACACCACCGTCCTGATTGTTCAGCCACCCACACCACCGTCCTGATTGTTCAGACCACCCACAACCACCGTCCTGATTGTTCAGCCACCCACACCACCGTCCTGATTGTTCAGCCACCCACACCACCGTCCTGATTGTTCAGCCACCCACACCACCGACCTGATTGTTCAGCCACCCACACCACCGTCCTGATTGTTCAGCCACCCACACCACCGTCCTGATTGTTCAGCCACCCACACCACCGTCCTGATTGTTCAGCCACCCACACCACCGTCCTGATTGTTCAGCCACCCACACCACCGACCTGATTGTTCAGCCACCCACACCACCGTCCTGATTGTTCAGCCACCCACACCACCGTCCTGATTGTTCAGCCACCCACACCACCGTCCTGATTGTTCATCCACCCATCACCACCGTCCTGATGTTCAAGCCACCCACACCACCGTCCTGATTGTTCAGCCACCCACACCACCGTCCTGATTGTTCAGCCACCCACACCACCGCTCCTGATTGTTCAGCCACCCACACCACCGTCCTGATTGTTCAGCCCACCCACACCACCGTCCTGATTGTTCAGCCACACCACACCACCGTCCTGATTGTTCAGCCACCCACACCACCGTCCTGATTGTTCAGCCACCCACACCACCGTCCTGATTGCTCAGCCACCCACACCACCGTCCTGATTCTTCAGCCACCCACACCACCGTCCTGATTGTTCAGCCACCCACACCACCGTCCTGATTGTTCAGCCACCCACACCACCGTCCTGATTGTTCAGCCACCCACACCACCGTCCTGATTGTTCAGCCACCCACACCACCGTCCCTGATTGTTCAGCCACCCACAACCACCGTCCTGATTGTTCAGCACACCCACACCACCGTCCTGATTGTTCAGCCACCCACACCACCGTCCTGATTGTTCAGCCACCCACACCACCGTCCTGATTGTTCAGCCACCCACACCACCGTCCTGATTGTTCAGGCCACCCACACCACCGTCCTGATTGTTCAGCCACCCACACCACCGTCCTGATTGTTCAGCCACCCCACACCACCGTCCTGATTGTTCAGCCACCCACACCACCGTCCTGATTGTTCAGCCACCCACACCACCGTCCTGATTGTTCAGCCACCCCACCACCGTCTGATTGTTCAGCCACCCACACCACCGTCCTGATTGTTCAGCCACCCACACCACCGTCCTGATTGTTCAGCCACCCACAACCACCGTCCTGATTGTTCAGCCACCCACACCACCGTCCTGATTGTTTCAGGCCACCCACACCACCGTCCTGATTGTTCAGCCACCCCACACCACCGTCCTGATTGTTCAGCCACCCACACCACCGTCCTGATTGTTCAGCCACCCACACCACCGTCCTGATTATTCAGCCACCCAACACCACCGTCCTGATTGTTCAGCCACCCACACCACCGTCCTGATTGTTCAGCCACCCACACCACCGTCCTGATTGCTCAGCCACCCACACCACCGTCCTGATTGCTCAGCCACCCACACCACCGACCTGATTGCTCAGCCACCCACACCACCGACCTGATTGTTCAGCCACCCACACCACCGTCCTGATTGTTCAGCCACCCACACCACCGTCCTGATTGTTCAGCCACCCACACCACCGTCCTGATTGTTCAGCCCACCACACACCACCGTCCTGATTGTTCAGCCACCCACACCCACCGTCCTGATTGTTCAGCCACCCACACCACCGTCCTGATTGTTCAGCCATCCACACCACCGTCCTGATTGTTCAGCCACCCACACCACCGTCCTGATTGTTCAGCCACCCACACCACCGTCCTGATTGATAAATTAGACACAGGTGCAACTCTTGGGTATCTTTATTGAGGAAACGTTTCGCCACACAGTGGCTTCATCAGTCCATACGAAGGAGAATCTTGAAGAACAGGAGGAGAATGAGGTAATCAGTCCCTCAACCTTGAGTCGATGTGGTCAGTCCATCAATCTTGAATAGAATACGGCATACGTGCTGAGAAGGAGCTTATAAACCGTTGGCAGGAGAGGTGCAGAAGTCATAGGTCGTGTAACATTTGTTCAATGTTGAAGTAGGTCGTGCCCAAGAATTAGGCAAGCGAAGAATTCCCAAGTATTAAGATCCCAAGAAGTTGCAGTGTCTGACAGGTTTGTAGATGAATGGTTCAGAGAACCGACATGTTGATAAATTAGACACAGGTGCAACTCTTGGGTATCTTTATTGAGGAAACGTTTCGCCACACAGTGGCTTCATCAGTCCATACGAAGGAGAATCTTCAAGATTCTCCTTCGTATGGACTGATGAAGCCACTGTGTGGGGAAACGTTTCCTCAATAAAGATACCCAAGAGTTGCACCTGTGTCTAATTTATCAACATGTCGGTTCTCTGAACCATTCATCTACAAACCTTCCTGATTGTTCAGCCACCCACACCACCGTCCTGATTGCTCAGCCACCCACACCACCGTCCTGATTGTTCAGCCACCCACACCACCGTCCTGATTGTTCAGCCACCCACACCACCGTCCTGATTGTTCAGCCACCCACACCACCATCCTGATTGTTCAGCCACCCACACCACCGTCCTGATTGTTCAGCCACCCACACCACCGTCCTGATTGTTCAGCCACCCACACCACCCTGCGTGGTGGGGGTGTTGAAGTGGGGTGTTGGGGTGGGTAGTAGATAAGGGAGAGGGTATTGGAGTGGAGAGGGTGGATGTTGGTGGAGAAGTGGGTACCTACGGGGAGCGGGTTGAAGAGAGTGGGTTTTGATAGGCAGTAATGGCGAGTTTGGGTCTTAGTGGGCGGTGATGGTGATTTGGGTTTTAGTGGGCGGTGATGGTGATTTGGGTTTTAGTGGGCGGTGATGGTGATCTGGGTTTTAGTGGGCGGTGATGGTGATTTGGGTTTTAGTGGGCAGTGATGGTGATTTGGGTTTTAGTGGGCGGTGATTGTGATTTGGGTTTTAGTGGACGGTGATGGTGATTTGGGTTTTAGTGGGCGGTGATGGTGATTTGGGTTTTAGTGGGCGGTGATGGTGATTTGGGTTTTAGTGGGCGGTGATTGTGATTTGGGTTTTAGTGGACGGTGATGGTGATTTGGGTTTTAGTGGGCGGTGATGGCGAGGATGGATGGTGTATGTCGTAAGAAGGAAAACCCAGCATCACTCCATCATTACTTAAGACTGAGGGACCCACCAACAAGTAACATCATTTTTAGAGGGACCCAGCAGTTGATAAGATGTGTTGTCTTGGCACAAGTACCTGCCACTCTTCAAACTGTTCGTACCTGTCTGTCCTATCACTTCATCGTAAAATCTATTATATCACAATCATGTCTACCGTTGTCCTCTCTTCTAGTATGGTCAGGTTCAGTCTCTTCAGCTTCTCATTTTGAATTCCTCTCAGTTTTGGTACTATCTTGGTTGCGAACCTTTGGACCTTTTCGAGCCTCTCTTGTGTGTTACCAGGTGTGAGCTCCATGACTGAGCCATATATTCTTAGTTCATGTTGCTGACTGCTATTCTGAGTTTTACTTACTTTGTATATGCTGATGACCTTGTATAATGTGTCTGTTTCTAGTGATATGTTTCATGTTATATTCACTTCTGTTAAGACTTTGTACGATGTTACGTGTTTGTAAGACAAAGAAAACTTAAACATTTCTGCAGGAGTGAAAAGTAACGGGTTTCCATTTCACACTAATCTGACAGTACGGCAGTACATCTCATAGACAGCAACCATCCAGGGAGGTACTACCATCCAGGGAGGTACTGCCATCCAGGGAGGTACTGCCATCCAGGGAGGTACTGCCATCCAGGGAGATAATACAATCCAGGGAGGTACTACAATCCAGGGAGGTACAACCATCCAGGGAGGTACTAACCATCCAGGGAGGTACAAACCATCCAGGGAGGTACTACCATCCAGGGAGGTACTACAATCCAGGGAGGTACAACCATCCAGGGAGGTACTACCATCCAGGGAGGTACTACAATCCAGGGAGGTACAACCATCCAGGGAGGTACAACCATCCAGGGAGGTACAACCATCCAGGGAGGTACTGCCATCCAGGGAGGTACAACCATCCAGGGAGGTACAACCATCCAGGGAGGTACAACCATCCAGGGAGGTACTGCCATCCAGGGAGGTACTGCCATCCAGGGAGGTACTACCATCCAGGGAGGTACTACAATCCAGGGAGGTACTACAATCCAGGGAGGTACAACCATCCAGGGAGGTACTACCATCCAGGGAGGTACTACCATCCAGGGAGGTACAACCATCCAGGGAGGTACTACCATCCAGGGAGTACTGCAATCCAGGGAGTACAACCATCCAGGGAGGTACTACCATCCAGGGAGGTACTACAATCCAGGGAGGTACAACCATCCAGGGAGGTACTGCCATCCAGGGAGGTACTACCATCCAGGGAGGTATTACCATCCAGGGAGGTACTGCCATCCAGGGAGGTACTGCCATCCAGGGAGGTACTGCCATCCAGGGAGGTACAACCATCCAGGGAGGTACAACGATCCAGGGAGGTACTACCATCCAGGGAGGTACAACCATCCAGAGAGGTACTGCCATCCAGGGAGGTACTGCCATCCAGGGAGGTACTACCATCCAGGGAGGTACAACCATCCAGGGAGGTACTGCCATCCAGGGAGGTACTACCATCCAGGGAGGTACAACCAATCCAGGGGGTACAACCATCCAGGGAGGTACTACCATCCAGGGAGGTACAACCATCCAGGGAGGTACTGCCATCCAGGGTGGTACAACCATCCAGGGAGGTACTACCATCCAGGGAGGTACTGCCATCCAGGGAGGTACTGCCATCCAGGGAGCCACAACCATCCAGGGAGGTACTACCATCCAGGGAGGTACAACCATCCAGGGAGGTACTACCATCCAGGGAGGTACTACCATCCAGGGAGGTACTACCATCCAGGGAGGTACAACCATCCAGGGAGGTACTACCATCCAGGGAGGTACAACAATCCAGGGAGGTACAACCATCCAGGGAGGTACTGCCATCCAGGGAGGTACTACCATCCAGGGAGGTACTACCATCCAGGGAGGTACAACCATCCAGGGAGGTACAACCATCCAGGGAGGTACTACCATCCAGGGAGGTACAACCTTCCAGGGAGGTACAGCCATCCAGGGAGGTACAACCATCCAGGGAGGTACAACCATCCAGGGAGGTACTGCCATCCAGGGAGGTACTACCATCCAGGGAGGTACAGCCATCCAGGGAGGTACTACCATCCAGGGAGGTACAACCATCCAGGGAGGTACTACCATCCAGGGAGGTACTACCATCCAGGGAGGTACAGCCATCCAGGGAGGTACAACCATCCAGGGAGGTACAACTATCCAGGGAGGTACAACCATTCAGGGAGGTACTACCATCTAGGGAGGTACAACCATCCAGGGAGGTACAACCATCCAGGGAGGTACTACCATCCTGGGAGGTACAATCATCCAGGGAGGTACAACCATCCAGGGAGGTACTGCCATCCAGGGAGGTACTACCATCCAGGGAGGTACAACCATCCAGGGAGGTACTACCATCCAGAGAGGTACTACCATCCAGGGAGGTACAACCATCCACGGAGATACAACCATCCACGGAGGTACAACCATCCAGGGAGGTACAACCATCCAGGGAGGTACTACGATCCAGGGAGGTACAACCATCCAGGGAGATACAACCATCCACGGAGGTACAACCATCCAGGGAGGTACAACCATCCAGGGAGGTACTACCATCCAGGGAGGTACAACCATCCAGGGAGGTACTACCATCCAGGGAGGTACAACCATCCAGGGAGGTACTACCATCCAGAGAGGTACAACCATCCAGGGAGGTACTACCATCCAGGGAGGTACAACCATCCAGGGAGATACAGCCATCCACGGAGGTACAACCATCCAGGGAGGTACAACCATCCAGGGAGGTACAACCATCCAGGGAGATACAACCATCCACGGAGGTACAACCATCCAGGGAGGTACAACCATCCAGGGAGGTACTACCATCCAGGGAGGTACAACCATCCACGGAGATACAACCATCCACGGAGGTACAACCATCCAGGGAGGTACAACCATCCTGTCCTGTGAGTGTGAAATGGAACCTTTTGGTTTTTGGACTCTGATAAGATTGGTGATCTTCTCTTTTTGTCTCATAAACACGTAAGATGATAGATAAATTTAACAAACTTTTACGTTCATTCCTTATAAATATACTCCAGAACCATAAACAGATAACAGGTCCTTTTTCACTTCATGATCTTTTCAGCGTCTCTCCGCCCTCACTACCTTCACTTTTTATAGCTCTCATCACCTTGTTTTTGTTCGGGTTGAACTCGAGAAGCCACATTTTGATCACATCTTTAACCTGAGTTCTGAAGTTTATCCCTGTCCTCTCATATTCATATTGGTAGGTAAGACACAAAGGCAACAGTTAGGCAACTTTATTCCGAAACGTTTCGCCTACACAGTAGGCTTCTTGTCAGACACTGCAACACATGGCCTCTTGGTACAGAAAACACCTTGGACAACCCTTTCAAGTGAGAACTGTTGGATCTGAGAGGGACCTGACCTCTCTGTGGCTACATTCTCACTACTACTACTACTACTCTGCACCTCTCCTTCCGACAGTATTTAAGTCTCCGCACTGTCGCTTGATCTTCAGATAGTTCCTGACTATGGAACTGAACTCTCCAGGCCGAGGGACTGACAATCTCAAATTCTACGACTTCAAGGGTGATGGACTGATTACATCGTCTTCACATCTCTACTGCTCCTGCCTACTTTCTGTATTCGACTGAAGAAGCCTACTGTGTAGGCGAAACGTTTCGGAATAAAGTTGCCTAACTGTTGCCTTTGTGTCTTACCTACCAACCTGTCGGTATTTTATACCATTTTGATGTTCATATTCATATTGTTATTCCTACTATTTATATTCTTATTCTTACTATTTATAATCTTATTCTTACTATTTATAATCTTATTATTACTATTTAGATCTTATTCTTACTATTTATAATCTTATCTACTATTCATATTCTTATCTTACTATTTATAATCTTATTCTTACTATTTATAATCTTATTCTTACTATTTATAATCTTATTCTTACTATTTATAATCTTATTCTTACTATTTATAATCTTATTCTTACTATTTATAATCTTATTCTTACTATTTATAATCTTATTCTTACTATTCATATTCTTATTCTTACTATTCATATTCTTATTCTTACTATTTATAATCTTATTCTTACTATTTATAATCTTATTATTACTATTTATAATCTTATTCTTACTATTTATAATCTTATTCTTACTATTCATATTCTTATTCTTACTATTTATAATCTTATTCTTACTATTTATAATCTTATTCTTACTATTTATAATCTTATTCTTACTATTTATAATCTTATTCTTACTATTTATAATCTTATTCTTACTATTTATAATCTTATTCTTACTATTCATATTCTTGTTCTTACTATTCATATTCTTATCCTTACTATTCATATTCTTATTATTATCAGTGCTGTTAGGAACAGCACTGATCCTTTCAGAACCCCAGTCATTACTGTATCTATTTTAATATTTCATCCCATTCTGTTACTGTCATTGAGTCCGTGACGCACTGCAACACTCTGCCCATTAACTCTGCCCCATCCTCTAATATCTGGACTCATCTCTGGTGTAGTACTGTATTAAATGCTTCCCTGCAGTCCGAGAGGATGCAGTCCACTCAGCTCTGTTTTTCATGTATTATATTTGTGACTCATAGAACTGCAGCCAATTTGTAATACAAGTTTTTCCATCCCTAAATCAGTGCTGTGTTTTTTTTTTTTTGTAAAGAATTTTCTAGTCATGTACTACAATATGTTTTTCCTTACCATCTTCTCCAGAGCTTGTGACACTATGGTAGAATTATTGGCCTATAATTTAGTACCTCTGGTCTCTCTGTCTCTCCCTATTATTTTTTTTTCATTTTTCTGGCACTTGCTCCGACTGAGAGATTGGTTGTATACCTTTGTTATTGGGTCACACAGTGGGTGCCTACTTCTTTCAGCACCCATAGAGATATGTTATCTGGTTCCTTTGCTTTTGTTGCATCAAACTCGATTAGTATTATCATTTCTTTCGTTGTGCTGATACTTTCTAGCACCTGTTGACCTGACGTGACTACAAGGTCTGTGTAAATGCCTCTTTGAATCTTTGGCTAAGCTCTTCCATATTTTTGTATAATTCTGTATAATTCTCCTTATCGCCTGATTCTTCATCTTTATCTTTGTTATGTGACTGTGGAGTAACTGTGGTGCAGTTTTGACCTATGATTCTGTCATTTTTCTACAATTTCATTTGCCCTATATTTCTTCCAAGGCCTCTTGCCTCCCCGACCCCTTGTCCTTCCTCCATACCTGATTGAACTATGGGTTTTATCTGGTTTTCTTGTTACCTTTCTTCATATATGATACAAATTTTCTCTTCGCTTCTTGGCACTTTGATTTAACTACCGTCATCCTTTCTTGTGCAGATTTGCCCACAAGTTATCTTTCCCATTGCACTTTCCTTAGAATGTTTCTTATTCTCTTATAGTCCTTGGTTCTGTATTCTCATTGTGCTACTCACGCCTCCATTTCTTTCTGGAGTTTTATTTCCACATGGTACTCAAAAGTTTCCACTCGGTACTCAAAAACTTTCTACCAGGTACTCAGAACCTTCCACCAGGTATTCAGAACTTAGTATACATGATTGCTGGCCCCGAGTGGTTTCCAATAAGTAATTTCCGCTGTCATATTCATAGTATAAAAACTAGGTCGAGTCTTGCTGGTTCAGCTTCCTTCAGTCTGGTTTCCTTCACATGTTGTTTCAAAATTATTCATTATTGTTTCCAGAAGAATCTCGCTCTCCACGTTTCTGCTCCTTCGTTGGCCGGAAGTAGGAGGGGCCCCTGTTTCCAAATCTCCTTATTGTTAAAATAACCCAGTACTAGTTTAGCTGTGCTGCTTCTTGCTGTCTCTGCCACTGTTTACAATGTGTGAATCAATGTCCTCTTGTACTCATCACATTTCTCCCTTGGTTATCTAGTGTGTGTGTGTGTGTGTGTGTGTGTGTGTGTGTGCTGTGTGTGTGTCTGTGTGTGTGTGTGTCTGTGTGTGTGTGTGTGTACGTACTCACCTAATTGTGGTTGCAGGGGTAGAGACTCAGCTCCTGGCCCCGCCTCTTCACCGAGTGCTACTAGGTCCTCTCTCTGCTCCTTGAGCTTTATCATACCTCATCTTAAAGCTATGTATGGTTCCTGCCCACACGTTGTGTGTGCGTGCGTGCGTGGTTGCTTGCTTTCGGCCTACACGAGTGCGTACGAGGCACATGAGTGTGTGGGGTACGTGTACATGTGTGTAGAATCTCTTAGTGCATAAAGCGCTGAATGACCTTTTGGTCCCAGCGCTCGTGTCGTTTTGAAAACTTCCTTCCCACTCTCTTCTGAATTTCTTATATTACTGCTTTCTTCTTTCCTCCATCTACTTTCGTCCCTTGGTTCTCCTTCCTCTCCCTTCTCCCCTCTACAGTACCCAGGTGGCTGCTGTTTTCTTGTTATAATAGTTGAGGTACATCCTGGGATTACATTTTCTGCGACTCCGGCCACATCATCAATACCTGGTACTGTATACACACATTCCGAAAGGCATTAGACAGTGGCTACGGATAGGTAGGAAACTGACACCTAAGCCCGGTTTCCAGAGTTTTGCTACTCTCGCAGTCCGGCCTGAGGCCAAACTTTACTGGCGCTTGCCTGGTCTACCAAGTTGCTCCTGTTTGCTACCCGCAGGGCCTCATCACAGTCTGATTGTTCTGGCACTTAGCGTAGGTAGTGATCAAGTTTCTTCTTGAAGATTTCTGCACTTGTGCCGGCAGTATTTCTGTGAATGCTGGTAGCAGGTTGAATAGTCTAGACCCATGGATGTTGACACAATGTTTTCTTACGGCTTCCTTGCCCATACCTGGGTTTATTTTATACGTCTTCCCATATCTCACTCTAGTATGTTATGATAGTGTGTAGGTTTGAGACTAGGTCCCGCAGTATCTTCCACGTATATATTATCTCTCTTTTCTCGTCCAAAGAGTATAAATTCAATATTTTGTGGTATTGCCAGTAGTTAAAATGCTTTATTGGCTCTACGTGGGCAGTAAACTATGTGTATCTGTCCCAGGTCTGGAACAAAGAGTTGTAATAAATCTCATTAAATCACGTCTTAGCAAGATAAAAAGCTCAGTGCCCATAGGTACGGTTCTGGTTTGTTTCTCATCCTCATACAGCCGGATAAACACAACTATAACTTCATATCATCCTCTGTATATCAAAATAAGCATTAATGTTGCCACAATAAAAGACAGAAAAATTACAGATATTAAAGTCATCTGGTGGGTAGTGGAGAGTAACATGATCAACAGTGACAATTCCAAGTCTTTACATATGGAAAAACTAGAATCTAAAGACTGGCAAAGCTGTAAAATGCAGGAAGACCATCGTGTAAAAAATAGGAACGTGTAAATTGTCTAGGAATTATCAAGTCAGATGAATTTTCGATTATCGGCAAAAAGTAAGGACTTCAGAGGTTATGAAAATGACTGAGTGGATAATTAGAACTTTCAGTACAAGAGAGGTAACACGATGATGGTACTATACAAATCTAATGTACTCTTACGTGTAGAATAGCTTTCCGTGTTCACGGTGTCACCGTATCTGTGTTTCAAGATATAGCTGGAAAATGTAGAGGTCGATAACGGCCAGTATAGGTTAGTGAAGCATCTAAACAGCTAGGAATGCCTTAAAGTACTGGAAATGTTCTCGCTAGAACAGAAAATACACGACTGATGAAGCCTACAGCGCAGGCGAAAGGTTTCATCAATAAAGGTACCTAGTGTTGCATGTGTGTCTTACTTACCAGCTTGTCGGTATTTTATACAATTTATAACTAGATGTATTACAGTTTTTGCAGGATACGAGAAAAGTATCCCCTTAGTCGCCTGACCTCGATGAATGTGATGGGAATAGTACAGAATACTGCACTAGTTTCTAATGCAGTTAAATGTCAGCACTGAAGGTTTGAAGCGTATCAGAAGAGGCATTCACAAGTGATACTTAGAGTTTACCTGGAGAGGGTTTCGGGGGTCAACGTCCCCGTGGCCCGGTCTGAGACTAGGCCTCATGATGGATCAGGATCTGATCAACCAGACTCTTACTGCTGGTCGCACGAAAAACCGACGTAAGAACCACAGCCCAGTTGGTCAGGTACTGACTTCAGGTGCCTGCCCAGTGCCTTCTTGAAGACAGCCAGGGGTCTATTGGTAATCCCCCTTATGTATGCTGGGAGGCAGTTGGACAGTCTGGGGCCCCAGACACTTATTGTGTTGTCTCTCGGTGTACTTGTGGCGCCCCTGCTTTCCATTGGGGGAATGTTGTATCTCCTGCCGAGCCTTTTGCTTTCATAGGGAGTGATTTTCGTGTACAAGTTTGGTACGAATCCCTCTAGGATTTTCCAAGTGTATGTTACCATGTATCTCTCTCGCCTGCATTCCAGGGATTACAAATCAAGGGACCTTAACAGTTCCCAGTAACTTAGGTGCTTTATCGTACTTATGTTTGCCGTGAAAGTTCTTCGTACATTCTCCAGGTCAGCAATTTCGCCTGCTTTGATGGGGGCAGTTAGTGTACAGCAGTATTCCAGCCTATAGAGAACAAGCGATTTGAAGAGAATCATCACATCGAACTTAATCCCTATTCCTTCAATAAAAATGGCACATTAGGGCATACACAGCTCCCAATTTAATTCAAACCTTCCACTAAGAAACACCAGCTTGAAGCTAAATTGAAGAGGTATTCTCTTATCTCAGAGAGACCAATATCTTGGAAATAGGAAAGTCTATCCTCATTAAATTTAAAATGCTCTAAAAAAATTCTCATTCTATTTCAAATTCTTAACAGTCCTATATGAAAGATTTGATTTTTAATTTTTAGGATAATCCAATTTGATAAGTTGCTTAAAATTGACAGATTGACAACTACACAGTCTGAAAGCAATGCGAAAATACTTCGGTTAAGATACATCAGCGTTTTGGGTGTGAAGCTGATCAGAAGAGGCATTGTTTAGTTATTATATGGAAAACAAATTAAGAAAATTGGCAAATTGAGATTTATACAGCTCAAAATGAGTGCCAACCTTTCTTTTAATAAAATTCACCAGTGGTGAAAGTTTGAAGCTGATCTGGAAAGGCATTCATCGTCGTCGAATTAGGAGGCAACTTTGAAGGTTGCCGCAGAAGGTTTAGGAAGTTATGGTGCCACTCCAGGATGCTGGGAATGGGTTCAGCACCTTTGGTCACAGGGAACATGCACATGCCAGTTGTTCCAAGAATCTCACTCCAATTACTGTACAAGCATTGAAAATTTGAAGCCAATCGGAGGCATCGAGTTTCCTTATTATCATAACATACTGGAGTGAGAGATACTGGTGGTAACATAATAGGATAGGAAAGTTTACAAAACCTAGTGAAAAACAAGGATGCCATAGACCCAGTTGAATAACACAGTGTCAACATTTGTGGTTCACAGTTGTTTGATCTGTTAGACGCACCTGTAATATTATTGAAGCAAAGGTTGAAGTTTTATAGCAAGAACCTGCAAAACGTGGTAAATCAACCAGTTTGTGATGGTATGTAGGGATGCAAGCTGCTAACAGCAACATTCATTAAGGAAATCTGGCCTTAGCCCAGACTACGAAGGTAGAAGTACTCTTGAAATCGGTCACAGGTGTGCCCCTCCTGTCGCCTGATCAAGAGATTTCCTCTTGTTAATCAATAAATGAAAACTAAAAGCAAAGTGAGGAAAACAAAGAGAGGAAAGTGCTAAGATGTCAAGCACACAGAATTTACACGGAAATACTGCAGAAACTGTTTCCAAATCTGCACGTTGAAATAATCCCTGACGATGGTGGGAAACATAGAAGACGTTGCAAAATACCCAATGAAAATCAGGGATGCAGTAATGCTAGTGGATGACTTATTGAGTATAAAAAATGTAGAATTTTAACGTCCTTTATATAAAATGAGAATTAGACAGACCCCTAACAGTCATCGAGAGATTCTGACAAATTCCTTCAAACATATTCTGATCAACCATGCTGTGATCCTTACGTGGGACTGGTTGCAGCGAGCACTAGCAGTCTGACCACACCATCAACCAAGAGATATGACCAGATCTCCTGGTCACGGGAAGGACGGAACGGAACTATGATCAGAGCCATGGTAAGTAGGGGGGAGGAATACTGGAAATGAGGTGTTAACGAAGGGGTAAGGTGGCCAGTTTTAGTGTGGGAGTACTGACTGTTGTGGTGACTGAGCCAGTATTGACTGCTGTCGTGTGTTGACAGTATGGGCTGGTACGAATTACTGTCGTATTGACTGTGTGGGCAAAGTATTGTTGTGAGAGTGAATGTGGTGCGGGTTGATGTGGAGAGAGACGGTGTTAGTGCACCATGAAGACAGGATAATGTAAAAACTCAATGCGCATAAAAGGCCCTAAAATCTGGAGCTCTCTGTCTGAAGATTCCAAAGGTTTCCTGTCTGCCAGCCACTTCTAAGCTGCTCTTAAAAAGCACCTCCTTATCTTAATGATAAACAAATCTTCAAACCTGCTGTTTTCATCCAATCCTGTCCCTGTTCTTCATGTTTCAACTCCCACATATTGTTAGAAAGGCATATGTTGTTTCATTATATTTTGTATTGTAATTTCAGTACTTAATACAAGTCCAAGTTGAAAGTACCACGGATTATATCATCAATACTCCTCCTCACAGGACTCAAAGAATGACTCTCCCACAGAGGGTCCGTCGTTTTATCCATAAGACGATTACCATCGACCAATGATATTAAGCAACCTCCCTGCAGATGAAGATGATTGGGTAACACCAGAACTCTTCTGTGTTTACTAAGAAAATCATCGCCCCCAATTAGGGAGACATCTTGTATAACATTGTACTGTTAAAATTATGCTACATTTACTATGGCGGGACACCACCTTGTAAGAAGCTATTGTGTCAAATAATTCTTTATAAATTGGCCAGAAAATTATTGCCTTCATTGTGGTTTAAATATCCGTTGTGCAATCGCGCAAAAAAAAAATTGCAACTTGTATATTTACCACCAGTTCAGAGTCATGTACTTATATATCTGTTATATCTATATGACTCTGATGGGTTAGTATTATACCCCGTCAAGAATATTTTATTATTCCACGCATACTTTTTAAATTACACCAAAGTGGTTGTGTCACTTACCTTTTATATCCTACCTCTCTCCCCCCTCCCACCCTTTTCCAATATTTCTGTCCTTACCCATCCTTCTTCCTTACCCATCTTACCAAAGCTCTGGTCATAAGAAGAAGAAGAATACAAGTCACCTTTCCAAACTAGATAGTTATATTTTTTGTTATTTTTTATGAATTAACTTGTATTTCACCAACATTTGTATTTCACTAACATTTGTAGTGACTGATACAAACGTTATAACATTGCTTTACTAAAAATTCCAACTAATTGTTTTACACAAAATTTCAAAAGTGTCATAATCATAAACCGAAGTATTAAAGTTTAACATTCTTGTAAACCAAATTAATTATTCATCCCGTAGATAGAAGATTATTTAATTCTGGCCGAAATGTTCTACATAGCCAAAGTCGGTTCCTGACCAGCCGGGCTGTGGCTCGTACGTTGGTTTGCGTGCAGCCAGCAGCAACAGCCTGGTTGATCAGGCTCTGATCCAACAGGAGGCCTGGTCACAGACCGGGCCGCGGGGGCGTTGACCCCCGGAACTCTCTCCAGGTAAACTCCAGGTAATAGCCAGGGGTTTCTGTAATTTATTGTCAGTAATATCATATATTCCTCAATCAATTGTAAATTGTTCTTTCTAGAAAAAAAAGTTGATTATTTATCAAACTGAAGAGCAGCAGAAATTGAAGGTTGAGTGTGTGGAGGAAAGTGTTGGGGTGGGGAAGCGGTGAGGTACAGGAAGCGGGAAGCTTAGGTCATTACTGAGGTCGTTTGGTGGCCAAGGAAGGTCCCTCTGATTAATGTTGCGCCGGACAAAGAGAGGATAGAAAACACAGGACCCCAGGAGTCGCCTCAGCCACGCCGCCTCCCTCTTCTAGCCTGCCTTCCTGGCTTGATGAGTGGCTTTCTGGCTTGATTGCTTGCTGTTTTTTGTACTTTCGTTATGCACTTGTAGGCGCAGATAACAGTGAGCACTAGAAATAAAAGTTTATTGTTTGCTATAACAGCTTTTTTTTTCTTTCAACAGTAATCAAATTTTGTCTTACTAGACGACTGCATTATTGTTGTTGTTCTTATACAGTTGTATTTACAGGCTAAGAATTGCTATCCTACCTTAGCTCATTTAAAACCCCAGCTCTAAAGTATACTACCACCCCCTGGCATGCCACCCACAACTGTCGACTAAACCCAGGTACTGTACCTACCTACTGTTAGGTGGTCAGGTGTTAGGAAATATGCTCACCTGTACTGGGAGATCAAACCACGAATCCTCAGTGTACGAGCTGAAGGCGCTACCTACTGAGCCACTTGCAAGTTATTGATTTAAAGAGGAAACACTTGACTCTAGTGAGAACCAGGTAGACAGAGATGTCTACGCTGTGATGTGTGGCACTGATGTCTACACTGTGATGTGTGGCACTGATGTCTACACTGTGATGTGTGCCACTGATGTGTACACTGTGATATGTGGTACTGATGTCTACACTGTGATGTGTGCCACTGATGTGTACACTGTGATGTGTGCCACTGATATCTACACTGTGATGTGTGGTACTGATGCGTACACTGATGTGTGGCACTGTGTACGCTGTGATGTGTGGCGCTGATATCTACACTGCGATGTGTGGCGCTGATATCTACACTGCGATGTGTGGCACTGATATCTACACTGCGATGTGTGGCACTGATATCTACACTGTGATGTGTGGTACTGATGTTTACATGGTGATGTGTGGTACTGATGTCTACATGGTGATGTGTGGTACTGATGTCTACATGGTGATGTGTGGTACTGATGTGTGCACTGTGATGTGTGGTACTGATGTCTACACTGTGATGTGTGGTACTGATATCTACACTGTGATGTGTGGCACTAATGTGTACACTGATATCTACACTGTGATGTGTGGTACTGATGTCTACATGGTGATGTGTGGTACTGATGTCTACATTGTGATGTGTGGTACTGATATCTACACTGTGATGTGTGGCACTAATGTGTACACTGTGATGTGTGGTACTGATGTCTACACTGTGATGTGTGGTACTGATGTCTACACTGTGATGTGTGGTGCTGATGTCTACACTGTGATGTGTGGTACTGATGTCTACACTGTGATGTGTGGTACTGATGTCTATACTGTGATGTGTGGCACTGATGTGTACACTGTGATGTGTGCCACTGATGTGTACACTGTGATGTGTGGCACTGATATCTAAACTGACAAAGATGGGTGGCGCTGTCAGTGGTAGGTGGGAGTGGAGTGCCACACAGGGCCAGGCACTACTATAGCTGGCACCGTATAACTACAGGAAGACGGTCATTTCGTGTCTACAAAGAATATTAAGGGACACTAATTTTGGTGTTCCCTTGTGTTCACCTCCCCACCTTGTACACACTGCTGTTGCTGCTCTTGTGTTGCTGTTGCTGCTACTCTTGTGTTGCTATTGCTGCTCTTGTGTTGCTGCTACTCTTGTGTTGCTGTTGCTGCTACTCTCGTGTTGCTGTTGCTGCTACTCCTGTGTTGCTAATGCTACTCTTGTGTTGCTATTGCTGCTCTTGTGTTGCTGTTGCTGCTCTTGTGTTGCTCTTGCTGCTGCTCTTGTGTTGCTGTTGCTGCTGCTCTTGTGTTGCTGTTGCTGCTCTTGTGTTGCTATTGCTGCTCTTGTGTTGCTGCTACTCTTCTGTTGCTGTTGCTGCTCTTGTGTTGCTGCTGCTGCTCTTTTGTTGTTGCTGCTGCTGCTCTTGTGTTGTTGCTGCTGCTCTTGTGTTGTTGCTGCTGCTCTTGTGTTGTTGCTGTTGCTGTTGTGTTGTTGCTACTGCTCTTGTGTTGGTGCTGCTGCTGCTCTTGTGTTGTTCCTGCTGCTCTTGTGTTGTTGCTGCTGCTGCTCTTGTGTTGTTGCTGCTGCTGCTGCTATTGTTCTTGTTGCTGCTGCTCTTGTGTTGTTACTGCTGCTCTTGTGTTGTTGCTACTGCTATTGTGTTGTTGTTGCTGCTCTTGTGTTGTTGCTACTGCTCTTGTGTTGTTGCTGTTGCTCTTGTGTTGTTGCTACTGCTCTTGTGTTGTTGCTGCTCTTGTGTTGTTGTTGCTGCTGCTGCTGCTGATGCTCTTTTGTTGTTGCTGCTGCTCTTGTATTGTTGCTGCTGCTGCTCTTTTTTTGTTGCTGCTGCTCTTGTGTTGTTGCTGCTGCTGCTCTTTTTTTGTTGCTGCTGCTGCTCTTGTGTTGTTGCTGCTGCTGCTGCTCTTGTATTGTTGTTGTTGCTGCTGCTCTTGTGTTGTTGCTGCTGCTCTTGTGTTATTGCTGCTGCTGCTCTTGTGTTATTGCTGCTGCTGCTCTTGTGTTATTGCTGCTGCTGCTCTTGTGTTGATGCTGCTCTTGTATTGTTGTTACTGCTGCTGCTGCTCTTGTGTTGTTGCTGCTGCTCTTGTGTTGTTGCTGCTGCTGCTCTTTTTTTGTTGCTGCTGCTGCTCTTGTGTTGTTGCTGCTGCTGCTGCTCTTGTATTGTTGTTGTTGCTGCTGCTCTTGTGTTGTTGCTGCTGCTCTTGTGTTGTTGCTGTTGCTGTTGTGTTGTTGCTACTGCTCTTGTGTTGGTGCTACTGCTGCTGCTGCTCTTGTGTTGTTGCTGCTGCTGCTCTTGTGTTGTTGCTGCTGCTGCTCTTGTTGTTGCTACTGCTCTTGTGTTGTTGTTGCTGCTCTTGTGTTGTTGCTACTGCTCTTGTGTTGTTGCTACTGCTCTTGTGTTGTTGCGACTGCTCTTGTGTTGTTGCTGCTGCTGTTGCTGCTCTTGTGTTGTTGTTGCTGCTGCTTCTGCTCTCGTGTTGTTGCTGCTGGTGATGCTCTTTTGTTGGTGTTGCTGCTGCTCTTGTTTTGCTGCTGCTGCTCTTGTGTTGTTGCTGCTGCTGCTCTTGTGTTATTGCTGCTGTTGCTCTTGTGTTGATGCTGCTCTTGTATTGTTGTTACTGCTGCTGCTGCTCTTGTGTTGTTGCTGCTGCTGCTCTTTTGTTGTTGCTGCTGCTGCTCTTGTGTTGTTACTGCTGCTGCTGCTCTTGTGTTGTTACTGCTGCTGCTGCTCTTGTGTTGTTACTGCTGCTGCTGCTCTTGTGTTGTTACTGCTGCTGCTGCTCTTGTGTTGTTACTGCTGCTGCTGCTCTTGTGTTGTTACTGCTGCTGCTGCTCTTGTGTTGTTACTGCTGCTGCTGCTCTTGTGTTGTTACTGCTGCTGCTGCTCTTGTGTTGTTACTGCTGCTGCTGCTCTTGTGTTGTTACTGCTGCTGCTGCTCTTGTGTTGTTACTGCTGCTGCTGCTCTTGTGTTGCTGCTGCTCTTGTGTTGCTGCTGCTGATCTTGTGTTCTTGCTGCTGCTCTTGTGTTGTTGCTGCTGCTGATCTTGTGTTGTTGCTGCTACTGCTGCTGCTCTTGTGTCGTTGCTACAGCTGCTGCTCTTGTGTTGCTGCTGCTGCTCTTGTGTTGTTGCTACTGCTGCTCTTCTGTTGCTGCTGCTGCTCTTGTGTTATTGCTACTGCTGCTGCTCTTGTGTTGTTGCTGCTATTACTCTTGTGTTGTTGCTGCTATTACTCTTGTGTTGTTGCTACTTCTGCTACTCTTGTGTTGTTGCTACTTCTGCTACTCTTGTGTTGTTGCTGCTACTGGTCTTGTGTTGTTGCTGCTGTTGCTCTTGTGTTGCTGTTGTTGCTTTTATGTTGTTCCTGCTCTTGTGTTGTTGCTGCTGCTGCTCTTTTGTTGCTGCTGCTGCTGCTGCTTTTGTGTTGTTGTTGCTGCTGCTCTTGTGTTGTTGTTGCTGCTGCTCTTGTGTTGTTGCTGCTGCTCAAAAACAATTAATTCCGATCACAACCTAATCGAAGTCCAGACGTACATGCATTGGGGTCCTGATCAGCAGAATGCATGTACCTGTGAAGGTGTCTTCACAAAATACAACTTCAACAACAAGAACATCAACTGGGACCAGGTAAACCATGTCCTAAATGAAACATGTTGGGAAGATATCTTAAATGACATGGATCCAAACCAGTGCCTTGAAAGGATCAACTTCCTGGCAGCTGAAGCATGTTCTAGGCACATTCCCCTAAGAAGAAGAGCAGGAGTAAACTGGAGAGAGAAAGACGCTCCCTCTACAGAAGACGACGAAGAGTCACTGAGCTCCTCAGGAGTGCTAGAATATCTGATACACGAAAGGAGGCGCTGACCAGGGAAGTGGAAACTATCGAACTTAAGTTAAATGACTCTTACAGGAACCAGGAGAGACAGGAGCTTAAAGCTATTAGTGAAATTGAAAGAAATTCAAAACATTTCTTCTCATATGTCAAAAACAAGGAAAATACCACATCTAGTTTCGGGCCCTTACTCAGACAGGATGGGACTTACACAGATGACAACAAGGAAATGAGTGAAATATTGAAATCCCAGTACGACTCTTGTGTTTAGTGAACCACTAATCAGTCTGAGGATCGACGACCCAAATGATTTCTTCATGAATGAGCCTCAAAACTCCATAAATGTATGCCAGATTTCCGACATCACCCTAACTCCGATAGATTTCGAAAAAGTCATTGACAACATGCCCATGCACTCAGCCCCTGGCCCAGACTCGTGGAACTCTGTATTCATTAAGAACTGCAACAAACCCCTCTCGCGTGCCCCAAGTACACTATGGAGAAGGAGCTTGGACATGGGTGAAATTCCACAGTCACTTAAAACAACGGATATAGCCCCACTCCATAAAGGTGGTAGCAAAGCATTAGCTAAGAACTACAGACTAATAGCTCTGACGTCCCACATCATAAAAATCTTTGAAAGAGTGCTAAGAAGCAGGATTGCAAATCACCTGGATTCCCAAAATCTGCACAATCCACGGCAACATGGGTTCAGGGCAGGTCGCTCCTGCCTCTCACAACTACTGGATCACTATGATATGGCCTTGGATACACTGGAAGAAAATCAGAATGCAGGTGTAATATACACAGACTTTGCAAAAGCAATTGACAAATGCGATCATGGCATAATAGCCCATAAAATACGTGGTAAAGGAATAACTGGGAAAGTGGGGAGATGGATCTTCAACTTCCTATCAAATCGAACACAAAGAGTAGTGGTCAACAGACTTAAATCCGAGGCTGCCATAGTGAAGAGCTCTGTTTCACAAGGCACGGTACTCGCCGCCATCTTATTCCTTATCCTCATATCAGACAGACAGAGAGATATACACCACAGCACCGTATCATCCTTTGCGGATGATACTAGGATCTGCATGAGGCTGTCATCTGCTGAGGACACGGTTAACCTCCAAGAAGATATAAACAAAGTTTTCCAGTGGGCAACGGTAAACAATATGATGTTCAATGAGGACAAATTCCAACTACTCCGTTATGGAAAACTGGGAGAGATAATAACTAGAACAGAGTATACTACAGACTCTGGCCATACAATAGAGCGGAAAAATAATGTAAGGTACCTGGGAGTAGTAATGTCTGAGGATCTCACTTTCAAGGATCACAACAGTGCCACGATCGCATGTGCAAAGAAAATGATAGGATGGATAATGAGAACGTTCAAAACGAGAGATGCCAAGCCAATGATGTTCCTTTTCAAATCACGTTGTTCTCTCTAGGCTGGAATACTGCTGTACATTAACATCTCCATTCAAAGCAGGTGAAATTGCAGATCTAGAGAGTGTACAGAGATCCTTTACTGCACATATAAGTTCTGTCAAGCACCTTAACTACTGGGAACGCTTGGAAGCACTTGTACTCGTTGGAACGCAAGAGGGAGAGATATATCATAATCTACACTTGGAAAATCCTGGAAGGAATGATCCCAAATCTGCACACAGAAATCACTCCCTACGAAAGTAAAAGACTGGGCAGGCGATGCAAAATGCCCCCAGTTAAAAGTAGGGGCGCCATTGGTACACTAAGGGAAAACACCATAAGTGTCCGGGGCCCAAGACTGTTCAACAGCCTCCCATCAAGCATTAGGGGAATTACCAATAAACCCTTGGCTGCCTTCAAGAGAGAGCTGGACAGATACCTAAAGTCAGTGCCGGATCAGCCGGGCTGTGGCTCGTACGTTGGACTGCGTGCGGCCAGCAGTAACAGCCTGGTTGATCAGGCCCTGTTCACCGGGAGGCCTGGTCATGGACCGGGCCCCGATGGCGTTGATCCCCGAAATGACCTCCAGGTTGCTATGCTTGTGTTGCTGCTGCTGCTGCTCTTCTGTTGTTGCTGCTACTGCTCTTGTGTTGTTGCTGCTACTGCTCTTGTGTTGTTGCTGCTGCTCTCGTGTTGTTGCTGCTGCTCTTGTGTTGCTGCTGCTCTCGTGTTGTTGCTGCTGCTCTCGTGTTGTTGCTGCTACTGCTCTTATGTTGTTGCTGCTGCTGCTTGTGTTGTTGCTGCTGCTGCTCTTGTGTTGTTGCTGCTGCTGCTCTTGTGTTGTTGCTGCTGCTCTTGTGTTGTTGCTGCTACTGCTCTTGTGTTGTTGCTGCTGCTGCTCTTGTGTTGTTGCTGCTTCTGCTCTTGTGTTGTTGCTGCTGCTGCTCTTGTGTTGTTGCTGCTTCTGCTCTTGTGTGTGCTGCTGCTGTGCTCTTGTGTTGTTGCTGCTGCTCTGTGTTGCTTGCTGCTCTCCCTTGTTTAGTTGCTTCCTGTCTCTCTGTGGGGTTGCTGCTGCTCTCGTGTTGTTGCTGCTGCCTCAGTTGTGTTGCTGCTCTGCTCTTGTTTTGTTGCTGCTGCTGCTCTTGTGTTGTTGCTGCTCTGCTCTTGTGTTGTTTGCTTACTGCTCTTGTTTGTTTGCCTGCTCTGTGGTGCTCCCTGCTCTTGTGTTGTTGCTGCTTCTGCTCTTGTGTTGTTGCTGTTGCTGCTCTTGTGTTGTTGCTGCTACTGCTCTTGTGTTGTTGCTGCTGCTGCTCTTGTGTTGTTGCTGTCCTTGTGTTTGCTGCTCCTTGTGTTGTTGCTGCTGCTGCTTTGTGTTGTTGCTGCTGCTGCTCTTGTGTTGTTGCTGCTCTGCTCTTGTGTGTTGCTGCTACTGCTCTTGTGTTGTTGCTCTGCTGCTCTTTGTTGTTGTTGCTTGCTCTTTGTGTGCTGCTCGCTCTGTGTGTTGCTGCTGCTCTTGTGTTGTTGTGCTGCTGCTCTTGTGTTTTGCTCTGTTTTGTTGTGCTGCTGCTCTTGTGTTGTTGCTGCTGCTCTTGTGTTGTTGCTGCTGCTCTTGTGTTGTTGCTGCTGCTGCTCTTGTGTTGTTGCTGCTGCTGCTCTTGTGTTGTTGCTGCTGCTTTTGTGTTGCTGCTTGCTCTTGTTTGTTGCTGCTGCTCTTGTGTGTTGTTGCTGCTGCTCTTGTGTTGTTGCTGTGCTCTTGTGTTGTTGCTGCTGCTTGTTGTTCTGCTACTGCTCTTGTGCTGTTGCGCTACTGCTCTTGTGTTGTTGCTGCTGCTCTTGTGTTGTTGCTGTTTGCTGCTCTTGTGTTGTTGCTGCTGCTCTTGTGTTGTTGCTGCTGCTGCTCTTGTGTTGTTGCGCTATGCTCTTGTGTGTTGCTGCTGCTCTTGTGTTGTTTGCTGCTGCTTTTGTCTGTTGTGCTCTGCTCTTGTGTTGTTGCTGCTGCTCTTGTGTTGTTTGCTGCTGCTCTTGTGTTGTTGTTGCTGCTGCTCTTGTGCTGTTGTGCTTGCTCTGTTGCTGCTGCTCTTGTGTTGTTCTGCTGCTCTTTGTTGCTGCTTGCTCTTGTGTTGTTTGCTGCTGCTCTTGTGTTGTTGTTGCTGCTGCTCTTGTGTTGTTGCTGCTGCTCTTGTTGTTGTGCTTTGTCTTGTTGTTTGCTGCTGCTCTTGTGTTGTTGTTGCTGCTGCTGCTCTTGTGTTGTTGCTGCTGCTGCTCTTGTGTTGTTGCTGCTGCTCTTGTGTTGTTGTTGCTGCTGCTCTTGTGTTGTGTTGCTGCTGCTGCTTGTGTTGTTGCTGCTGCTGCTCTTGTGTTGTTGCTGCTGCTGCTCTTGTGTTGTTGCTGCTGCTCTTGTGTTGTTGCTGCTACTGCTCTTGTGTTGTTGCTGCTGCTCTTGTGTTGTTGCTGCTGCTCTTGTGTTGTTGTTGCTGCTGCTCTTGTGTTGTTGTTGCTGCTGCTCTTGTGTTGTTGTTGCTGCTGCTCTTGTGTTGTTGCTGCTGCTCTTGTGTTGTTGCTGCTGCTGCTCTTGTGTTGTTGCTGCTGCTGCTCTTGTGTTGTTGTTGCTGCTGCTCTTGTGTTGTTGCTGCTGCTGCTCTTGTGTTGTTGCTGCTGCTGCTCTTTGTTGTGTTGTGCTGCTTTGTGTTGTTGCTGCTGCTCTTGTGTTGTTGCTGCTGCTCTTGTGTTGTTGCTGCTCTGCTCTTGTGTTGTTGTTGTGCTGCTTTTGTGTGTTGCTGCTGCTGCTCTTGTGTTGTTGCTGCTGCTCTGTGTTGTTGCTGCTGCTCTTGTGTTGTTCTGCTGCTCTTTGTTGTTGCTGCTACTGCTCTTGTGTTGTTGCTGCTGCTTTTGTGTTGTTGTTGCTGCTGCTCTTGTGTTGTTGCTGCTGCTGCTCTTGTGTTGCTACTGCTCTTGTGTTGTTGCTGCTGCTCTTGTGTTGTTCTTGCTGCTCTTGTGTTGTTGCTGCTGCTCTTGTGGTCTGTGACTGCTGCTCTTGTGTTGTTGCTGCTGCTCTCTTGTGTTGTTGTGCTGCTTTGGTTGTTGCTGCTGCTCTTTGTTTGTTGTTGTTGCTGCTGCTCTTGTGTTGTTGTTGCTGCTGCTCTTGTGTTGTTGTTGCTGCTACTCTTGTGTTGTTACTGCTGCTCTTGTGTTGTTGCTGCTGCTCTTGTTGTTGTGCTGCTCCCTTTGTGTTGTTGTACTGCTGCCTTGTGTTGTTGCTGCTGCTGCTCTTGTGTGTTGCTGCTGCTCTTGTGTTTTGTCTGTTGCTGCTGCTCTTGTGTTGTTGCTGCTGCTGCTCTTGTGTTGTTGCTGCTGCTCTTGTGTTGTTGCTGCTGCTGCTCTTGTGTTGTTGCTGCTACTGCTCTTGTGTTGTTGCTGCTGCTCTTGTGTTGTTGCTGCTGCTCTTGTGTTGTTGCTGCTGCTCTTGTGTTGTTGCTGCTGCTCTTGTGTTGTTGCTGCTGCTGCTCTTGTGTTGTTACTGCTCTGCTCTTGTGTTGCTTGCTGCTGCTCTTGTGTTGTTTGCTGCTGCTCTTGTGTTGTTCTGCTGCTCTTGTGTTGTTGCTGCTGCTCTTGTGTTGTTGTGTTGTTGTGCTGCTCTTGTGTTTGTTGCTGCTGCTCTTGTGTTGTTGCTGCTGCTCTTGTGTTGTGTGCTGCTCTTGTGTTGTTACTGCTGCTCTTGTGTTGTTGTTGCTGCTGCTCTTGTGTTGTTGCTGCTGCTCTTGTGTTGTTACTGCTGCTCTTGTGTTGTTGCTGGCTTTTGTGCTGCTCTGTGTTGTTGCTGCTTTTTCCTCTTGTGTTGTTTACTGCTGCTCTTGTGTTGTTGCTGCTGCTGCTTGTGTTGTTACTGCTGCTCTTGTGTTGTTACTGCTGCTCTTGTGTTGTTGCTGCTGCTGCTCTTGTGTTGTTGTTGCTGCTGCTCTTGTGTTGTTGCTGCTGCTGCTCTTGTGTTGTTGTTGCTGCTGCTCTTGTGTTGTTGCTGCTGCTCTGTGTGTTGTTCTGCTGCTCTTGTGTTGCTGCTGCTCTTGTGTTTGTTTGCTGCTGCTGCTCTTGTGTTGTTGTTGCTGCTGCTCTTGTGTTGTTGTTGCTGCTGCTCTTGTGTTGTTGCTGCTGCTCTTGTGTTGTTGCTGCTGCTCTTGTGTTGTTGTTGCTGCTGCTCATGTGTTGTTGCTGCTGCTCATGTGTTGTTGCTGCTGCTCTTGTGTTGTTGTTGCTGCTGCTCTTGTTGTTGTTGCTGCTGCTCTTGTGTTGTTGCTGCTGCTCTTGTGTTGTTGCTGCTGCTGCTCTTGTGTTGTTGCTGCTGCTCTTGTGTTGTTGCTGCTGCTCTTGTGTTGTTGCTGCTGCCTCTTGTGTTGTTACTGCTGCTCTTGTGTTGTTGTTGCTGCTGCTTGTGTTGTTGCTGCTGCTCTTGTGTTGTTACTGCTGCTCTTGTGTTGTTGTTGCTGCTGCTCTTGTGTTGTTGTTGCTGCTGCTCTTGTGTTGTTTGCTGCTGCTCTTGTGTTGTTGTTGCTGCTGCTCTTGTGTTTGTTGCTGCTGCTCTTGTGTTTGTTGCTGCTGCTCTTGTTTTGTTGTTGCTGCTCTTGTGTTGTTGCTGCTGCTCTTGTGTTGTTGTTGCTGGCTCTTGTGTTGTTACTGCTGTCTCTTGTGTTGTTGTTGCTGCTGCTCTTGTGTTGTTGTTGCTGGTTTATCCCTTCCTCCTCCTCCTTCCTCCTTTTTCTTCTCTCCCCCTATTAACGTCTTTTCTCCGTCCTTTTCCTGACTTTCCTTTCTTACTCCTTCCCCCCTCTTACATCTCCCTCCTTTTTACTGCTTTTTCTCCCTCCTACTCACTCATACTTCACCCTCGTACTACTACCTTTTTATCCTCCTCCCCCTCCTGCTTCATTCCCTCCCTCCCTCCTTCATGCTGTTGTTTTGATGTGGTTCATGCTTCATTTCTTCCATTCTTTCTTCACCAGCTCCCTGCTCCATTCTCTTATTATTTGCCTTTTCTTCTAACTTATTGCTGACGAGAACCAGGCGTTACGTTACTGTTGTTGTGTTCGTTGTTGTCGTATTGTTGCCGAGAACCTGTAGCTGTCGTTGGTATCCTTCATCGTCTGGCAAGCCTCGTGTAATTTCGGTGTTTAGGTTTGAGACCAGTCCCTTCAGTATTTTCCAGGTAGAAATTGTCTTTCAGGCCTACTTTCTAGGAAGTTCGAAGTATTTTAGAGGCCTGATAGAGATTTTACGAGTTGTGAAAGGTTCTCTGCACACTTTCCAGTTCTGCAATTTTGCCTGTGGCCTGCCTTGAAGGAGGCAGTTAGTATGCAGCAGTATTCCAGCCTATAGAACGAGTATAATGCTCTCACTAAGGGATAACTCGGTAAGTGTAAAAGGACAAAGAATTTTCAGCTTTCTTCATTCATAGATTTAAATTCTGCCACCGAAATGGCTAGTTTGTTGTGCACCGCACATCCATCCTGTGGAGGGTAGCGCAAGAGCACATCCATCCTGTGGAGGGTAGCGCAAGAGCACATCCATCCTGTGGAGGGTAGCGCAGGAGCACATCCATCCTGTGGAAGGTAGCGCAAGAGCACATCCATCCTGTGGAGGGTAGCGCAAGAGCACATCCATCCTGTGGAGGGTAGCGCAAGAGAATAAACATACGCAGAAGACCTAGGAACTAGAACTCTACGTAGGATGAGATTGAGGTGGCCTCTTCATTTCACTGGTATCATATTTTCAATAATAAGATACCTTGATATCTCAAATAGGTTATTATAACACCTCCGTATTACTCGTAAAAGAACAATCAAGTACACATTGGTCAAGAAACTGACTATAAGAAGTCCCACATGCTTTATATTAAGCTTAATTATCATTTGTCAGACTGCCAGAGGTACTTGTAACCAAGCTGCCTAAGCCTGGCTTCAGGCCGGCCTTCCGGAGTAGGAAGACTTTCGAAATCTGTCACTGGTATATCACAGGTAGCGGACCATTAACAGCAACAGCTTACTTGAGTAGTCAATGAACAGTTAGTCACTCTGTAAGTCCTCGATACCAGTCACACGTATAAGAAATAGTTATGTGTTTGCAGCTCTCCTACACTCAGTGGTAGATAACCCGGGGCTACCACCTGGGAACACCCGGGGCTACCACCTGGGAACACCCGGGGCTACTACCTGGGAACACCCGGGGCTACCACCTGGGAACACCCGGGGCTACCACCTGGGAACACCCGGGGCTACCACCTGGGAACACCCGGGGCTACCACCTGGGAACACCCGGGGCTACCACCTGGGAACACCCGGGGCTACTACCTGGGAACACCCGGGGCTACCACCTGGGAACACCCGGGGCTACCACCTGGGAACCTACCCGGGGCTACCACTTGGGAACTTACCCGGGGCTACCACCTGGGAGCCCACCCGGGGCTACCACCTGGGAACACCCGGGGCTACCACCTGGGAACACCCGGGGCTACCACCTGGGAACACCCGGGGCTACCACCTGGGAACCCACCCGGGGCTACCACCTGGGAACACCCGGAGCTACCACCTGGGAACCCACCCGGGGCTACCACCTGGGAACACGCCCGGGACTACCACCTGGGAACACGCCCGGGACTACCACCTGGGAACACACCCGGGACTACCACCTGGGTACACACCCGGGACTACCACCTGGGAACACCCGGAGCTACCACCTGGGAACCCACCCGGGGCTACCACCTGGGAACACACCCGGGACTACCACCTGGGAACACCCGGGGCTACAACCAGGGAACCCACCCGGGGCTACCACCTGGGAACCCACCCGGGGCTACCACCTGGGAACCCACCCGGGGCTACCACCTGGGAACCCACCCGGGGCTACCACCTGGGAACCTACCCGGGGCTACCACCTGGGAACCTACCCGGGGCTACCACCTGGGAACCTACCCGGGGCTACCACCTGGGAACACCCGGGGCTACCACCTGGGAACCCACCCGGGGCTACCACCTGGGAACACCCGGAGCTACCACCTGGGAACCCACCCGGGGCTACCACCTGGGAACACGCCCGGGACTACCACCTGGGAACACACCCGGGACTAACGGAACACCGGGAACCACCTGGGAACACCCGGACTACCACCTGGGAACACCCGGAGCTACCACTGGGAACCCACCCGGGGCTACCACCTGGGAACACCCGGGGCTACCACCAGGGAACCCACCCGGGGCTACCACATGGGAACCCACCCGGGGCTACCACCAGGGAACCCACCCGGGGCTACCACCTGGGAACCCAACCCGGGGCTACCACCGGGAACCCACCGGGGCTATCACCTGGGAACCCACCCGGGGCTACCACAGGGAACCCACCCGGGGCTAACCACCAGGGAATACCACCCGGGCTAAAAACACCAGGGAACCCACCCGGGGCTCAACACCAGGGAACCACACTTGCCAACACATACTAGGTCCCATGAATAATGTACGCACACTTCTAAAACATACATATAATTCTATGCATACGTACACATACGAGTTTGCATGGATAAAGAGATTTCAGACTGGCAGAAAAACCATAATGCGGGGCATGACGCTTGAGAGGCGGGCTTAGTACATAGGAATGTCGTTACAACATTCATACATATAATACAACATACTCCCTTCATGTCCTCGGCAGCTAGTGTAAGAGTTTTGACATTTTAGTGTAATTTTGGCCTCAGTGTGCGATTTCAAGCAAAAACTGCGACAAGAGCCCAGGGAGGAAAGGAGAAGATTACATTTTCTAGTCCAGTTTAGGGAAGGTGGGTCGTTAAAGAATGTCGGGGAGAGATATAACCAAGCTTTCAGCGTTCGTGGGAGTGGATGGATCATGTGGCCCTTTGAACAGCTTTTACAAGGCTAGGAGCTGAATTATACACTACAGCTATTTCAAAAGCCAGGCAAGCCAACCACTGAGGTACACAACCACCCCCAGGTGTTGTAAGGAAATGTATGTCATCTTTTGCACCCACCATGCACTCCTGGCTGCAGGCAGACTCAGGAAATCAGTGCATCATCAAGAACTGCAAAAGACCACTGTCACATGCCTTCAGCATTTATGGAAGGATACATGGAACAGGGGGTCATACCACACTCGCTAGAAACAACAGACATAGCCCCACTCTACAAAGGTGGCAGTAAAACAATTGCAAAGAACTGCAGACAGATAGCACTAACATTCCATATAAAATTCTTTGAAAGAGTTCTAAGAAGCAAGATCGCCAACCACCTAGATACCCATCAATTACACAACCCAGAGGAACACGCGTTTAGAGCAGGTCGCTCCTGCCGTCTCAGCTACTGGACCACTATGACAAGGTCCTGGATGCTGTAGAGGATAAACAAAATACAGATGTATATACAGACTTTACAAAAGCTTTCAACAAGTGCGACCACGGTGTAATAGCGCATGAAATGCTTTATAAAAGAATAACAGGAAAAGTTGGTAGATGGATCTATAACTTAACAAATAGAACACAGAGTAATAGTAAACAGAGTAAAGTCTGAGGCAGCTAGGGTGAAAAGTTCTGTTCCATAAGGCACAGTACTCGCTCCCATCCTATTCCTCATCCTCATATCTGACAATTCGGATGACAATTCGAATTACAATGACAGTGTCCTCTATCGAAAACGCCGCAAAACTCCAAGCGGACACCAACCAAATCTTCAAATGGCCCACTCAAAACAATATGAAGTTCAGTGAAGAGAAATTTCAACTACTCAGATATGGACAACTTGAGGAAATTTAAACTGTATCAGGGTATACAACAAATTCTAACCATACAGTACAGTGAAAATGTAATGTGAAGGACCTGGGAGTGATAATGTTAGATCTCAACTTCAAAGACCACAACAATGTATCTATCGCATCTGCTAGAAAAATGATAGGATGGATAATGAGAACCTTCAAAACTAGGGACGTCAAGCCCATGATGATCCTCTTCAAATCGGTTGTTCTCTCTAGGCTGGAATACTGCTGTACATTAACATCTCCGTTCAAAGCAGGTGAAATTGTAGATCTAGAGTGCACAGAGAATCTTTAGTGCACATATAAGTTCTATCAAACACCTCAACTATTGGGAACGCTTGGAAGCACTTGACTTGTACTCGCTGGAACGCAAGCAAGAGAGAGATATCATAATCTACACTTGGAAAATCCTTGAAGGAATGGTCCCGAATCTGCACTCAGAAATCACTCCCTACGAAAGTTAAAGTCTGGTTAGGCGGTGCAAAATACCCTCATTGAAAAGTAGGGGCGCTATTGGTACACTAAGAGAAAACACCATAAGTATCCGGGGCCCAAGACTGTTCAGCAGCCTCCTACTATGCATAAGGGGACATACCAATAGACCCCTGGTTGCCTTCAAGAGGGAGCTGGACAAGTCGGTGCTGGATCAGCCGGGCTGTGGTTCATACGTTGGACTACGTGCGGCCAATAGTAACAGCCTGGTTGGTCAGGCCCTGATGGACCGGGAGGCTTGGTCATGGCCCGGGCCGCGGGGGCGTTGATCCCCGAAATACCCTCCAGGTAGACTGGCTCATGGCCTGACTGCGACATAGGAAAACTCGAAAGCCTTCCAAGGTATATCAAACTGGAAATTAGAAGAGGGAAGGGGGAGAGGGGGGAAGTGAGGTAAGAAGGGAGGGGGAAGTGAGGTAGGGAGGGAGGGGAAGTGAGGTAAGAAGGGAGGGGGAAGTGAGGTAGGGAGGGAGGGGGGAGGGAGGGGAAGTGAGGGAGGGAGGGGGGGGGGAAGTGGGTAGGGAGGGAGGGGGAAGTGAGGTAGGGAGGGAGGGGGAAGTAAGGTAGGGAGGGGAAAGTGATGTAGGGAGGGAGGGGGAAGTGAAGTAGGGAGGGGGAAGTGAGGTAGGGGGGAAGTGAGGTAGGGAGGGAGGGGGAAGTGAGGTAGGGAGGGAGGGGGAAGTGAAGTAGGGAGGGAGAAGTGAGGGAGGAAGGGAGGGGGAAGTGAGGGAGAGAGGGGGAAGTGAGGTAAGGAGGGAGGGGGAAGTGAAGTAGGGAGGGAGGGGAAGTGAAGTAGGGAGGGAGGGGAAGTGAGGGAGGGAGGGGGAAGTGAGGTAGGGAGGGAGGGGAAGTGGGGTAGGGAGGGAGGGGATGTGAGGTAGGGAGGGAGGGGGAAGTGAGGTAGGGAGGGGAAGTGGGGTAGGAGGGAGGGGGAAGTGAGGTAGGAGAGAGGGGGAAGTGAGGTAGGGAGAGAGGGGGAAATGGGTAGGGAGGGAGGGGGATGTGAGGTAGGGAGGGAGGGGGATGTGAGGGAGGGAGAAGTGAGGTAGGGAGAGAGGGGGAAGTGATGTTGGGAGGGGAGGGGGAAGTGAGGTATGGAGGGAGGGGAAGTGAGGGAGAGGGGGAGGGGGAAGTGAGGTAGGGAGGGAGGGGGAAGTGAGGGAGGGAGAGAGGGGAAGTGAGGGATGGAAGAGGGGGAAGTGAGGGAGGGAGAGAGGGAAAGTGGGTAGGGAGGGAGGAAAGTGAGGGAGGGAAAATGAGGGAGGGCGGGGGAAGTGAGTTTGGGAGGGAGGGTAAGTTGAGTAGGGAGGGAGGGGTATTGAGTTAGGACGGAGGGGGTAGTGAAGAAGGCGGAAGGTGGTAGTGAGGGAGGGATAGTGAGGCAGGGGAAGTGTAGTATAATATAATGTTTCATTGGGTGGTTATTAAGGCTGGTCATAAGGCGTTATTGTTGTTAATGTTACCCTATACCGCCTCCCTCCACCATCACCACCACCACCACCACCATCACCACCACCATCACCATCACCATCACCACCACCATCACCACCACCATCACCACCATCACCACCATCACCATCACCACCATCACCATCACCACCACCACCACCACCACCATCACCACCACCACCACCACCACCACCACCATCACCATCACCATCACCATCACCACCACCACCACCACCACCACCACCACCACCACCACCATCACCATCACCATCACCATCACCACCACCACCACCACCACCACCACCATCACCACCACCATCACCACCACCATCACCATCACCACCACCACCATCACCACCACCACCACCACCATCACCACCATCACCATCACCACCATCACCATCACCACCACCACCACCACCACCTCACCACCACCATCACCACCACCATCACCACCACCACCACCATCACCACCACCATCACCACCACCACCACCACCACCATCACCATCACCACCATACCCCCACCATCACCACCCCCATCACCACCACCACCAAACCCTCACCATCACCACCACCACCACCACCACCACACCACACCACCATCACCACCATCACCATCACCACCATCACCATCACCACCATCACCATCACCACCACCACCAAACCAAACCCTCACCATCACCATCACCACCACCACCACCACCACCATCACCACCACCACCAACCATCACCACCACCCATCACCACCACCACCACCATCCCCCACCACCATCACCACCACCACCACCACCACCATCACCATCACCACCATCACCACCACCATCACCACCCCCATCACCACCACCACCACCACCACCAATCACCACCACCACCACCACCACCACCACCAAACCCCCACCACCACCACCATCACCACCACCACCACCACCACCACCCCCACCACCACCATCACCACCATCACCACCATCACCACCACCACCACCACCAAACACCAAACCACCACCACCACCACCATCACCACACCACCACCACACCCCACCCACCATCACCACCATCACCATCACCACCACCATCACCATCATCACCACCACCATCACCCCCACCAACACCATCACCACCACCACCACCACCACCACCCCCACCATCACCACCACCATCCCCCACCACCATCACCACCACCATCATGGACCGGGCCGCGGGGGCGTTGATCCCCGGAATAACCTCCAGGTAACCACCACCATCACCACCACCACCATCACCATCACCATCACCACCACCACCATGACCACCATCACCACCACCATTACCACCATCACCATTGCCACCATCACCATTGCCACCATCACCATTACCACCACCACCATCACCACCATCCTGGTGTTCGTGATGTTACCCTATACTGCCTCTCTCACCATCACCACCATCCTGGTGTTCGTGATGTTACCCTATACTGCCTCTCTCACAATCACCACCATCCTGGTGTTCGTGATGTTACCCTATACTGCCTCTCTCACCATCACCACCATCCTGGTGTTCGTGATGTTACCCTATACTGCCTCTCTCACCATCACCACCATCCTGGTGTTCGTGATGTTACCCTATACTGCCTCTCTCACCATCACCACCATCCTGGTGTTCGTGATGTTACCCTATACTGCCTCTCTCCACCATCACCACCATCCTGGTGTTCGTGATGTTACCCTATATGCCTCTCTCACCATCACCACCATCCTGGTGTTCGTGATGTTACCCTATACTGCCTCTCTCACCATCACCACCATCCTGGTGTTCGTGATGTTACCCTATACTGCCTCTTTCACCATCACCACCATCCTGGTGTTCGTGATGTTACCCTATACTGCCTCTCTCCACCATCACCACCATCCTGGTGTTCGTGATGTTACCCTATACTGCCTCTCTCACCATCACCACCATCCTGGTGTTCGTGATGTTACCCTATACTGCCTCTCTCACCATCACCACCATCCTGGTGTTCGTGATGTTACCCTATACTGCCTCTCTCACCATCACCACCATCCTGGTGTTCGTGATGTTACCCTATACTGCCTCTCTCACCATCACCACCATCCTGGTGTTCGTGATGTTACCCTATACTGCCTCTCTTACCATCACCACCATCCTGGTGTTCGTGATGTTACCCTATACTGCCTCTTTCACCATCACCACCATCCTGGTGTTCGTGATGTTACCCTATACTGCCTCTCTCACCATCACCACCATCCTGGTATTCGTGATGTTACCCTATACTGCCTCTTTCACCACTACCACCATCCTGGTGTTAGAGATGTTACCCTATACTGCCTCTTTCACCATCACCACCATCCTGGTGTTCGTGATGTTACCCTATACTGCCTCTCTCACCATCACCACCATCCTGGTATTCGTGATGTTACCCTATACTGCCTCTTTCACCATCACCACCATCCTGGTGTTCGTGATGTTACCCTATACTGCCTCTCTCACCATCACCACCATCCTGGTGTTCGTGATGTTACCCTATACTGCCTCTCTCACCATCACCACCATCCTGGTATTCGTGATGTTACCCTATACTGCCTCTTTCACCACTTCCACCATCCTGGTGTTAGAGATGTTACCCTTCACTACCTCCTCACCATCAGTGAGGCAGTGGCAGATTGCACCATACAAAGTTACGGTGATGAAGATCTGAGCTGTGAGGTCATCGATCAGATGTTAGTCCCTCCCAGAGCTCAACTTGAAGAGAAAAAAGAATCATACGCTTCTTGTCGATTTGAAAATTAGAAACTGAGATGAAATGTAACATGTTGAAAGAAATTCACAAACGTTCACAAGGAGACAAACCAAAACCAGAGATCATAGAAGACTTTTATTTCAACTAACCAAAACCTAGTAAATACAGCCAGTAATTATACTTATGCACATACAGGAATACCTTGTATAGTGCGGCGGTTAACGGATGCCGAGTTATTCAAACCCGCGCTGTTTAAAACATTGTTATAATGTACAGCGTTCCAGACAAACAATTACATTACAGTATTGGTGAAATATTAATACTCACTAATAATTAAAAAGGATTAAAATAAAACGAGAAAATAGTAATTTTTTATTGTTGATAATATACGAGTTGCTTTTGTTTGAATTGTCATCTAACTTGATGGAACTTTATTGTGATTGGTGTCTTCTGTCCGTATCATCAAGAGACGTTCCATATTATCCACTTGCAGAACTTCTGTGTTTAACGATCACCACTCACGAAATCGCAACGACACGATTGCTTACGCGTTGGCCTGGAGTTTTACGACTCACGCGCCACGAGTTCAATTCCTGCCTGTGGTATGATTTGTTTAACGATCACTTTTGTCATACAAGATTCTGTGTCCATTCTATGTTTTATGATTTCATCTTTCTTGTTACTGATGGCTGGTACTGATGACTGGGTCATGTCTGTCACTGCTGGTTCACTATACGATGATGATGATGCGGCTTCATGACGCTTTAGAATGTTAAGATTTTGTTGTAGTGTTAAACATTTGCGTGTGTTAGCTTCACAAGTTGCCTTGTATTTCCTCTTCCCACTCATAATTGCCTATAAAAAATTACTCTTATGTAGTAAAGAATATTAAGTATTGTGGAGCGACCATCACTTTACTGCACCAGAGCTGACATACTGAAGTCTGCATTAATACTTCCGCTGTACCTCTGTACCCCGCCTGTACCTCGCTTGTACCTCTGTACCCCGCCTGTACCTCGCCTGTACCTCTGTACCCCGCCTGTACCTCGCCTGTACCTCTGTACCCCGCCTGTACCTCGCCTGTACCTCTGTACCCCGCCTGTACCTCGCCTGTACCTCTGTACCCCGCCTGTACCCCCGTACCTCGCCTGTACCTTCGTACCCCGCACCCACCCCGCCTGTATCTCTGTACCCCGCCTGTACCCCCGTACCTCGCCTGTACCCCCGTACCTCGCCTGTACCCCCGTACCTCGCCTGTACATCTGTACCTCGCCTGTACATCTGTACCTCGCCTGTACCTCTGTACCTCGCCTGTACCTCTGTACCTCGCCTGTACCTCTGTACCCCGCCTGTACCCCCGTACCTCGCCTGTACCCCCGTACCTCGCCTGTACATCTGTACCTCGCCTGTACCTCTGTACCTCGCCTGTACCTCTGTACCCCGCCTGTACCTTCGTACCTCGCTTGTACCCCGTACCCACCCCGCCTGTATCTCTGTACCCCGCCTGTACATCTGTACCTCGCCTGTACCTCTGTACCCCGCCTGTATCTCTGTACCCCGCCTGTACCTCTGTACCCCGCCTGTATCTCTGTACCCCGCCTGTACCTCTGTACCCCGCCTGTACATCTGTACCTCGCCTGTACCTCTGTATCCCGCCTGTACCTCTGTACCCCGCCTGTATCTCTGTACCCCGCCTGTACCTCTGTACCCCGCCTGTACCTTCGTACCCCGCACCCACCCCGCCTGTATCTCTGTACCACGCCTGTACATCTGTACCTCACCTGTACCTCTGTACCCCGCCTGTACCTCGCCTGTACCTCTGTACCTCGCCTGTACCTCTGTACCCCGCCTGTATCTCTGTACCTCGCCTGTACCCCGCCTGTACCTCTGTACCTCGCCTGTACCTCTGTACTCCGTACCCACCCCGCCTGTACCCCCGCACCCCGCCTGTACCTCTGTACCCCCGCCTGTTACCCGTACCACCCCGCCTGTATCCCCGTACCCCGCCTGTACCCCCGTACCCCCCCTTTGTACCCCATGCCCCGCCTGTCCCCCTTTTACCCCGCCTATACCTCTGTCCCCCGCCTGTCCCCCGCAACCACCCGCCTGTACCCGCCCCCACCCCGCCTGTATCCCCGTACCCCGCCTGTACCCCGTACCCACCCCGCCTGTACCCCGTACCCACCCCGCCTGTATCCCCGTACCCCGCCTGTACCCCCGTACCTCGCCTGTACCCCATACTTTGTATCCCATACTCCGACTGTACTTCGTACTCTGTACCCCGTACTCATACCGTACCCAGTGTGACCCGGCTCCGAGAGTAGCAAGATTCTCGAAACTAGTCAAAAGTAAAGGTCAAAGATACCCCGTACTACGACTGTACGCCGGGCCCTGTGTACTCCCCTAATTGTAGTTACAGTTAAGTCATAGCTCCTGGCCCCGCTTCTTCACTGGTCGATACTAGGTCTGTTCTCTCCCTGCTCCGTGAGCTTTGTCATACCTCTTAAAGCTATGTATGGTATCTGCCTCCACTACATCACTTTCCAGACTTCCACTTTCTGACAACTCTGTGACTGAAGAAATGCCTCCTAACTTCCCTGTGACTCATCTGAGTCTTCAACTTCCAATTGTGACCCCTTGTTGCTGTGTCTCATCTCTGGAACATCCTGTCTCTATCCACCTTGGCAATTCCTCTCAATATTTTATATATCTTTATCATATCCCCCCTATCTGTCCTGTCCTCCAGTCTCGTCAGGTAGATTTCCCTTAACCTCTCCTCGTAGGACATGCCCCCTTAGCTCCGGGACTAGCCTCGTTGCAAACCTTTTCACTTTCTCTAATTTACTAACGTGCCTGGCCAGATGTGGGTTCCAAACTGGTGCTCCATACTCCAGTATGGGCCTGACGTACACGGTGTAAAGGGTTCTGAACGATTCCTTACAGAGATGTCGGAATGCTATTAGGTTTGCCAGGCGCCCATATACTACAGCAGTTATTTGGTGTATGTGCTCGGTATTATACTCACCCCAAGATCCTTTAATTATACTTTAATATTCTTTAAGAAACTATAACATCCTGTACGTTACTAATTGTACTTAAACCTACAAGAGTAGACTGGACTTAGAAACGTCCCTAAATAAACTATCTGACTCATAGAGCCTCAATAAAACAGCTTGCTTGAACAACAAAATACGAAAAACAGCGTTGAGCAGCACAGTGTCAGGCGGAAGGGACAAAACAGCCCTGACTAGAGACATTAAGTCGTCCATACAAGACAAATTACTGAATCTAAGTTCAGAAACTTCCAAACCCCGACTACAATACGTAGATGCCAGTCAGAACAAGGTAGGTCTAGAATTGGACTCTGGGTCTGAAGCACTGAGTGGGTCTTAACGACACAACCCCCAGAAAACGTCAGAAATCACTGGCTCTAAATAAGACTGTGAACAGAGCTGCACAGAATTTAGAGTTGTGTGTTTCGGCTCACCAACGAATACATACTCTACAATAAAACAAAGTCTGCGCAACACGAGCTCAGGAAAAGTGTTGTCCCAGACAGTAAAGAGAGCAGTTGTGTTGCCTCGGAAAAGTTGAGCCAGAGCGAGAGAGCAATAAGGAACAACACTGTAGGTGGGAGTTAGGTCTACGGGTTTATCACACCCACCAGAAATCAAACAAACAGTGAGCAAGTAGTTTGCATTGTGGACAGCCAATCAAAACTCTCCTTTTAGTAAGCATAGAGTGTAGTGCAGTTGTTACATCCTACATATAAATGTAGCTAAAGATACAACACAACTAATAATACAAAACATGATATTTTCGCTTTAGCTGTTAACGAAAATAACATTAACAGTATAACATTAGATGAGGACGCTACACTGCTGCAAGACGTCACAAACACTGCCGGAACACCTGTACAGGTTTTCAAGAGGAAATTAGACAAGTACCTCCACCAAGTACCAGATCAACCACTCTGTGGTGTGGGCCAGCGGTAACAGCCTGGTTTACCAGATAAACCTGGCTCAAGGCCGGGCTGCAAGATTAGAAGAAACTCTTGAAAGTCTTCTTTAAGGTATACCATCTTCATCTTCGAAACTTGCCACTATCACCATTGCCTTAATGTCCCTATTACTATTGTGATAGTGCCGTAAGCTGTTTACCATATCATCAGTGCCAGCATCCATCACCACGATCAGTGCCGCCATCCATCACCACGATTAGTGCCACCGTCCATCACCATCACGATCAGTGCCACCATACATCACCATCATGATCAGTACCACCATACATCACCATCACGATCAGTGTCACCATTTACAGTCAGGAGAGACTGTCCGGGGCCTGGTTATATATATATATATATATATATATATATATATATATATATATATATATATATATATATATATATATATATATATATATATGAGATTTTGGGAGATGTTAAGCGAGTGTGTAGGAACTTTTGAGCTAAGTGAGAGAGTAATTGTGGTAGGGGACCTAAATGCTAAAGTAGGAGAAGCGTTTGGAGAGGGTGTGGTAGGTAGGTTTGGGGTGCCAGGTGTAAATGCGAGCATTTGATTGAACTTTGTATAGAAAGGGGTTTGATTATAGGTAACACATATTTTAAGAAAAAGAATAAATACGTATACAAGATATGATGTAGGGCGTAATGACAGTAGTTTGTTGGACTACGTATTGGTAGATAAAAGACTGTTGGGTAGACTTCAGGATGTACATGTTTATAGTGGGACACAGATATATCAGATCACTTTCTAGTTGTAGCTACAGTGAGAGTAAAAGGTAGATGGGATGCAAGAAGTGAACATTTATAAACTAAAGGAGGAGGCAGTTAGGGTAAGATATAAACAACTGTTGGAGGACAGATGGGCTAGTGAGAATATAGGCAATGGTGTAGATGTATGGGGTAAGTTTAAGAATATAGAGTTAGTGTTCTGCTGAAGCTTGTGGTTATAGGAAAGTGGGTGCGGGAGGGAAGAAGAGCGATTGGTGGAATGATGTAAAGAGAGTAGTAAGAGAGAGAAAGTTAGCATATGAGAGGTTTTTACAAAGTGGAAGTGATGCAAGGAGGGAGGAGTATATGGAGAGAAAGAGATTAAGAGAGTGGTGAAGCAATGTAAAAAGAGAGCAAATGAGAGAGTGGATGAGATGTTAACAAATTTTGTTGAAAATAAGAAAAAGTTTTGGAGTGAGATTAATAAGTTGAGAAAGCCTAGGGAACAAATGGATTTGTTAGTTAAAAACAGGAGAGGAAAGTTATAAAATGTTGAGTTAGAGGTATCGGGAAGATGGGGGAATATTTTGAGGAATTGTTAAATGTTGACGAAGATAGGGAAGCTGTGATTTCATGTATAATGCAAGGAGGAATAACATCTTGTAGGAGTGAGGAAGAGCCAGTTGTGAGTGTGGGGGAAGTGCGTGGGATAGTGGGTAGAATGAAAGGGGGTAAGGCAGCCGGGATTGATGGGATAACGACAGAAATGTTAAAGGCAGGTGGGGATATAGTTTAGGAGTGGTTAGTGCTTTTATTTAATAAATGTATGGAAGAGGGTAAGGTACCTAGGGATTGGCAGAGAGCATGCATAGTTCCTTTGTATAAAAGCAAAGGGGACAAAAGAGAGTGTAAAAATTATAGGGGAATAAGTCTGTTGAGTATACCTGGTTAAGTATATGGTAGAATTATTATTGAAAGAATTAAGAGTAAGACGGAGAGCAGGATAGCAGATGAACAAGGAGGCTTTAGGAAAGATAGGGGGTGTTTAGACCAAGTGTTTACAGTGAAACATATAGGGGAACAGTATTTAGATAAGGGTAAAGAGGTATTTGTGGCATTTATGGATTTGGAAAAGGCATATAATAGGGTGGATAGGGGATCAATGTGGCAGATGTTGCAAATGTATGTATGGAATAGGAGGTAGGCTATTGAAAGCGGTGAAAAGTTTTTTCGAGGATAGTGAGGCTCAGGTTAGAGTATGTAGGCGAGAGGGAGATTATTTCCCAGTAAAAGTAGGCCTTAGACAGGGATGTGTGATGTCACAATGGTTGTTCAATTATACTGTATTTATAGATGGAGTTGTAAGAGAAGTGAATGCTCTGATGTTGGTAAGAGGTGTGGCGTTAAAAGATAAAGAATCTAACACAAAGTGGGAGTTGTCACAGTTGCTCTTTGCTGATGACACTGTGCATTTGGGAAATTCTGAAGAGAAGTTGCAGAGGTTGGTTGATGAGTTTGGGTATGTAAAAGAAGGAAATTAAAAGTGAATATAGGAAAGAGTAAGGTGATGAGGATAAAATTAGGTAATGGAAGATTGGATATCAGATTGGAGGGAGAGAGTATGGAGGAGGTGAATGTGTTCAGATATTTGGGAGTGGATGTGTCAGCACATGGGTCTTTGAAGGATGAGGTGAATCATAGAATTAACGAGGGGAAAAATGTGAGTGGTGCACTGAGGAGTCTGTGGAGACAAAGTACTTTGTCCTTGGAGGCAAAGAGGGGAATGTATGAGAGTATAGTTATACCAACGCTTTTGTATGAGTGTGAAGCATGGGTGGTGAAGGTTGCAACGAGAAGGCTGGAGGCAGTGGAGATGTCATGTCTGAGGGCAATGTGTGGTGTGAATATAAAGCAGATAATCCATAGTTTGGAAATTAGGAGGTGTGGGATTACCAAAACTATTATCCAGAAGGCTTAGGAGAGGTTATTGAGATGGTTTGGACATGTAGAGTGGATGGAACGAAATAGAATGACTTCGAGAGTGTATAAATCTGCAGTGGAGAGAAGGCAGGGTAGTTGTCAGCTTAGGAAAGGTTGGAGGAAGGAGGTCAGGAGGTTTTGTGTGCGAGAGGCTTGGACTTCTAGCAAGCCTGTGTAAGCATGTTAGGAGCGAATGGAGACAAATGGTTTTTAGGACTTGACGTGCTGTTGGAGTGTAAGCAAGGTAACATGAAGAGATTCAGCGAAACTGGCAGGCCGAACTTGATTCCTGGAGATGGGAAGTACAGCGCCGGCACTCTGAAGGAGGGGTGTTAATGTTGTAGTTGTATAACTGTAGTGTAAGCGCACCTCTGGCAAGACCGTGATGGAGTGAGTGATGAAAGTTTTTCATTTTCGGGCCACCCTGCCTTGGTGGGAGACGGCCGATGTGTTATATATATATATATATATATATATATATATATATATATATATATATATATATATATATATATATATATATATATATATAGTGTGTGTGTGTGTGCAGATTAGGTAAAATTGGTCAATTAGCAAGAACTCATTTAAAATTAAGTCTTTTTTAAAATTTTCTCTTATACGGTTAAAGATATATTTTTTCATTTATGTTAATGTAAAAATTAATAATTTTGTACCAAAAGAATCTTAGAAAACTTACCTAACCTTATTATTACAAGCGCAGTTTAATTTAGCCTAATCTAACTAAATATATTTTAGATACGTTTACAATAATTTAATTTTAAACAAACACGATGAAATATTTTTTTCGTTAGGTTCAGAATGATCTTTGCGAAATTATTGCAAACACAAATTTTCGCTTGCCTTGTTCGGCGTTGCTGTTTAAGCCAAAATCGCAAGTTTTTCCTATTCGGCACGACATATATGTATATTGTCTCCATGGGGAAGTGAAACAGAATTCTTCCTCCGTAAGCCATGCGTGTTGTAGGAGGCGACTAAAATGCCGGGAGCAAGGGGCTAGTAACCCCTTCTTCTGTATACATTGCTTAAGTTAAAAAGAGGAACTTTTCTTTTTTCTTTCTGGGTCACCCTGCCTCGGTGGGATACTGCCGGGTTGTTGAAAGAAGTATATATTTGTCCTGGTGATTTAGAGGTGATGTGAACGCAGGGAAGGTATGTAGAGGCCTTCCACCTCCTCCCTCCTATTGTTACATTATCATTAATCTTTGTCATCATTACCATTAGTCATTGTCACCAGCATTATTACCATCAATATGATTAGTAATAATTTTTACTTTATTACACTTGCTGTGAGAACAGTTCTCATTCTGATATAACATTTTATTACATTTGCTGTGAGAACAGTTCTCATTCTGATATAACATATTACACTTGCTGTTAGAACAGTTCTCATTCTGATATAACATATTACACATGCTGTGAGAACAGTTCTCATTCAGATATAACAACTTATTAGTCACATTTTATTACGGTAATATAATTCCCGTTTTTTTTCTTTTTCAGGTGAGAACGTTGGTGTGTGTGTGCGTGTGTGTGTATGTATGTATCTATGTATGTATGTATATGTGTGTGTGTGTGTGTAGGTACTCACCTAATTGTGGTTGCAGGGGTCGAGACTCAGCTCCTGGCCCCGCCTCTTCACTGATTGCTAGGTCCTCTCTCTCTCTCTCTCTCTCTCTGCTTCCTGAGCTTTGCCATACCTCGTCTTAAAGCTATGTATGGATCCTGCCTCCACTACGTCACTTGCTAGGCTATTCCACTTCCTGACGACTCTAGGACTGAAGAAATACTTCCTAACATCCCTGTGTGTGTGTACACACCTAGTTGAGGTTGCAGGGGTCGAGTCCGAGCTCCTGGCCCCGCCTCTTCACTGGTCGCTACTAGGTCACTCTCCCTGAACCGTGAGCTTTATCATACCTCTGCTGTGTGTGTGTGCGCGCGCGCGCGCGCGCGCGTGCGTGCGTGTGTGTGTGTGTGTGTGTGTGTGTGTGTGTGTGTGTGTGTGTGTGTGTGTGTGTGTGTGTGTGTGTGTGCGCGCGTGCGTGCGTGTGTGCGTGCTTATCTAGTTGTACTCACCTAGTTGTGGTTGCAGGGGTCGATTCATAGCTCGTGTTTGTGTGTGTGTGTGTGTGTGTGTGTTTGTGTGTGTGTGAACATAGGAGAGGTCTTTTGTGGTAGTGGACGAGTCAGAGACCTGGCTACCAGTGCTTGCTACCCAGCTTTCACTGCAAGTGGCAGGTGGTGCTTGAGATGTTATCCAGGTGACTCGTGTGGACTACCTTCCTCTCCATACATACTTGCTAAGTTGTCCAGGTAAGAGCTGGAGTCTTACGTCTTCTATATATTATAATGTTGATCCTTCAATCACTTATATTGTGCACATACATGCTTGGTAAGCAGTTATGAGTCGTGTAGTTTTCTCTTCCTCTCTGTAATATCTTACTGTACATACTCTCTTAGTAAGTTGTCTGTGAGAGTAGTGTAGTCATCACCTAGCTCATTCTACTCCCTCTTCACCTAGCTCATTCTACTCCCTCTTCACCTAGCTCATTCTACTCCCTCTTCACCTAGCTCATTCTACTCCCTCTTCACCTAGCTCATTCTACTCCCTCTCTCAGTAGTACCAGTACCAGTAAACAGTTACCAGTGTCAGTAGTTGTGACTCACTATCAACCGTCTGTGTGAATTACTTGTTATTCACTGTTACAGCTGACCTTAGCATATTTCGAACCCACTCACCCTGCAGAAACCATCTCGTGAGTCAGTCGAAAGATAGGGAGCGGAGACGTAGGTCAGGCTTGGCGCTACCCACATATTCTGTGTTAATATACTTCATTATCGCCTAAACTAGTATTATTACCCAATCCACGTTATGGAGCCCCAACTGAGAGGTCGGCGACGCTAACGTATGTTGTCCCGACATACAGCTAATACAAACTAGAGGTGGCAGGCATACAGCTTGGGCTGATTCTATACAATGTCAAAGTATGCAGCAATTGAACATTATAACCTTATACTGACCAGTACTAATTTCTCTAACCTTATACTTAATGCCATTGATATGTTCAACTACTCGATAGGGCGATAAGGGCCAACAAACTTTTGATCGAGCTTAGGCATTGCAGATGTTTTGTTGAAGTTAGTCAGCATTACCCTCGAACCCACTTTAACTTTGGTTGGCTTAGCACGGCTATTAGTTACTCTAGTAAATTCTCTGTTGATTTATGAAGTGTTTCACGGATTCTTCTAAAAACACTTTGAGCTACGCTAGTACAAGTTGCTATGAAATCATCAGGGTTATAATTGGGTTTCGGTGTGGAATATAACAACTCATAAGGCAAATGCTTGTCTACACCGTACAATGCATAATGTGGAGTGTCACCTATGGAAGCATTGTAAGCAGAATTTATAGCACATTGAACATTCGGTATAACTTCATCCCAAGTTTCACTATTGGGGTTGATAGTGGCTCTCAAAACTTCAGGTACTTTCTTATTTGTTCGTTCTGCCAAACCATTACTCGCAGGATGATGGGGAACAATAGTTGACTTAGAGATCTTGTACAAGGTACACAAATTTTCAAGAATCTCGTTTCAGAATTCACCTCCATTATCTGTTACTAGGGACTTAGGGGTGGTATACCTGCAGATAATGTGTTCTTTAAACGCTTTAGCTACTGTCTCGGCAGTCTTATCTGCAATAGGAACTCACAATATCTGATGAAATGGTCTACCATAACACACAGATGTTTATTACCTTGGAGGGAACATTTAAAATTGGTTAACAAATCAAGCTCAAGTCTTTCCCACGCTAATAGTCGGATACACCTGGATTGGATTAGGATCATTGACATTTCCTTTATGCTGCATACAGACACTACATTTCTTAACATACTCGGAAATGTCAGTTGCCATACGAGGCCAAAAGTATTTCATTCTGGCTTGTTTCACAGAACGATCCATACCAGGGTGTGCAACACCTGGTACATCGTGAACTAGCTGTAGAGCTACGTTCGACTAGTGACTGTGGAATTACTAATTGGAATACCCTTCTGCTTGGAGTACCCAACTCGGCTGTTCGATATAATTCTTGACCTCATGATAAAGTCACTAATGGATGCTGGTGGCTTCACAGTCAGAATAAGATCTTCCTGGAGCAGGAATCGAATCACACCAGACCACATGGGATCTGTTCTTTGAGCATTATTTACGTCCTCAGCAGTAAATGGAGGGTCTGCAGTTACTATACTAACATGACGAGATAAAGCATCTACGACTACATTTTTTGACTTGCCAGGTAAGTGTTGAAAGGTAGGATTGAACTCTTGGATAGTCAAGGTCCATCTGGCTAACCTTCCAGTAGGTTGTTTATTCTGTAATGAAGGTATCCGTGGAGCATGGTCTGTCAAGACATGAACAGGGTACTTTACTCTAATCAAATTTACTCGAATTTAATTTAAATTGAGTTAATGGCACAGTGAGTTGTCTTTGATCGCAATTCAATAAAGAAATTCAGCAGTAAATGATAAAAAAAAATGATAAAATGGAATCAATAAATCTTGTGCAAAATTCAAACTGGGAAAGCAGTTCACTAAAAAGAAAAGAAAATGACACACAAAGAATAAAATATTAAGCACAGCACAAGGAATGTGAAACTGAAATCACAGAATATTGCACTGAAGTAAACTGTAACACTATTGCAATGAACAATTACTAATTAAAAAGTACTGCACAACATAACACGACATAAAAAAAATTCTGAAAGAAAAAATTTAATGGCAGCATAATATTTACACAAGAATCATTGCAAAATGAGTCAATACTGCAATAAAAAAAATGCACACACAAGAAAATGCAGTTTACAAGAGCAACAAAAAAAAATCAAGGAATGAACTGATTGAACACTTTAACTCTTAATTGCAGCTTAAGCAAACACTGAACAAGCATAAGAATGATTTACTTTAAAAAGAAGTTAAAAATTGCACTAAGAGTGAATTTGTTCAATGAAACATGAAAAAAAATAAAGGGCACAAATGCAAAACAAAGAAAGGTTAACACTTACAAAATGCAGGACACAACACACAATATTGCACAATACATGAGAATTTTTCTTGCAATAGTCTTAACAAAATTGGAAAGTAATTCTCTTGCTAAACAAAAAATGCACTATTGTTCTGTGAGATAGACAAATTAGACATGTAAATGAAAAAATTAACAGAATGTTCCACAACAAAAATGCAAATGAATGAATAAAATAAAAAACAGCAAGGACACAAATGCTGGAGGAAAATAAATAAGACAACACTGAGTTTGTGCAGAATATAGATACAGTACTGAATTACTTTCATGCATAATTACTACAGGAAAGGACACAATATATGAACACAATAATTGGAAGTGTAACCATTTATACTTGCTCTTATCGGCACACAACATGAAAACGGTAAAAGTACTACTTCACGTGTGTTGTGGTGATATAGAAATTAATATGCTAAATATAAAATTAATATTATATAAATAGATTTATAACATATAAAATATAAATAGTAGTAGTTGTAGACAAGCAATCGCCAGGAGGTACTAACGCTTGCAAGGAGTGAAAACGAAAGCCTAATTGTTTACATGATGGTAGATTGTGGTGTTTTTTTCTGTCTCATGAAATGCAAGATTTCAGTTACGTCTGCTATTCTACTTACACTTAGTCAAACTAACATACATGACAAGCACATATATGCAACACCCTAGTTTTCATTTAATTTCTCTAGTTCTATTCTGTTATTTCTCTACTCCATGGGGAAAGTGGAACAGAATTCTTCTCGTAAGCATGCTGTTGTAAGAGCACTAAAATGCGAGCTAAGTAGTAACCTCTTCTCCTGTATATATATTATAAAATGTAAAGGAAGAAATTTCTTTTTTTTTTGGCCACCGCCTCGTGGATACGTTGTGTTAAAAAATATATATATATATAAGGAATACAACACAACAAACATAAAATAAAGCACAAAAATTTAAACACTGAAGAAAAAAATTAATATTGCAAGCAGAATATAATGAACACTGAGTCTAATCAAGAGTCCCTGAATGCTACTAAGAAATCACTGGAAAGAAATGTCACTAAGAAATCACTGAAAAATTGTCTCAACACTCGCAAATGTGTCTATAAAAAATATTATTTATTATTACTGTAGTGACGTTGGTGAAGAATGACGGTAGTGATGGGAGGTTGGTTGTAGCTGGCGCGGCACTCCACTACCACTACTCGGTGAGTTCACGAAGAATTAGCACTTAAATCGATGATAGATGCACATGGGAGGTTTTTACGTTGGCGCACAGGGGCGAAGGAACAATCTTGCATCTTGACCCCCTAATGTGGTCCGTAAAATATGGTGCTAGAACCGGAATATAAGAGTAAAAAAACAGTGGCAGTAAGATGTGGGTGAGTGAGGCAGGGCGGTGGAAGTTATACTGACCAATACTAATTATCTAACCTTATACTTATTGCCGATAATATGTTCAACTACTCAATAAGGACCAACAGATTTTTGATCAAGCTTAGGCATTACAGATTTTTATTAAATTTAGTCAGCATAACTCTGGAACCTACTGTAATTTTGGACGGCTTTGCTCGAGTGTTAGTGACTTGTAAATTCTGCTGTTGATTTATGAAGTGTTTCACGGATTCTTCTAAAAACACTTTGAGCTAAGCTGGTATGAGTTGCTATGAAATCATCAGGGTTGTACTTTGGTTTCGGGTTAGAATAATAACAACTCATAAGGCAAACGTTTATCTACACCGTACAGTGCATAATGTGGAGTGTCACCTATGGAAACATTGTAAGCAAAATTTATGGCACACTGAACATCAGGTATAACTTCATCCCAGGTTTCACTGTTGGGATTGGTTTGTTCCGGTAACCCATTGCTGGCAGGATGATGAGGAACAATGGTGGATTTAAAGATCTTGTACAAGGTATGCAAATTTTCAAGAATATCATTACATAATTCACCTCCATTATCTGTTACAAGGGACTTAGGGGTGGTATGCCTGCAGATAATGCATTCTTTAAATGCTTTAGCTACTGTCTCAGCAGTCTTATCTGCAATATCTGGTGAAATGATCTACCATAAAACACAGATGTTTGTTGCTCTGGAGGGAACATTGGAAATTAGTTAACAGATCTAAAGCAACTCTTTTCCACGGTTTGCTAGTAGTTGGATACACCTGGATTGGATTAGGACCATTAACATTACCTTTATGTTGCATGCAGACACTACATTTCTTAACATACTCAGAAATATCAGTTGCCATATGAGGCCAAAAGTATTTCAATCTGGCTTGCTTTACAGAACGATCCATACCAGGGTGCGCAGCACCTGGTACATCGTGAACTAGCTGTAAGGATACATTCACTAGTGACTGTGGAATTACTAATTGGTATACCCTTCTGCTAGGGGTACCCTACTCAGCTGTTCGATACAGTAATTATTGGTTCATGACAAAGTCACTGATGGGTGCTGGTGGCTTCACAGTCAGAATAAGATCTTCCTGGAGGAGGAATCGAATCACACCAGACCACATGGAATCTGTTTTTTGAGCATTCTTTACATCCTTGGCAGTAAATGGAGGGTCTGCAGTTACTATACTAACATGTCACGATAAAGCATCTGTGACTACATTTGACTTGCCATCTAAGTGTTCAAAGGTAGGATTGAACTCTTGGATAGTCAAGGTCCATCTGGCTAACCTTCCAGTAGGTTGTTTGTTCTGGAATAAAGGTATCAGTAGAGCATGGTCTGTCAAGACATGAACAGAGTACTGATAAATAATGTCTCGGAAGTGCTTTAAAGACCATACTATTGCTAAAGCTTCTTGCTCAGTTACTGTATAATTATGTTCAGTCTTTGTAAGGACTCGGCTAGCAAATGCAACTGTGTTGTACTTGCCATCAGTCTTCTGAGCTAGTATGGCACCTATGCCAATTGAACTGTCATCAGTTGTCAGATAGAAGGGCTTAGAAAAATCTGGAAATTTCAAAATTGGAGCAGATGTTAGCTTTTCTTTTAGAGTTTGGAATGCTCTTTCTTGGCGGAAGGTCCAAACGAAAGGAGCATCTTTCTTAAGCAACTCAGTTAGAGGAGCTGCTATGAAGAAAAATTGACAGTGAAAGATCTGTAAAAACCTGCTAAGCCCACAAAGGATCTTATGGCATCAGCAGTTTTGGGAGATGGAAAATTTAGTACTGCAGTTACTTTACTTTGATCAGTCGTAACCCCTCTAGGAGTGACCAAGAAACTTAATTTCTGATCTGAAAAATTGACATTTAGACAGTTTGATCTTTAAATTGGCTTCCTCAAGCTTACCAAGTACTACATCAAGTCTTTTCAAGTGTGTATCTGTGTCTTCTGACATGACGATTACCTCACCTAAGTACACCATAAGTGCATTACCTATGAGACCTCTAAAGATATTAGTCGTGAGTCTTGAGAATGTGATAGGGGAAGATCGTAACCCAAACGCCATACGGAGGAAGTGATAATGATCTGTAGGAGTGGAGAATGCAGTTAGCTCTTGGCTGTCTTGTGAAGCGGGACTTGCCAAAAACCTTGTTCACCTAGCTCATTGTACTCCCTCCTCACCTAGCTCATTCTACTTCCTCACCTAGCTCATTCTGCTCCCTCTCACATATCTCATTTTTCTCCCTCCTCACCTAGCTCATTCTTCTCCCTCCTTACCTAGCTCATTCTACTCCCTCTTCACCTAGCTCATTCTTCTCCCTCCTTACCTAGCTCATTCTTCTCCCTCCTCACCTAGCTCATTCTTCTCCTTACCTAGCTCATTCTACTCCCTCTTCACCTAGCTCATTCTTCTCCCTCCTCACCTAGCTCATTCTTCTCCCACCTTACCTAGCTCATTCTACTCCCTCTTCACCTTGCTCATTCTTCTCCCTATTTACCTAGCTCATTCTACTCCCTCTTCACCTAGCTTATTCTTCTCCCTCCTTACTTAGCTCATTCTTCTCCCTCCTTACCTAGCTCATTCTACTCCCTCTTCACGTAGCTCATTCTTCTCCCTCCTTACGTAGCTCATTCTTCTCCCTCCTTACGTAGCTCATTCTTCTCCCTCCTTACCTAGCTTATTCTTCTCCCCCCTTACCTAGCTCATTCTACTCCCTCTTCACCTAGCTCATTTTTCTCCCTCCTTACCTAGCTCATTCTTATCTCTCCTTACCTAGCTCATTCTGCTTCCTCTTCACCTAGCTCATTCTGCTCCCTCTTCACCTAGCTCATTCTTCTCCCTCCTTACCTAGCTCATTCTTCTCCCTCCTTACCTAGCTCATTCTTCTCCCTCTTAGCCTAGCTTCATTCTTCTCCCTCCTTACCTAGTATTCTTCTCCCCCCTTACCTAGCTCATTCTATCCTCTTCACTAGCTCATTTTCTCCTTCCTTACCTAGCTCATTCTTCTTCCTCCTTACTAGCTCATTCTGCTCCCTTCACCTTAGCTCATTCTGCTCCTCTTCACCTTGTATTCTCTCTTCCTTACTACGCTCATTCCCCTCCTTACCTAGTCATCTGCTCCCTCTTCACCTAGCTCATTCTTCTCCCTCCTTACCTAGCTCATTCCATTTATTCCATCCTCATTTGGCACATTTCACTTCTGCCAACCTTTCTATTACACCAGTTATTGTCTGTCTTTCCCCTCTTTTGCCGTCTCATCTCATTTAGAGTTTTCACCTCCACTGTTCCCTGGATCATCTTATAACCGTCTTTCTCCAACATTATTGTCTCGTTTCCCTTCTCGCCCTGTCATCTCTTATCTCTCCCCATCACGTTCCTTCCCTTCATTTTGTATTCTCAGTCTTCCCAAATAACTACACTGGGTACAGTGCGTGGCTGCGCGGCGGCGCACACACACACGTTATCACACGAAATGATAAGTATATGGTATAAGGGCTGCTCAGTTAGTGGCGGGCTTGGCTACCAGTCTTACTCCATTCCTGTAAATACAACTAAGTGAATAATGGACGGGACTCGAACTGTGGTCCGTGCGAGAAGCAGGCCCAGCGTTGTGCCTTTCAGCTACCAGGGTTTTACTAGAATGATTTTTACAGCCAGCAGTTATGTAACATGGTTACATCCGCTGCTGCCTCATTATACTCCCCACAGCTTTTATGGAACGTCTAGAAAATAATTAGGTGAGTACTCCTTAGTGAGTACATCTTGGTGAGTTCTCCTTGGTGAGTACATCTAGGTGAGTACTCCTAGGTGAGTACTCCTTGGTGAGTACATCTAGGCGAGTATTATGTTAACGACTATTTTAGAGACTTATAAGTGACACCATTGAATGAGTCCCAGAACAAAAACCTGTGACCAGTTTCCAATGTTCTAACCTGGCACCTCGGACTGAGACCACCAGGTGCCAGGCTAGAACACAGGCTTCCCTGTCGACTGTAGTATGCAAGTAAAGTTTATTCAGGTATACACAAATACAGTTACATAGATTATCATACATAGCAGCATATGTGCAGAGAAGCTAGGATAACCCAAAAAAGTCAGACAGAATAACTTATTTCCATTGGGGTCTCTATCTAACCAGCCAGGTTGTTGCTGCTAGTGGCTCACACGCCCACTAGCAGCAACATGGTTCTTAGGTTGCCTCGCTTCACGGAGTAGAAATATTAAGTTTGAAGTTGATTATGAAGAAAATGGCCAACTTTTACAATCTGTAGATGGTCCACTTTACTCCTGGGAACCTCTGCACTTGTTTCAACAATATTTCTTATACTTTCTGGTAACTAGACAGGCCAGGTGTCACGTTTCTCACACCTGCTGGTAAGTAGACATGCCAGGTGCCTAGTTACCAGCAGGTGTCACGTTCCTCTCCTGACTAATAAACTAGAAAAATACACTTGTTTTATTGTCTTGTAGAGTAATTAAGAGTCTTATACATATCTCATTTTGTATTAAATAATAGTAATAAGATTCCTGAAATTCTAGGAAAATATTCAAAATTTGGCTATAACATATAGTAGACTTTTGTATATCCCTTCACGGGACGTATATGGTGTGCACTGTGTACTAGCAGCTGACTCTCACAATGTACACAGGGTACACATGTCAGTGGTATATGTATGTAGTAGGAGACCGTTAGTGGACGTGACAGTTTGAGTCACAGAAGGTCAGGATGCTGACCTGTGTAGAAGTTCAAACCTCGCCATACCCGCGGGCATGGGCAATCACATTGTAGAGACGAAGCTGGCAGGATACACTGGCAGATGACAAGACTTCTTCTACCTAATAAACACCGTGCAGAACTATTGTGTATTTCTATAATCCCACTACGATATTTCTCGAACTCCCATCCACAACAATTGGGAAATGCATCTGAAGAGACTAGGTTTGATACTTGGTAAGGTTAAAGAAGCCATTCTAAAGATAAAACTCTCAAAATGCCAGTTCCTTTGATCAGAGATCAAGTTACTTGGTCACGTAGTCACTCCTAGAGGGGTTACGATTGACCAAAGTATAGTAACTGCTGTACAAAATTTTTCTACACCAAAAACTGCTAATGCCGTAAGTTCATTTGTGGGCCTAGCAGGTTTCTATAGTTTTTATTGCAATTTTTTCTTCTGTTGTAGCACCAGTAACTGAATTGTTTAAGAAAGATGCTCTTTCCACTTCGACCTTCCATCAAGAGTATTCCAGACATTAAAAGGTAAGCTAACTTATGCTCCTGTATTAAAGTTTCCTGGTTTTAAAAAAAGCCTTTCTGCCTGACCACAGACACTAGTGCTATTGGCATAGGAGCCATCCTAGCGCATAAGACTGATGGTACGTTTAATCCAATTTCATTTGCTAGTTGACTTAAACAGTGCAGAACAAAATTATTCTGTAACTGAGCAAGAAGCATTAGCCATTGTTTGGGCTTTAATTAAAACATTACCTTGGTATCTACCAGTACCCAGTTCATGTCTTGACAGATCATGCTCCTTTGATTCCCTTGTTTAAGATTAGTGAGATGGTCTCTGACCATACACGAGTTCAATCCTATCTCTGCACACTTGCCTGGCAAGTGTGCAATTATTATGGACGGTGGTTCGAGGAACGTTGTAGTGGCATTGTAGAAATGCACAATAGTTCTGCACGGTGTTTATTAGGTAGAAAAGGTTGTATCATCTGCCAACATATTCTACCAGCTTCGTGTCTACATCATGGCTACCCATGCCGCAGGTATGGCAAGGTTTCAGCTCACACACAGGTCAGCATCCTGATCTTTCGTGACTCAAGCTAACCTTCACGTCTAGTAATGATATCCTGCTACATATGTGATGTACCATTGACACAATATACTAGCAGCTGCCTCTCACATAAGGTACACAGTGCACTAGCAGCTGCCTCTCACATAATGTACACAGTGCACTAGCAGCTGCCTCTCACATAATGTACACAGTGCACTAGCAGCTGCCTCTCACATAATGTACACAGTGCACTAGCAGCTGCCTCTCACATAATGTACACAGTGCACTAACAGCTGATTCTCACATAATGTACACAGTGCACTAACAGCTGATTCTCACATAGTGTGCACAGTGCACTAGTAGCTGCCTCTCATATAATGCACACAGTGCACTAGCAGCTGCCTCTCACATAATGCACACAGTGCATTAGCAGCTGCCTCTCACATAATGTACACAGTGCACTAGCAGCTGCCTCTCTCATAATGTACACAGTGCACTAGCAGCTGCCTCTCACATAATGTACACAGTGCACTAGCAGCTGCCTCTCACATAATGTACACAGTGCACTAGCAGCTGCCTCTCACATAATGTACACAGTGCACTAGCAGCTGCCTCTCTCATAATGTACACAGTGCACTAGCAGCTGCCTCTCACATAATGTACACAGTGCACTAGCAGCTGCCTCTCACATAATGTGCACAGTGCACTAGCAGCTGCTTCTCACATAATGTACACGGTGCACTAGTAGCTGCCGCTCACATAATGTACACGGTGCACTAGTAGCTGCCGCTCACATAATGTACACCGTACACTAGCAGCTGCCTCTCACATAATGTACACAGTGCACTAGCAGCTGCCTCTCACATAATGTACACAGTGCACTAGCAGCTGCCTCTCACATAATGTGCACAGTGCACTAGCAGCTGCCTCTCACATAATGTACACAGTGCACTAGCAGCTGCCTCTCACATAATGTACACAGTGCACTAGCAGCTGCCTCTCACATAATGTACACAGTGCACTAGCAGCTGCCTCTCACATAATGTGCACAGTGCACTAGCAGCTGCTTCTCACATAATGTACACAGTGCACTAGCAGCTGCCTCTCACATAATGTACACAGTGCACTAGCAGCTGCTTCTCACATAATGTACACAGTGCACTAGCAGCTGCCTCTCACATAATGTACATAGTGCACTAGCAGCTGCTTCTCACATAATGTACATAGTGCACTAGCAGCTGCCTCTCTCATAATGTACACAGTGCACTAGCAGCTGCCTCTCACATAATGTACACAGTGCACTAGCAGCTGCCTCTCTCATAATGTACACAGTGCACTAGCAGTTGCCTCTCACATAATGTACACGGTGCACTAGCAGCTGCCTCTCACATAATGTACATAGTGCACTAGCAGCTGCCTCTCTCATAATGTACACCGTACACTAGCAGCTGCCTCTCACATAATGTACACAGTGCACTAGCAGCTGCCTCTCACATAATGTACATAGTGCACTAGCAGCTGCCTCTCTCATAATGTACACAGTGCACTAGCAGCTGCCTCTCACATAATGTACACAGTGCACTAGCAGCTGCCTCTCACAATGTACATAGTGCATTAGCAAATGCTTCTCAGATAATGTACACAGTCTACTAGCAGCTGCCTCTCACATGATGTACACAGTGCACTAACAGCTGTTTATCACATAATGTACCCAGTACACTAGCAGCTGCCTCTCACATAATGTACACAGTGCTCTAGCATCTGCCTCTCACATAATGTACACAGTGCACTAGCAGCTGCCTCTCACATAATGTACACAGTGCACTAACAGCTGTTTATCACATAATGTACACAGTGCACTAGCAGCTGCCTCTCACATAATGTACACAGTGCACTAGCAGATGCCTCTCACATAATGTACACAGTGCACTAACAGCTGTTTATCACATAATGTACACAGTCTACTAGCAGCTGCCTCTCACATGATGTACACAGTGCACTAACAGCTGTTTATCACATAATGTACACAGTGCACTAGCAGCTGCCTCTCACATAATGTACACAGTGCACTAGCAGCTGCCTCTCACATAATGTACACAGTGCACTAGCAGCTGCTTCTCACATAATGTACACAGTCCAATAGCAGCTGCCTCACAAAATGTACACGGGGTGCACGATGTACTGGCAACTGTCTTTCACGGGGTGTACATAGGGTGTGCAGTGTACTAACAGCTTCCTCTCACATAATGTACACGGGGTGCACAATATATTACAACTTCAGCTACAAAAATTACAAAAATCCAGTTAATAAGTCTCCCCTTATCTCATATTCCAACATCAGCACTCCCCTCTCCAGCCTCACTGTCACCCCTTGCTATCACCTCTCTGCTTCTGTCACCATTCCATCACCATCCCTTCACTATCACCACACCCACACCATCTCATTTCATCACCCCTCATGATCCCCTCTCCACCCCTCACTACTACTTACTATCACCGCCCTCAAAATCACCCTACCTACCTGGAGTCGATTTCAGGGGTTAACACCCGCACGGCCAGGTCCCAGAGCAGGCCTTTTGATGGATGGCGTGATCAACCAGGCTGTGCTAGATACACAGTCCATCGTGTGCTCCACAGTCCAGCTGACTAAGGACTGACTTGAGAAAAATATTAAGTTCACTCTTGAAGACAGTCAGGGGTTCTTGGTAATTTCTCTTAAATATGAAGTGTGTTAAAGTGTTTTGGTCCTCTTTAACTTAATGAGTTCTTGTTAGCATAATCATCACACACTGACTTTTCATTGGGGGTATTTTGCAACACCTGCCAAGTCTGTAGCTGTTATACAGTATGATTTCAGTGTTCAGGTTTAGAACTAGTCTCTCCAGGATTTTTCCAGGTGTAAATTTTTATGTACCCTTCTCGCCTACATTCTAAGGAATACAGGTGAAGCAACTTCAAGCGTTCTCAGAAATTAAGATGCTTGACTAGATTTATATTGGCAGTGAAGGCTCTCTCTACTTTTTCTAGTTATCAGTTCATCTGTACAGTCTGTCCTGCTCTGAGGGGAAACTCAGTATACAGCAGTATTCCAGCATATAAAGAACAAGTGACTTGAAGAGTATTTATTATCATTGGCTCAACATCTCTGATTTTTAAAGTTCTAGTTATGCAGACTATTATTTTCCTTGCTGTAGCAATAATAATATTGTTGTGATCATTGAATGTGAGATCTTCCAACATTGTTACTTCCAAGTCTCGCACACTGAACTTCCGTTCAGTTGAATAATTCAACTTTGTCTTGTATTCCGTTTCACCAGCACAACCCACCCACCCACCGCCGCCGCTACCACCACCATCATCATCATCACAACCCTCACCATCAGCTCAAAATCACCCCTCACCAGCAGCTTCACCATCACTCATCACCATGAGCGGAGGTTGACGCCAGTCCCCGGGGTATTGAGAGTGAGTGAGGGTGATGAAGGATTTAATCTGCCAGGCTCGTAAAGCCTTTAACGCTGTAAAAACATCGCCTCTCTTGGCTAATTTTCTAGGTGTCACATTGGCACTCTTTCCTCGCGTTACTTTGGCACTGTTTCTTCACTTTACATTTGCACTGTTTCCTCACTTTACATTGACACTGTTTCCTCACCTCATATTAGCACTTTCTCAATATTGGCACTGTTTCCGTCCCTAATACTGGCACACTTTCGTTCTTATTGACACTTTCTTCACCATATAGGCACTGTTTCCCCATTGTTTCCTCACCGTAATGGCACTGTTTCCTCACCTCACATTGGCACTGTTCCCACACCATGTAGGCACTGTTTCCTCCTTAATATTGGCACTGTTTCCTCCTTAATATTGGCACTGTTTCCTCCTTAATATTGGCACTGTTTCCTCATCTTGTTTGCTCACTTTTATTAACTTTCTCTGGCAGCGTTGGCAGCGTGCTTTTGTTTACTGTATTGTTTTGAGGCTGGTGAGTTTTAGTGGTGGTGATGGTGTTAGTGGTGGTAGTAATGGTGGTAGTAGTTGTGGTGCTGATTAAAGTAGTGGTCATAGTGGTGGTAGTGGTGGTGGCTATAGCAAGTGGTACCAGGTGATGGTGGTGGTGATAGTGGTGGTGATAGTGGTGGTGGTAATAATAGTGGTGGTGGTGGTGGTTGTTATGGTGGTGAAGACTGAAGGATGTTTCCAGGGATCAACGCCCCCGCGGCCCGGTCCTAGACCAGGTCTCCTTGTGGATCAAGGCCTAACTATCGGGGCTATTATTGTTAGCCACACGCAGCCCAACGTACGAACCACAGCCCGGGTCTGCAGACACTGATTTGAGGAACTTGTTTCTTCTTGAAGACTGCCAGTATTTCGCTGCCAGTTTCCCTGTGCAGGGAAGGAGGGCGTTGAAGAGTCAGGGATCTCTGACACTCGTTGAGTTCTTTTAGTGTACTCTTCACAACCCTGCTTTTTAGTGGTATTTAGTACCGTCTGCCAAGTCTCTTGTTGTCTTTCAAGAGTGATTTCAGTGTTCAGGTTTGGGTCCAGGACTTTCCAGGTATAAATTATTGTGTATCTTTCTCGCCTACGTTCCAAGGAATATAGTTGAAGGGACTTAAGCGTTCCCAGTAGTTCAGATGATTGATTACATGCGAGAAGTGAAAATTCTCTGTACGTTTTTCAGCTCAGTAATCTCGCCTGCCTTGAAGGGTGCGGTCAGTATACAGCAGTATTCCAATCTGAAAGCAGCATGAAACTCTTATTACAGGCCTTCACTATATTATGGAGGAGGAGCCTAGACACACGTGTCATCCCACACACTCCAGCTGCCTTTATTACCTCCCACAGGCTGGTTCTCTCTCTTCAGCTGCCTTTATTACCACCCCCAGGCTGGTTCTCTCTGTAGCTGCCTTTATTATCTCCCCCAGGCTGGTTCTCTCCAGCTGCCTTTGTTACCTCCCACAGGCTGGTTATCTCTCTTCAGCTGCCTTTATTACCACCCCCAGGCTGGTTCTCTCTGTAGCTGCCTTTATTATCTCCCCCAGGCTGGTTCTCCAGCTGCCTTTGTTACCTCCCACAGGCTGGTTCTCTCTCTTCAGCTGCCTTTATTACCTCCCACAGGCTGGTTCTCTCTCTCCAGCTGCCTTTATTACCTCCCACAGGCTGGTTCTCTCTCTCCAGCTGCCTTTATTACCTCTCACAGGCTGGTTCTCTCTCTCCAGCTGCCTTTATTACCTCCCGCAGGCTGGTTCTCTCTCTCCAGCTGCCTTTATTACCTCCCACAGGCTGGTTCTCTCTCTCCAGCTGCCTTTATTACCTCCCACAGGCTGGTTCTCTCTCTCCAGCTGCCTTTATTACCTCCCCGTGCCTTCCCTCTAGCCTAGATGTGTCTCCTGTGTGAAGAAATTACTGATGACCCAGCACCAAGGTTGTCAGTGTAGACACACTACTGATGACCCAGCACCAAGGTTGTCAGTGTAGACACACTACTGATGACCCAGCACCAAGGTTGTCAGTGTAGACACACTACTGATGACCCAGCACCAAGGTTGTCAGTGTAGACACACTACTGATGACCCAGCACCAAGGTTGTCAGTGTAGACACACTACTGATGACCCAGCACCAAGGTTGTCAGTGTAGACACACTACTGATGACCCAGCACCAAGGGTGTCAGTGTAGACACACTACTGATGACCCAGCACCAAGGGTGTCAGTGTAGACACACTACTGATGACCCAGCACCAAGGATGTCAGTGTAGACACACTACTGATGACCCAGTACCAAGGATGTCAGTGTAGTCACACTACTGATGACCCAGCACCAAGGGTGTCAGGGTAGAAACTACTGATGACCCAGCACCAAGGGTGTCAGTGTAGACACACTACTGATGACCCAGCACCAAGGATGTCAGTGTAGACACACTACTGATGACCCAGCACCAAGGGTGTCAGTGTAGACACACTACTGATGACCCAGCACCAAGGGTGTCAGTGTAGACACACTACTGATGACCCAGCACCAAGGATGTCAGTGTAGACACACTACTGATGACCCAGCACCAAGGATGTCAGTGTAGACACACTACTGATGACCCAGCACCAAGGATGTCAGTGTAGACACACTACTGATGACCCAGCACCAAGGATGTCAGTGTAGACACACTACTGATGACCCAGCACCAAGGGTGTCAGTGTAGACACACTACTGATGACCCAGCACCAAGGATGTCAGTGTAGACACACTACTGATGACCCAGCACCAAGGTTGTCAGTGTAGACACACTACTGATGACCCAGCACCAAGGATGTCAGTGTAGACACACTACTGATGACCCAGCACCAAGGATGTCAGTGTAGACACACTACTGATGACCCAGCACCAAGGGAGTCAGTGTACACACACGCGCGCGCGCGCGCACACACACACACACACACACACACACACACACACACACACACACACACACACACACACACACACACACACACACACACACACACACACACACACAGTGTTCAGTGAGCCATTAATCAATCTAAAGATTGACAATCTAAATGTGGTTTTCATGGATGAGACTCAGAACTCTGGCGACCCTGCCTACATCTCCATTTTTGTGACATAACTCTAACCACACTTGACCTAGCTAAAATCCATAGATAGCTTGCCTCTGCACTCTGCCCCAGGCCCTGACTCATGCAACTCAATATTCATCAAGAACTGCAATAAACCACTGTCTCGTGCCTTGAATATTCTATGGACACAGGAGTCATCCCACAGTCTTTACAAACCACTGACATAGCCTTACTCAACAAAAGTGGCAGTAAAACAATCACAATAAAAAAATCTGGACTGATAGCGCTGATGTCCCACATTATCAAAATCTTTGAGAGTCTTGCTGTATAGTCCTTGTGGCTTAGCGCTTCTTTTTGATTATAATAATAATAATTTGAGAGTCTTAAGAAGAAAGATCATGGAATGTTAACAGTTGCACGACCCAGGGCAACATGGGTTTACAGCACGTGGCTTCTGCCTCGCGCAGTTGCTTGACTTTTACATAGTCTTAGATGCATTGGAACACAAGCAAAATGCAGATGCAATTTAGACTGACTTTTGTGTAATAGCTCACAAATTGTGAATAACAGAAATAACTGGATATTTAATTTTCAAATAAATAGAACCAGAGTGTAAAAGTGAAAAGTGTGAAATCGGAGGCTGCCAGAGTGAAAAGCTTTGCTCCCCAAGACACAGTACCGGTCACTGTTATTATTTTCATATCCGACATAGAGCAATAAATCATAGCACCGTAGCATCCTTTGCTGACAATTTTAGAATCTATATGATAGTGGCATCCATTGTAGACACAACAAATCTCAGTGTTGATATAAACAAAGTCTTCCAGTGGGCTACTGATAACATGTTGTTCACTGAGGACAAGTTTCAGTTACTTCGTTATGGAAAGATTGAGAAAATAAAGACAGGAACGGAATATAAAACAAACTCGAATCACTCAGTAAAACATAAGACTGATGTGAAAGACCTGGGAGTGATCATGTCAAGGATAACAACAGTGTTACTATCATAGCCGCAAGGAATATGTGAGGCTGGATGAACAAAACTTTCAAAACAATGGAGCCCAAGCCAGGGATGATACCTTTTAAGTCCCTTGTTCTCTCTAGGCCTGGAGAATATCCAGAGAACCTTCATAGTTTCAGTTAAGCACCTAAAGTACTGGGGACGTTTGAAGTCCCTCGATCTGTACTCCTTGAAAAATGGGCGAGAGAGATACATTATAACTTACAAGTGGAAAATTCTAGGATTAGTCCCAAATCTGCATACAATTAAGAACCTTGGCAGACAGTACAAAAAATTCCTAATGAAAAGCAGGGATGCAATGAGTACACCAAAGCAAAACATTAAGTGTGAAAGTGCCAAGACTTTTCCATGTACTCCCTTCTTATATAAGGAGGATTAGCAACCAACTCATGGCTGTCTTCAAGAAAGACAAGTTTTTCAAGTCAGTGCCTGATCAGCTAGGCTGTGGTGCATATGCTGGACTAAGTACAGCTAGCACCAATAGCCTGGCTGATCTGGCCATCCCCCCCCCCTAGAAGGCTTGGTCTGGGACCGGGCCGCGAAGGAGTTGACGTTCTGAACACTCACCAGGTAGACTCCTGGTAGACACTAATGATGTCCCAGCTGCAAAATTTGCGTAGATAATGACACCATTATGCTGGTAATTATGGAAGCTGGTCGATAAGTGTTAAGTGAAGCAGCAGCTATGAACGGTATCCTGCAAACACATCCGGTAACTGAATAAGATACATGTGAAACATTTGTTATTTTTGTTACCGAAATGTTTTCCTTGCCTGGCTGGTTTCTTCAGTCAAATACGAAGGTGACTGATATACAGAAGGCAGTTGAAGAAGTGGACATTTGAGGTGTTCAGCCCCTCAGTTTTGATAGTGTTGATAACTGAAGTAAAGGCATATTAATGGAGGTACATACACCATTAATATTGTGATACATATAGCAAGTAATATCAGGTGAGTACACCTGCACAAGCCTCCAAGGTGAGGGGTAAGGAAAAAACAGGAGAGATGTTCAGAACTGACTCCTCAGGGGATTGTGAAATCGATATAATATATTTATATATATATATATATATAAAGTTTTTATAATAATTTTTATTAATTTTATATTATATATATATAAAATGTCGTGCCCAATAGGCAGAACTTGCGATCTTGGCTTAAATAGCAACGTTCATCTTGTGTATGCAATAATTTCGGGAAAATCATTCTGAACCTAACGGAAAAAAATATATTTCACTGTGTTTGTTTAGTATTAAATTATTGTAAACAAATCCAAAATATATTTAGTTGGGTTAGGCTAAAATAAATTGCGCTTGTTATAATAAGGTTAGGTAAGCTTCCCAAGTTCCTTTTGGTGCAAAATTATAATTTTTACACCAACATTAATGAAAAATATATCTTTAAACGTATAAGAGAAAATTTTAGAAAGGACAATTTTAAAAAATAATATATATATATTAAAAATATATATATATATATATATATATAAAATATATATATATATATATATATATATATATATATATTATATATATTTATATATATTTATATTTATATTGTGTGTGTGTGTGTTGTGTGTGTGTGTGTGTGTGTGTGTGTGTGTATTATAGGGAGATACCACCTAAGGAACTGGACTGGGGACCCTCATCCTCAGAGAAAGGAATAACTTCACTTCAGAGAAAACTCGAGATTCTTCTACGAGCGTTTGAATATTTTCTTCTCCTACCCCCCTCCCCCCCTCATATTCTATATTCTATGTAAACTTTATTTACAAACAAAATACATTAACAAAGATACAATAGAAATGAGAACATAAATAACGTCTCAGAGCCTAGATCTCAAACACTTCATCCAGCTCCCCGGCGGTGGGCCGCGTACCTTGAATGCTGCAGGCATTTTCCCCTTGGATCGCAATACTAAGTCTCTGAAAGAGGAATCTGGCCGCTCTGTGATCCTTGGTTTCTGTGATGAGCTTTTCACCCAGCTCTCTGAGAATATTATATATATATATATATATATTATATATATATATATAATATAATATATATATATATATATATATATTATTGTACCCACGAAACGATGGTATTGATCAATAACAACACTGCACTAGCCAAGGAGTCGAACCCATGCTGTTTTGGCCCGCCTCGTGGTGAGAGAAAACGCCTTACGCTTTAGACCATTTAAGTATTGTGTGGTCTAGTGGTCTAAAGCGTCATGCGCTTTCTCTCACCACGAGGCGACCCAAAACATCATGGGTTCGACTTCCTGGCTAGTGCAGTGTTGTTATTGATATATTATAATCTCGCTTGTCAATGATACTAGACTTTCCACCACATCCCGTCTGATCTGGAATATTCTTGAGGAATTAGATATGATTGAACTTAGGAGGCCAGAAATCAGTAAAGGCTATCGAAGAAAGAACACAAGCAACTCTATCCAGAAATTGCCAGATCATCCAGGCTGTGATGGATATATGTGCTAGCGGGCCGCCGAGAGCAGCAGCCTAGTTGACCAGGCAAGCAACAGAAAAGGCTGGAGGCTGGCCATAGGCCGTACTACGGGAGTAGGAAGACTTTCTAAACCTGTCACAGGTATATCAGCGGTAGTATCAGCACTGGTATCAAGAGGTAGCGAGTGTGGTAGAGGTGTGCGTCTTGTTGAGAACTGCTGGGAGTGGGAGAATCTTGTACACTCTCACCAGATTTGTTCCATGTTGTACCTTGAATATTATGCATAGTATCTGGACACCTCGACCGCCTACAGCTGTTTGCTGAGACAGGACGGAGGGTAAGGGATAGTGTACCCCAGGATACTCTCCAGGGAATTGTCCGCAGTTATGTAGGTTCTACCAGGCAATGTGTGCTTGGATAATTACGTAGGGTAGTAGTGTTGTGGTTCAGGTTACAGTGATGTGATGGTGTGGTGGCACTAGTGTGCCGATGACAGTGGTGTATTGGTGGCATTTGTGTGGTGGTGGGAATTGTGTTGATGGCAGTACAGTCATGCGTAGTTTAACGATGGGGATATGTTCTGAAAAATGCGTCGTTAGACGATATCGTCGTTGTGGGGAAGTCGTAGTGTGTACTTACACAAACCTAAATGGTATAGCCTACTACACACCTAGGCTATATGGTATAGCCTACTACACACCTAGGCTATATGGTATAGCCTACTACACACCTAGGCTATATGGTATAGCCTACTACACGCTTAGGCTATATGGTATAGCCTACTACACGACAAAGGCTATATGGTATAGCCTACTACACGCCTAGGCTATATGGTATAGCCTACTACACACCTAGGCTATATGGTATAGCTTACTACACACCTAGGCTATATGGTATAGCTTACTACACACCTAGGCTATATGGTATAGCTTAAGGGCCATGATGAACAAAACACGTGATTAAGTCAAGCACAAGGGAAAGTGGAAAAGTGATGCTTTCAAAGAGACGCAGTAAACATGATGTGTATGAGGCTGCTGCCGGCCTAACACCCCCATACTGTTTTACAGTAAACCATTTTTATAAGTGAAAAGATTACACTCTAGAATAATGATAAAAGTACAGTATAGTAAATACATAAACCAGTAACACAGTTGTTTATTATCAGGTATTGTGTGCTGTACATATTTGTATATGCTATACTTTTATACGACTGGCAGCGTAGTAGGTTTGTTTACACAAGCATCACCACGGCGTCACATATACGGTCCGTCGTTGACCGAAACGTCGTTATGTGGCGCATGACCAGCAGCAACAATTTGATTGACCAGTCTAGCACCAGACGAGCTTGTCCCATGGCCGGGCTCCGGGAGTAGACTTTCGAAACTCATCAAAGGTATCAAAGGCAAGATAGTGTGATGGTGGCAGTGGTGTAATAGTGGTCGTGGTGGTAGTGGTGTGGTGGTGGTGGTGGTGGTAGTGGTGTGGTGGTAGTGGTGTGGTAGCGGTGGTGGTAGTGGTGTGGTAGTGGCAGTGGTGTGCTGCAATTGTATTTACTCGAATTTAAAAAAAAAAAAGATTCAGTGCAGTTTTGGATGGAGTTCTCGTGAAAAGGCTTATCTGCCAACACCGAAATATAGTGTGAATAAAAGATAAACGTTTACCATGGCTGAAAGATTTTTTGTGTTTCATAGAAACATACGAACATAGGTAGTAGGTTGATAGACAACCACCCAGGGTGGTACTACCGTACTGTGGTAGTAGGTTGGTAGACAACCACCCAGGGTGGTACTACCGTACTGTGGTAGTAGGTTGGTAGACAACAACCACCCAGGGTGGTACTACCTTACTGTGGTAGTAGGTTGGTAGACAGCAACCACCCAGGGTGGTACTACCGTACTGTGGTAGTAGGTTGGTAGACAACAACCACCCAGGGTGGTACTACCGTACTGTGGTAGTAGGTTGGTAGACAACAACCACCCAGGGTGGTACTACCTTACTGTGGTAGTAGGTTGGTAGACAACCACCCAGGGTGATACTACCGTACTGTGGTAGTAGGTTGGTAGACAGCAACCACCCAGGGTGGTACTACCGTACTGTGGTAGTAGGTTGGTAGACAACAACCACCCAGGGTGGTACTACCGTACTGTGGTAGTAGGTTGGTAGACAACCACCCAGGGTGATACTACCGTACTGTGGTAGTAGGATGGTAGACAGCAACCACCCAGGGACGTACTACTGTGCTGGAAAGCGAGTGTAAAGCCTGTAATTGTTTTAGATGGTGGTGTCTGGTGTCTCTTTTCTGTCTCATAAACATGCAAGATTTCAGGTAGGTCTTGCTACTTCTGACATTGAAGTAACACTACGCATGCATCTACAAACATATATATACAGACCCTTCTGGGTTTTCTTCTATTTTTCTTACTAGTTCTTGTTTTGTTTATTTCCACTTATCTCCATGGGGAAGTGGAACAGAATTCTTCCTCCGTAAGCCATGCGTGTTGTAAGAGCGACTAAAATGCCAGGAGCAAGGGGCTAGTAACCCCTTCTGTACACATTACTAAAGTTAAAAAGAGAAACTTTTGTTTTTCTTTTTTGGGCCACCCTGCCTCGGTGGGATACTGCCGGTTTGTTGAAAGAAGAAGAAACACGAACAATGATTAAGATATTATTAGTTATCTTGATGGGGCAGTGTTATTAGCTGGGTCCCTCAGGCCTCACTACCTACCCTAGCAATGTTTTTAATTTATATATATATACAGTGGAACCTCAAAAATCGAACTGCTCCCAACACAACAAATTATGTAAGTGTATTTTTGTAAGTGCTTTTATAAGTGTATTTTTGAGGGTCTGAAATGGACTAATCTAGTATACATTATTCCTGATGGGAATAAATTCATTCGGTAAAGGCACTCGAACAGCCTTCTGGACCGAAGAAAGTTCGATATATAATATAAATATATATATATATATATATATGTGTGTGTGTGTGTGTGTGTGGGGTGTGTGTGTGTGTGTGTGTGTGTGTGTGTGTGTGTCGTGCCGAATATGTAAAACTGGTCAATTAGCAAGAACTCATTTAAAATTTTAAATCCTTTCTAAAATTTTCTCTTATATGTTTAAAGATATATTTTTTTCATTAATGTTAATGTAAAAATTTTTAATTTGCTCCAAAGAATCTTAGAAAACTTACCTAACCTTATTATACCAAGAACAATTTTTTTAGCCTAACCCAACTAAATATATTTTAGATTTTTTTTACATTTTAATCTAAACAAACAATAAAAATTTTTTTTTTTTAGTTTTTAAATGATTTTGGCGAAAAAATTGATACAAAAATTTTGTTTCCTATATGGCAAATGACGTTGAATAACTTTAAGCCAAGATCGCAATTTTGTATTAAATTATATATATATGTTATGTGTGTGTGTGTCACTCGCTACCAGGATTGTGTTGTATTGGGATGTGATGACGTGCGTTAACCCAGAACCAATTCCACAAAACAAGCATTAGCAAAGGGTTTTTTAGTCTTTCTAAATTTACTTGAGAGTTTTAAGTAATTTCATTTCTCTTTGTTTAATTAAAATTCTTCGTAATAGTCACCAAACAGATAATGAAAAATAGCTTAAAACCTTTTATTTTTAAACCAAGAAAACAATATTGTGGTGTTGGTTTTGAAGGTAGTTGTGTGATGTGGGTTAGGCGTCATGTGTTCCCAAAACACAATGGGGAAAAATGGTTCAATCTTGGCCCAGAAGCGCATTTTGTTTATTGATCATAAATTTTTTCAAAATTTAATAGATATATATTTTATAATATATATTAAAAATATATTTTATTAATTATATATATATTTTATTTTTTAATAATATATATTAATATAAAATTTTATTATACCATAATAATATATTATAATATAAAGTATATTTTTAAAACCACAGAACCAGGGGAATTACCGGGGCCTGAAGAGTTTCCGGGTCAAGCCGGGTTGAGACCAGGCCTCCTGGTGGTCAATATCAAAGTGTGCGTGGCAGTAACCAAACCAAATACGAAGCCATACCCCGGGCATATCCAACTACTTTAGTGTGCCATCAGCTTGAAAAAACACCCAGGGCTTGGTAATCCCCTTGTGTCTGGAGGATTTGAACATTTGGGCCCCTGACACATTGGGTCTCAAACGTCAAGTGACACCCAGCTTTTCATTGGGGGATGGTGTGTGTCGCAATCCTTTTGCTTTCTAGGGGAATTTGTGTCGTTGGTATAGTCCTCAAAGGATCCAGGTAATAATCATGATCTCCCCTTTCCTGGTTCCAGAAAAAGTTAAACTCAACCTATAATTAGGTGTTTTATTTTATGGGCCGTGAAAGTTCTTGTCATTTCAAGCGGCAATTCCCCGCCTTGAAAGGTGGTTATTACAATAACCGTTAATAAAAATATAAAGTTATATTTGTTATTAAATTATATATATTTATTTCTGCACGATATTATATATATATATTATATATAAATATCTATATATATAATAAAATATATATAATATATATGTTATAAAATTCGCCAAAAAATTGCGATCTTGCTTAAATGCAACGCTCATCTTGAAATATGGACAAGTGAAATTTGTGTATGCAAAAATTTTCGCCAAAATAAATTCTGATTAACGAAAAAAATATATTTCACTGTGTTTGTTTAGTATTAAATTTATTTGTAAACAATCAAAAATATAAAAGTTGGTTTTGCTAAAATAAATTGTTTTGTTAAATAATAAGTTAGGTAAGTTTTCTAAATTTTGGTGAAAAAATATAATTTTTACATCAACATTAATGAAAAAAATATAAAATTTAAACGTAAAAGAGAAAATTTCAGAAAGGACTTAATTTTAAATGATTTCTTGCAAATTTTGACCCGTTTTACATATTCGGCACGACATAATATTATATATATATAATATATATATATATATATATAATATATATTATATATATATTATATAAATATATAGATAATATATATATGTATAAAATATATAATATATATATATGACGCCTTTTATCCACTGAACCATACGATCCTTAAAAGTAGGGCACCGGGGGAACTGGATGTTGTACTCGCTATCCAAGGACATACGATGGTGTGTGTGTGTGTGTGTGTGTGTGTGTGTGTGTGTGTGTGTGTGTGTGTTGTTTTTTGTGCCGAATAGGTAAAACTAGTCAGCAAGAACTCGATTAAAATTAAGTCCTTTCTAAAATTTTCTCTTGTATGTTTAAAGATATATTTTTTCGTTTGTGTTAATGTAAAAATTAATAATTTTGTATCAAAAGAACCTTAGAAAACTTATCTAACCATCTTATAATAACCGCAATTTAATTTAGCCTAATCCAACTAAATATATTTTAGATAATTTTACAGTAATTTAATAAATACAATGAAATATATTTTTTGTTAGGTTCAGAATGATTTTTGCTGAATTATTGCGTACACAAATTTTAGCTTGCTTTAGTAGGCAAGAACGTTGCTATATATAAATATATAATATATAATTTTATATATATTAAAATATTATATATATTATATATATATATATATAAATATATAATATAATATATATATAAATAATATATAATAATATAAAATATATATATATATTAATAATATAATATTATATATATGCAGACATACGGATATAAACATTATATTCAGATAAAAGTTTGGTGGTGGGAGGAAAATAGTAAAGGTAACATTGACAGTTTTTGAATATGGAGTAGACACGGGTTTTTAGCCCAGGGGTAGACTGAGAAACATGAAAAGAGAAATTGGGAAAGTATAGGAAGGCACGGGGAATGGGAGAAAAATGCGTGGAGGATGGGAGGAGAGGTGAAAAGAAGAGAGAAGGGAAACCCGATAGAGGAAGTGCCGGGGACAGGGCAATGTGATGGGGAAGGAAATAGATAGAAGTGGGAGGAAGCTGATGCGGGAAGGGATGGGAGGGGAATGGAAGTGATAATGAAAGGCGCCGAAGGGGTTGGAAACAGGAGGGAAAGGGAAGGGAGTAAGAGTGAAAGAATGAACAGGGAGAGGCGACGTTGGTTGCTGTTCCTGTTATTGGTCGTCCTTTGGCGCCCACAGCCATCACAACCTTTGGCGCCCACAGCCATCAGCGCCTCCACGACCCGGTCCCAGACGAGGCCTCCTGGTTGTTGGCCTGATCGATCAAGCTGTTAGTGTCTACTGCCCGTAGTCCAACGTATGCACCACAGTCCAGCTGATCAGTAGCCGATCATCCGGGCTGTGGTTCGTACGTTGAATTATAGTAGACCAGCAGTAACAGCTTGGTTTATCAGACCTTGAGCCACAGGGAAGCCTGATCGAGGATCGGGCCGCGGGGGCGTTCATCCCCTGAACGACCTCCAGGTATGTCGTATGGGGTTCGGTAGGAGAATGATTGATAAGGTAAACTCACTTGTTGGATGGTAACGATATATTGTTAGACTGTGGTAAGGAAAGGATGGGCCCAGCCTGCCGTGTCACTGCCTTTGGACGTCTAAACGCCGAGTGAGAGCGAGGCAGCGCGTCTCACACTGACTCAAGCTGTACCCCGTGACGTCATACAGTCACAAGCCTAGGGAGCTTCTATATAAAGCACATGGATGGTACTATGATACTCAGCTAATCTATATAACACATATAAGGGGATCAGCAACTATGCTGACAGGTAGACTCCAGGTTCCCTCTTGAAGATTGCTAGGAGTGTGTGCATAATCCCCCTTATGCATGAAGAGAAAATATTGAAGAGTCGTGGTGCCTTAACACTTATTGTGTTCGCTCAGTGTACTCATTCCTCCCCCGCTTTTCATTGTAGGTATCCTGCACCGTCTGCCAAACCTCTGGTGTTCATAGTTAGCATTGAAAATGGGTTGAGCAGATATGTTTGTTAGTGGGTTTGGGTTTGAGAAAGACCTGCCGAGTATTTGCCAGTAAGCCTGCTGCAGTGTGTTCCTCCTTATGTTCTTAAATAGTAATTTCGCTGGGCAGGTTTGAGACTCCTCCCTCCAGCACCTTCCAGGTCTAGATAATGATGCATCTTTCTTGTCTGCATTCTAAGGAGTACAGTTCTAGGGACTTTAAGCGGCCCTAGTAATTTAGGTGCTTGGCTGAGTTTATGCGATATGTGAACTTGGAGTCTCTCTACATTTTCCAGCTCACCAATTTCGCCTGCCTTGAAAGGGGCCGTTAGTACACAGCAATATTCCAGTCCAGAGAGAACGGGTGATTTGGAACATGAGATACTTTATTATTCTCTGTTTTCTCCTATCTGACTTACGCTTTATTGAGTAGTTTGTTTTGTACTCCGATCTTGTTTTTGTTTCCCCCATAGTTCCGTCACGTAGTAACTGAAATTTGTCGTCACTGAACATGTTGTTAGTAGCCCACTGGAAGACTTGGCTTATATCAGCTTGGAGGCTCGTCGGGAAAGGATGATGTAGTTCTATGATTTATGCCCCTGTCTATGCCAGATAAGAGAATGAGGGAAAATGGGGGGAGTACAGTGCCTTGGGGGAGAGAGCTTTTCACTGTAGCAGCCCCTGATTTCATTCTGTTTACTATTACTCTTTTAGTTCTATTTATTAGGAAGTTAATATTCATTTGCCCACCTTTCCAGTTATTCCAATTGTCTCGAGGTCGCACTTATCAGAGGCTCTTACAAAAGAAGGGTTTTCATGGTCTTCTTGCTTAGTTTCCAAATTTCCAGTTTAATGGTGTAATTAAAAATAATTTCCGTTAAAGTTTCTACATTCCTAGCAATATTACATATCGATATGTTTTGAGTTTGTAAGAATATTGGGTCTCGAAAATCCCGGCGCCCTCTTTTTGGTTTAACCTTTTTCCATTTTACTCCATATCAAAACCCCTTTTACATTAGAAGTTAAAGAACTGGACAGATTCGATGGGCCAGAAACAGGCGATTTCATGGGGCCGGTTACCAGGCCATCATTGGAAAACAAGCACGGAGACCGAGCCCCTAGGGGGCCGGAAAAAAAAGCCTCCTTCCCTGGTGATTTGGATTTATGTTAAAATCATCAAAAGGAGTTTAGACCGTTTGTTTTTTTCAAATTCATTTTTGAGAATCTCGTTTTTTACCCGCTGAGTTATTGGAGTAAATTTAGTTTTGTTGAAAAAAGGGACTCAGAGTAAAGTGAATCTAATTGTTTACATACTTACTGTTTTAAAAAGGGGGATTAACCAGGGGAAATGGTGGGAAAGGAGGAAAAGGGAGGATTTGATGGAGGGAAGTGGAGGGAGGGGGAAGGATGGGAAGGGGAGGATGGTGGGAGGGAGATTTAAGAGAAAGGGAAAGGCGTGAAGGAAGTGGAAGGGATGGGAAGGGGATCCGGAGGGGATGAACCCAGAAGGGAAATTTCAAGGAGGAAGAAGGGGAGGGTGGGATTGGAACAAAAAGGGGGGAGGCGAAAGGGATTTTAAGGTAATTTTAGCAGGGAGTGGAGGAACAAAAGGCGGAATTTTTGGTTCTAATTTTTAAGGTCTTGTAGAAGATTGGGATCTAAATGTGCAAGAAATTCAGGATGTAGATGGCTGGGGGATGAAAGTTTAAATTTCCTGTAGTGGAGGAGCAATGAGAAATTTTTCAACATTAGGGCTGGCAGAGAGCAGTCTTTTCTCAGCACTGTCAGGCGGCTGGCGGGAGACGAGCAAGTTCGTATCTCAGCACTGTCAGGGGGGGCGCAGACTGGCAAGTTCCTATTCAGCACTGTCAGGCTGGTGGCGGCAGACTGAGAAGTTCCTATCTCAGCACTGTCAGCTGGCGGCGCAGACTGAGCAAGTCCTTATCTCAGACTTCAGCTGGCTGGGGACGAATTGTACTCAGCACTGACAATCCCCGCAAATTAGAATTTCTTTCCAGCAGCAAGTCGTCTCAGCAAGGGGGCCCCCAGCACTGTACAGTTCCGTACTAGCAAATCTTTCAGCTGTGGCGGCGCGAGAATTTATTCCGTATCTCAGCCGGTGGGCGCTGGATTCGACAAATTCCGTCTGCATGCAAGACTGGCGTCCAAATAGCAAGTCCTGCTCGCAGCCAGGAGTGCCGATTAGCAAGTTCCGGTCTGCATGCAGGCTGGCGGAGATCCAGTTCCCCCTTCCGGCTGCAGCGGCTGGAGCACAGCAAGTTTCCCTTTTCCCGACTGTCAGGGGAGCTGCGGCAGGCTGAGCAGCCAACTCAGCATTCAGACGCTCGGGAGCTGGCGCCAACCCAGCAATTCGACTCCAGACTGGCAGTCCTTTTCGGGGACTGCAAGCCTCCAGACTGCAAGTTCCGACTAACACTTCAGCCGCCCAACACCACCCGCCACCACCACCCCACAACCACCACCCCCCACCACAAACCCCCACCACCACCATCACCACCACCAAACCCCACCACCACCACCACCACCACCATCACCACCCACCACCACCACCACCACCACCACCACCACCACCACCACACACCCCCACCCAAACCCCCACCACCACACCACCACCACCACCACCACCACCCCACCACACCACCACCACCACCACCACACCACCCCACCACCACCACCACCACCACCACCACCACCACCCCCACCACCAACCACAAAACCAAACCACAAAAAAAACTCCACCACAAAACAAAAAAAAACAACCCCCAAAAACCCACCCAAAAACCCCCCAACCACCCCCAAACCACCCCACCAACCCCACCACACCACAACAACCCAACAACCAACCCCCCAACCAACACCACCACACCCCACAACCACCCAACAAACAACAAACCACAAACCACCCAAAACCCCCTCAAAACACCCAAACAACGCCCCAAAAAATCAAAAACCCCCAAACAACCCCACCAACCACCAACACACCCCCACCGGGGTTTTACATACCACAATCAAAAACACCCCCCCAAACTCCACCAACCAACAACCCAACCCCCCCACCACCAACCAAACCAAAACCACCCCCCACCCCACCCCCACACAGCCAACCCGCACCCCCACCCCCCACCAACCCCAACCACCCCCACAAACCAACCACACCACCCCCCACCCCCACCCCCCCCAAAAACCCGACCCCAACAATACCAAAACACCAACCAAAACAGAAACCCCCCACCCCCCCAAAACCCCCAACCACCCCCCCCACCCCAAAAAACCAAACACACAAGGCCCAAAAAAAACAAACACCCCCAAATCAACCCCACCCAAAACAAAACCAAACCACAACCAAACCAAAACAAACCCACACCAACACCAAACAACCACCAAAAACAAACCCCCTTTAAAACAAAACCAAAACCACCCCCCACCCCCCAACCCCCCAAACCCCAAAAACCCCCAAACCCCCACCACCAAACCAAACCACAAAACAAACATCCCCACACCACCCCAACCAAAACCCCAACACCCACCCCCCCCACCAAACCCCAACACACAAACGACAACACTACCACACAAACACCCCACCCCCACCCCAAAAAACACCACCCCACCCCAAACCCCAAAAACCCCCTAAAAAAAAACCCCCCCCCCCCAAAAAAAACCCCCCCCCCCCCAAAATTTTTTTTTCCCCAACCGGCCACCACCACAAAACCAACTTCCCACCCCCGCCACCCCAACACCCCCACACCAACCAACCGAACAAAAAACTAAACCCAACAACAACCTTCCAAAAACCCCCCAAACAAACCACAAACCAAAAACCCCCACCCCCACAAAACCCCCCAACCACCCACCACCCCCACCCCACCCCATGCGGGGGGGAAAAAATTGGAACCAAAATTATTTTTATTGGATCCCACTTTCTCCCCCCGAGTATTTATTGAATAATGCATATTTGAACCAATGTTCCATGAAAACTATAATTTGACCCCTTAATAAATAATTTTTGGGGAACTGGAATACAGTACCCTTACCTCCTTGTTTACAAAATTTAAAATTAGAGGGGAAATTCTACACATAAGCAGAACCAGTCAAACACCACTTCAGAACTGCCCCACTGCTGACAGAATTGTACAAATGAGGAAAATCTTGAGAGACAAGTATGATTCTGATAATTTTTTTTTCATTACCTTTATCACATACGTGACATACCTGAAAGTTACCTGAAGACGGTTTCCGGGATCACCGCACCAGAATCAATAAGTTGATCGAGCAAGCTGTTGATTCTAGCCACACAGAGTACAGCACATGCACCACAGCCCAGATAAGGAACTGACCTGAGGAACTTAAAGTTCCCTATTGAAGACAGCTAGAAGTTTGTTGGTAATTCCCCTTATGTATGAGGGAAAGATGTGATGAGTTTTGGTCCCTTTACACTTATTAATTTATATATTATTATACTCGTTCCGCCCTTGTTTTTCGTTGGAAATATTTTTTACTGTCTGCCAAGCTCTTGTGTTCGTCGGACCAATCCTAGATTTTTTTTTTAGGTATAAATGATTTATTTTACTTTCTTACGCTGCGAGGAATACAATTCAGTGGACACCAAACGTTACTTACAATTTAGATGTTTAACTGAATTTAAATGGACAGTAAGAGTTCTCTCTATATTCTTCAGATCTGTAATTTTGCTTGTCCTGAAAAAAGAGCTGTTAGTGTGTAGCAATATTCCAGTCTGGAGAGACAGATTTAGAGTATCGCCATTGGCTTGGCATCTGTTTTGAATATTCTACTTATCCAGTCTATCATTTTCCTTGTGATTTTGACAACACTATTGTCTGGGAGTAGAAAAACTCTCGGAACTCAACCAAGGTATTATCATTCCTAAGTTCCTCACATTACTCCTCTTCTCCATCGAGTATTTTCATTGCATTTTTAAATTTGTTCCAGTTATTGTAACTTCAGTTGTTTTTTCCATAGAACAACTGAAATTAATTTTCAGTGAACATTATATAGTTTTCTGTGACTCACTGGAATACCAAGTGGACGTTACCATGTAGTTTTACCAATTTCGACAAATTCTAGTATAGGGTGTGATGGGTGTTACAGTAAGATATGAGAATGCGAAAAGTAACTGAGTAAGTATTGTCTTGAGAAGACTTTTCACAGTGGCGCCCTTCGATTTAACTTTTTTGACAGTTATTCCATTTGCCCTCAAGAGACATGAGTAGTGATATCATCATGTTTTTAAGTGATGTCATGAGACGATATTGGATCTTTGGCTGTGATTGGAGGAGGCAGCGTGACCCTCTCAGAGAGATAAGGAACATTGGTTTTCACGATTGATACGTTAAAGAAGCAGAGAAGACTTGAGTGGAAGGTCTATCCTCACGCTCTGCCTGATAACAATGAGGAGTCTTGAGCGGACTGGACCTGGACAGACGGGAGGGTGAAGACAGTCTTGGGACAGTAGTGATGATGTAACCTGGAACGAGATGATAACTAAATGTTTGCCGATACCTCCAACATTAGTTGATACCCGCCGATACCGACACCGATGCTCTGGCACAGCCCTTGTTGGAGTGGTAGTTAAGAGAGTGGTGAAAGTAGTGTTAGGACACTAGTGAAGATAAGGTTGGAATATTAGTGAAGATAATGTTGGAACATTAGTGAAGATAATGTTGGAACATTAGTGAAGATAATGTTGGAACATTAGTGAAGATAATGTTGGAATATTAGTGAAGATAATGTTGGAACATTAGTGAAGATAACGTTGGAATATTAGTGAAGATAATGTTGGAATATTAGTGAAGATAATGTTGGAACATTAGTGAAGATAATGTTGGAACATTAGTGAAGATAACGTTGGAATATTAGTGAAGATAATGTTGGAACATTAGTGAAGATAATGTTGGAACATTAGTGAAGATAATGTTGGAACATTAGTGAAGATAACGTTGGAACATTAGTGAAGATAATGTTGGAATATTAGTGAAGATAATGTTGGAACATTAGTGAAGATAATGTTGGAACATTAGTGAAGATAATGTTGGAACATTAGTGAAGATAATGTTGGAACATTAGTGAAGATAATGTTGGAACATTAGTGAAGATAATGTTGGAACATTAGTGAAGATAATGTTGGAACATTAGTGAAGATAATGTTGGAACATTAGTGAAGATAATGTTGGAACATTAGTGAAGATGGTAATAGGATAAAAGTGAAGATGATGTGACTAAAAAAAATAAATTGCCAATGATAAAGTTTGTGTACTTGCGACTCGCCTCGACCCAGCCTCGTCTTGGGACTAGCCTCGACCCAGCCTCGTCTTGGGACTCGCCTCGACCCAGCCTCGTCTTGGGATTCGCCTCGACCCAGCCTCGTCTTGGGACTCGCCTCGACCCAGCCTCGTCTTGGGACTAGCCTCGACCCAGCCTCGTCTTGGGACTAGCCTCGACCCAGCCTCGTCTTGCGACTCGCCTCGTCTTGCGACTCGCCTCGACCCAGCCTCGTCTTGGGACTAGCCTCGACCCAGCCTCGTCTTGGGACTCGCCTCGACCCAGCCTCGTCTTGGGACTAGCCTCGACCCAGCCTCGTCTTGGGACTAGCCTCGACCCAGCCTCGTCTTGGGACTCGCCTCGACCCAGCCTCGTCTTGGGACTCGCCTCGACCCAGCTCGTCTTGGGACTAGCCTCGACCCAGCCTCGTCTTGGGACTCGCCTCGACCCAGCCTCGTCTTGGGACTAGCCTCGACCCAGCCTCGTCTTGGGACTAGCCTCGACCCAGCCTCGTCTTGGGGCTCGCCTCGACCCAGCCTCGTCTTGGGACTCGCCTCGACCCAGCCTCGTCTTGGGACTCGCCTCGACCCAGCCTCGTCTTGGGACTCGCCAGGACCCAGCCTCGTCTTGGGACTCGCCTCGACCCAGCCTCGTCTTGGGACTCGCCTCGACCCAGCCTCGTCTTGGGACTCGCCTCGACCCAGCCTCGTCTTGGGACTCGCCTCGACCCAGCCTCGTCTTGGGACTCGCCTCGACCCAGCCTCGTCTTGGGACTCGCCTCGACCCAGCCTCGTCTTGGGACTCGCCTCGACCCAGCCTCGTCTTGGGACTCGCCTCGACCCAGCCTCGTCTTGGGACTCGCCTCGACCCAGCCTCGTCTTGGGACTCGCCTCGACCCAGCCTCGTCTTGGGACTCGCCTCGACCCAGCCTCGTCTTGGGACTCGCCTCGACCCAGCCTCGTCTTGGGACTCGCCTCGACCCAGCCTCGTCTTGGGACTCGCCTCGACCCAGCCTCGTCTTGGGACTCGCCTCGACCCAGCCTCGTCTTGGGACTCGCCTCGACCCAGCCTCGTCTTGGGACTCGCCTCGACCCAGACTCGCCTCGACCCAGCCTCGTCTTGGGACTCGCCTCGACCCAGCCTCGTCTTGGGACTCGCCTCGACCCAGCCTCGTCTTGGGACTCGCCTCGACCCAGCCTCGTCTTGGGACTCGCCTCGACCCAGCCTCGTCTTGGGACTCGCCTCGACCCAGCCTCGTCTTGGGACTCGCCTCGACCCAGCCTCGTCTTGGGACTCGCCTCGACCCAGCCTCGTCTTGGGACTCGCCTCGACCCAGCCTCGTCTTGGGACTCTCGCCTCGACCCAGCCTCGTCTTGGGACTCGCCTCGACCCAGCCTCGTCTTGGGGCTCGCCTCGACCCAGCCTCGTCTTGGGACTCGCCTCGACCCAGCCTCGTCTTGGGACTCGCCTCGACCCAGCCTCGTCTTGGGACTCGCCTCGACCCAGCCTCGTCTTGGGACTCGCCTCGACCCAGCCTCGTCTTGGGACTCGCCTCGACCCAGCCTCGTCTTGGAGCTCGCCTCGACCCAGCCTCGTCTTGGGACTCGCCTCGACCCAGCCTCGTCTTGGGACTCGCCTCGACCCAGCCTCGTCTTGGGACTCGCCTCGACCCAGCCTCGTCTTGGGACTCGCCTCGACCCAGCCTCGTCTTGGGACTCGCCTCGACCCAGCCTCGTCTTGGGACTCGCCTCGACCCAGCCTCGTCTTGGGACTCGCCTCGACCCAGCCTCGTCTTGGGACTCGCCTCGACCCAGCCTCGTCTTGGGACTCGCCTCGACCCAGCCTCGTCTTGGGACTCGCCTCGACCCAGCCTCGTCTTGGGATTCGCCTCGTCCCAGCCTCGTCTTGGGACTCGACTCGACCCACCCTCGTCTTGGGACTCGCCTCGACCCAGTCTCGTCTTGGGGCTCGCCTCGACCCAGCCTCGTCTTGGGACTCGCCTCGACCCAGCCTCGTCTTGGGACTCGCCTCGACCCAGCCTCGTCTTGGGACTAGCCTCGGCCCAGTCTCGTCTTGGGACTCGCCTCGACCCAGCCTCGTCTTGGGACTCGCCTCGACCCAGCCTCGTCTTGGGACTCGCCTCGACTCAGCCTCGTCTTGGGACTCGCCTCGACCCAGCCTCGTCTTGGGACTCGCCTCGACCCAGCCTCGTCTTGGGACTCGTCTCGACCCAGCCTCGTCTTGGGACTCGCCTCGACCCAACCTCGTCTTGGGACTCGCCTAGACCAGCTTTTTATACACTTTTTTGTGTGGTTAATATTATGCTATTGAGTTTGTAATAGGACTCTCAAAACCAATCACAGGGTTGTAATAGCTGTGTTGGTTTGAAGGCTGCTGGCACCAACAGCCTGGTTGACCAGGCGATCAACATGAAGTCCTAACCTCAGGCCTGGCTGTGATGGTACAAGACCCCTAGTAACCACTCACAGGTATCATTCAGGATTTTTTTTTTTATCTTCCTATATATGTGTGGCTGCGATAATGTATGAGCGTTTTTAAAATGGGCCATTGTTTTAAAACTTTTTTTTTAATTTCGCGCATGTATTAACCCATATATATTTGCTAGGGTCGAGTCTCCTCTAGTCCCGCCTCTGGTGGTCGGTAATGGACTCCCTCCTTTCTGGCATGGTAATACCTGCCATACTTCTCCAGGTAGTTCCACTTTCTGACCAGTCTGAGACTAAAGAAATATTTCCTAGCATCCCTGTGGCTCATCTGTGATTTTAACTTTCAGCTGTGTCCTCTTGTTTCTATTTTTCGCCTCTCGAAGGGTCTGCGAAATGGGAGACAATTATCTTCAATCCAGAGAAAGATAATGGCTCTAGTTACTAGAATCAAAAGCCCTTCACCACCTGAAGAAGGGAGTGTGTGTGAAGCTTCTCCTGTAGGGAATACTGACTGACAAGTTGCTTATATTCCACAACACTCCCACAACACTCCCACAACACTCCCACAACACTGGCAGCATTGGCCTGGGTGTTACACTCCTCTCAAAGTTGATCACCTGCATTGCAATATCGCCCTGATAGTTAACGATGTCATCTTGGAATCTAATTGCCTTGCAAAGTCTAGATAGTGGCGAGAAGTGCAATATCATTAAGGCAGTCACCGTTATTGCCACGGTAAGTAGGGAGGGAGGGGAAGAGAGAGAGAGAGATAGAGTGAGTGACTGAGAGTGAGTGAGTGAGAGTGAGTGGGGAGAAAGATATAAACACGGTGGCCCCACCCACTTCTGGCCCACTCATCCCACTCACCCACGACTGACACACACAACAGACCGTAGACAGTAATAAGGAAGACACAGTTACGAGGTTCTATATTATATGAAGAATTCATAAGAATAATTTTCCTTTAGTGATGAGACAAGTTGTAAGATAACAGATGAACCTGGGAATGTTAGGAAATATATTCATCTAGTCTCACGCTGATGAGTGGAATGAATTGGATTATGGAGTGAAGGTAAATTCAGTACACAGCTACAAGAACAGGCATGATTAAGTCCAAGAAGCAGAAACAATTAATAATGTCAAAACAGTGTAGCAGCAGAACCAGTAGCAGCAGCAGTAACAACGATAACTACATCATCATCAGCGGTAACAGCAGCAGCAGGAGTGATAACAACTGTAGCAGGAGCAATAACAGCGATAACTACAGCAACATCAGCGATAACAGCAGCAGCAGTAGTAGCGATAACTACGGCATCATCAGTGGTAAGAATAGTAAGAGCAGCAATAACGATAGCTGCAGCAGGTTCAGCGGTAACAGCAGCAGCAGCATTATCACCTACCCAGTTGGGCTCACCTGTGAGTGAAAGTAAGGTGGTACCTGGAAATGCTTACCTTGAGTGAAAGTAAGGTGGTACCTGGAAATGCTTACCTTGAGTGAAAGTAAGGTGGTACCTGGAAATGCTTACCTTGAGTGAAAGTAAGGTGGTACCTGGAAATGCTTGCTACAGCCATGGAACAATTATTCTGACCACACTGCAGGAAATACCAGGCTTGATGACCGCAGGCTGCGGGACAGGTACACGTGGTCAACACTCACCGTCAAGACCACCGCTACACTTCTCTCTAAATTCATTTTTCTCAACACCTAATACTCATCCGCACTCTCTCATTTAATTGAAATTCCCTAGAAATTTTCAACTCTATATAATTATTTTTTTTTAAATTTAGAACCCACTGAATGCAATAAAAAGCGAACAGCATGTTTTTAATTTCGAAACGACTTCCTGTTTTGATTTAATAATATAATTTTGACTTGTACTTAAAATATAGCTGCTACAAAGAGGAGTGTAATCTCGCCTCTGTCGAGTATTTTCCCAGGGTCAGCGTCCTCGCGTCCCGGTCCCAGACTAGTCCTCACGGTGGATAGTTGTTCAGCCAGGCTGTGGTTGCAAGCTGCATGAACTCTACAATAAACAACACAACTCGGCTGATCAGGCATTGATTTGAGAAACTTGTCTAGTTCTTTCTAGACAGCCAGAAGTCTGTTGGTCATCTTAGGTAAGAACTTAGGGAGGACGTTGAAAAGTCTTGGCCCCTTCACACATACAGGGTTTTCCTTTTGCGTACTCACTGCAACCCTGCTTTTCACTTAGGGTATTTTGCACCTTCTGCCGAGCCTTTTACTTTAATGGAGAATGATGTGTGTGTGTACTCGCCTATTTATACTCACCTATTTGTAGCTGCAGGGGTCGATTCAAAGCTCCTAGCCACACCTCTTCGTAGGTTGCTACTGTACGTATGTGTGTGATGCATAATAATTTGGGAGATACGATTCTACAGTATCCTGAAATTAAACACGGGAGGTACCAGAGGTTCGAACTGGCAACGTCCAAAACGCATGGCACTGTGCCCTTACAGTTAGGCCGCGAATGTCTGAAGCTATACAATGTGTTTGCAGATTTTCGATAAATCCGAGAATTTTCTAGGTGTAGATTAATATGTAGTATCTCGTCTATGTTCCAAGGAGTACAGATAAAGGCACCTCCAATAATTTAGGCGCTTGACTGAATCTATGCGAGCAGTGAAAGTTCTCTGTACATTCTTCAGGTCTGAAAGTTAGCCTGCCTTGAACGGAGCTGTTAGAGCACAACAGCATTCCGGCCTTGAGAAAACAAGGGACTTTAGAGAGTATCATCATTGGCTTGGCCTCTCTTATTTTCAAGGTTTCAGTGATCAAGCCTATCATTTTTTCTTGCAGTTGTGATAGTGACACTGTTGTGATCCGTGAAGGTGAGAGCTTCTGACATGATCACTCCCAGGTCGTTCACATTAGTTTTACGCTATATTGAGTGATTCGAGTTTTTTTTTTTATATACTCTCTGTCTTTTGTTCCTTAAACTTTCTATGATGGTGTAACTGAAACTTGCCCTTAGTGAACATCATGTTATCAGTATCCCACTGGAAGACTGTGCTTACATCAACACTGAAGTTCTCTGTGTTCACAGTGGATGCCACTTTCATGCAGATTCTAGTATCGTCAGCAAAGAATGATACGATTTATGTCTCAGTGACGGATATGAGAATGAGGAGAGTAGTTACCAGTACTGTGCCTTGGGGAACAAGAGTTTTTCACTATGGCAGCCTCCGATCTCACTCTCTTCACTATTAAATTTTGGGTTCTATTCGTTAGATATCAGATTGTGAACTATTACACCCTGGCCATACTTGTCAAAAGCTTTTGAAAGTCATTGTAAACTACAACTGCATGTGCATTTTGCTTGTTTTCCACTGCATCTCAGGCCTTCTCGTAATAGTCAAGCACTTGTGAGAGGCAGGAGCGGCCAGCGGAAGGCCTCAGTCAGATGACCAAAAGCTCGAGTAGCTGGTCATCATATGACTTAAGACCTACATCAGGAAACAATTATCCTGTCTTCTGACGAATCTTACCTAACCTAACCTGCTGTAAACCCGTGCTGCCCTGGGTTGTGATATTGTTCAGATTCCATATCATTAAAACCTTACTTCTTGAGACGCTCTCAAAGATTTTGATAATGTGGGAGGTCAGCGGTCTCTGACATGTATGCCAGGGATGGGGTTCACTTATCTAGGTCTGGGGTGGTAGCACTGGCAACTGCAGTGGAGGGAGCAGTTAGGACTTTAAACTAGGAATAGTTAGTGGTATGGGTTTTGGCAGGAAAACAGTGAAGTCCCAGTGTAGTAATATTACGAGTTCTAGGGGAACTAGTAATAAGCAGAACGAGGTAGATATTGAAAAGCCAGGGACTTTGGGTGATAAGGACAATAATAGGTTTAGTAGAAAAACAGAAATGAGCAGGAAGGGTAAAGAGAAAGGAGAGTCTTTCAATGTTTATTATGCTAATTGCCGTAGTGCTAGGAATAAGATGGACGAGTTGAGATTAGTTGCTAGTGCAGATAACATTGATGTATTTGCCTTAACTGAGACGTGGTTTAATTCAAAAAGTCGGGACATGCCTGCGGAATGTCATATTCAGGACTTTAAATTGTTCCAAGTAGATAGAAGTGTCGGGAAGGGGGGTGGGGTGGCATTGTATGTCCGAGATAGCTTGAACTGTTGCATAAAAACGGGTATTAAGTCTGAAGTAACACATACAGAGTCTGTTTGGATAGAATTTTCAGAGGGGCATGAAAAACTGATTTAGGTGTGATATACCATCCCCCAAACTTAGATAGGGACCAAGGGAGACTACTATGGAGGAAATTGTTAAGGCCACAAGGCACGATAATGTAGTAACTCTAGGAGACTTTAACTTTAGTCATATTGATTGGAATTTCTTGACTGGGAATTTAGAATCATACGACTTCTTAGAAGTAGTTCAGGATTGTTTTTTGAAGCAGTTTGTGACAGAACCTACAAGGGTAAATAACCTGCTTGACTTAGTTCTGGCAAACAATGAATCCCTTGTTAATAATTTAGAAATTTCAGAGGAACTGGGTGCTAGCGACCACAAATCAATTACATTTAGCATTGAATGGAAGTACGATAGTAGCGATAACTCGGTAACAGTCCCAGATTTTCGCTTAGCAGATTACGATGGACTTAGAGAACACTTATCATCTGTTGACTGGGGTAACGAAGAGAGCTATCAATATGACAGTTTTCTGAACACTATACATGCTGCTCAAAGAACGTTTATCCCATATAAAGAAATTAGATCAAATAGAAATGACCCAAAAATGGATGAATAATAGGCTGAAATATCTACTAGGGCATAAAGGAATTTATAGGCGTATCAAAAGAGGTGAGGGTCACCTTATGAATCAGTATATTGACATTAAGAGGGACATTAAAAAGGGGATAAGAAAAGCTAAAAGGGACTATGAAATTAAAGTTGCTAGGGATTCTAAAACTAACCCAAAAAGTTTTTTTCCAGGTCTATAGAACAAAAGGTAGAGATAAGATAGGTCCCCTTAAAAATAACTATGGGCACCTTACTGACAAAGAGAATGAAATGTGCTCGATTTTAATTATTTTCTCTCAGTTTTTACACAGGAAGACACTAACAATATTCCAGTAATTAATTTTTATAGTGGGCTAGAAGAAGATAAATTATGTAACATCACAGTCACTAGTGAAATGGTTGTGAAGCAGATAGACAGACTGAAGCAAAATAAGTCGCCGGGTCCTGATGAGGTTTTTTTCAAGGGTTCTTAAGGAATGCAAAATGGAACTCTGTGAACCATTAACTAATATTTTTAATTTATCTCTTCAAACAGGTGTAGTGTCTGATATGTGGAAGATGGCTAATGTAATTCCTATTTTTAAAACAGGGGACAAGTCGTTACCGTCAAATTACCGCCCAATAAGCCTGACCTCAATTGTAGGCAAATTACTAGAGTCAATTATAGCTGAGATTATAAGAAGCCATCTCGATAAGCATAGCTTGATTAATGATACTCAGCATGGATTCACAAGAGGCCGGTCTTGTCTAACTAATTTATTAACTTTCTTCAGTAAAGCTTTTGAGGCTGTTTGACCACGATAAAGAATTTGATATTATTTACTTAGATTTTAGTAAGGCTTTTGATAGAGTTCCGCACCATAGACTGTTAAAGAAAGTGGCAGCTCATGGCATTGGGGAAAAGTGCTCTCGTGGATCGAGTCATGGCTCACTGACAGGAAGCAGAGAGTGTCCATAAATGGGGTTAAATCCGAGTGGGGATCTGTAACAAGTGGCGTTCCACAGGGATCAGTCTTGGGCCCGTTGTTGTTTATAATATATATCAATGATCTTGATGGGGAATTACTAGTGATATGAGCAAATTCGCCGATGACACAAAGATAGGTAGGATAATTGATTCAAACGTAGATGTTATGGAACTTCAGGAGGATTTAAACAAGCTCTATTCTTGGTCAGAAAAGTGGCAGATGCAGTTCAATGTAGATAAATGCAAGGTTCTGAAGCTTGGGAGTGCCCATAACCCTAGTACTTATAAGTTAAATGATGTAGAACTTAGCCATACAGATTGCGAAAAGGACTTGGGGGTTATGGTGAGCAGCAACCTTAAACCAAGACAGCAATGCCTAAGCGTACGTAATAAGGCAAATAGATTACTGGGATTTATATCAAGAAGTGTAAGCAACAGAAGTCCAGAGGTCATACTGCAGCTTTATACATCATTAGTAAGGCCTCACCTAGATTATGCAGCTCAATTCTGATCTCCATATTACAGAATGGATATAAATTCGTTAGAAAACATTCAGCGTAGGATGACTAAAATAATACATAGCATTAGAAATCTTCCTTATGAAGAAAGATTGAAGACTCTTAAGTTACATTCACTTGTTAGACGATGAATGAGGGGAGACCTGATCGAAGTGTATAAGTGGAAGATAGGTATTAATAAAGGGGATATTAATAAGGTCTTGAGGATGTCTCTCCAAGAGAGAACCCGCAGTAATGGATTTAAATTAGATAAGTTTAGATTTAGAAAGGACATAGGAAAGTATTGGTTTGGAAATAGGGTAGTAGATGAGTGGAACAGTCTACCTAGTTGGGTTATTGAGGCTGGGACTTTGGGTAGTTTCAAATTTAGGTTGGATAAGTACATGAGTGGGAGGGGTTGGATTTGAGTGGGACTTTCACATCAGAGCTTATTTCTTGGGTGGCATTGAAAATTGGGTTGGGCAAGTGTTTTGTTAGTGGGATGAATTGTAAAGGACCTGCCTAGTATGGGCCAACAGGCCTCCTGCAGTGTTCCTCCTTTCTTATGTTCTTATGTTCTTATGTCTATAGTTTTATGCTATTGTTTTTCAACTGCCATCTTTGTGGAGTGGGGCTGTGTCAGTAGTTTCTAATAACGACTGTGGGATGACTCCTGTGTTCAGGCTCCTCCACCTCCAGGAACACACAATACTTGCATCTTTGATCCTGCCATTCGTCTCCCCTCACTTCATTTCCTCTCACTCGTACATTGTGAAAGTTAAGACACATGTGCAACATCTGGATATCTTTATTGTAGACGTTTCGCCATCCAGTGGCTTTATCAATACAGATTCTAGGACATAATAGGAAGACAGTAGAACTATATACAAAAGATGAGGTAATCAGTCCCTCGGCCTTGGAGTTAGTGTTCACAGCATCGTGGTGGAGGAGAATCTGGAGCAAAGGCAAGAAGACTGGCGTTTATATAGTCGTCAGTGGAAGGGACGGGCAGCAGACGAGGGCAGTCACTGGTAGGCGGGATTCCCCAGTGGAAGTAGGTCCTTCCCAAAGAGATGGGTTAGTTGCAGCAGCCGTGAAGAAGGTCTTGTAGATGTCCTCTGAACCAAGATTCCATGATGTTGCAGTGTCTGACAAGTTGTGCAAGAAAGGTATAAAATACCGACAATATGAAAGTTAAGACACATGTGCAACATCTGGATATCTTTATTGTAGACGTTTCGCCATCCAGTGGCTTTATCAATACAGATTCTAGGACATAATAGGAAGACAGTAGAACTATATACAAAAGATGAGGTAATCAGTCCCTCGGCCTTGGAGTTAGTGTTCACAGCATCGTGGTGGAGGAGAATCTGGAGCAAAGGCAAGAAGACTGGCGTTTATATAGTCGTCAGTGGAAGGGACGGGCAGCAGACGAGGGCAGTCACTGGTAGGCGGGATTCCCCAGTGGAAGTAGGTCCTTCCCAAAGAGATGGGTTAGTTGCAGCAGCCGTGAAGAAGGTCTTGTAGATGTCCTCTGAACCAAGATTCCATGATGTTGCAGTGTCTGACAAGTTGTGCAAGAAAGGTATAAAATACCGACAATATGAAAGTTAAGACACATGTGCAACATCTGGATATCTTTATTGTAGACGTTTCGCCATCCAGTGGCTTTATCAATACAGATTCTAGGACATAATAGGAAGACAGTAGAACTATATACAAAAGATGAGGTAATCAGTCCCTCGGCCTTGGAGTTAGTGTTCACAGCATCGTGGTGGAGGAGAATCTGGAGCAAAGGCAAGAAGACTGGCGTTTATATAGTCGTCAGTGGAAGGGACGGGCAGCAGACGAGGGCAGTCACTGGTAGGCGGGATTCCCCAGTGGAAGTAGGTCCTTCCCAAAGAGATGGGTTAGTTGCAGCAGCCGTGAAGAAGGTCTTGTAGATGTCCTCTGAACCAAGATTCCATGATGTTGCAGTGTCTGACAGTTGTGCAAGAAAGGTATAAAATACCGACAATATGAAAGTTAAGACACATGTGCAACATCTGGATATCTTTATTGTAGACGTTTCGCCATCCAGTGGCTTTATCAATACAGATTCTAGGACATAATAGGAAGACAGTAGAACTAATACAAAAAAGAGGTAATCAGTCCCTCGGCCTTGGAGTTAGTGTTCACAGCATCGTGGTGGAGGAGAATCTGGAGCAAAGGCAAGAAGACTGGCGTTTATATAGTCGTCAGTGGAAGGGACGGGCAGCAGACGAGGGCAGTCACTGGTAGGCGGGATTCCCCATGGAAGTAGGTCCTTCCCAAAGAGATGGGTTGTTGCAGCAGCCGTGAAGAAGGTCTTGTAGATGTCCTCTGAACCAAGATTCCATGATGTTGCAGTGATGTTGTCGGTATTTTATACCTTTCTTGCACAACTTGTCAGACACTGCAACATCATGGAATCTTGGTTCAGAGGAAAATCAACAAGACCTTCTTCACGCTGCTGCAACTAACCCATCTCTTTGGAAGGACCTACTTCCACTGGGGAATCCCGCCTACCAGTGACTGCCCTCGTCTGCTGCCCGTCCCTTCCACTGACGACATAATAAACGCCAGTCTTCTTGCCTTTGCTCCAGATTCTCCTCCACCACGATGCTGTGAACACTAACTCCAAGGCCGAGGGACTGATTACCTCATCTTTTGTATAAGTTCTACTGTCTTCCTATTATGTCCTAGAATCTGTTTGAAAGCCACTGGATGGCGAAACGTCTACAATAAGATATCCAGATGTTGCACATGTGTTTTAAACTTTCATATTGCGGTATTTTAATACCTTTCTTGCACAATTTGTCAACACGAAAACATCAGGAATTTTGGGTTCAGAGGACATCTACAAGACCTTCTTCAGGGCTGCTTCAACTAACCCATCTCTTTGGGAAGGACCTACTTCCACTGGGGAATCCCGCCTACCAGTGACTGCCCTCGTCTGCTGCCCGTCCCTTCCACTGACGACTATATAAACGCCAGTCTTCTTGCCTTTGCTCCAGATTCTCCTCCACCACGATGCTGTGAACACTAACTCCAAGGCCGAGGGACTGATTACCTCATCTTTTGTATATAGTTCTACTGTCTTCCTATTATGTCCTAGAATCTGTATTGATAAAGCCACTGGATGGCGAAACGTCTACAATAAAGATATCCAGATGTTGCACATGTGTCTTAACTTTCATATTGTCGGTATTTTATACCTTTCTTGCACACTCGTACATTCTTCTTGACCGCACTACATAATGGCTTATATGTGAATTGCATGACCTTGTTGTACCGAGACTGACATCTCACTTCCCACTTAGTAACTGAGCAACACATCTTGCTTTGTTGACCTTTTCTGCGACCACTGATGGTTCCTCTCAAGTGTCAGGAATTTACACATTCTTCATTCATGTGAGAGACAGTATGGACGTTCTTCCTTCATGTGTGTGAGAGTATGAATATTCTTCCTTCATGTGAGAAACAGTATGACATTATTCCTTCATCTGAGAAACAGTATGGACGTTCTTTCTTCACGTGAGAGACAGTATGGATAATGAACATTCTTCCTTCATATGACAGACAGTATAAACATTCTTCCGTCATGTGAGAGACATTATGAACATTCTTCCTTCATGTGAGAGACATTATGAACATTCTTCCTTCATGTGAGAGACATTATGAACATTCTTCCTTCATGTGAGAGACATTATAAACATTCTTCCTTCATGTGAGAGACATTATGAACATTCTTCCTTCATGTGAGAGACATTATGAACATTCTTCCTTCATGTGAGAGACATTATAAACATTCTTCCTTCATGTGAGAGACATTATGAACATTCTTCCTTCATGTGAGAGACATTATGAACATTCTTCCTTCATGTGAGAGACATTATAAACATTCTTCCTTCATGTGAGAGACATTATGAACATTCTTCCTTCATGTAAGAGACTTTATGAACATTCTTCCTTCATGTGAGAGACATAAACATTCTTCCTTCATGTGAGAGACATTATAAACATTCTTCCTTCATGTGAGACATTATAAACATTCTTCCTTCATGTGAGAGACATAAACATTCTTCCTTCATGTGAGACATTATAAACATTCTTCCTTCATGTGAGAGACATAAACATTCTTCCTTCATGTGAGACATAAACATTCTTCCTTCATGTGAGACATAAACATTCTTCCTTCATGTGAGACATTATAAACATTCTTCCTTCATGTGAGAGACATAAACATTCTTCCTTCATGTGAGAGACATAAACATTCTTCCTTCATGTGAGAGACATAAACATTCTTCCTTCATGTGAGACATTATAAACATTCTTCCTTCATGTGAGAGACATAAACATTCTTCCTTCATGTGAGAGACATAAACATTCTTCCTTCATGTGAGAGACATAAACATTCTTCCTTCATGTGAGAGACATAAACATTCTTCCTTCATGTGAGACATTATAAACATTCTTCCTTCATGTGAGACATTATAAACATTCTTCCTTCATGTGAGAGACATTATAAACATTCTTCCTTCATGTGAGACATTATAAACATTCTTCCTTCATGTGAGACATTATAAACATTCTTCCTTCATGTGAGAGACATTATAAACATTCTTCCTTCATGTGAGAGACATTATAAACATTCTTCCTTCATGTGAGACATTATAAACATTCTTCCTTCATGTGAGAGATATAAACATTCTTCCTTCATGTGAGACATTATAAACATTCTTCCTTCATGTGAGACATAAACATTCTTCCTTCATGTGAGAGACATTATAAACATTCTTCCTTCATGTGAGACATAAACATTCTTCCTTCATGTGAGACATTATAAACATTCTTCCTTCATGTGAGACATTATAAACATTCTTCCTTCATGTGAGACATTATAAACATTCTTCCTTCATGTGAGACATAAACATTCTTCCTTCATGTGAGAGACATAAACATTCTTCCTTCATGTGAGACATTATAAACATTCTTCCTTCATGTGAGAGACATTATAAACATTCTTCCTTCAGTGAGAGACATTATAAACATTCTTCTTCATGTGGACATTATAAACATTCTTCCTTCATGTGAGAGACATTATAAACATTCTTCCTTCATGTGAGAGACATTATAAACATTCTTCCTTCATGTGAGAGACATTATGAACATTCTTCCTTTATGTGAGACATTATAAACATTCTTCCTTCATGTGAGAGACATTATAAACATTCTTCCTTTATGTGAGACATTATAAACATTCTTCCTTCATGTGAGAGACATTATAAACATTCTCCTTCATGTAAGAGACATTATAAACATTCTTCCTTCATGTGAGAGACATTATAAACATTCTTCCTTCATGTGAGAGACATTATAAACATTCTTCCTTTATGTGAGACATTATAAACATTCTTCACTTTTACAGTAGGGTTCGAAGGCTGGTTTTCATGACTCACACAGCAGCTCCTTCATTCCTCCTTGCTCTTCCATCACTTTCTCTTCCTTACTCCTACTATTTCCTCTTCTTTTTTATTTTTTTCCTTCTCTTCCAACCCCAGTCTTTGTTTTCACAATTTCCTCTGCAAATGCAGCGTTTCCTCTTGTTAATTATACTATTTTCTCCCCTTCCATGACTTCCTCTCCTCCCTTCATTATCCATGTCTTCCTCTCCTCCCTTCATTATCCATGACTTCCTCTCCTCCCTTCATTATCCATGTCTTCCTCTCCTCCCTTCATTATCCATGTGTTCACTCTCCTCCCTTCATTATCCATGTCTTCCTCTCCTCCCTTCATTATCCTGTCTCTCCTCTCCTCCCTTCATTATCCATGTCTTCCTCTCCTCCCTTCATTATCCATGTCTTCCTCTCCTCCCTTCATTATCCATGTGTTCCTCTCCTCCCTCTTTATCCATGTCTTCCTCTCCTCCCTCATTATCCATGACTTCCTCTCCTCCCTTCATTATCCATGTCTTCCTCTCCTCCCTTCATTATCCATGTCTTCCTCTCCCCTCTCATTATCCATGGGTCCTCTCCTCCTTCATTATCCATGTGTTCCCTCTCCTCCCTTCATTATCCATGTCTTCCTCTCCTCCCTTCATTATCCATGTCTTCCTCTCCTCCCTTCATATCCAGTCTTCCTCTCCTCTCTTCATTATCCATGTCTTCCTCTCCTCCCTTCATTATCCATGTCTTCCTCTCCTCCCTTCATTATCCATGTCTTCCTCTCCTCCCTTCATTATCCATGTCTTCCTCTCCTCCTTTCATTTCCGTCCTTCCTACTCCTCTCTTCATTATCCATGTTCTTCCTCTCCTCCCTTCATTATCCATGTGTTCCTCTCCTCCCTTCATTATCCATGTCTTCCTCTCCTCCCTTCATTATCCATGTGTTCCTCTCCTCCTTTCATTACCATGTGTTCCTCTCCTCCCTTCATTATCCATGTGTTCCTCTCCTCCCTTCATTATCCATGTCTTCCTCTCCTCCCTTCATTATCCATGTCTTCCTCTCCTCCCTTCATTATCCATGTGTTCCTCTCCTCCCTTCATTATCCATGTCTTCCTCTCCTCCCTTCATTATCCATGTGTTCCTCTCCTCCTTCATTATCCATGTCTTCCTCTCTCCCTTCATTATCCATGTGTTCCTCTCCTCCCTTCATTATCCATGTCTTCCTCTCCTCCCTTCATTATCCATGTGTTCCTCTCCTCCCTTCATTATCCATGTGTTCCTCTCCTCCCTTCATTAATCCATGTCTTCCTCTCCTCCCTTCATTATCCATGTGTTCCTCTCCTCCCTTCATTATCCATGTCTTCCTCTCCTCCCTTCATTATCCATGTGTTCCTCTCCTCCCTTCATTATCCATGTCTTCCTCTCCTCCCTTCATTATCCATGTGTTCCTCTCCTCCCTTCATTATCCATGTCTTCCTCTCCTCCCTTCATTATCCATGTGTTCCTCTCTCCCTTCATTATCCATGTCTTCCTCTCCTCCCTTCATTATCCATGTCTTCCTCTCCTCCCTTCATTATCCATGTGTTCCTCTCCTCCCTTCATCATTCACCTCTTTCTCTTCTAAATTCATCATCCATTCATCTTTCAATTACCATTTCATTCATCACTTCCTGTTCCTTCATTCATCACTTCCTCTCCTTAATTCACTTGTTCTTCTCTCAACATTGTAGATCTCGCCCTCATATGTTAGCATTATATTGTTCCTGGCTCATCAGAGCCTTCACACCTAGTGGGACGCCCATCCCCGCCCACCAGGCTGCCCACTCAATCCACCCTCCAAGCTGCCCACTCCCCACACCCACCAGGCAGCCCACTCCCCACACCCACCAGGCAGCCCACTCCCCACTCCCACCAGGCAGCCCACTCAATCCACCCTCCAAGCTGCCCACTCCCCACACCCACCAGGCAGCCCACTCCCCACACCCACCAGGTAGCCCACTCCCCATTCCCACCAGGCAGCCCACTCCCCACACCCTCCAGGCAACCCACTCCCCACACTCACCAGGCAGCCCACTCCCCACACCCACCAGGTAGCCCACTCCCCACTCCACCAGGCAGCCCACTCCCCACACCCACCAGGCAGCCCACTCCCCACTCCCACCAGGCAGCCCACTCCCCACACCCACCAGGCAGCCCACTCCCCACACCCCACCAGGCAGCCCACTCCCCACACCCACCAGGCAGCCCACTCCCCACTCCCACCAGCAGCCCACTCCCCACACCCTCCAGGCAACCCACTCCCCACACCCACCAGGCAGCCCACTCCCCACACTCACCAGGCAGCCCACTCCCCACACCAACTAGGCAGCCCACTCCCTACTCCCGCCAGGCAGCCCACTCCCCACACCCACCAGGCAGCCCACTCCCCACACCAACTAGGCAGCCCACTCCCCACACCCACCAGGCAGCCCACTCCCCACACCCACCAGGCAACCCACTCCCCACACCCACCAGGCAGCCCACTCCCCACTCACCAGGCAGCCACTCCCCACACCAACTAGGCAGCCCACTCCCTACTCCCACCAGGCAGCCCAGTCCCCACACCCACCAGCAACCCACTCCCCACACCCACCAGGCAGCCCACTCCCCACACCCACCAGGCAGCCCACTCCCCACACCCGCCAGGCAGCCCACTCCCCACACCCACCAGACAACCCACTCCCCACACCCATCAGGCAACCCACTCCCACAGGGCAGCCCACTCCCCACACCCTCCAGGCAACCCACTCCCCACACCCTCCAGGCAACCCACTCCCCACACCCTCCAGGCAACCCACTCCCCACACCCTCCAGGCAACCCACTCCCCACACCCACCAGGCAGCCCATTCCCCACAACCTCGCTCCCACCCACTCCCCACACCCACCAGGCAGCCCACTCCCCACACCCACCAGGCAACCCACTCCCCACACCCACCAGGCAACCCACTCCCACCAGGCAGCCCACTCCCCACGCCTCCAGGAACCCACTCCCCACACCCACCAGGCAGCCCACTCCACTCGCCCTCCAGGCAGTCCACTCCACTCGCCCTCCAGGCAGTCCACTACCCACACCCTCCAGGCAACCCACTCCCCACACCCACCAGGCAGTCCACTCCACTCGCCCTCCAGGCAGTCCACTCCCCACACCCTCCGGGTAGCCGGCTCCACCCACACCCTCCAGGCAGCCCACTCCACCCACACCCTCCAGGCAGTCCATTCCACCCACACCCTCCAGGGAGCCCACTCCACCCACACTCTCCAGGCAGCCCACTCCACCCACGCCCTCCAGGCAGCCCAGCAGACAGCCCACTCTACAAGTGGGCTGTCTGGAAGGTCGTGTTCGAGGAAATTAGTGGAATTTCACCGCGGGAGTGTCTGTTGGTCTGTTAGTCTGTTGCCTTCAGCTTTTGTTAGTGCACCAGCCACTGTTGTTAGCGCACCAGCTACTGTTGTTAGTGCACCAGCCACTGTTGTGAGTGCACCAGCCACTGTTGTTAGTGCACCAGCCACTGTTGTTAGTGCACCAGCCACTGTTGTTAGTGCACCAGCCACTGTTGTTAGTGCATCAGCTACTGTTGCTAGTGCCCCAGCTACTGTTGTTAGTGCACCAGCCACTGTTGTGAGCGCACCAGCCACTGTTGTGAGTGCACCAGCCACTGTGGTTAGTGCACCAGCCACTGTGGTTAGTGCACCAGCCGCTGTTGTTAGTGCACCAGCCACTGTTGTTAGTGCACCAGCCACTGTTGTTAGTGCCCCAGCCGCTGTTGTTAGTGCACCAGCCACTGTTGTTAGTGCCCCAGCCGCTGTTGTTAGTGCACCAGCCACTGTTGTTAGTGCATCAGCCACTGTTGTTAGTGCACCAGCCACTGTTGTTAGTGCATCAGCCACTGTTGTTAGTGCCCCAGCCGCTGTTGTTAGTGCACCAGCCGCTGTTGTTAGTGCACCAGCCGCTGTTGTTAGTGCACCAGCCACTGTTGTTAGTGCACCAGCCTCTGTTGTTAGTGCACCAGCCACTGTCGTTAGTGCCCCAGCCGCTGTTGTTAGTGCACCAGCCGCTGTTGTTAGTGCACCAGCCGCTGTTGTTAGTGCCCCAGCCACTATTGTTAGTGCCCCAGCCACTGTTGTTAGTGCCCCAGCCGCTGTTAGCGCAGCTGTTGTTAGTCCACCAGCTGCTGTTAGTGCATCAGCTGCTGCTGTTAGTCCATTCGCTGTTCTTAGTTCACCAGCTGTTATTAGTTCATCTGTTGTTGTTAGTCCACCAGCTTCTGTTGTTAGTTCACTAGCTGCTGTGTCAGTTTACCAGTTGCTGTTGTTAGCCCACCAGCTGCTATTAGTTCAGTTGTTAGTTAACTGTTGTTAGTCTACTAGCTGTTGATGTTAGCTCACCAGTTATTGTTGTTCGTCTACCAGCTCTTACTGTTTGTCCGCCAGCTGTTACTTTTTGTCCGCCAGCTGTTACTTTTTGTCCGCCAGCTGCTGTTACTCCACCAGCTGCTGTTGTTAGTCTGCCAGGTGCTGCTGTTACTAGTCCACCAGCTGTTATTTCAGCTGTTGTTGTTAGTCCGTCATTTGCTACTGTTATTTGTCCACCAGCTGCCTTTGTTAGTCCAGCTGCTGTTGCTAGTGCACCAGCTGCTACTGTTAGTCCACTGTCAATAGTTAGTCCACCATCAGCTGTTGTTAGTCCATCAGCTGTTAGTTCAGCTACCTTTGTTAATCCAGCTGCTATTGCTAGTGCTCTAGCTGCTATTATTAGTACACCAGCTACTTCTGTTAGTGCACCATCTGCTGTTGTTTGTGCAACAGGTGGTGCTGTTGTAACAAGACTTAATATGTGAACCATAATAATCTTAAATTAAAGCATATGGTTACTTGTGATGTACAAAGATTTTACAAAGGTGTTTGACATGTGCGATCATGGAGGTGATGGCGCACAAAATGAAGACCTTAGGCATAGCTGGGAAGATAGGCAAATGGATTTTCAGGTTTCTAACAGAACGCAAAGGGTAGTAATAAACAGGGCAAAATCCAGCATCAGCGAGGTAATAAACTCAGTTCCCCAAGGCACTCTCCTGGCACCTCTGTTGTTGTTTATCCTCGTAACATAGTTAAAAAACACCCTTTACAGATCTTTATCATCATTATTTGCAGATGACACTAAAATAAGCATGAAAGTCACTACGGTAGAAATCACTGAAAAATTGCAGGAAGATATAAACAGTGAGGAGTGAAGAACAACATAACTTTCAGTAATGATAAGTTCCAACTGCTTAGGTATGGAAAGAATGAAGAACTCAACAGGGACACTGTATACAAAACTCAAGAAGATCGTCAGATAGAACGAAAGGAACACGTGAAGGACTTGGGAATAATTTTGTCAGCTGACCTTTCAAAGAACATAAGACAAAGATCACGACAACCAAGAGGATGACGGGGTGAGTAATTAGAACTTTCAAAACAAGGAAAATAGTGCCAGTGATGACACGTTTCAAATCGCTTGTGCTTTCTCATTTGGAATATTGTTCACTGTTGACGGTCCCGTTCAGGGCGGGATGAATATCAGAGCTGGAACAAATACAGATATCATTTACGGTCCTCATAGAATCAATAAAACATTTAAATTACTGGGAACGCCTTAAAGGCTTAAATATATATACTCATTGGAGCGGAAGAGAGAGAGAGAGAGAGAGAGAGAGAGAGAGAGAGAGAGAGAGGATAATATATTTCTGTAAGGTACTCGAGGTCCTGGCCCCAAATCTGCACACTGCCATAACAACATACTGGAGCGAGAGATATGGGAGGAAGTGTAAAATATACTCATTGAGAAGCAGGGTACAGTGGGCACAATAAGAGAACACAATCAACATTCGTGGCTCCATATTTTTCAACATCTTATCAAAAGTTATTAGAAACACTGCTGGACAAGTATCTTCACCAGGTACCAGATAAACCAGGCCATCAGCTGCAACAGCCTGGTTCATCAGGCAAACACCAGATAGACTTGGGAGTAGAAAAACAACTCTCGAAACTCATCAAAGGTATATCAAAGGTAAGGTATGCATGCAGTCTCTTCCCGGGGTCACCACTTTCCCCTCTTCACCATGACTAGGTCTCAGATCAGGCCTCCTGGTTGATATTATCACTGAACCTCCTGGTTGATATTATTATTGAACCTCCTGGTTGATATTATTATTGAACCTCCTGGTTGATATTATCACTGAACCTCCTGGTTGATATTATCACTGAACCTCCTGGTTGATATTATTATTGAACCTCCTGGTTGATATTATTATTGAACCTCCTGGTTGATATTATTATTGAACCTCCTGGTTGATATTATCACTGAACCTCCTGGTTGATATTATCACTGAACCTCCTGGTTGATATTATCACTGAACCTCCTGGTTGATATTATTGAACCTCCTGGTTGATATTATTGAACCTCCTGGTTGATATTATTGAACCTCCTGGTTGATATTATCACTGAACCTCCTGGTTGATATTATTATTGAACCTCCCGATTGATATTATTATTGAACCTCCTGGTTGATATTATTATTGAACCTCCTGTTTGATATTATTATTGAACCTCCTGGTTGATATTATTATTGAACCTCCTGGTTGATATTATTATTGAACCTCCCGATTGATATTATTATTGAACCTCCTGGTTGATATTATTATTGAACTTCCTGGTTGATATTATTATTGAACTTCCTGGTTGATATTATTATTGAACTTCCTGGTTGATATTATTATTGAACCTCCCGATTGATATTATTATTGAACTTCCTGGTTGATATTATTATTGAACCTCCCGATTGATATTATTATTGAACTTCCTGGTTGATATTATTATTGAACTTCCTGGTTGATATTATTATTGAACTTCCTGGTTGATATTATTATTGAACTTCCTGGTTGATATTATTATTGAACCTCCCGATTGATATTATTATTGAACTTCCTGGTTGATATTATTATTGAACCTCCCGATTGATATTATTATTGAACTTCCTGGTTGATATTATTATTGAACCTCCCGATTGATATTATTATTGAACTTCCTGGTTGATATTATTATTGAACCTCCCGATTGATATTATTATTGAACCTCCCGATTGATATTATTATTGAACTTCCTGGTTGATATTATTATTGAACCTCCCGATTGATATTATTATTGAACTTCCTGGTTGATATTATTATTGAACCTCCCGATTGATATTATTATTGAACTTCCTGGTTGATATTATTATTGAACCTCCCGATTGATATTATTATTGAACTTCCTGGTTGATATTATTATTGAACCTCCCGATTGATATTATTATTGAACCTCCCGATTGATATTATTATTGAACCTCCTGGTTGATATTATCATTGAACCTCCCGATTGATATTATTGAACCTCCTGGTTGATATTATCACTGAACCTCCCGATTGATGTTATCACTGAACCTCCTGGTTGATATTATCATTGAACCTCCTGGCTATTTCTCTCTTACCTCTCGACCTCACCCTCTCCCCGTCTTTCACTGGGCCCCCTCTCCTCCTCGATTCCTGGGTACCCTCTCCCTCTCAGATGCCTATTACCATTCCCATGACCACCGAAAGCCCATTCCCAGCTTCGGATTCCAATGAGGAACATAAGTTGCCTCTTCACACCTTCGAATTCCAATAAGGATGACAGTCGATGCTCCTCCCTCCCTCCCTTCCTACCTCCCTTCCTCCCTCCCTACCTCCCTCCCTTCCTACTCCCTCCCTTCCTACCTCCCTCCCTTCCTACCTCCCTCCCTTCCTCCCTCCCTACCTCCCTCCCTACCTCCCTCCCTACCTCCCTCCCTTCCTACCTCCCTACCTGCCCCCCCCCATCATCGTCGTCGTGTCTACCTGCTTTCTTCAATCCTTCTTACTCTCAGCGTTATTCGCCTCTCTGCTTCACAACTTTAGTTTCCTGCCATTGTTCTCTCTTCTCCCCCCCCCTCTCTTTTCTATATTTCCACCTTCTGTCTTTTATTTCATTCTCTTTCTGATCCTTCATATCCTCTTCTTTTGTATTCTTATCTTTTCAAATCCATTTTTTATTCTCTCAATTTCAATTCTGTTTTCTTAGCGTGGCGTGGTGTTGAGGGTGGGTCTGGCCGTCTTCACACTGTCGCAGTCATGGCTGCCCACCCGCCTGCGCTTCTTGCGCTCCTAAGCTCATTTAATATAGCTCTGTGAGACAATATCCAGAGCAAGAAGTTCAGCTGGATACTGTCTCGCTAGTCGAACTCAATGAAGCAACGAGCCGCATTGAATAAAGCTACCATATGTGGCTTACGAGCCGTGGTGTGTGTGTTTGCCTCTCCGCCTGTTTCTTCTGATTCTCTGTCTCTCTCTCTCTCTCTCACCCCTTTCCCCATTCCTTTCATGTCACACATTGAATTATTCCCCTTTCCCATTTCTTTCCCTTTTCTTCCATCTTTCGTTTTCTCTTCCTCTGCCCTGTCTTGTGCTCCCAGCCTCTGTTCATCGTCACCAGCGTCTTAAGACCTTGGGCATTACTCCTCGCCTTCTCAGAGAGGACAAGGAAATGCCATCAAGTAGCGAGGGAGGGGGGGGGTGACTTGCCTGGTGGCACCGGCGTCACTGGAGGTGGCGTGCCACCCAGTATTGTGCCGCTGACAAGACACCCACCACTATTGTCAACCCAAAATCTATACTGATATTTAGGCATGAGGCTCTTGATGGGATGATGGCTTCCAGCACCTCCTGATGCTGCTGCTGCTGCTGCCGAGGGTAATCTTCACAGGGTGGGGAGGAGGGGGTGCTAATGATCTCCCCTTGGAGAGATCAATATCACCCGGGGGAGAAGGATCTCTCGAGGGACCTACTGGGACAACCTTCTAGGCTGAGGGAAAAACAATTTGAAAAGCTTGTGGGAGAACCTTCTGGAGGAACTTGGGTAAACTTGAGATATAACTCGTGTGCAAAAAAAACAAGACTAACACACTCCCTTCATACATAACGTGAATTATCAACGAACTCTTGGCTGTCTTCGGCCATGAGTTACGAACACACACACACACACACACACACACACACACACACACACACACACACACACACACACACACACACACACAGAAACAGCAGCACACCTCCATGTTAGGTGTCTTCTTCAGCAAGCATCCCGCTGGAGAGATCGTGTAACATGTGTTTTTGCCGTCATTGACAAAATTCATCTAAAAGGGCGGGAGATTTCAGGTAGTGGGATGACGCCATTAAAAGTTTAAACAGTTAAGAACAACAGTTTCTTTACGTACTGTCTGAGGACGAGGTGCCAAGTTTTATACTTCGGGTAATGACAGTGAGTGAATGTTGTACTGTGAGAGCCACACTTGACTCTTGGCTCCTAACACCATTCTGGGCAGCTATCGCTACACTTACGTATAGGTGTGATTGGTCAAGCAAGTTTTTTTTTTTTTAATTTTTTTTCGTGTGAGTGTTCATATCGTGAACCATTATTATTCATAATGGGCAGTAGTCACACTGGTCTTAGATACAGTGAAAGACAAGTAAAATGCATATATAATGCACACACACTTTCTAACGTTCATATTTAAGATCATAGCATAACAAGTCACAAAATGCATGCTGAATGAATAACTGGAAAAGTGGGCAGGTGGATATGTAATTAGGTATCCCTCGAAGTGGAAAATTTATTTCTCTTATAACCCGAGAACGCCTCATCCAATCGGCTTCAAATTGTATACCATTCCCAACATTTTGGAATGATTGAATAACTTCTAAAACCCTCAGTGCAGTAGCTTCAAACGTTTGGAACACATTATTTCCCATGGAAATAATTGTTTGGCAGATGGTGCAAAATATCCTCAGTAAAACGCATTGATTCCATGAGTACACTAAAGGAAAACTCGGTAAGTATGAAGGGACCAAGACTTTTCAATGTCCTCTCTTCATACATAAGGGGAATTATCAACAAACAAATGGTTGTCTTGAAGAAAGAACTGGGCAAGCTTCTCTTGTCAGTCCCTGACTGGGCTGTGGTGCTTGTGTTGGATTTCGTGTGGCTAGCACAAACAGCCTGGTTGATCAGGTCATAAACCAGGAGGCCTGGTCTGGGACCGGGTCGCGAGGGCGTTGACCCTTGGAACATAAAGTATACTCCAGTGAACCAGTACCATATCCAGTGGTTCACAGGAGCCAGTTTGACCAGCGGTTCATATGGGCCAGAGTGACCATTGGTCCATAAGGCCCCCAGTACCTGTCTCGAGTTGGCCACTGGCCTGATGGCCTCACAGACAGACCACCTTGGCCGTAATCTGGCCCTCGCCAAAGTGGCTTTGTTCTAAAAACTCTTCTTTTCCCTGGTCCGCCTTAACACCCGCTGATGCCACACTTCATTCCTCTCCAACTAGTACTGTTTTTTTTTTTTACCTTCTGGTCTGCTAACAGCAGCACTGAGTAACTTATAATTTTGTTGTGTGTGTGTGTGTGTGTTGTGTGTGTGTGTGTGTGTGTGTGTGTGTGTGTGTGTATCTTTATCTTTCTTTCAACTTACCGGCCGTATCCCACCGAGACAGGGTGGCCCAAAAAGAAAAACAAAAGTTTCTCTTTTTAAATTTAGTAATTTATACAGGAGAAGGGGTTACTAGCCCCTTGCTCCCAGCATTTTAGTCGCCTCTTACAACACGCATGGCTTACGGAGGAAGAATTCTGTTCCACTTCCCCATGGAGAGAAGTGGAAATAAACAAGAACTAGAAAGAAAATAGAAGAAAACCCAGAGGGGTGTGTATATATATGCTTGTATATATATAAATATATATATATATATAATTATATAATATATATATATATATATATATATATATATATATATATATATATATATATATATATATATATATATAATATATATAATGTGCAAGGAATTCGCAAGAGCAGGTGAAATATACACAAATACTGATCTCTGGCTGAAGGAGACTCGAACCTACGAACCTTGGAACAAGTTGCGCAGTGCTATACCAATCTCACCACACTGGACAATACCTGGCTGCCTTGGATCAACGTCTAGCGCAAGCTGGACGGCAAGGTATTGTCCAGTGCGGTGAGATTGGTATAGCACTGCGTACCCTGTTCCAAGGTTCGTAGGTTCGAGTCTCCTTTAGCCAGAGATCAGTGTTTATATATATATATATATATATATAATATATATATATATATATATATATATATATATATATATATATATATATATATATATATATAAGCACTAGCTAAAAATCACAGACCAGTAGCCCTAACTTCTCACATCATAAAAATCTACGAAAGAGTGATTAGAGGGCAGATTACAAATTTCATGGACCAGCACAACCAACATAACCCGAACCAGCATGGTTTTAGAGCAGGACGATCATGTCTGTCACAACTGCTGAACCATTATGACAGAATTACGGAGGCATTGGAAGACGACCAAAGCGCAGATGTGATTTACACAGATTTTGCAAAGGCGTTTGACAAATGCGATCATGGAGTGATAGCGCACAAAATGAAGGCCATGGTCACTACAGGGAAGGTAGGCAGATGGATTTTCGGTTTCCTAACACACAGAACACAAAAAGTAGTAGTGATCAGAGCAAGATCCAGCATCAGCGAGGTCAAATGCTCAGTGCCCCAAGGCACTGTCCTGGCACCTCTGCCGTTTCTCATCCTCATAGGAGACAGATAAAAACATCCGTCACACTTTTGTATGATCATTTGCAGATGACACTAAAATAAGCATGAAAGTCACTACGGTAGAGGACACTGATAAATTACAGGAAGACATAAGCAGGGTTTTCCAGTGGGCAGTGGAGAACAACATGACGTTCAATGGTGATAAGTTCCAGCTGCTTAGGTATGGAAAGAATGAAGAACTCAAAAGGAGCACTATATACAAAACTCAAGAGGGTCACCAGATAGAACGAAAGGAACACGTAAAAGACCTAGGAATAATTATGTCAGCGAACCTTTCTTTTAAAGACCATAAGACAAAGATCACGACAGCCAGGAAGATGACGGGGTGGCATTGAGAACTTTCAAAACAAGGGAAATAATGTCGATGGTAACACTCTTCAAATCGCTAGTGCTCCATCATTTAGAATATTGCTCAGTGCTGACGGCCTCTTTCAAGCAGGAGAAATATTGGAGCTGGAACAAATATAGAGATCGTTTACGGCTCACATTGAGCCAGTAAAGCACCTAAATTACTGGGAACGCCTTCAAGTCTTGAACATGTATTCATTGGAGCGGAGGAGAGAGAGAGAGATGCATGATAATATATACCTGGAAAGTACTCGAGGGCTTGGTCCCAAATCTACACACTACCATAACAACGTACTGCAGTGAGAGAGATGGGAGAAAGTGTAAAATTAACCCAGTGAGGAGCAGGCTTGAGGTGGGGACAATAAGAGAACACTGTATCAACATCTGGGGTCCTAGACTATTCAACATCTTACCAGAAGATATCAGAAACACGGCTGGAACAAGTGTAGAAGCCTTCAAGAGGAAACTGGACAGGTATCTTCATCAGGTGCCAGATCAACTAGGCTATGATGAATATGTGGGGCAGCAGGCCTCCAGCAGCAGCAGCCTGGTTGACCAGGCAAGCGCCAGACGAGCCTGGCTCATTGCCGGACCCCGAGAGTAGTGAAACTCGTGAAACTCTTCAGAGGTATATCAAAGGTAAGGCTATATATATATATATATATATATATATATATATATATATATATATATATATATATAATATATATATATATATATATATTCAGGGAAAACCTTGAGTTTTCCCTGAAGCAAGTTTATTCTTTTCTCTGAGGATGAGGGTCCCCATGACAGTTCTAGAGGTGGTACCTCCCTATATATATATATATATATATATATATATATATATATATATATATATATATATATATATATATATATATATATATATGCAATACAATAGCAGTCGGGCGATCATAACTATGCAAAACAAGCCACGCCGGGGGGGGTGGAAATCTTTAGCTCAAGTACTTTCACACTTCTCAGTGCTTCACCAGGAGCTATTCCATTTATCCCTTTAGCATGCATTTTGTGTGCTATCACACCATGATCGCACTTGTCATAGGTTTTTGCAAAGTCTGTGTATACTATATCTGCATTCTGTTTGCTTTCCGGTGCATTCAAGACCATATTGTGGTCCAGTAGTTGGGAGAGGCAGGAGCGACCTGCTCTGAAACCCATGTTGCCCTGGATTGTGCAATGATGTAGGATGTTAAAGCTATTGGTCTATAGTTCTTAGCTATTGCTTTGCTGCCACCTTTATGGAGTGGGGTTATATCCATTGTTTTTAGTGACTGTGGAATCTCACCTGTGTCTAAGCTCCTTTTCCCTAGCATACTTAGGGTCCATTAGAAGGGTTTCTTGCATTTCTTAATGAACACACAGTTTCACGAGTTTGGGCCTGGGGCTGAGTGCATGGGCATGTTGTCGATGGCTTTCTCAAAGTCTAGTGGAGTTAGGGTTATGTCAGAAATTTGGCATACATTGACAGGGTTTTGAGGCTCATGAACAAATTATTTTGATTTTCTATCTTTAGATTGATTAGTGGCTTGCTGAACATGGAGTCATATTGAGATTTCAGTATCTCGCTCATTTCTTTATCATTTGTGTAGGATCCGTCTTGTCTGAGCAGCGGCCCTATACTAGAAGTGGTTTTTGCCTTATTTTTGGCATATGAAAAGAAATGTTTTGAATTTCATTCAATTTCACTAATCGTTTTTCGCTCCTCTCGTCTCTCCTGGATGCTGTATGAGTCCTTTAACTTAAGCTCAGTATTTTCCACTTCCCTGGTTAGCACTGCCATGATTTAGATAATCTGGAATTCTTGAGGAGCTCAGTGATTGTTTGCTTTCTCCTGTAGAGGAAGCGTCTCTCTCCAGTTTACTTCTCTTCTTTTTTCGTGGGGGAATATGCCTTGAACATACTTCAGCTACCAGAAAGTTGATCTTTTCAAGGTACTGGTTAGGGTCCATGTAATTTAAGATATCTTCCCAACATGTTTCATTTAGGACATAGTTTACCTGGTCCCAGTTGATGTTCTTGTTGTTGAAGTTGAATTTGGTAAAGGTACCCCCGTAGCTATATGCATTTTACTGATCAGGACCCCTATGCATATAAGTCTGGACTTCGATTAGATTGTGATCAGAATTAGTCGTTTTTTATATTATGTTTCTTACCAGGTCCTCATTATTTGTGAAAATAAGGTCTAGTGTGTTCTCTAGTCTTGTTGGCTCCACTATCTGCTGACTTGTGTTTATTGCAGAACTTCAGCAGCTCATGTGTGTGTGACTTTTCTTCTGAGCTGCCTCCAGGAATTATTTCTGCTACATTTGCTACATTGTTCCATTTTGTATGTCTTCGATCGAAGTCACCAAGCAGCAGATGTTTGGGGATGGAGCTGGAAGGTTTTCCAGACAGTAGTCAATTTTTTGGTAGCTGTTCCTTGAACTGTTGGCAAGTTACATCTGGTGACTTATATACAAGCACAATGACTAAGTTTTGGTTCTCGATTTTTATTGTTAGAACTTCAACTACATCATTTGTGGTGTTAAGTATCTCCATGCAAATAAGAGATACTTTGACATACAGGCCAACTCCACCTTTTTGCCTGTTGTGTCTGTCGCATCTGAAAAGGTTGTACCCAGGTATCCATATTTCACTGTCAAAATAATCTTTTGTGTAGGTCTCTGTGAAGGTTGCAAAAATTGCTTTTGGCTCCCCTAGAAGTCCACTGTTGAAAGATATCTTGTTGTTAGTGGATGGCTTAAGGCCCGATATATTAACAAATATAAATGAGGTTGTGTTGCGTATTTGTTGGGGGGATATTGTTGTTGGCATCAGTAGTTGTGAGTCTGAAAGGGCCACTGGCTGTGCCTCCAGTCCAACAAGGCTCCAAGGTGAACTATTTTGGTTATTTCTTTCCATTTTCTTTCTTCTTTTCCTACCACTAAAAAATCACTTGGAGTGGAGTTGTAACTACTGTTAACTACTATGATTTGTTTTATGGGGTGTATACCTCCTGGTCTCTTTTAAGTTGTATGCGGGGCAGTTGGTATTGTAACAGTGTTTTTTGAGGACTGAAGAATGACACGTCTCAGGGTGGAAGAATTTGCAAGAGGTAGAATGACACACTTCTTTAGACAGGAGGTTGTAGCATTTTTTGGGATGCTCAAAGTTGCAAGTCCCATATGTTTTCCTTGATATTCCATGCTTACAGATGCCCCAAGCATAGAATTTGCACCATTTTGCTTTTGGTTGGGCAGTTCGTATTGGATGTTTTCCTAATCCATGCAGATCCTAGAACTGCACTACAGACTTCTATAACAAAACCAGACACACACCATCTGTTTTCAAGAGGCCAACATTTTTCCGGAAGAGGACTGCTCTACTACATCTGTACTAGGGGCTATGGTTGTGGTGGCTGTGCAAGAGTCTTTAGCAGAATCTGGATTTGCATTATGGCTGGGGGCTAGGTCTGGGTCAGCCCTAGGGTTAGGGACTGAGCTAATTGATTTTTTTATTTCCTGTGTTGTTTTCCATTGGGTGCCTGTTTATTTTTGGGTCACCTGTTGTAGACTGGGCATTCTGAGTATTTAACTTCACTCCTCTCCTATCTCCCATGCTCTATACATTCTGGGTAGGTTGTTCAATAGTTCCTCTTTGTTTTCATGCTTATTATTTTGTAACCTCCTGAGTGCTTTCCTGATATCTCTCCATAGTTCCACATCCTTATTGCAGATCCAGAAACATCTTTGTAGATGGATGTCATTTTTGGATGCAGTACACAGGTGACATGATGTTTTGGAAAGCATCTTGCAAGCAACTGACTGTAACCTATTTACAAACTGGGTACCACAAGAACCTGATTTTCACTTTACCTTTCTGCTCTGCACTCAGGTGGTGGGGTTTTAGAGGGTCAGTGCTGGGGTATGTGGGATGTAATTATTATGGAGACTCACTATACATTAAAAACTTTTATGGTGTATAACATACTATATCACTCATCATATAACATATCTTATTTCTGGCCATGATCACTGCCATTTATCTTATCCTGGGCAGTTGTATGTGGTGGGTGGCGGGTTGTAGGTGCTGAGAGGTGGATCCTATTATATACAACTTTAATTAATTAAATACTACACACAATCACAGGATTGCTCATTATACCAGATGGTTTCATGAGGGATTGGTGATGCTCGATCAGTGTCTATGCACCAAACTCATGCTACATCTGTCGTGAGTGGTGGCATATTATATATCTCGTTTAGCTGTTACTGTACCACACATGGATATGTACACAAGATTAAGTGATAGCATAGATAGTGGGGTTAAATGATATCCGAAGAAGAAATTTGAACAACTGAAATATTATCGGAAATGTATAGAAGATGTCCAAATAAGCCATATTAATCTATACTGAGAAAACTGGCAGACAATATTTAGGAATATATGAAGCGATACTCCTGAGTACCTGTGGAAACATTCTAGAAGTGCAGACCAGGGTATTTAAATGAACGAAAGAGTACATTTATTTATTTTCTTTTATAAATTAGGGGTTACACAGAATAATAGGAATCCATGTGTATATTATCCACTGTGAAACATATTTTCTCAAGTCGCATGTCCTACTGTGGGACTAGAAAAAAGTTTGGGGGCTGGATTGTACCTTTAAATTTTTCCTTTCCCTTGACTGCTCAAAACCCGGGGCCCATCTATCCCCTGGGGGGTTTTTGGGGGAGGACGGGGAGGGTCTGGGGTTGGCAGACAGAAGCTCCCTAAATTCAAGAGACGTGGCAAATGTCAATTTTTGCTGCACTACTTGGAAAATTTCTAAATCCTTCAGTTGTTGCACTGAAACATTGCAAGCTCCTAATGCACACGAAAGTGTAAAAAAGTATTGAGCTAAAGTTTTCCCCCCCGCATGGCTTTTTTTGCATTATTAAGATTCCCTGTCGCGATCGTTTGAATATTATATTATATATATATATATATATTATATAATATATATATATAATATTAAAATATATATTTATATAATATAATTATATATATTATATATTATTATTATATTAAATTTATATGATATATGTCTGCGATAGGCAGAACTTGACGTATCTGGTAAAATTAGAAGTCACAGGGTATTTATACATAAGAAAACATTTATTTTTCTAATTGAGAAAAAATAATAGAATCCATGTAATTAACACTGGAAAATAATTTTCTATTTCTGTACTGATGTTAAGAATTGGTGGCTATTAGTCCTTCTAATTCCTTAACTGCTAAACCGAGGCAATTCTCCCTTTAGCTGGGTTAGGCGTAAAGGAAGTTCGTAGGGTTGGCTTATAACATGCCTCAATTCAGATTTGCAAAGTCATTTGCTGCAAGGAAAATTTTTAATCCATTCATTGTCTCACTGTAACATTGCATAGCTCAATGACCATTTAAATAAAACTTGCTAAACAGTTTCACCCCCGCAGTATTTATATAATTAAATATGTATCTATATATATTATATATATATATATATATATATATTATTATATATATATATATATATATATATTATATATATATTATCATATTTGTAACTCACTATGAGTTGCGGGGGTCGAGTCGAGCTCTGCCTAGATCATATTCTGATCGCTAGTAGGTAATTTCTCCCTGAGCGTGAATGATCGCTACCTCTGCCTAAAGCTATGTATGGATCTGCCTCATGCATGATTCCCAAACAAATTCCACTACTGACCTCAGTCGAAGAAATAATTTCTAACTTCTTGTTAATTATTATTTAGCTAAACTAGGTCCTTGTTACGGGTGTCCAAATCTCGAACATCGGTTTTTTCCACGTTGTCAATTCCTCTCAGTATTTTGTATGTGTTAATCATTGTCCTATCTCCTGTACCTCAGTGATCGTAGTTGATTTCCGTAAACCTCTTCCTCGTAGGACTTACCTCTTAGTTTCTGGACTTGTCATTTTCAAACCTTTGCACTTTATCTTATTATTTACGTGCTTGATAGGTGTTGTTCCAAATGGTGATCCATATCCAATATGAGGCTAATGTTTTGGGTGGTGCGGGTCTGTGTGGTGTGTTTATTTATTTAGAATGGAACAAAGAATGACTTGGAGAGCTTATAAATCTGTAATGGAAAGAAGGTGGGGTAGGGGTCGTCCTAGGAAAGGGAGGGAGTGGGTAAAGGAGGTTTTGTGGGCAAGGGGCTTGGACTCCCAGCAAGCGTGCGTGAGCGTGTTGGATTGGAGTGAATGGAGATGAATAGTTTTTGGGACCTGTTGGAGTGTGAGCAGGGTAATATTTTGTGAAGGGATTCAGGGAAACCGGTTAGCCGGACTTGACTCGTGGAAGTGGGAAGTACAATGCCTGCACTTTAAAGGAGGGGTTTGGGATATTGACTGTTTGGAGGAACATTTAAACTGTCGTATCTGAGCGCCTCTGCAAAGACAGTGATTATGCATAAATGGTGGTGAACGTGTTGAATGATGATGAAACAGCATGGGTTGACTCCTTGGCTAGTGCAATGTTGTTATTAATCAATATCACTTGTTCCGTGGGTACAATAATATAATATACTGCTTGTTGAGCTAGTACACAAACAGGGAGAAGAATGAAATTAGCTCAGAGGCGTCCACACCACCGTATGTCCTTCGATGGTGGGTACAACATCTAGCTTGGCTGGATGCACCATTGTTAAGGATTGTGTGGTCTAGTGCTCTAAAGTGTCATGTGTTTTCTCTCACCATGAGGCGGGCCAAAACAGCATTGGGTTCGACTCCTTGGTGCAGTGTTTTCCCTGAGGTACGTTTATTGTCTTTTGTGAGGATGAGGGTCCCCAGTCAAGTTATAGAGGTGGTACCTACACACACACACACACACACACACACACACACACACACACACACACACAGTTGAGAATCCTTTATCCGAAATGCTTGGAACCGGAAGTGTTTCGGATTTTGGAATATTTGTATATTTGTGCAACCAATCAGAAAATAAGTCGCTGGTGATTCATGCCCTTTGGTTAGCAGAATAATTGAGTGGTAAGGTATTTAAACCTTTAAAAAGCAAGGACGCAGGCTTTTGCTTACCACAGTAAGTTTACACTTATATGTTCCTGCTGCGTTGGCACATCCCAACACAGTTAATCTATCCTTCGCATCCTTAACTCCTGTAGGAGCTCTCTCATCAGCTGTAGTCAGTTTTTCTGGAGCAATAATGCCAGAACAGTGAACTCTCATCAGCACTGTAGATTTCTTCTGTAAGATTTTCATCAGCAACAATCTTGGTAAACACATCAATGAATTTCTCTGCTGCTTCGTGATCACCAGATGCATCACTACTAATCTTGAAGTTGGTGTCATCTCTGAAGGTAAGAAGGGGAAAGATTGATCCGTATTCTCCTGAGGGTCCTCCTGCTTATTGGTATCTTCAGAGCGATGTCTGCTTATATGAGGTGTCTTCCCTGGCTAGCTTTGTACTTCTCCTGGTTGTACTCATTTAGTTTTGTTTCCAGGAGGTGTTGAGACTCGGCTGCTGGCCCCGCCTCTTGACTGGTTTATTTAGCATCTACTCTCCAAGTACCTTCTATAAATCATTCATTTTTCAATCTCTCTGAGACTTAAGAAATACTTCCTTACACCTTTATAGGTCATATATGTCTTCAGCTTCCATTTGTGTCTCCTTGATCCTGATCAGTGTGTGTGTGTGTGTGTGTGTGGTGTGTGTGTGTGTGTGTATGCGTTTTGAAGTAGCTTTGTATTCTCTTGCTGGCTTAGTGTATATTTGCGCATGGCTAGGTGGCTTTATTGCTCTATCTGGCTTAGTGCTCTTGAGATTGTATTGGGCACACAGAAGTTTTCCCATCAGTGGCGCCTTCCTGTTGTGTGCAGTATTGGTCTGCTGGGACTGCTGTCTCTGATCACACCCCACATCACTTGTGTCAGAGTTGTGCCTTCTCCTTCTCTCTCTCTCTCTCTCTCTCTCTCTCTCTCTCTCTCTCTCTCTCTCTCTCTCTCTCTCTCTCTCTCTCTCTCTCTCTCTCGCTCTCTCTCGCTCTCTCTCGCTCTCTCTCGCTCTCTCTCGCTCTCTCTCGCTCTCTCTCGCTCTCTCTCTCAGAATAATACCAATTATACATTACCAACTTACTGTACATGTTGCTAAGATATCAGGAATTGTATAAGAAAATGTATGAAATTAGTAGATACAGAAAAAATTAGGAAGTGACAGAGAAGAAGTTCGTTCTTTAAACGAGAGTAAATCTACCCTTATTTATGGTTTCCATATTAAGTATTATAATTCACCATAGTCTGTGTGGCTTATTTTGTACAATAATTCAAATTGGGAACACCTGTAGTTACGTTCTACCTTGTTTTTTATTTTATATTTGTTAAAATATGGGACTAGTCTCACTGAAGGTGAAGTGAAGTGAACGAAACTTGTGTACACGCTCCGTATATATATAGCTTTCTTTATGTTCGCGTGAAGCAACTACGAAAAAAAGTGACAGCAATATCGTGCAATATAGGTTTGTTCGTTGTGCAACAGTCTGCGAGGATCGTCAGTATACTTTCTGTGGGGAAAAAAATCAAAACCCAAATTGAGAATGACAGCATATCAACTGGACTCGCTAACTCCAAGTAACGTGTTGCCACAACCTTCTGGGAAGTGTTATAAACTATTTTAGAAGAGCATAAAGAAGTTACTGAACCCACCTAGTCTTAGACATTAGTTTGAGAAACAATTTGTAAGGAAATTTACATAGTGAAATATACAATGTATATTTATAGTTCTTTGAAAGTAATGTGAGAAATCATGAAAGCGATTAGAATTTCACTAGTTTATTCACAGTGGTTATTCTGCGTATATAATATATATATATAATATATATATATATATATATATATAATATATATATATATATATATATATATATATATATATATATATATATATAATATATATATATATATATATTTATTTTATTTTATTACACACTGGCCGATTCCCACCAAGGCAGGGTGGCCCGAAAAAGAAAAACTTTCACCATCATTCACTCCATCACTGTCTTGCCAGAAGGGTGCTTTACACTACAGTTTCCAAACTGCAGCATTAACACCCTCCTTCAGAGTGCAGGCACTGTACTTCCCATCTCCAGGACTCAAGTCCGGCCTGCCGGTTTCCCTGAATCCCTTCATAAATGTTACTTTGCTCACACTCCAACAGCACGTCAAGTATTAAAAACCATTTGTCTCCATTCACTCCTATCAAACACGCTCACGCATTATATATATATATATATATATTATATATAATATATATATATATATATATAATATATATATATATATATATATATATATATATATATATATATATATTACAGAAAGATCGCAGTCAGCAGGATTCGAAATTGCTACTGGGGACGGTCAAGATTCCCAGGCAGTGCTCTAGTTCACTCGGCCACACAATTTTTTTTTAAATTTCTGTGGCTGAGTGGACTAGAGCGCTGCCTGGGAATCTTGAACGTCCCCAGTAGTAGTTTCGAATCCTGCTGACTACGATATTTCTTTGTATATACTCGCTTGTTTTTGCGTGGTGCACTATAATATAGAAAATATAGGGAGGTACCACTACTAGAACTTTACTGGGGATCTTTATCCTCAGAGAAGACAAACGTACCTCAGGGATAACTCAAGGTTCTCCCCGGATCTGTTCGAATATTTTCTTCTACTACCCCCTATATTTTTATATTACATTTGAACTTTCTTAATAGACAGAATACATTGACAGCAAACACGAACATGAATACATTGGTACAATATATCAAAGATTATGAATCTCCTCCAGCTCCTCCGAAGCCGGATGTGAGCCCAGTAGGCAGCATGCATTTCCCCTCTAGATGGCAATGCTGAGGTGCTGGAACATTAAAGTGTCGTGCTAAGTAAGTAAAACTGGTCAGTTAGCAAGAACACATTTAAAATTAAGTCCTTTCCAAAAATTTCTCTTATACATTTAAAGATATATTTATTTTCATTTATGTTGATGTAAAAATTAATAAGTTTGTACGAAAAATACCTTAGAAAACTTACCTAACCTTATTATAACAAGCGCAATTAAATTTAACCTAATCCAACTAAATATATTTTACATAAGTTTACAATAATTTAATAAACACAATGAAATATATTTTTTCGTTAAGTTCAGAATGATTTTCGAAGTCCCAAAATCGCAATTTTACTTTTTCGGCACGACATATTTTATTGAAACCCACGAACAGTGGTTTTTAAATTTAATAAAACGCTGCGGCAAACCCGGAGGATCAAACTCGCCTGATTGTGAGCGAGAATATCAACACAAAACCCACTGGCCCATACAACCTACAAAACTTGACCTGGCGAACTAGGCTTGTTTCAACGATGGTAGGGTTTTTCCCTCAGAGCTAATTTATTCTACCCCCCTTTTGGTATTTTAGCCTGCAAAGCAGACACTATTTTGAAACCCACGACAGGGGGTATGAAACTTGAAGCAAGCCTAGTTGCTGGGCTCAAGTTTTTGTAGGTTGTAGGTCCAGTAGTTTAAAAGTTTTCATAAATTTTCATCCCCCATAAGGTGTGCTAAAACAACAGGGTTCGATCCTCCGGCAGCCGTGGTGTATTGATTAAATTATATATAATAATATAATAATAAATATTATATATTTAAAAATATATATTTTATTATATTAATATTTTATTGGCAGGCCTTATGCTTAATTGCAAACCCAAAGACTAGAGTCTGGCTTGTGGGAAGTACTGTATAATCGATTAGATTTTGGCAGGTTCGAGTTCTCCCGTGGACGTGGATGTTTGAAAAAAAATTTATTTATTTTTATTTTTTTATTTTTTTTTATTTTCACACTGGCGATTCCCACCAGGAGGGGGGCCCCAAAAAGAAAACTTTCACATCTTCACCCATCATTTTCTTGCCAAAGGTGCTTTTCACTACAGTTTTTAAACTGCAACTTAAACCCCTCCTTCAGGGTGAGGCACGTACTTCCCCATTCCCGGGCTCAAATCCGGCCTGCCGGTTTCCCGAACCCCTTCAAAATGTTACTTTGCTCAACTCCAAAAGCAGTCAAATATTAAAAAAAACCCTTCGTCGCCCTTTACTCCTATCAAAACCTCACGCCGCCCGCTGGAAGTTTAAGCCCCTCGCACAAAAACCCCTTTTTCCCCCTCCCTCCAACCTTTCCTAGGCCGACCCCACCCCCCCCTTCCCTTTCCCCTACAGACTGATCACTTTGAAGTCATTTTGTTTCGCTCCATTTTCTCATGTCCCAACCACCCCAACAAACCCTTCCTCAGCCCCCGGCAACATTTTGGTATCCGCACCTCCTCCTAAATTCCCAAACTACGAATTTTCTGCATTATATTCACACCCCAAATTGCCCCCAGACATGACATCTCCACTGCCTCCAGCCTTCTCCTCGCTGCAACATTCATCACCCATGCTTCACACCCATATAAGAGTGTTGGTAAAACTATACTCTCATACATTCCCCTCTTTGCCTCCAAGGACAAAGTTCTTTGTCTCCACAGACTCCTAAGTGCACCACTCACCCTTTTCCCCTCATCAATTCTATGATTCACCTCATCCTTCATAGACCCATCCGCTGACACGTCCACTCCCAAATATCTGAATACATTCACCTCCTCCATACTCTCTCCCTCCAATCTGATATCCAATCTTTCATCACCTAATGTTTTTGTTATCCTCATAACCTTACTCTTTCCTGTATTCACTTTTAATTTTCTTCTTTTGCACACCCTACCAAATTCATCCACCAATCTCTGCAACTTCTCTTCAGAATCTCCCAAGAGCACAGTGGCATCAGCAAAGAGCAACTGTGACAACTCCCACTTTATGTGTGATTCTTTATCTTTTAACTCCACGCCTCTTGTCAAGACCCTCGCATTTACTTCTCTTACAACCCCATCTATAAATATATTAAACAACCACGGTGACATCACACATCCTTGTCTAAGGCCTACTTTTACTGGGAAATAATTTCCCTCTTTCCTATGTACTCTA
>NC_069411.1:11347312-11534812 GCF_026875155.1 Cherax quadricarinatus | reverse complement strand
CAGAGCTTTTCACTATTGCAGCTTTCGATTTAACTCTGTTGACCACTACTCTTTGTGTTCGATTGGTTAGAGTGTTAAAGGTCCATCTCCCAACTTTGCCAGTTATTCCATTAGCTCGTATTTTGTGCGCTATTACGCCATGATCACACTTGTCAAAGGCTTTTGCAGTCTGTGTATATTACATCTGCATTCTGGTTTTCTTTCAGTGCATCCAAGACCATATAGTGATCTAGTAGTTGTGAGAGGCAGGAGGGACCTGCTCTGAACCCATGTTGCCCTGGATTGTGCAGATTTTGGAATCCAAGTGGTTTGCAACCGTGCTTCTTAGCACTCTTTCAAATATTTTCATGATGTGGGACGTTAGAGCTATTGGTCTATAGTTCTTAACTAATGCTAAGCTCCTTCTCCATAGTATACTTTGGGCACGCGAAAGGGGTTTCTTGCCGTTCTTAATGAACACAGTTTCACGAGTCTGGGCCTGGGGCTGAGTGCATGGGCATGTTGTCACTGGCTTTCTCAAAGTTTATCAGAATTAGGGTAATGTCGGAAATATGGCATACATTGATGGAGTTTTGAGGCTCATTCATGAAAAAATCATTTGGATTATCGATCTTCAGACTGATTAGTGGCTCGCTAAACACAGAGTCGTATTGAGATTTCAGTATTTCACTCATTTCTTTGTTGTCTGTGTAAGTCCCATCTTGTCTGAGCAAGGGCCTGATACTAAATGTGGTATTTGCCTTGTTTTTGGCATATGAAAAGAAAATAGGAAAAACCTAAGTGCTTTCATGTGTGTATGCGCACATCTTCGGAGGAATAGCACTTGTAAGCACTCAGGTTTTAGTTCATATTTACACTGTCTGAAATATGTATAATTGTTTTTTTTAAGAAGATCTGAAGTCATAATATAAAAACAACCTGAAGAAAAGGAAGTAGAATATCAGTTCACACAAGAACTGGTGAAAAAATTATCTAAATAATATCATTGATGTAAAGGCAGTTAGTGCAGTGTAATAGCAGGAGGAGGAGAGTTGTCCTTCCCTCCCTTCCATCCCTAACACTTCACCTGTCTCCCATCCCAAAACCTCAACTATTCGTCACCGCTCATCCCTTATCTACCTCCATTATGTCAACCAAATTTCTCTCCCTTCCCACACCCCACTTTTTCCTCTGTCTCCTATGTACAATTTCTGTTGCTGGTAATGTTAGTAATTATACCTGGAAATTATTGAAAGGTCTGTTTCCAAATCTGCGCCCTGAAATTAGTTCCTGTGACAGCAAGAGGCTCAGCTGAAGGTGAAAATAGAGATGCAAGGAACACACTGAGAAATTAATTAAACCCTCCTTCAAAGCCATGGTGAATTACCAACAGGTCCCAAACTGTCTTCAAGAAGCAACTTCACAAGATCCTCCAGGCAGTTCCTAAACAGCCGAGCTGTGATGCTTACATTGGGTTTTTTGCAGTAGGCACCAACTGCCAGATTGAGAAACTGTCAAACGGAGGCCAGGTCTGAGAACGGGGGTCGGAGGCAGTGATCCTTGATCCTTTAGCGAGTAAACACCAGTTAATCTCCCCAACATACTGTTTTATCCCCATCAATCCACGGTACGGGTGTGGGTTGAGCTCGCGGCAAGTGAGTCGTAAAACTCCAGGTCAGCGCATAAGCCACTGGGTCAGTCAGTGGCTTTGCGTACCGTAGTTTGTTTGCAATCATGTCATTACGATTTCGTGAGTCATGATCCCCCATCATCAGAGAAAGATGGAACCCTCCCTAAACAGTGTTTGATTCCTCATCATCAGAGAAAGATGGAACCCTCCCTAAACAGTGTTTGATCCCTCTCATCAGAGGAAGATGGAACCCTCCCTAAACAGTGTTTGATCCCTCTCATCACAGGAAGATGGAACCTTCCTCCAGCACAGCGTGTTTGATCCCTCTCATCAGAGGAAATTGCTTCTCTCTAATATTTATGGAGCTGTGAAGGAGCTCGTCTCCGGGTATAGACGCCTTGACAGCTCTCTCTAGGAGACTTAAGATATATTGGTACAAGGTGAAAGGCAATGTTGAGGAGTCAGGTGGAGGTTCGGAGCAACAGGTGGAAGCTTGAAGAACAGGTGGAGGCATGAAGGACAGGTGGAAGAATGAGTGAAGGAGTGGATGGAAGATTTATGAGGAACACGGGAAAGACTGATAATATATTAGGTTGTGGTATATATCAAGGTCGTTGTCTGAGGCATAAACAGTAATCTAGCTACCATACCAGCCTTTCCAGTGTCTATGAAATGAATACGTGTTAATTTTGTTTTCACTCTTGCAGGATTATTGATTTTTTCTATTTCTTGCATTCATTATACACATACCTTTACTTTCCTGTGTGCATCTTCAGTAGTTCTTAATAAGGAAATATTTTCTTTGTTACCCAGCATATATACCTGGTCTGAGACGGCCGTGGGAAGATAATCCCCAGAACTGTCAAGAGATGACAGATAGCTGTATCCACTTGTCACGACAGATGAAGTTAGTATACAAGTTCCTCCACCCTCCTCTCCCTCTACTAGCCACACTGACGCCAAGAAAAGTACCTGAAGGGAACTGCCATGTTGTATATAGTAGCATGCATAGATATTTACAAGGAGAAAACTAAGTTTGAGGTTCTTGGAGGACTATATTACTTCTCTTGACAATAAAGTCTTCGTTCAGGTTTGTGTGGCATCTTCGTATTCACTTTTCGTAATATTGTATTGCCTCACGGAATCACCTTGCACTTCAAATTGTTTTTCATATTTGAATGTGTGGAATTTGTTTAGTATCTTAAAGGTGTGAAGATCTTCTCATATATAAGCGGATTAGATGGTGTTGGAGCAGAGGGTAAATCTTAATAAGCCGGCAACAGCCTTTCTGTGTCTGGTATTATACAGCCACCTTGACTCTAATTGTCTGCCTCTTACCTCTCTTCCATTCCTTTGTCTTGAAGGTTCTCATTATAGACCTTCCCAATTTTCCTTACAGTTATGATCGTAACACTATTGTCTTCCTTGAACTTAAGATCTTATTGCGTGGTTTCTTGCAGTCTTCCGCTCACTCCAGTGCTTTGACTACGTATTGTATCTTTTTTCAGTTGTTATTTCTTAAATATTTTGCAGTGTAGTAGCTGAAATGTCCTCGTTGAACTTCACGGTGTTTTCTGTGGTTTACTGGAAGACTTGGTTTACGTCGTTGAGCATCACATTCATTTCTCTGAACCACTGGAAGACTTGGTTTACATCTGCCTGTAGAGTTGCTACCTGGTCATTGATCAACAAAGTATTGCGTCGCCGGGTTGCAGCACGTTTTCTTCTCTCCGCTAAATGTTTTATATCCTTTAAGCTTTCGCCTGATAATTTTAACGGTTTTAACCTCTGATTTTATATTAAAATATGTATTTTTTTTCTGACAGTATTTACTCTTTCTTTGTTTTCTTCTTCTCTGAAGCTTAAGCACTATGACTTTTGTCTTTGCTTCTATCAGCCTTGTTCCCTCTTTATCTTTAATAATATTACTCAGAAGTATAAGCCTAGGGTGTATATACAGGTGAAGTATCCCTCTGCTCATCTCAGTGGTATGGGTCATGGTGTATATATACAGGTGAAGTATCCCTCTGCTCATCTCAGTGGTATGGGTCATGGTATATATATACAGGTGAAGTATCCCTCTGCTCATCTCAGTGGTATGGGTCATGGTGTATATATACAGGTGAAGTACCTCTCTGTGGTTTATTTTGATACTGTTTATCCTGTGGTCACAGATGTGCTGCTCAGGTCTGGTGTCTGTACATATCCGAACTTATTAAAGGTATGTTACACCCTAGTCTGGTCCACTACGTGTTAGCTTAAGCGGCTGGCGCCAACAGCCTGACCTATCAGGCCAGCAGCCAGAGGCCTGATCTGGAAACGGGCCGCGGGGGCGATGACCTCCTCCAGGGCTTAGAGGTAACCAACAGGTAGTTGGTCACTTCCACCCAGAAACTAAACTATTCGCTTTCAGGCATGTACCTTCCCCTTCCCCCCTCCCCACTCCCTTCCCCTCCCATTTCCCTCTCCTTCCTTCTCTTTTTTCCCTCCCCATGCCTCACTAACTCTCTTATTCGTGTTCATATTTCGTGTGCCATCAGCGTCTTAATTTAGTTTAGCAGTGGCAATGTTTCTGGGAATGGAGTTGAGATTGTCTTATAATCTCACGCCCCGACTGAATTACCTTTCGCCATTTGTTGTAAAGTTTTTACGAATAATCCTCGTCTGGAAGCCTTCCAATCCTAGTTCCCACTCCCAGTGTTTAAAATGAAGTCTTTAAAATCCTCCTCTGTCTGTCTGTCTCTCTGTCTCTCTCTGTCTCTGTCTCTCTCTCTCTCTCTCTCTGTCTCTGTCTCTGTCTCTCTCTCTCTCTCTCTCTCTCTCTCTCTCTCTCTCTCTCTCTCTCTCTCTCTCTCTCTCTCTCTCTCTCTCTCTCTCTCTCTCTCTCTCTCTCTCCCCTCTTTTCTCCTTAATTAAGAACACAGATTGCTTTAGCAGCCACACTGTCCTGTGTGAGGCACATCTAGTTTCCAATCAATTATTTTTATTGGGGTATTTATCCAATTTGTTTTTCAGGATCTTGCAGAGTATTTATTTGACTGATGCTCCCTGTTTGTTGTCTGTTCCAGTCGTCTGCAGCTGTGTTGTTAGACTAATGCTTTTCTTACGTAGGTGGAAGTGAAAAATGTAGGTCATTGTTGAATGATCAAAGGCTGAGTGATGTATCAGAGAGAAAGTGAGAAACTTTGTCTTGCGATGAGTTCCACTTAATGAAGCATGGTAACAGCAGCTGTCTCGAGGAACTTATCAAGTTCCATTTTGAAGACAGCCAGGAATCTGTTGGTAACTCTCCTTAGGTATAAAGGAAGGGTATTGCACACTCTTGGTCCCTTTACACTTATTGTGTTACCTCTTAGTGTGCTCCGTGCGCCCTTGCTTTTCATTGGGAACGTTTTGCACCTTGTCATGCCTTCCCTTGTCATAGGAACTACGAGAGTAGTTAGATAAGTCTTTTCATTAATTGTTTTTTCTTGACAGAAATACAACTAGGCATTCTGAATATTCATTGATTACTTCCGTCACAATTACGAAGTCTACTGAGGTACTTATCCCAACATGTTACCAACTTGTTTATGCCCTCCGCATATTATTCCGTCACCCGGTTACGTAGCCATCGAGTAACAGTTGTCATCACACGCGTGTGGAAGCTCTGTCTTCTCCGAAACTTTTCAGAGGCCCTAACAGATGCAAATCATTGTGGGCGAGATCGGAGCTATAATTGTATTTTTATCCGAGAAAATATTGGACGCAAGCAATTTTCGACCTGCCATCGTAATTTCGGAGTATGTAGTTGGGACCAGTCTCTCCAAAAATTTCTACATGTAAATTATAATGCATTTTTCTCGCCTACTTTCCAGGGAGTGCATTTCAGTGGCCCTCAAGCATTCACAATAATTTAAAATTAGTTGCTTAATCGAATACATATTAGCAGTGAAAGTTCCCTTTACATTTTTTAGTGATCAGCAATATTCCATTCTACAGAGAACAAGTAATTTAAAGAATATTCACATTGGCTTGGCATCTCTTGTCAATATGAAGATTCTACCTATCCAGCCCATCAATTTCCGTGGGATTATAATAACACTGTTGTGATTCTTGACTGTAAGAACTGACATTTTTACAGCTAGGTTCCTCACATTAATTTTCCACTCTTTTGAGAGGTTTAAGTTTACTTTATATTCAGTTCCACCTTTTAATTCTTCAGTTTTCTGTAGCATATTAAGTGACACTTTTCCTTCTTGATCATAGCGTTTTCTATGGCCTATGGAAGACTTGGTTCATATCACCTTGTGTCATCTCAGCTTGTGTCATCTCAGCTTGTGTCATCCGAAGATGATGACAGTGATATGATTTGTGGCGGTGATGGTAGTTACGAGTAGGCGTGGCTGAGGAGTGTCTTACGTACCAGTGATGTTAGTCTTAGAGGTATGTTGGGCTGCTGCTTACACATACCTGATTGTGAAGTTGCTTATGAAGTTCTCTATGGAAGTCCTAATAAATAGAAGGTTGCAGGTGTAATTGTGTGCAGAGTGGGAATAATGTTGATAGTTGCTGGTCCACTAGTCTGAGCACCACTAGCAGAGCTAGGTCACCCCAACTCTGCTGGGGGTACCAGCCATTTAGTCGGCTGTCAACACAGCTGGGTCGCCCCAGCCACCAACTAACCTGCTGTCAACACAGCTGGGTCGCCCCAGCCACCAGCCAGCCTGCTGTAAACACAGCTGAGTCGCCCCAGCCACCAGCCAGCCTGATGTCAATAAATTAGACACATGTGCAACTCTTGGTTATCTTTATTGAGGAAACGTTTCGCCACACAGTGGCTTCATCGGTCCATACAAAGGAGAAACGTGAAGAACAGGGGAGAATGAGGTAATCAGTCCCTCAACCTTGAGTCGATGTGGTCAGTCCATCAATCTTGAATAGAATACAGCATATGAGCGGAGAAGTAGCTTGTATACCGTAGACAGGAGAGGTGCAGCAGTCGTAGGTGGTGTCACATTTGTCCAATGTGGAAGTAGGTTGATCCCAAGGGTTAGGCAAGCGAAGAATTCCCAAGTATTAAGACCCCAAGAAGTTGCAGTATCTGACGGGATTGTAGATGAATGGTTCAGAGAACCGACACGTTGATAAATTAGACATGTGCAACTCTCCGCACATATGCTGTATTCTATTCAAGATTGATGGACTGACCACATCGACTCAAGGTTGAGGGACTGATTACCTCATTCTCCCCCTGTTCTTCACGTTTCTCCTTTGTATGGACCGATGAAGCCACTGTGTGGTGAAACTTATCCTCATAAAGATACCCAAGAGTTGCACATGCGTCTAATTTATCAACGTGTCGGTTCTTTGACCCGTTCATCTACAAGCCTGATGTCAATACCGCTGGGTCGCCCCAGCCACCACCCAGCTTGCTGTAAACACAGCTGGGTCGCCCCAGCCACCAACTAACCTGCTGTCAACATAGCTGAGTCGCCCCAGCCACCAGACAGCCTGATGTCAATACCGCTGGGTCGCCCCAGCCACCACCCAGCTTGCTGTAAACACAGCTGGGTCGTGCCAGCCAACTAAGCCAACGCTGATGTCCAAACACCAGCATGCGGGTTCGCCGCCAGCCACCAGCCAGCTGCTGTAAACACAGCTGGGTCGCGCCAGCCACCAGCCAGCCTGCTGTAAACACAGCTGGGTCGCGCCAGCCACCAACCAGCCTGCTGTAACCCGTGGTACGGCAAGCCATTTGCTTGCACGTAACACACTGGTCGCCTAACCACAAGCTTCTAAATAAAGTAGGGTCGTACTACCAGCTGCTCTGTAAAAAGATGTCGTCCACCCCACAGCCTGCTGTAGTGGTGTGTGCAGGAGTGTGTTGTGTTTGTGTTTTTTGATGTTGTGTGTGTGTGTCATTGTCCTTCTGCTTAATACCCCATCAATTTAAAAAAAGCTTCTTCGATTTCAATTATGTATTTTATAAAATTTAGATATACACGTGGTGTGTGTTGTGGGTGTGCGAGGATATCATGTTGCCGTGGTCTCTGATGTGTGCTTGTGTGTGTTGTGTAGTATCGTGTGTGTTAGCTGTGTGTGTGTGTTGTTTGTGTCGTGTAGTGGTGTTGTGCGGTGTCGTGTGTGTCGGTGTGTCTGTGTGTTTAATTACCTGCATAAATAAAAAACAATGCTCGTGGTTGCGAGTTTGCAATTATTATTATTATTATTCTAGGATATTTACTGATAGGTGAATATACGTAGCAGGTTGCGAGGCCAATATCCTAAAATAGGCTTGCCCGTAGGTCTCACCCTGACCTGTGTGCTGCTCGCTGGTCATATGTCACCTATCAAGTTCTAGATGAGCTCTTGGCTGAGTAAGATATGGTACTTATGGTAAGGAGGCTGAGGAGACTTACGTTGAGTACTCTTTGTGTGAAAAAGACCAAGAAGTTTACGGTGATGCCGTTGAGATGGGTGATGGTGAAGCGAGACAGATGAAAGTGATGGAGAGTGAGAAGTTCCTTGATACGGGTGAGGATGGGAAGGGGCTCTTGATTAAGGAATTGGACCTGTGCTTCCCTTCCTTGGACCCAGCCTGAATGCCACCCATTCTCCCAGGCGTTGTATAGCTCCTACATTTTTAGCATTTCCCCGTGAATATAATGATAGTGAACATGTATAATTCATGATGAGGGACGTGTGGTTGCTGTGGTCAAAACTGCTAGTGCTTAAAATTACTGGAGCTAGACGCTGCTGGAAACAGACGCTGTTGGTGCTGGACACTGCTGCAGCCAGACTGCTGGAGTCAAACACTGTTGGAAGCTACAACATGCAGCACTGCTGGAAGCTACAACATGCAGCACTGCTGGAAGCTACAACATGCAGCACTGCTAGAAGCTACATGCAGCACTACTGGAAGTACAACATGCAGCACTGCTGGAAGCTCACATGGCAGCACTGCTAGAAGCTCTACATTTTTAGCATTTCTCGGAAGCTACAACATGACAGACACTGCTGGAAGCTATCAGCATGCAGCACTGCTGGAAGCTAAACATGGCACAACTGCTGGAAGCTTACAACATGCGCACTGCTGGAAGCTACACGCAGCACTGCTGGAAGCACAACAGCAGCACTGTGGAGCTACAACATGCACACTGCGAAGCTCACAGCAGCACTGCTGGAAGTACAACATCAGCATGCTGGAAGCTACAACATGCAGCACTGCTGGAAGCTACAACATGCAGCACTGCTGGAAGCTACAACATGCAGCACTGCTGGAAGCTACAACATGCAGCACTGCTGGAAGCTACAACATGCACTGCTGGAAGCTTGGATCCACCTTGTCCATATTGTGTCCACACTGTATACAAAGATCAATGTTTTGGTTGAATACAGTGTTCAGTTTTTATATTTTGTGACGGCAGAAGCTAGTTAATTATTCATCCCGAATCTCTTCTGTTGTTGCTAGTACTAAAGCACAGATACAAAAATATATAGGATTGAGACCAAAAAGGGTCAATACGAGAACATTTGCATATACATCATTCGTGAATTGTTATTATTTATCTGTAACAAGCAGTTACTTGTGCTAGGTTTACCTTAGTATAGAAGTTTATCTGTAAAGAAGTATTAAAGGGCAGGATTATAGTATCCTGTGCATATATATATATATATATATATATATATATATATATATATATATATATATATATATATATATATATATATATAAAAATCTTGACTTTGGTGGTGGTTGTGCTATGCTTGATTTTGTTAATTGTGTGGTGGTGGTGTGGCACTATGCCTGGTTCAGGGTCATCCTGGTGCAGCTGCAAGTAACCTGAAGCAACAGCTATATTCCCACAATCACCTCGACAACGTGTACCCAGTCTCCCATCCTACAAATAACAATGAGTATTATTACAGCTCTTACTGTTACTAAATAGCAAAAAAAGGCACAATACCGTGACTGGAACAATACACAAATAACCCACACATAGAAGAGAGCTTACGACGACGTTTCGGTCCGACTTGGACCATTTACAAAGTCACACTTTGTAAATGATCCAAGTTGGACCGAAACGTCGTCGTAAGCTCCTCTCTTCTATGTGCGTGTTATTTGTGTACTTACTGTTAATGTTGTCGAAAAAGAAATTTATATAATGGCCATACAGAGAGCACTGACCCAGACGTCTTGATTGTCATGTCCACAAATAATGAAAATAAATCTCGGTATACTTTGGAGAAAGAGATAAAGGCGATTCTCGAGGTCCTAAACATACTTCTACTCCACAATGACGGCAGAAGCTGGAGGTCAGGTTCACTAACGTCACACACACCATAAAGTTCTTGTAAAGGGTGCTAAGAGAGCAAATTACATGTTTTATAGGAAGTCACGAACTCCGCAACCCAGGCCAAAGTGGCTTTACAACACGAAGAATCTGCCTCTTACAGCTAGTCAACTCACTCAAGGGACCTATCCTTCCCTTCCTTGTATCGAACCTGATTACTTCATATTCACCATGTATAGGAAGTAAATAAAATAATGCAGTAGACAGTAGAAGAAAATAAAAATACTGTATATAAGTTGCCTAAACGTATTTTTTCAGAGGCATCAAAAAATGCCACCATGGAGTAATAGCTTATAAAGCGAAGTCAAAACAAATAACAAGTTAAGTAGAATTTGTATGAGACATGGAGGAGACGGCAGACATTACAAGTGTCATAGCTGCCTCAACATCTCTAGTTGCAGTACTCTCGTGTTGAAAATATGAAGCTGATTGGATAAAGTGTTTTTAAATCATAAAAATGAAATTCGAACAAAGAAAAAAATATTCAGGTAACCATTTTTTTTATCCTTTTTAACTCTAGATGTTACAGTCGACCTCTAAGAGAGACTCCTAGACGGCTCACCATATATTTACACCTCGTCTGTGATACCAGTCATAGGGGCTCTAGAGCCCCTATGACTGGTATCAAAGATACCTATTCACTGGTCAGCAACTAAAATGCTTCAGAGACCAGAGTAGCAATTTCCAACTAATTTTAGGTCACTGACAATGAATATCATGGTTAAAATTGTTTGTTAGCTCTACTTTTCAATATACACCTACGTGTCACAACAGGTTCCAACAGGTTTGCGGCAGTGTTTCTTACCACACTCACAGTCTCACTGACCTTCATTATTGTTCCAGCAGTTATAGAAGGTGGTTGTGCCATGAAAGGTAGGTGATTTTCTTAGCCAAACACTCTTGTAAAATGGGCTTGCAGAGTGGATAAACCAAGTACTGCTGCTTTTTATGTGAATGGGACAGCCGTGCAAGAGGTTCCCACTATATCAGGAGAGACTGGCCACCTCGTCCATCATTGGAGCCTGCGATGAAAGTGTTCAACATCCACCTATCATTGAAATTTTGCTACCACCACTACACAAAACTGGGGCTCATGAATAACTTTGTAAAAACTATGGACAAATCCGGTTAGGGATTCAAGTATTTAACATCAAAATTCCCCTCACTGAGCGACTCTAAGATAAGAGAGGGAGTCTTCAGCGGTCATCAGATTTGAAAGCTTAAAGATGGTGACTTTGAATCAGACCTTCATGGGGAGGAGAAAGCTGCTTGGGAAGCATTCAAGTTAGTGGTGAAGGGATTTCTCGTAAACAGAAGGGAAGGCAACTATGAAGAATTGGTGGAAAACCTCATCAAGGCTTACAAGAACATGGATGTAACATATCACTTAAAATCCACTTTTTGGACTCGCATTTAGACTTTTTTTCCAGCAAACTGTGAAGCAGTTAGTGACGAACATAGTGGAAGGTTTCACCAAGATATTTCAACCATGGAAAAATGGTACCAGGGCAAATGTGGCACAAGAATGTTTGCAGACTATTGCTGGACATTGGCAAGAGATGATTCTTCAGCCCACTATAAGCGTCAGGCAAAAACGCAGAGAGTAGGTACGGATTAGAGTTTAAAACTTACTGACATATTGTACGTTATAATAATATAATCAAATATTACATGTCTCGTATATTTAAATCTATAGCCAATAAGTATTTTTCAAGGTGATATTTGGATTCAGGACATGAAAGTACACAAGAATTAATCTCATTTAAGAAGCATACAACTTTTCAAAAATTGTTGACCAGTGTTACCTATTATGTATCTTAAGTATATTAATGTTGGTAGAATTACCGACAATATGTTAGGTAAAAGGACACAAGTGCAACTAATGTGACATTGTGGCAACGTTTCGCTCTACAGGTGCGAAACGTTGCCACAATAAAATGTCACATTAGTTGCACTTTTGTCCTTTTACCTAACATCTTTCGGCTGATAACAGAGCCTTCCGCGGTCTAGACCCCGTATAAGCCAGTCTCTGCCAGACCATCTCAGCCCATTGCGCAAACCATACCCCGGCCTGTGATTGAACCCGCGGTCATAGAGTCTCAAAACTCCAGCCCGTCGCGTTAGCCACTAGACCAGCTAGCCACAATAAGATTCGTCCAACTAGGTATATTTCTACACCATAGGAAGGTTAGCACAGGCACCTCTGTGACCACAAATGCAAGTTTTTACAGACGAATCTCCAGCTAGCGTGGCCGTGACGAACTCTAGCTCTCTGACCGCGGGTTCAATCCCGGCCGGGGTACGGTTTGTTTGCAATCGTGTCATTACGATTTCGTGAGTCATTGCGCAAAAATGGTGTAGGATCCCGGGCACGTAATACCGTGCCACGTGACGATGACAGCACCTAAATTAACTCCTCTGGTATAGAGGCTGCGATTCTGATGATCACCATACAGGTGATAACTGATTCTTTATTGTCCTTTGCTTCGTTGAGCAACTTGCAGTCCACCATTTGACCTGTCCTGTTTAAACTGCTGTGTAGTGCTCGTGATATTAAAGTCACTACCACTCACCTTCACATCCAGTATGAAGGTGACGATTTTTGCTGCCATATCATATATAGCTAATTGCATTTTGGTCGCTTCGCTATCCGAGAAAGGTATCACTGATTCTATAACCCTAGTCCCTCTGTGTCTTTATGCACACGATTGGAATAGTGCAGAGTGCGGCACGAGTTCTTAATGTAATTAAATATTAATGTTGAAAATTTGAAGGGAAGCAGAAGCAATATTAACAAGTCAACATAAGGTAACTAATATCGAAATTTCTTCAGTAAACGTAATAAATTAGAAAATTACTCAGCCTAAATATAATTTAGGTCTTTCGTGGAGGCTAGTATCCTAAAATACACAAGCACAATTATCTTGAATCCACTTAGAAGTTGTATTAATAAGTTATCAGCTTGGAAAGTTGAAGCTAATAAGATGGGACACTCAAATTATCTCATGAAAAGCACTGTTTCAGTTTTTTCCATTTTCCAAAACAAATTGGGATCTAATCAAGCTACAATCAATCCAAAGTTTTCGCCAAGATTGATTGACCACTTTTTAAGAATGTAAGTACAGTAAGTTTTATGTAAGCTTGGTGTACATAATTTTTGGCAATGGTCTTGAAGGCATATACATGTTTTAGACAGAAAAAAAATTAAGTTGATTTAACCAAGGATAACCAAATAAAAGGAACCACTGACTTATTTCTGATCAGAAGAAACATTTTCCAGTTATTTCATAAAAATATTTGATTAATAAAATTGTCAGAAGATAACTTACACAACGTAACATCAAGAGATTGTTTACCTTGAGAGAAACATCAACACTAAAAGTTTAAAGTTGACCAGAAGATCCATTTTCCAATTATTGAACAGAATCCAACAAAATTTGTGCCAACATTGTTTTAACCCATCAAATCTTCCATCCATTTTATACGATACATCAATCACTAGATATTGATGCCGTTAACAATTACATTTTCATCAGATGAAAGCGCTAAACTCGTGGAATGGGAGGCATTTAAATCGGATTCAAGCAAGGAATGGTCCAGTTCCTTGGATCAAGATCTCACCAGCATCAAGGCAGAATAATGCAATTAAGAAAAATTATAGTATACCATTTGGAGATTATACGTGGCAAAAGGGCATCTGTATTATCCATTAAATACACCAACCTTCTTCTAAGTAGGATACATCAGTCTGGAAATTTTGAAGGTGATCAGGAGACCAAAACAAAATTTGGGAATGGCTTGTGTAGTATTGTGTATAGGGCATCCATGCATGCACATAGTTGATGAAAAATTTAAACCGATCGAATAAGGCATTCTTGAGTGATAAATCTTATAGCAGCATTTACAGTTTGAAGCTGATCAGGAGAGTCATTATCTAGTTACTACATGGGAAACAGTTTGCTTAATAAAATTGGCAAATTGAAGTTTACGCAGCTCAGAGTATGTTTTAATAAAGGCCAACAATTGAAAAGTTTGAAGCCGATCAGAAAAGGCATTCTTTAGTAATTGATCTGATTACAGTTCCAAATTTTTTAACTATTTCAGTAAAATTTCAAATTTACGCCTGACTGACTAAGCTTCTGGGGTTTTCAACCGTCTTATAGAATGCATCGTCATTAATATTTTGAAGCCAGTCAGAAGAGTCTCCAGTTATGGCGCGGATAACGATTCAAAGTTTTTTTATTTTACTATAACGAATTTCCTTGCACGCAACCGAACTTATGTACTGCCATGGCTCTAACCCGCATCAGCCATTAAATATTGAAATTATTTAACTTGATTTAAGTGGAATAAAAATTTCACACTTTCACGGGTAAAATGGTCAAAACTGCGCCTGCATGTTAGAATTTCACTCTCTGCTATCTTGATTTTTTATTTATTTTATTTTTTTTTTTTTTTGCATCTTTTTTGAACGTTTGACGGTATACCACTGAGGATTTTGCAAGTTATCTAGGCCATTCCAAGAGGATGGGAATAGATTCAACAACTTTGATCATTGGACACATGACCACCAATTGTTCCAAGAATTTGCTTCTTTTTATTGTACACAGGTGTTGAAAATTGAAGGTGAGTAGAATTTTACAACTTCTGATCCATCCATGGAGTTGTGGAGTGAGTGGTCCAGGAGATCTGCACCGTCTACCGAAGACACCAGACACTGCTTCTACACTTTATCATCCTTTCTGGTATAAACTATGGTAATTTTTACTCTACTTTTACCAATAGATCTTATCATATTCGAGGTATTTGGGTGCACAGCCAAAGTTTAAATAAGCGGGAACTAACTATGGAGGGAGTTTAGTCTCTTCCGGAGTATAGGTACTCTGGTCAACAACCATACACAACCTAAACCTCCATATAGGACAGGGGCATAAAATATCCCTAATGGCATATGCTTAAGGAGCTTAAGCCATTTAGGGAATTTCTGACGTAATATTCTGTCAGCTGCTCTAAGAGTATTTTTTTTGGACACCGCCTAGCACCGTAATATGTATAGTAACAGGAATTAGATGGGAATTTAATATGTACATCTTTTGCTGAGGTTATAGACTTTGATCCCAGTTGTTTAATTTCTCCTTCAGGTTTTCCAGAGGAGGCCACTCCTCTGCCTGTCCAAGAGAAGTGCATGCATAAATACTTAAAGTTTGTAGTGGCTGTCAGTGGTTTAAGAGTGATCTCTCCAGCGTCAACGTGGCTGTCAGTGGTTTAAGAGTGATCTCTCCAGTGTCAACGTGGCTGTCAGTGGTTTAAGAGTGATCTCTCCAGTGTCAACGTGGCTGTCAGTGGTTTAAGAGTGATCTCTCCAGTGTCAACGTGGCTGTCAGTGGTTTAAGAGTGATCTCTCCAGTGTCAACGTGGCTGTCAGTGGTTTAAGAGTGATCTCTCCAGTGTCAACGTGGCTGTCAGTGGTTTATGAGGGCTCTCTCCAGTGTGTCAAGGAACCCTTTCAGCCATACCTAAATGACACATATTGGTGAAGAAAATCTAAGTAATGTTTTTAGTTACAGCTTAATAATGCTCCAGGATGGACCAAAACGTCTAAAATTTGCTTTCCACATAGGATTTGAATTGCCTTTCCAAATTATTGTGTTAACAGTGATTTGTTCTAGACATAGTATTGTAGTTTTTATTCTGCACGCTAAAAGATAAATTTTATAATCATAAGTGGTTGAAAACTTTTCAACACGTCTCTTCAAATATAAGGAGTATCATTAACAAATTCCTAATTGTTTTCAAGTGGAACTTGTTAAGTTCCATCACCTTATTGCTGATCATGCAGGCTGTGGTGTTTACACTGGGATGCTTACTGCGATCACCAACACCTTGACCGACGAGGAAATCAACCAGATGACCAGGTCTGAGACCGGGCCACAGGGGCGATGGACAACATGTATGCAACATGTATTTAGGAAGGTAGATCAGCTGTCGTATGGTAACAGTAAACATGTCACATGTCGCTCTTAATATTGAGCTTCGTGTCGCAGCAGACTTCTGTAGTACCAGTCAAGCAGACAGCTTAACTCCTAATTGACTGGTGTTCAAGTTTAGGCCAAGTTCGATTATAAACGCGTCAGATATTCTCGCCGGAGTTGAGGATGAAAGCGGGAGTTATAGTCCCAGGCGATCAACTTCACTTGATCGCCCGAGACTTGCCACATCAAAGTGTTCTTGAGGATGAAGAGACCTTGCCTGAGCTTATTACTCAGTAATTGCGCTATCAAAGGCACCACAAGATTTGGGGTACCATATTGATTTTTTAGAGGACTACTGTGTACTATTAACGAGGAAAAAATTCTTTACATTTACGCAAATTGGCATTCCAGTGTGCGTCGATGCAGCTGACATACTTTGTAATTTATAAGATAAGAGAGTGCAACAGGTGTGCCCAGAGCTAAGAGAATACTAGACAGTGTTGGTTCCATGATGTTTGCTACACTCTGTACAGATAAATACACCACTGGCACTACAAGTAGCTGAATTGTGCTCTCTGGAATAGAGGAAAGAAATACTTGATTATATATACATGGAAAATTCTTGAGGATCAGGTCCTCAATCTGCACGCTACCATACCTTGCTGGATTGAGAGACATGAGAGGAAGTGCAGAACAAACACAGTGAAAGGCAAAGGTACCATGAATACAGTTAGTGAAGTGTCAACATCCACGATCTAAGACTCTTCCACCTACTAACACCACCTATCAAATATGGAATAATTGTACGAGTTTTCAAGAAAGAAAACTGCGGGACCACTACTTTCTGCTCGTGCTTAATTAGCCAGGTTATGATGGCTAAAAAATGAAGAGGTACAGTCGTGGAAATTTTTAATATTCAAGCAATGGAGTTTTTGCTAAATAGCTCTGCCGGCACCCAGTCATTTCATGGACAAGACCCGGGCTGGGACTCCTCCTGCGAGTCTCATACTCTGGCAAGGGTAATAAGATAGACTTTTACCACCCCCAGTATGTCATAGTCACAAGTGTCTTACAGATAGTCATAACATATTCACTGGATTAATCTTAATTCCTGATTTTTCTTTTTTTTCCAGGTGAGGACGTTTAAGTGTGTGAACTGGGGACAGGTTTATTTTCGTAGGCCTACCATCCATAACGACTTCCACAGCTACACAACTTTACACCAATTTGTTGGGTTTGGTAAGTTATCTGGGTGGTAGTCTAGCTTCTTCTATGCACTGTGTACAACACTTAATGTTCTTATTGTCTTTCATCAATGCTTGAAACTCCAAGGCAGAAGGTACAACACTAATGAGTAAAAGCTTTTACAGAGATAAAGAACACTACACTGAAGTTGTGAGTGTAAAAAATATAGCAGTTTAAGCGCTGCAACCTTATAGTAATTCACAAATTGCCTAAAATTTCGATTGATCATAAACTACTCCGGGCGTAGTAGTAGTTGTGGTGGTGGTGGAAGTGGTGGTGTTGGTGGTATAAGAACTAGATTAGTAGGCCTCATGGTAACTTCTTCATAGATTGTAAGATCGTGTGCTTGTTTCCCAGTGTACTCCCAGCCAAGTTATTCAGGTGAAAGGTGGGAGAGTTCCAGCTTCTAGTCCTGCCTCTTAACCATGAGTTCATTGTCATAGCTGGTTCGGTTACTTGGTTTCTGTCATGTCTACTGTTGAAACCATGCATTGACTTCGTTTCCGCTAGTTTATGCACTCTCTCCCTGCCTCCCCACCTAGCTCATGCACTCTCTCCCTGCCTCCCCCCCTAGCTCATGCACTCACTCCCTGCCTCCCCACCTAGCTCATGCACTCACTCCCTGCCTCCCCACCTAGCTCATGCACTCACTCCCTGCCTCCCCACCTAGTCATGCCTCCTCCCTCCTCCCCCAACTAGCCCTCCCCTGCCTCCCCACCTAGCTCATGCACCCCTCCTGCCCCCCCCCCTACTCATGCACTCACTCCCCGCCTCCCACCTGTCATTGCACTCACTCCCCGCCTCCCACCCACTCATGCCCCTCCCCCCCTCCCCACCTACCATGCCTCTCTCCCTGCCCCCCCACCTACCCCATGCACTCTCTCCCCGCCTCCCCACCCGCTCATGGGGACTCTCCCCCTGCCCCCCCCCTAGCCTGATCCCCCTCTCCCCACCCTCAGCACTCCTTTTCCGCCTCCCCACCCAGCTCATGCACCCTCCCTCCCTCCCCCCCTAGCTATGCACCACTCCCTCCTCCCCACCTAACCCAAAGCACTACTCCCCGCCCCCACCTAGCCATGCCTCCTCCCTGCTCCCCCGCCTAGCCATCCTCCTCCCCGCTCCCCACCCAGCTCATGCACTCATACCCCCCTCCCCCCCTAGTCATGCACCCCCCCCCTTTTCCCTGCCTTTCCCCCCCTAGCTCATTTCACTCACTCCCTGCCTCCCACCTAGCTCATGCACTCACCCCCTGCTCCCACCCAGCTCATGCACCCCCCCTGCCCCCCCCACCCAGCTCTGCACTCTCCCCTCCCCCCCCACCAGCTCATCACTCACTCCCCGCCTCCCCACCTAGCTCTTTCACTCAAACCCCGCCTCCCACCCAGCTCATGCATCCTCCCGCCCCCCCACCCATCATGCCCCTCTCCCCCGCCTCCCCACCTAGCTCAGCCTCTCTCCCTGCCTCCCCACCTACCATGCACTCTCCCCCCCTGCCCCCCCCCCTTGCTCAGCACTCAATCCCGCCCCCCACCTAGCTCATGCACCCTCCCGCCCCCCCACCTGCTCATGCACTCACTCTGCCTCCCCACCTAGCTCATGCACTTTCTGCCTCCCCACCACCCCAGCCTCCCCCCTACTCTATCCCTGCCCCCCCCCTGCTCATGCACCCCCCTCCCTCCTCCCCCCCTTGCTCATGCATCCTCCCGCCTCCCCCCTAGCTCATGCCTTTTCCCCCCCCCCCCCCACCTAGCTCAGCACTCCCGGGGGTCCCCATTTGCCTGCACTTTTTCCCTGCCTCCCCATAGCTCAGCACCCTCCCCGCCTCCCCACCTAGTCATGCACTCCTCCCCGCCTCCCCACCTACTCATGCCTCTCTCCCTGCCCCCCACCCTAGCTCAGCCTCCTCCCGCCTCCCCCCTAGCTCAGCACTCCCCCTTCCCCCCCCCTAACCCTGCCTCCTCCCTGCCCCCCCCACCTAGTCTGCACTCCCTTTTCCCCGCCTCCCCCCCTACTCATCACTCACCCCCTTTCTCCCCACCTATCATGCACTCCTCCTGCCTCCCCACCCAGCTCATGACTTCTCCTGCCCCCCCGCTTTTGCTCATGCCCACTCCCTGCCTCCCCAACCCAGCTCATGCACTCACACCTGCCTCCCCACCTAGCTTTTCATTTGCCCCCCCACTACTTCCCTGCCCCCCCCCCCCCCAGCCATCACCACTCCCTGCCTCCCCCCCCTAGCTCATGCACTCCCTGCCTCCCCCCCTAGCTCTGCACCTCCTGCTCCCCACCTAGCTCATGCACCTTTTCCCCCCTCCCCCCCCACTCATGACTCCTCCCTGCCTCCCCCCTATCTGCACTCCTCCCCGCCTCCCCCCCTTTTCTCATGCCTCACTCCCCGCCCCCCCCTAGCTCATGCACTCATCCCCCCGCCTCCCCACCTAGCATGCACTCCTTCGCCTCCCCATAGCTCATGACTTTCCCCTGCCTCCCCACCTAGCCATGAAATCTCTCCCGCCTCCCCCTTGCTCATCAATACTCCCCCGCCCCCACCTAGTCATGCCTTACTCCCTGCCCCCCCCACCAGCCATGCCTCCTCCCCCCCACCTAGTCTGCACTCCCCCTTTTCCCCCCCTAGTCATGCACTCCTCCCCGCCTCCCCCCTGCCATGCAATTTTCCCTGCCCCCCACCCAGTCATGCCTTTCCCTGCCTCCCCCCACTAGCTATTGCCTCCCTGCCTCCCACCTGCTCATGCCCACTCCCTGCCTCCCCCATTAGCTCATGCACTCACTCCCTGCCCCCCCCCCTAGCCCCCCCTTTCCCCCCTGCTCTCCTCCTCCCCCCCCCTAGTCTTTCTCTCCCCCCCCCACCTAGCTATGCACTCACTCCCCGCCTCCCCACCGCTCATGCATTACTCCCTCCCCCCCCAGCTATGCACTCCCCGCCTCCCCCCTTACTCATGCACTCCTGCCTCCCCACCTACTCATGCCTCCCCCCTCCCCCCCTACTCATCACTCCCGCCCCCCCACCCCCCATGCACTCCCTGCCTCCCCACTAGCTATGCACTCCCTCCCCTTTCCCCCCCAAACTCATGCACTCACTTTTTTTTTTTATTTTTCCCCCCCCCCTTTGTCAGCACTACTCCCCGCCCCCCCACCAAATCTGCCCACTCCCTGCCTCCCCACCCAGCTCATGCATCACTCCTGCCTCCCCCCCTAGCTCATGCATTTACTCCCCCCTCCCCCCCTGCTCCCTGCACTACTCCCTCCCCCCACCCAGTCTGCACTTCTCCCGCCCCCCACCTAGCTCATGCACTCTCTCCCTGCCTCCCCACCTAGCTCATGCACTCACTCCCTGCCTCCCCACCTAGCTCATGCACTCACTCCCTGCCTCCCCACCTTGCTCATGCACTCACTCCCTGCCTCCCCACCAAGCTCATGCACTTACTCCCTACCCCCCACCTACCTCATGCATTTACTCCCTGCCTCGCCACCTAGCTCATTCACTCACTGCCTTCCCACCTTACCTTACCTTTGAAGAGTTTCGATAGTTTATATACTCTCTGAGCCCGGCCATGGACCTGTCTCGTCTGGTAGTTCATGCACTCACTCCTTGCCTCTCCACCTATGTAGTTCATGCACTCCCTGCCTCCCCACCTGGTTCATTCTCCTCCTTGTACTATTTACACACCTCTCACCCTCCCTCTCCCATTCTTTAGATGGAAAGTGAGAGGGAAACAACAGTTACCTTTGTTACTACTGTGTAGCTGTCATATACAATAGGATAGCAGCACACTGCTGATGTATCCAGTTTCTGATTAATAAAAGCTATATCCATGAAACGCCCAGCTACCACCCAAACTTCCTTCAACCTCCCCTCCATCCTTCCTACCACCCAAACTTCCTTCAACCTCCCCTCCATCCTTCCTACTACCTAAACTTCCTTCAACCTCCCCTCCATCCTTCCTACCACCCAAACTTCCTTCAACCTCCCCTCCATCCTTCCTACTACCTAAACTTCCTTCACCCTCCCCTCCATCCTTCCTACCACCCAAACTTCCTTCAACCCTCCCCTCCATCCTTCCTACTACCTAAACTTCCTTCAACCTCCCCCACCTCTTCCTACCACCCAAACTCCTTCAACCTCCCCTCCATCCTTCCTACTACCCTAAACTTCCTTCAACCTCCCCTCCATCCTTCCTACCACCCAAACTTCCTTCAACCTCCCCTCCATCCTTCCTACCACCCAAACTTCCTTCAACCTCCCCTCCATCCTTCCTACCACCCAAACTTCCTTCAACCTCCCCTCCATCCTTCCTACCACCCAAACTTCCTTCACCCTCCCCTCCACCTTCCTACCACCCAAACTTCCTTCAACCACCCCCCCATCCTTCCTACTACCCAAACTTCCTTCAACCTCCCCCCCATCCTTCCTACCACCCAAACTTCCTTCAACCTCCCCTCCATCCTTCCTACCACCCAAACTTCCTTCAACCTCCCCTCCATCCTTCCTACCACCCAAACTTCCTTCAACCTCCCCTCCATCCTTCCTACTACCCAAACTTCCTTCAACCTCCCCTCCATCCTTCCTACCACCCAAACTTCCTTCAACCTCCCCCTCCATCCTTCCTACCACCCAAACTTCCTTCAACCCTCCCCTCCATCCTTCCTACCACCCAAACTTCCTTCAACCACCCCTCCATCCTTCCTACTACCCAAACTTCCTTCAACCTCCCCTCCATCCTTCCTACCACCCAAACTTCCTTCAACCTCCCCTCCATCCTTCCTACCACCCAAACTTCCTTCAACCTCCCTCCATCCTTCCTACACCCAAACTTCCTTCAACCTCCACCCCCCTCCCAATCCTTCCTACCACCCAAACTTCCTTCAACCTCCCCTCCATCCTTCCTACTACCTAAAATTCCTTCAACCCCCCTCCATCCTTCCTACTACCCAAACTTCCTTCAACCTCCCCTCCATCCTTCCTACTACCCCAAACTTCCTCAACCTCCCCTCCATCCTTCCTACTTTCCCCAAACTTCCTTCAACCTCCCCTCCATCCTTCCTACACCCCAAAAATTCCTTCAACCTCCCCTCCATCCTTCCTACTACCCAAACTTCCTTCAACCTCCCCTCCATCCTTCCTACCACCCAAACTTCCTTCAACCTCCCCTCCATCCTTCCTACTACCCAAAATTCCTTCAACCTCCCCTCCATCCTTCCTACTACCTAAACTTCCTTCAACCTCCCCTCCATCCTTCCTACACCCAAACTTCCTTCAACCTCCCCTCCATCCTTCCTACTACCCAAACTTCTTCAACCTCCCCTCCATCCTTCCTACTACCCAACTTCCTTCAACCTCCCCTCCATCCTTCCTACCACCCAAACTTCCCTTTAACCTCCCCTCCATCCTTCCTACCACCCAAACTTCCTTCAACCTCCCCTCCATCCTTCCTACCACCCAAACTTCCTTCAACCTCTCCCTCCATCCTTCCTACTACCTAAACTTCCATCAACCTCCCCTCCATCCTTCCTACCACCCAAACTTCCTTCAACCTCCCCTCCATCCTTCCTACTACCTAAACTTCCTTCAACCTCCCCTCCATCCTTCCTACTTCCCGAACTTCCTTCAACCTCCCCTCCATCCTTCCTACTACCTAAACTTCCTTCAACCTCCCCTCCATCCTTCCTACCACCCGAACTTCCTTCAACCTCCCCTCCATCCTTCCTACCACCCGAACTTCCTTCAACCTCCCCTCCATCCTTCCTACTACCTAAACTTCCTTCAACCTCCCCTCCATCCTTCCTACCACCCGAACTTCCTTCAACCTCCCCTCCATCCTTCCTACTACCTAAACTTCCTTCAACCTCCCCTCCACCTTCCACTTCCCGAACTTCCTTCAACCTCCCCTCCATCCTTCCTACCACCCAAACATCCTTCAACCTCCCCTCCATCCTTCCTACCATCCGAACTTCCTTCAACCTCCCCTCCATCCTTCCTATCACCCGAACTCCCTACAACCATCCCTTCTACCACCCGAACTCCCTACAACCATCCCTTCTACCACCCGAACTCCCTACAACCAGCCCTTCTACCACCTAAACTCCCTACAACCATCCCTTCTACACCCGAACTCCCTACTACCACCCCTTCCCTCCTACCACCCACTCTCCCTACATTACCCCCTCCATCCCTCCTACCACCCACTCTCCCTTCAGCCACCCACTCTCCCAACGAATACCCACTCTCCCTACATCACACCCTCTCTCCCTTCACCACCATTCTCTTTCTTTCCCCTTTACCACTCCACGACCATTATCATTTTCCCTTCCTTCTCCCTTTCCTCACCCACTTGGACCTGTCAGTTCCCTCACCTCCACTACAAAACCCTCACATTCACACCCTACACTACACTCTCTTGAACATCTTTTGCGTTTTTACTCCTTTCATATCTCTCCCTCCCTTTCTGCCATCCCTCTAGTTAACCTCCCTCCATCCCTCCCTCCCAGTCTGTGCTGTCCTTGACGTTGAGAAACTTCCAGTAATCCTCATCCTAGGTTACCTTCACACTTGGCCTGGAGATTTAATTTTCCAGTAGTTGAAATGAAGCTGTTTTTGAGTGAGGTGACAAAGTTTTTGTGTCATCTTGGGTGGCCTGGCCTGGCCTGGCCCTATCTGGATTTACCTGGCCTGGCTCATCCAGCATTTACTTGGCCCAAACTGGATTTACTTGCGTTAGCCCTAACTGGATTTATCTGACCTGACCTGGCCTGTCCTGGCTCAACCTAGTCTGACCTGGAGTATACTAATGTTCCTTAATTCCACAGTGCTTTTGGGCTTAAATCCTTAATCCTCTTCCTGGATTCCTCTTCCCAATTCCCCCCTCCCTGTACTTCTCTCTCTCTTTCTCCCCCTCTCCCTCTCTCCTTCCCTTCCTTCTTCCTCCTCTCCCTCACTCTCCTATAGTGGTGAGGTCCACCCAGTACCAACGTCCTCACAGCTTCTGACTTTTAAGTCTTCGTCTCCACTGTAATTTGTCATCGTTAAGATGTGTGGACCACTTTGTGGGAAGGAAGAGAGAGGGAGGGAGGGAGTGATAACTTTGTTCACCCTGACGCAATGTGCCACGGTACACTGTGGGGTTCAGAAGCTTCAGCAGTGTCTCACCCGTCTCCAGGCTCTACACGAGGACATGGTTGGTGCCTAGGCTGTGTTTTGGTCCCGGGTAATGAACAGACGGATGCTGTGTCGAGTATGCTACAAAGCAGACTTCTGCCTCAGTGACTTAATAGGCCACATTCATCATATGTCTTTGGGAAGTTGCAAACCCACCCGGGCCTTGCACATGGCTGGCAAGTTGTATAAGGTTCGGCCTTGGCCCTGCTGTTTCCACCGTAAAATTCCACGAGAATTGCCGCTACAAGATGATTCTCTGTTGATTGAGGATAGGAACTCTCGTCTGACCTATGGTTCCCTGTTTATGAGAAATCCTGCCCCTGCTACCCCTCCCTCTCTGTGTTATTGATACACTGCTGATTGTGCTTTATATGTTAACCATCTGCCTGTAACCTTGGCCTTTTTCGTTATACACTATATTTATGTATTCCATTTTCCTTACCCCCCTGCCAAGTCCTCGGGGAACTTTTAAAGGATCTTCTGATGTTGTACAGGTAATGGGTTGTGCAATGAATGTGAGATGTTTTAACCTTGTATGAGTTTGATAGGTGTCTAGTCTACCTGGAGGTTATTCCTAGAGTCAGCGCCCCCGCGACCAGGTCCATGACCAGGTCTCCTTGTGAATCAGGGTTCGATCAACCAGGCTGTTACTGCTGGTCGTATGCAATTTACCATACGACTATGTACTGACTTGAGGAATCTATCCATTTGCCTCTTGAAGACAGCCAGGGGTATATTGGTAATCCTACTTATGTATGATGGGAGGCTGTTGAACAGTCTTGGGGCTCCTGACACTTATTGTGTTGTCTCTAGTATACTTCCGGCACCCCAGCTTTACATAGGGGGTATGTTGCACCATCTGCCGAATCTTTTGCTTTCGTGGGGATGTTATTTTTGTGTGTAGATTTTGAGACTAACTCAACAGGTCAAGTAATAAGTAATAACATTATCTTCTCAGAGAAATTAAGTAATTTAATATATAACCTTCCTGTGTTATTTAATATCCATTGTGTAATAAGCATTCCCTTGTATATTAAACATAGTCATTATATTTAAAAAAAAAAATGTAGGAAAAGTATCGGAGTCGACCCAAAATTAGTATCGGTATCGTCCCATCCCTAGTTCTAACTTTTATGAATGGTGTAAATAAATGAGTAGGTATGTTTTGTTTGGGTGTATGTAGTTTGTGTATGACAGTGTGAGGTTTTGTGGTATATAATGATGAATAAACATTTGCTGCAGCGATCTTCAAATGTTACGATTCATTCCTTCACTCCTGCCTCTGTATCACCCTCATGCATCTTCCCTGTCACTCTGTTACTATTCTCTCATCCCTCCCTCTTCTATTCTTTGTGTCACCTTTCCTCTTCTCCTTCCTCTCCCTTCTCTCCCTCCTGCCAATCGCTCTCCCGCTCCTCCTCCTGCCAATCGCTCTCCCGCTCCTCCTCCTGCCAATCGCTCTCCCGCTCCTCCTCCTGCCAATCGCTCTCCCGTTCCTCCTGCCTTTCCTTCTGCTTCTACCTCTCCTCCCTCCTGCCTGTCCTCCCTCGTGGCACTCCTGCTTTCCTGCCTTCCCTGCCTGGGCACTCACTCCCAGGCAGATATTGTGCTATGGGCGTCTGGCACTGACAATATCCTCGAATAAAATGCCAAGTATCCACAGTGTTTTACATAGAGACCGGCATGTTGATGGTGCGGGGTGAGAATGGTGCGTGGGGAGTATAGTGCGTGGGGAGTATGGTGAGGGGGTGTGAGTGGTGTATGGGAAGGGTGGCATGTGGTGAGTGAGGATGTAGTGTATACTGATATTACAGAAGCCTTCAACAAGTGTGGTCATAGTGTAATAGCTCACAAAATGCATGTAAGAGGGATAACTGGAAAAATGAACGGATGGATTATTTAGCTTAGCAAATAGAACCCAGAGAGTAATAGTAAAGGAGTGAAATCAGGGGCTATTCCTCAGGGCACAGTACTTGCCCCACCACTCTTTTTCATTCTTTTGTTTGAAATACACAAGAACATAAATCAGAGCACCGAATCATCCTTTGCTGACGATTCTAGAATTTGTTGAGAGTGGCGTACATGAGGACACAACGAACCTTCAAGTTTGTATAAACCAAATCTTCCAGTTGACTACTGACAGCTATATGACTTTCAAGAAGCGAAATTTCGGTTTCTATGTTCTGTAAAAACTGAGAAAATAAAAACTGGATTTGAGTAGTACAATAAGCTCGATTCATTTAATAAAGTGGAAGTTCAGTGTGAGAGATCTGGGAGTGATAATATCAGAGGATTTCACATTTAAAGATCACAGCAATGTTACTATCAGAGCAAGAAGGACAATAATTGGCTAGATAACTTGATAACAGGATAATTTATAGAGCATCATCAATCTCATAAAATACATTAATGTAAAAGTCTGAAGTCAGTCAGAAGAGGCATTCTCCAGTTACTTACCGGAAATCATTACATGAAGGATACCTGAAGAATTTTTTCGGTGGTCACGCCCCCGCGGCCTGGTCGCAGATCAGGCCGCCACTGGATTAAAACCTGATTATTGTTTGCTGTATGCAGTCCAACAAGGCACAGCGCATCTGATCACGAACAGACTTAAAGAATGCACCAAGTTGTCTTGAAGACAGCAAGATATCTGTTAGTAATCCCTGTTATGTGTGATTAAGAAGCTGTTAAAAAGACTTGAGCTTCCACTTATTGTGTTATCTCTTAGTGTACTAATGGCATCTCCGTTTTTCGTTGGGGGTATTTTGCACTGTCTGCTAAACCTCTTGCTTTCGTAGTGAGTGATTTCTGTGTACACCTTAGGTAAGGTTCGTCAGGAAACAAGACAAGTATTTCTTGATGCGGGTCTTAGTCAGATGATGACCTGCCGTTGGAGCTTTTGGTCATCTGACCGAAGCCTTCCACTAGCTTACCGGCCCACCCCTTTAAAAATTATGGTTATATTTATAATCAGTGTTTATTTTTTATTTTTTTGGGAGGGGGAGAGCTTCTGTGTGCAGATTTGGAACCAGTCCCTTTAGGATTTTCCAGATGTGAATTTTAATGTAACTTTCTCACCTGCATTCCAAGGAGTACAGGTCGAGAGATTTCAAACATTCCTGGTAATTCAGGTGCTTTACTGAATTTGTGTACAATGAAGTTTCTCTGTACATTATCTAGGTCTGTATTTTCACCCACCTTAAAAGGTGCTGTCATTGTACAGCAGTTTTCCAGCCTAGAGACAGCAAATGATTTAATGAGTATCATCATTAGCTTGGTATTCTTGTTACCTGAGGTTACCTGGAGGTTTATTCCGGGGATCAACGCCCCGGGGCCCTGTCGGATCAGGACCGCCACTGGATAAGACCTGATTTTCTGTATGCGTCCACGGCCACGCATCCAACTACGAGACACTTAGATGACCCAGCTGTCTTGGGGACAGCACAGTTCTTTATAGGTCAGCCAGTTTGTTATTGCAAGCTGTAAAAGCTTGAGCTTGCACGTCTGTTGACTAGTTTAGTGACTAGGCATTGCGTTTTTTCGTTGGGGTATTTGCGCCCTAACTTCTTGGGCATTTTGCATCGCCTGCCCAGTCTTTTACTTTCGTAGGGAGTGATTTCTGTGTCAGATTGGGACATTTCTTCGTTTTCCAAACTTAGATAGGTTTCGGAACTACATCGTTCTCGATGGGAGCTTCCAAGGTTCCTGCGTTGGTAGCTTTAAGATTATCTGACGAAGCCTCATCTTTAACGCCCATCCTTTACTTGGTTATGATTTTAATCATGTTATTGTTATTCTTGAGGAGGAGGCTGAGATTCAATTAGTATTTGGCAGTGGCCTTAGATTTCTCATGGAATTTAATGTAACTTTCTCCTGCAGCACCAAGATAAGGTAGTGTTCAAACATTCTCTGGTATCCAGATGAGTATATAGAAGTTGACCAGGGTAAATATTTCATTTTAGTGTCATTAATTGCCTACTTAGAACGTCTCTGTCATTCTGACGTGTTTTCAGCCTAAGTACAGTCAATATTTATGTTCATACCACTTGCTTTCCTCGTGTTTCATTAGAGTTTAAAGTTTTGTGATTGTCTTTTCCTCGTAGGTGTGATCGATTGCCTTTTAAGTTGAGGCTTCTCAGTTATAATGTAACCTCATTTGCTTAGAACACACTTAGAAAGTTACTTGGGAAATTGCATCTTTAATCTAGTAGATACAAATTATTCTGTCACTTACGCTCACGCCATGAGAGATTAATATTGACAGGTAAATACTTCAATTTCATTCACAACTAATGCTTTTGTCTCTGTTCACTATTGACTTCTCAAAATCAAATATTATAAAATCTTGTCAAAGGCCACTTTCCCCTGTTTACAGTCCAACCACCTTTAGAAGTTCTGTGATGTCCTAGGCCGTGAAGTTGAAATGTCGTCTTTTTTTTCCTTATTGCAGTGAAAAGTAACATTCATTGGTCCTCAAACATTCCTAGAAGGGTTACTGAAATTCATGAAGTCAGTAAAAGCTTTTCAGTTATCACAGACTTAACATTACCCATTTTTTAATTATTAGACATTGCAAAAGTTTAAACCTTACCAAGACCTAACTGTGGGAAAATTTTTCTCATAAGATCAAGCAGTTTATAAAACTTGGCAAAGTGGCACCTACACACACCAGTAACAGTCCCAACCTTCTTTTAAGTGGGATGCACTAGGGTTGAAAGTTTGAAACCGATCAGAAGAGGCTTTCTCAAGTTATCACAGAACCACAGCCGAAAATGGTCTGTGTAACATTTACTAGAGGGAACGGGCATATTCCAATAGCTGCATGAACCTTTCCCTAGTTACAGTACATCAGTGTTGAAAATTTGAAGCCAATCAGTTGAGGCATTCTAGAGTTTTAAAAGAAACCTTACCTAAAGAGATCACTATAAAAAAATTTTTTTTCAGAGTCGGTCATGGCTGCAAATGCTCCTTAGTTACACAATACATTTGGTGTTGGTGTGTGAGGTGGGAGAGCGAGTGTCCGGGATGTGTGGTGGAGTCGTGTTTACCTTGGGCTTTGTAAGGTGCCATGAATCACTGTATTTACCTTTGTCATGACTTCTGGAGCTCTCTGGGTTATTCATGTATTTGTATTCCCCCATCCCTTCCCACCGTTAATCTTTCGCCCCCTTTCCTCTGCCTTACTTCCCCTCCCTTCCTCTCCCATACCTCTTTCCTACCCATCTCTTTCTCTCTCTCTCTCTCTCCCTCTCCCCTTCTCCTCTCTCTCTTCTCCTCTCTCTCTCTCTCTCTCTCTCTCCTCTCTCTCTCTCTCTCTCTCTCTCTCTCTCTCTCTCTCTCTCTCTCTCTCTCTCTCTCTCTCTCTCTCCTCCCCCCTCCCTCCCCTCCCTCCCTCCCTCCCTCTTCCCTCTTCTGTTCCCTCCCAGTCCCTTCCCACCCGACCGTGTATTATATTTGAGTTGGAAAGATCATATCTTGTGTTGGTGTATATTATTGAGATGTGTTGGTTCTGACGGTCGCCACGCCACGGAGACTTGGCTTTTGTGTGATTTCCCAGGTACTGAAAACTGCAGTTGTGCAGTTCTCATGTCTCATGGTTGCAACACGCTGATGAACCGTTATTGTCTGGGGGTGGCGTTCACGCCTGTTCCTGAAGTGTTCAGCCTTGTGTTCATGACTAACCTGCTACTTAGTGTGTGAATTTTCCGAGTGTATATTATCGCCCTCTGTTGAATGTTCAAAGTCTTTGTTATTTTCATCTCTTTGTTGCTGCAGTGGGAGCGTGTCTCCTGGGGTCCTCAGTAACATGTTCTTGACAACATAGGTCTATCTTTATATGGTTTTGTGGACGATAGCCTCCGGCTGCCCAATTTAGGCCTACTGGTTGACGGTTTAGTCAGGGTGTTGTTGATGGCAATAAGCAGTTTAACCTAATTACCGCAGCCTGGCTCATATATATATATATATATATTATATATATATATATATATATATATATATATATATATATATATATATATATATATATATATATATATATATATATAAAAGGCTCTGGTGGTTAACGCTCTCGCTTCACACGGTGAGGGCCTGGGTTCGATTCCCAGCCAGAGTAGAAACATTGGACGTGTTTCTTTCACCTGTTGTCTATGTTCCCCATCAGTAAAATGGGTACCTGGGTGTTAGTCGATTGGTGTGGGTCGCATCCTGGGACACTGACCTAAGGAGGCCTGGTCACAGACCGGGCCGCGGGGGCGTTGACCCCCGGAACTCTCTCCAGGTAAACCCCTCCAGGTATATATTATGGTTGTCTTCAAGAGGGAGCTGGACAGATACCTAAAGACGGTGCCGGATCAGCCGGGCTGTGGTTCGTACGTTGGATTGCGTGCAGCCAGCAGTAGCAGCCTGGTTGATCAGGTCCTGATCCACCGGGATGCCTGCTCGTGGACCGGGCCGCGGGGGCGTTGATCCCCGGAATGCCCTCCAGGTAGGCTCCAGGTAGCCTTGTTAGCCCTGTATCTTCACTTATTTTGAAATATGTAAAAGATGATAAAGTTGTTAGTATTGTTATGAACATTTGCGGTGAGGATGACAGCAGCAGCAGTGGTGTTACAACATCACCTTCACGCTTGTCAACTTCATAATAGCTACTGACTTAACTGTTTACCTTTGATATACCTTACACCTAGCAAGATAACTTGGTGGGTAATGATAATTTTCATAACCAAGGAAATAGTCGCTTGTGTTTCCTCGTTTAGAATATTGCTCAGTGTTGACGGCCCCGTCCAGTATAGGAGAGATCTCAAAGGTGAAGCAAATACAGAGATTTACGGCCCACATAGTAAAACATTTAAATTACTGGGAACGCCAGTAATTTAAAATGAGCTACACAAACCAAGGCAACATGAGGTTTGTGTAAGGAAGATCTTGCTAATTACAACTTTTAGACCACTATGGCAAAATTGCAATAGTTTTAGAAGGAAAACGACAGGCAAATACTAAACGAGCCAGGCGCAAGACCGGTTTACGCGAGTACAAAAAATCTGGAAACTCATCAAAAGTATATCAAAGATAAATCAGTGTTTCGTTTTCCTTCCAGAACTATTGTAATTTTGTCCTAGTCATCTAATAGTTGTAATAAGCAGTATCTTCTTTAACTAAACCCATGTTGACTTGGGTTGTGTAGCTCATGTTTCTCAACGAAATCAGTAATTTGGTGCTTCGACACCTTTCAAAGACTTATAATGTGTGATGCTAGTGCTGCTGGTCTGTAATTTATTACTAATGCTCTGATCTTCCCTTTGTGAAAAGGAGCTATATTTAAAGTTCCTTGGTCACTGCCTCCGCAGCCCAGTCCCAGAGGAGACCTCCCGATTAACGACCTTGTTAGTTACTGATGAGCTGGGCTGTGATGCTTACGTTGGGCTGAGTGCAGCCAGCACCATCAGTCTGGTTGTTCAGATTGTGAATTGGGATGCCTGGTTTGGGACCGGGTTACAGGGGCAGCAATCTCCAGGTCATTTTATATTTAACCTACAAATACAGGAACCGTACTGATACAGTACCCTAGTGATGTTACAGTACCCTAGTGATGTTACAGTACCCTAGTGATGATACAGTACCCTAGTGATGGTACAGTACCCTGGTGATGATACAGTACCCTAGTGATGTTACAGTACCCTAGTGATGATACAGTACCCTAGTGATGGTACAGTACCCTGGTGATGATACAGTACCCTAGTGATGATACAGTACCCTAGTGATGGTACAGTACCCTGGTGATGATACAGTACACTAGTGATGATACAGTGCCCTGGTGATGATTATAGCCTTTTTACAGGTTTGTTCCATTTTACCTGGTCTTAAACATAGTGAATGTTTTTGCTGGGGTTACCTAGGCAATAAACCCCAGCCAAATGGAAAGGAGACGGGGGTGTCCCGCCCACCAGTAGTGTTTATGGATGTAATTTTCCTTCATGTGTAAAGTTCCTGGCGTTTTCTGGGAAAGGAGAGAGAGTAGTACTAACCTTCCTCACCAAGCCTGTCCTCTACACTGTCCTCTACGCTGCTCTCTACACTGCTCTCTACACTGTCTGCTACACACTGTCTTCTTCACACACTCCTCTGCACTGTTCTCTACAGACACTGTCCACCACACTGTCTTCAACACACTGTCTTCTACACACTGTCTTCTACACAGTCTTCCACACTGTCGTCTACACATTGTTCTCTACACACTCAGTACCCCAAGGTACGGATCTGGTGTCTAGACTGTTCCTTATCCTCATAGCAGATACACTGTAAATAAAAAACACAGCCACAGCCTAGTATTAGCCGTTGTGGACAATACCACAATAAGCATGAGGTCGCCTCGGTAACTACACGCAGGCAACACAGTGTTTCTCTTAGCAGTGGAAATATAAGAACGAAGGAGCACTGAAGAAGGCCTACTGGCCTATGCTAGGCAGGTCCAAGTCACCTACAGGCCCAGGCTACTGGCCGAAGCCAGATCAGATCCAAGTCACCTACAGGCCCAAGCTACTGGCCGAAGCCAGGTCAGGTCCAATCACATCCACTTAAGAAGGATGGAGCTCCACATCAGACCCAATAGCGCAAGCCAGTCGTGTATTTGTCTAACCTATTTTTAAAGTTACACAAGGTTTTAGCTTCAGTGACGATCCTCGGGAGTTTGTTCCACTCTTCCACAATTCTATTACCAAACCAGTGCCTTCCTATATCCTTTCTGAACCTAATTTTTTCCAGCTTGAAACCGATGCTGCGAGTCCTGTCTTGGTTAGGTACTTTTAGCACGTTATTTAAGAACATAAAATGGAGGAACACTGCAGAAGGCCTACTGGCCCATACAAGGCAGGTCCTTATCAAAACCACCACTACCCAAAGCTACCCAAGAATTTACTCCCGCGCCCACGACACTAATCAAACCCAGCCCCTCCCACTCATATATCTGTCCAATCTCTTTTTAAAGCCACCCAAGGTCCTAGCCTATATCACCCTACTCGGAAGATTGTTCCACGCATCCACAACTCTGTTCGAAAACCAGTACTTGCCTATGCCCTTTCTGAATCTAAATTTATCCAACTTAAATCCGTTATTTCTGGTTCTTACCTGGTTCGACATCCTCAGTACTTTATTAATATCACCCTTGAAAATTAATGCACATGTACAACATCTAGTTGTCTTTACTGTAGACGTTTTGCCATCCAATGGCTTTATCAATACAAATTCTAGGACACAGGTAGTAGGTTGGTAGACAGCAACCGCCCAGGGAGGTACTACCGTCCTGCCAAGTGAGTGTTAAACACAAAGCTGATAAAATGTTTTACAATGATGGTAGGATTGCTTGATGTCCTTTTTTCTGTCTCATGAACACTGTATGATTTCAAGGTACGTCTTGGCTACTTCTAACTACTAGGTCACACTTACATACATGTACAAGCAATAATACACACCCTCTGGTTTTCTCATTTTTCCTCAGTTCTTATTCTTGTTTATACCTGTATGCCATGGAGGAATGGAACAGAATTCTCCCGTAAGCCATGGTGTTGAAGAGGCAAACTAAAAATGCCGGAGCAAGGGGCTAGTAACCTCTTCTCCTGTATATTTACTAAACGTAAAAGGGAAACTTTCGTTTTTCCTATGCACCCAGCCCGGTGGATACGCCGGTGTTTTTTGAAAGAAAAAAATGTTGAAGTCTGAAGACAGAACATGCACAGAAGATGAGGAATCAGCCCAGCTTGGGTTGGTGTGAAGACACTAGTTGAATATCAATGGTTTACAATATCGAAAGTGAGGATGGCAAGTGAACTGTCTGTGGAATTTGAACCAAATGTCCTCCATTGAACAATTATCAATGTAAAGAGAGCTTAGGGTAGCTAAGCTCAAGATACGGTGATTTACAAAGGAAAATAAGAGGATTTGCAGTAATCCTGTTTGAGTCCTCAGGTCAAGAGGGCAACCTGGTTCAGTGACCAGGCAACAGTGGAAGGAAGCTGAAGGACAAGAAGGACTGATGGAGTGGCAAAACAACGAAAGAGACCAAGACAACTGTGGAACTTCGACACAATTTCGGTTCTACCAACGAATGTGGTTGTCTTACTCAGAACGTCACAATCAGACCAAGGAAGCATTGGCAGACAGAGTAGGATGGTTATCTTTGAAACCATCAAAGACATTCCAGTGAAGGCCATCATATGAAGACCATGGGAGAATGTACGAGAACTCTGCAGTGAAGGTAAGAGCATGTTTTGGTTGAAAAGGGCAGGTTAAGTTTATGGATAGGGCTTTAGTCTTAGGATAGAAAGAGAGCAGAGGGTATTTTTCCTAGGGCAGGGATTGGGGGATATTGTTTACCATCTGACAATATATGAAAGGTAATAGGAGCAGTCCTGTTATCTGCCTCAGTGTGGGAGGCAACGATGTTGGCAGAAGTAGGGGTGAAGACCTGATTAGCAGGTATAGGACAGTGATAGAAATAATTAGGAAGAAGGGTGGGAACCCTGTGATATGTGGCATCTTGACCAGGAGAAGAGTTGGAAATGAATGGTTGTCCAGGGCAATTGGTGTCCATTGCTGGCTGGACAAACACTGTAAGGAAAATGCAGTAACATTCATAGACAACTGGGACCCCTTCTGTGACAGAAATGACATGTATGCCAGGGATGGGGTTTACTTATCTAGGTTTGGGGTGGGAGCACTGGCCAATGCAGTGGAGGGAACTGTTAGGTCTTTAAACTAGATATAGATAGCGGTATGGGTTTTTGTGGAAAATCAATGAATTCTCAGTTTAGTGATAGTGTGAGTTTTAGGGAAACCAGTTATAGGCAGAATGAGGTAGAGTTACTGGTGAATATTGGAAAGCCAGTGGCACTAGGTGACAAGGACAGTGACAGGTATAGTGGAGGAACTGATATCAGCAGGAAGAGAAAAGAGAAGGGAGGTTTTCTAAACATATACTAATAGTCGTAGTGCAAAAAATAAGACAGACGAATTGAAATTAGTTGCAAGTGTGGGTAACATTGAGGCTTTTACCATAATTGACATGTAGTTTAATATGAAAAATCGGAACATGCCTGCTGAATATTACATTCAGGTTTTTAAATTGCTCCAAGTAGACAGAAGTATCGGAAAGGGGGGTGGGGTGGCACACTATGTCCTAGATCATTTAAATTGTTGCATAAAAATAGGTATAAAGTCTGAAACACATACTGAGTCTATTTGTGTAGAATTTTCAGAGGGGGACGAAAAAATTATTTTAGGCGTGATGTACCGTCCCCCAAACCTGGATAGAGACCAAGGAAGACTACTGTGGGAGGAAATTGTTAGGGCCACAAGGCATGATAACGTTGTAATTCTTGGGGACTTTAACTTTAGTCACATTGATTGGAATTCCTTGATTAACAGGATTGTTTTTTTAAAACAGTTTGTTACAGAACCTACAAGGGGAAATAACCTGCTTGACTTGGTTCTGGCAAACAAGGTAACCCTTGTTAATAATTTAGAAATTTCAGAGGAACTTGGTGCAAGTGACCTTTAACATTGAATGGAAGTATAATAGGTATAACTCAGTAACAGTCCCAGATTTTTTGCTTAGCAGATTACAGTGGGCTTAGAGAACAACTATCATCTGTGGACTGGGGTAATGAAGAGAGCTATCAATGAGAGCTTTCTAAACACTATACATGCTGGTATAAACCTTGGTAATAAATACCGACAAGTTGGTTTAGAAAGACACGTAAGCAAACACTATAACATATTTATTAGAAAACGTTTCGGTCCTGGAACCTTGATCAAGGTTCCAGGACCGAAACGTTTTCTAATAAATATGTTATAGTGTTTGTTTACGTGTCTTTCTAAACCAACTATACATGCTGCCGAAAGAAAGTTTATTCCATATAAAGAAATAAGATCGAATAGAAATGACCCAAAATGGATGAATAATAGGCTCAAATATCTTTTAGGGCAGAAGGAAGGAATTTATAGGCGCATCAAAAGAGGTGAGGGCCATCTTATAAATCTATATATTCACATTAAGAGGAAGGTTAAAAGAGGATAAAAGCAAAACGGGACCATGAAATTAAAGTTGCTAGGGATTCGGAAACTAACCCGAAAGGTTTTTTCCAGGTTTATAGAACAAAAGCTTGAGAAAAGATAGATCCCCTTAAAAATAACTCTGGGCATCTTACTGACAAGGAGAATGAAATGTACTCAATTTTTAATAATTATTTTCTCTCAGTTTTCAAACAGGAGGACAATAACAGTATCCCAATAGTTAATTTTTATAGGGGGGCCTGAAGAAGATAAATTATATATCACAGTCACTAGTGATATGGTTGTCAGACAAGTAGACCAATTGAAGCAAAAATAAATCCCCTGACTCTGATGAGCTTTTTCAAGGGTTCTTAAGGAGTATTAGATGAAACTTTGTGAACCATTGACTAATATTTTTAATATATCTCTTCAAACAGGTGTAGTGTCTGATATGTGGAAAATGGCTAATGTAACTCCTATTTTTAAAGCAGGGGACAAGTCGTTACCGTCAGATTACCGCCCAATAAGCCTGACCTCAGTTGTAGGCAAATTAGTCAGTTATAGCTGATATAAGAAACCATCTTGATAAGCATAATTTCAGTAATGATACTCAGCATGGATTCACCAGAGGCCGTTCCTGGTTAACTAATTTACTTTCTTCACTAAAGCTTTTGGGGCTGTTGATCATGATAAAGAATTTGATATTGGTTATTTGGATTTTAGTAAGGCTTTCGATAGAGTTATGCACCAGAGACTTTTAAAGTGGCAGATCATGGTACTGGGGGAAAAGTGCTGTCATGGATCGAGTCAAGGCTCACGAACAGAAAGCAGAGAGTATGCATAAATGGGGTTAAATCTGGGTGGGGATCTGTAACAAGTGGCATTCCATAGGGATCAGTTTTAAGCCCGTTGTTGTTTAAAATATATATAAATGGCCTTGACGATATGAGCAAATTCACTGATGACACGAAGATAGGTAGGATAATTGATTCATATGTAGATGTTATGGAACTTCAGGAGGATTTACACAAACTCAGTTCCTGGTCAGAAAAGTGGCAGATGCAGTTCAATGTAGATAAATGCAGAGTTCTAAAGCTCGGGAATGTTCATAACCCTAGCACCTACCAACTTAGTAATGTTGAACTTAGCCGTACAGAATGCGAAAAGGACTTGGGGGTTATGGTAAGCAGCAACCTTAAACCAAGACAACAATGCCTAAGCGTGCGTAATAAGGCAAATAGTTTACTGGATTTTTTTAAAAAAAGTGTAATCAAGAAGCCACAGTTTTTACTACATTTTTTTTCATCATTAAAAGGGGCCTCCCCTAGATTACGCAGCTCAGTTCTGGTCTCCTTTTCCCACGAATGGTTTAAAAATTTCATTAGAAAACTTTCAGCATGAATGACAAAATTAATACATCGTATTAAAAAACTTCCGTTGAAGATTGAAGCCCCTTAAATTACATTACTTGAAGAAAACGGGGTGACATGATCGAAGTGTGTAAGGGAAGATGGGTATTAAAAAAGGGGCAAAATAGAAAAGGGTTTGAGATATATCTCAAGAAGAATCGCAAAAATGGTTTCAAATTAGACAAGTTTAGTTTTTAAAAAGGGAATAGGAAAGAAAATTTGGGTTTGGAAAGGGGGTAGTTGATGAGGGGAAAAGGTTTTGCTAGAGGTTTTGAGGCTAAAACCTTTGGAGTTTAAAATTTAGGTTGGAAAATACATGAGTGAGAGGGGTTGGATATGGTGGGACTGCGCGTGAGAATAAATTATCGAAGCTTATAGCTTGGAAGCATTAAAAATTTGGGTTGGGGAAATATTTTAGTGGGCTGATTGTAAAGGGGACCTCCTGTAGGGCCCAACGGGTCGCTACACCTTTTTTCTTATGTTCTCGTCTTTTTGACAAAAGTTAAAATGCCATATTATCACTACGTTATTGTGTCTAGAAGCCCAAACAATTCGTTCCCAAAAAGTCTCCCTTTATCATGACCCAAGCCGGAGGTGGTATATTACACCAGAATTAGTTTTTTCTTTGATAAAAACTCAAAACCCTGTTTTTGGGATCCATTTTTTTTTATAATTTTTTATGCTTTTTAAATTTCTTGTAAAAAAACCCATCCCACCCCTTTTTCCCATTATATTTATCTAATGAATATACACTCAGCAATTTTATCCGACTTTTTAAAATTATCCCCATTTTTTCATTTATTGAAAGGGCATAAAAGTTCCCCACACCTCCCAAACGAAATTTCTTTAATTTTATTTCTGGCGCTTTAACAATAAGTTTTAAAAATACATGAATATGTTTTTTTCTTTGGGAACCTTTTTTCCTATTCACCTTTTCTTTTAACCAATTTTTTTACATCATTATCCTTATTCTCGATGACTGTTTTGTTAAGATTTTATGAAATCAAAGCCCAAATCATATTTCGACACTCATTATTTTTCCCTTCCTAAACCCCAAACCCCTTTTCCTAGTTTAAAACCCTAACAACTCCTCAGCTGAGCAGCGAGAAAACCCCACATCTTCCCTGGTAAGAACCCCATCCCTGGATACATGTCATTTTTGCCCTGAAGTGGGGCCCCCTTTCAATGAAAAACCCCTTATCCTTAAGTGTTTGCCCGCCCAAATTATAAAAAATTGCTCGGACAGCCATTCATTTCCAAAACCCCCTTTTTGGAAAATGTCACATAAACGGGATCCCCCCTTTTTTTCCTAATAATGCCTTTGCTGCCCTAGCCTTCTCTAAATTTTCACTTCTTACGCCCCCTACATCATTGCCTCCAGCACTGAGGCAGATAATAGAATTGATCCCATTACCATACATGTTTTCAAGCTGGCTATCAATATCCTCCATCCCAGTCCCAGGGAAGCACACCCTCTGTCTCCTATCCTCCAAGTAGAAGGCCCTATCCATGTACCTAAACTGTCCCCAACAAGCACAATATTTTTTACCACCTTGTTTTCATTGTGACTTCCCGTAGTTGACTCACATTTGTCTGGTAGCACAGAGAACAGGCTCGAAGTTTCCACAGCAGTCTCTTGCGTCTTCTTCATTTCAACCTCTCCATTCGTCCTCTTGATCTTCGTCATTCCATGCTGTCCGGCCACTGCCCAGGTTCCTTTCTTGACCTGAGGACTCACAACAGGAGAACTACAAATCCTCTTGTTTTCCTCTGTCAATCACTGTATCTTGAGCTTAGCCACCTTTAGTTCCTCCTTAAGCTGCTGGTAAAGTTGCTCAATGGAGGGCATCTTCGTTCAGTCCACAGAAAGTACACTAGACAGGTCTTCACTGAGCAAGGTACAGGTCACCACTACCACCACAACAAGTACTACTTCTGCTACTAACACTTGTTTTCCAGTTATACACCTCAGTCATATCCCTTCTAATTCTACTCCTTTTTAGAGAGTGCAGATTCTGGGCTCTCAGTCTATCCTCATAGGAAAGATTTCTGATACATGGGATCAACTTGTCCTCCTCCTTTCATGTTAAATGGTGACAAATTCCGCATTGAGTAGCTGCCTTATTTAGTTATATTTCTCCATTTTGGTTTCAGTTAGGCCTGTGATACCAACTTATTATTCAAAATTTTCTGAAACTCGTGTGTTTGTATATGTAATATATATTGTTCGTCTGTTGTTTTCCTAGTTGTTTTCGTTTCATTTTGTGTTATATCCCCTGTTCAGTATCCCGGTAAACAGCTTGATAAAACTGTTACTCTGTAGAATTTTAATTTTCTCCTTTTCGGACATGTCTTTGCAGTCTTCCTGTTTACTTACATTCTTGGTTTCTTCTCCTAGCATCTTCAGTCTACTTGCTTTTTTTTCTCTTTTCCATCGTTGTGCATTGATGCTTATGTGAAGAGAAATCAGATTCCATAACAAGCTTTTACTAGGTCACTGATTCTCTCCGTCCAGAGCTTCATCAAGTCATGTCAAAGATTGATTGGCTTTTGTCTTAATAGATCTACTTCAAATTTTTACTGCTGCTGTTTGTGTTGTTTAATGCTGCTACTGTTAATTTAGTTTTGTTGCTGTTACTTTTGCCACTTTTGTTTCTGTTGGTACTTGTTGCTAGTGCTAGCAGTTACAACTGTGTTGCTAGTGCTAGCAGTTACAACTGTGTTGCTGCCTTGCTGGTTCTGCTAGTGTTGTTGCTGCTGGTACACCTGCTGCCTTGCTGGTTCTGCTAGTGTTGTTGCTGTTGGTACACCTGCTGCCTTGCTGGTTCTGCTAGTGTTGTTGCTGCTGGTACACCTGCTGCCTTGCTGGTTCTGCTAGTGTTGTTGCTGTTGGTACACCTGCTGCCTTGCTGGTTCTGCTAGTGTTGTTGCTGCTGGTACAACCTGCTGCCTTGCTGGTTCTGCTAGTGTTGTTGCTGCTGGTACACCTGCTGCCTTGCTGGTTCTGCTAGTGTTGTTGCTGCTGGTATACCTGCTGCCTTGCTGGTTCTGCTAGTGTTGTTGCTGCTGGTACACCTGCTGCCTTGCTGGTTCTGCTAGTGTTGTTGCTGCTGGTACACCTGCTGCCTTGCTGGTTCTGCTAGTGTTGTTGCTGCTGGTACACCTGCTGCCTTGCTGGTTCTGCTAGTGTTGTTGCTGCTGGTACACCTGCTGCCTTGCTGGTTCTGCTAGTGTTGTTGCTGCTGGTACACCTGCTGCCTTGCTGGTTCTGCTAGTGTTTGTTGCTGCTGGTACACCTGCTGCCTTGCTGGTTCTGCTAGTGTTGTTGCTGTTGGTACACCTGCTGCCTTGCTGGTTCTGCTAGTGTTGTTGCTGTTGGTACACCTGCTGCCTTGCTGGTTCTGCTAGTGTTGTTGCTGTTGGTACACCTGCTGCCTTGCTGGTTCTGCTAGTGTTGTTGCTGCTGGTACACCTGCTGCCTTGCTGGTTCTGCTAGTGTTGTTGCTGCTGGTACACCTGCTGCCTTGCTGGTTCTGCTAGTGTTTGTTGCTGTTGGTACACCTGCTGCCTTGCTGGTTCTGCTAGTGTTGTTGCTGTTGGTACACCTGCTGCCTTGCTGGTTCTGCTAGTGTTGTTGCTGTTGGTACACCTGCTGCCTTGCTGGTTCTGCTAGTGTTGTTGCTGTTGGTACACCTGCTGCCTTGCTGGTTCTGCTAGTGTTGTTGCTGTTGGTACACCTGCTGCCTTGCTGGTTCTGCTAGTGTTGTTGTTGGTACACCTGTTGCCTTGCTGGTTCTGCTAGTGTTGTTGCTGTTGGTACACCTGCTGCCTTGCTGGTTTCTGCTAGTGTTGTTGCTGTTGGTACACCTGCTGCCTTGCTGGTTCTGCTAGTGTTGTTGCTGTTGGTACACCTGCTGCCTTGCTGGTTCTGCTAGTGTTGTTGCTGTTGGTACACCTGCTGCCTTGCTGGTTCTGCTAGTGTTGTTGCTGTTGGTACACCTGCTGCCTTGCTGGTTCTGCTAGTGTTGTTGCTGTTGGTACACCTGCTGCCTTGCTGGTTCTGCTAGTGTTGTTGCTGCTGGTACACCTGCTGCCTTGCTGGTTCTGCTAGTGTTGTTGCTGCTGGTACACTTGCTGCCTTGCTGGTTCTGCTAGTGTTGTTGCTGTTGGTACACCTGCTGCCTTGCTGGTTCTGCTGGTGTTGTTGCTGTTGGTACACCTGCTGCCTTGCTGGTTCTGCTAGTGTTGTTGCTGTTGGTACACCTGCTGCCTTGCTGGTTCTGCTAGTGTTGTTGCTGTTGGTACACCTGCTGCCTTGCTGGTTCTGTTAGTGTTGTTGCTGCTGGTACACCTGCTGCCTTGCTGGTTCTGCTAGTGTTGTTGCTGTTGGTACACCTGCTGCCTTGCTGGTTCTGCTAGTGTTGTTGCTGTTGGTACACCTGCTGCCTTGCTGGTTCTGCTAGTGTTGTTGCTGTTGGTACACCTGCTGCTGATACTGGCTCAATGTAATAGAATTCTTTTATTTTATCCGTTTGTATATTCAACGAAACTTTAGATATTATTCCTGTTCTTTCCAACAACAGCTTTTATACCTTGTTATTCTCAGTGGTTTTGTTCTGTTATTCTTTGCTTTCATGTTTTTCCAGTGGTAGTTTACCGTTGTTATTGTCTCTCCATGTTATGTGGGTCCTTGTGGCGTGTGCATACATTAATGTGGCCGTGTGGGGGACTGCCTGAAGCAGTTAAGGGGACGGTGAAATGTTGTTGTTGAGTGTAGAGGGTGTGGTGTAGGAGTGAGGCCTGTAGAATGGAAGGACTGATGTAGTGAGGGAAAAGTGCAAATGATGGAATCGTGAGGATGTAGAAAGAAAATGTATGGGTGGGTTTACGTGTATAATACCCCAGTTTTGTGCCTCATTACTAAATAAAGTTGGATACATCAGCAGTGTCTTTTTACATTATTCTGTGTGAAAGTCACTTAGTCGTAACAAAAGCTGGCAATGTTACTTGGTTATATTTAGTCACGTACGGTGAGGTAATGAAATCTGTCAGCCAGAGCTGGGACACTTCAGTGGGAGATGAGGATATTATTAAGTATTCCACTAAGGGTTCAGTAGCTACGGCAATATCAGTGGTTTCATTACAGCAGAGTTTGGAACATCTCTAAGGATAATTATCTCGCACATATGCTGGAAAAGGCATTAATGAGGCTTTAAACTTAAAAATATTTAAACAGCATATTATATTTTAACAAGGAGAAGTGTAAACATTAATAGGGTAAAAAGCCCTGTATAATATACATAGCCCGTGTAATATTTTTGTAAACCCCCATTTTATTAATGGTTATTTCAGGCTTACATATCCTGCTGCAGCGCTTCTGTGTTAAAATATAATACTGGATATTAGTTCACTTGTGCTTGTAATATTAGGTATATAGGAAGTACAGTACTTTCTGAAATTTTAAAGACGACCTCACTCAGGTATCAGAATTTATTCTCATTTATACATTCATTCAGTGAGTCAAGATGAATATAAAATAAGAGGTAAATCACATGATACTTGGATTTATGAATTTTAGAGAACTTACGTATTAAACAACTCCATCACCAGACTTCCTTCACTCTCCTTCACAAGACTAATTGACTGATTCTGTAATCAACTTGTTTAACCTGAAATAATCCAACATTATGTTCCTCTGGTTAATTTAGTTTTCTCTTGATGTTCAGTATTGTGGTTTGTCTTGGACAGTAACTGCCTGACTCATGCCTTCACCTTGGATATACCTTTGAAGACTTTCGAGAGTTTTCCTACTCTCGGAGTCCGGCCTTGGCCCAGGTTCGTCTAGTGCCTGCCTGATCAATCAGGCTGTTACTGCTGGCGGCCCGCTAGCTCATATATCCATCACAGCCTGGTTGATCTGGTACTTGGCGGAGGTACATGTCCAATTTCCTCTTGAAAACGTCTACACTTGTTTCGTCATTGTTCCTGATATTTTGTGTTAGTGTTAAACACTCAGGGGCCAAAGATTTTTTTTTTTTTATTTTGCAATATCAAGATTTTCAAATACATTTTCGATTTTTAAATTATTAAGTAGAGAAGAAATATGAAGAAAGTGCACATGATATACCAGAAAAAACATGTTTTTTGAATATGTGTCCTTGTTTGTTTTAGGTTAGTAAAATAAACTTTCTGGGGTTGTAAAATGTGCTTCTGACATTTTTTTTTAAAGATTCGTCATTCAAACGTTTTGGGACAAGCCTGGCCTAGAGGACAAGCCTGGCCCAGAGGACAAGCCTGGCCCAGAGGACAAGCCCGGCCCAGAGGACAAGCCCGGCCCAGAGGACAAGCCTGGCCTAGAGGACAAGCCTGGCCCAGAGGACAAGCCCGGCCCAGAGACAAGCCCGGCCAGAGTGACAAGCCTGGCCCAGAGGACAAGCCATGGCCCAGAGGACAAGCCTTGCCATAGAGGACAACCTAGGCCCAGAGGACAAGCCTGGCCAGAGGACAACCTTGCCTAGAGGACAAGCTGGCCCAGAGGACAAGCCTGGCCCAGAGGACAAGCCTTGCCCAGAGGACAAGCCTGGCCCAGAGGAACAAGCCTGGCCCAGAGGACAAGCCTTGCCTAGAGGACAAGCCTGGCCCAGAGGACAAGCCTGGCCCAGAGGACAAGCCTTGCCTAGAGGACAAGCCTGGCCCAGAGGACAAGCCTGGCCCAGAGGACAAGCCTGGCCCAGAGGACAAGCCTTGCCTAGAGGACAAGCCTGGCCCAGAGGACAAGCCTTGCCTAGAGGACAAGCCTGGCCCAGAGGACAAGCCTGGCCTAGAGGACAAGCCTGGCCCAGAGGACAAGCCTTGCCTAGAGGACAAGCCTGGCCCAGAGGACAAGCCTGGCCCAGAGGACAAGCCTTGCCTAGAGGACAAGCCTGGCCCAGAGGACAAGCCTGGCCCAGAGGACAAGCCTTGCCTAGAGGACAAGCCCGGCCCAGAGGACAAGCCTGGCCCAGGGGACAAGCCTGGACCAGGGAACAAACCTAGCCCAGGGAACAAGCCTGGCCCAGGGGACAAACCTAGCCCAGGGAACAAGCCTGGCCCAGTGGACAAGCCTGACCTAGTGGACAAGCCTGGCCCAGGGGACAAGCCTGGCCCAGGGGACAAACCTAGCCCAGGGAACAAGCCTGGCCCAGTGGACAAGCCTAGCCCAGGGAACAAGCCTGGCCCAGTAGACAAGCCTGGCCTAGTGGACAAGCCTGGGCCAGGGGACAAACCTAGCCCAGGGAACAAGCCTTGTCCCTGGCTGGATTGTGGGAGTTGTAAAATTCTGGAACCCCTTCAGAGGTATATTTTACATCATATGCTGTTTCATGTGTTCATTATTTCGTTATCTATGAGGAACATGGGGTGGTACTAATAACAGTAGTCGTAGTGTTAATAATACTGTGACTTTTAAGTGACTGCAGACAGTAGCTGCAGCTGTAACAGACTTGCTGGATTAGTTAACATAGGCAGGTGAGGTGCTTTTTAACAGTAGCTCGGAATCGATTGACAAACAGGGACCTTTTAATACTTCTGGCAGTGTATCCCAGATCTTAGGTTGTAACACAACAAAAGAATGTTTCGTTGTGTACCATGGCTCTGTAACATGCACAACACTGTTATGGCTTGGTAGATAAGATTGGTGTGGTTTCCCAAGGATGTGGCTGTTAGTCTTCTTTACCTTGTTCAGTGTTGCCTGAGTGACTAGTTTATTGTGCACCAGTAACTGTGTTGAAGGTGACTAGTTTATTGTGCACCAGTAACTGGTGTTGAAGGTGACTAGTTTATTGTGCACCAGTAACTGGTGTTGAAGGTGACTAGTTTATTGTGCACCAGTAACTGGTGTTGAAGGTAACTAGTTTATTGTGCACCAGTAACTGGTGTTGAAGGTGACTAGTTTATTGTGCACCAGTAACTGATGTTGAAGGTGACTAGTTTATTGTGCACCAGTAACTGGTGTTGAAGGTGACTAGTTTATTGTGCACCAGTAACTTTTGTTGAAGGTAACTAGTTTATTGTGCACCAGTAACTGGTGTTGAAGGTGACTAGTTTATTGTGCACCAGTAACTGTGTTGAAGGTAACTAGTTTATTGTGCACCAGTAACTGGTGTTGAAGGTGACTAGTTTATTGTGCACCAGTAACTGGTGTTGAAGGTAACTAGTTTATTGTGCACCAGTAACTGGTGTTGAAGGTGACTAGTTTATTGTGCATCAGTAACTGGTGTTGAAGGTAACTAGTTTATTGTGCACCAGTAACTGGTGTTGAAGGTGACTAGTTTATTGTGCACCAGTAACTGGTGTTGAAGGTAACTAGTTTATTGTGCACCAGTAACTGATGTTGAAGGTGACTAGTTTATTGTGCACCAGTAACTGGTGTTGAAGGTGACTAGTTTATTGTGCACCAGTAACTGGTGTTGAAAGTGACTAGCCTATTGTGCACCAGTAACTGGTGTTAAAGGTAACTAGTTTATTGTGCACCAGTAACTGATGTTGAAGGTGACTAGTTTATTGTGCACCAGTAACTGGTGTTGAAGGTGACTAGTTTATTGTGCACCAGTAACTGGTGTTGAAGGTGACTAGTTTATTGTGCACCAGTAACTGGTGTTGAAGGTGACTAGTTTATTGTGCACCAGTAACTGGTGTTGAAGGTAACTAGTTTATTGTACACCAGTAACTGGTGTTGAAGGTGACTAGTTTATTGTGCACCAGTAACTGGTGTTGAAGGTAACTAGTTTATTGTCACCAGTAACTGGTGTTGAAGGTAACTAGTTTATTGTGCACCAGTAACTGGTGTTGAAGGTACATATGTAGTACTTGTAACAACCAGTAACTGGTGTTGAAGGTAACTAGTTTATTGTACACCAGTAACTGGTGTTGAAGGTACTAGTTTATTGTACACCAGTAACTGGTGTTGAAGGTAACTAGTTTATTGTGCACCAGTAACTGGTGTTGAAGGTAACTAGTTTATTGTGCACCAGTAACTGGTGTTGAAGGTAACTAGTTTATTGTGCACCAGTAACTGGTGTTGAAGGTAACTAGTTTATTGTACACCAGTAACTGGTGTTGAAGGTAACTAGTTTATTGTACACCAGTAACTGGTGTTGAAGGTGACTAGTTTATTGTCACCAGTAACTGGTGTTGAAGGTAACTAGTTTATTGTGCACCAGTAACTGGTGTTGAAGGTAACTAGTTTATTGTGCACCAGTAACTGGTGTTGAAGGTAACTAGTTTATTGTGCACCAGTAACTGTGTTGAAGGTAACTAGTTTATTGTGCACCAGTAACTGGTGTTGAAGGTGACTAGTTTATTGTACACCAGTAACTGGTGTTGAAGGTAACTAGTTTATTGTGCACCAGTAACTGGTGTTGAAGGTAACTAGTTTATTGTGCACCAGTAACTGGTGTTGAAGGTAACTAGTTTATTGTGCACCAGTAACTAGTGTTGAAGGTAACTAGTTTATTGTGCACCAGTAACTGGTGTTGAAGGTAACTAGTTTATTGTGCACCAGTAACTGGTGTTGAAGGTAACTAGTTTATTGTGCACCAGTAACTAGTGTTGAAGGTAACTAGTTTATTGTGCACCAGTAACTGGTGTTGAAGGTAACTAGTTTATTGTGCACCAGTAACTGGTATTGAAGGTAACTAGTTTATTGTGCACCAGTAACTAGTGTTGAAGGTAACTAGTTTATTGTGCACCAGTAACTAGTGTTGAAGGTAACTAGTTTATTGTGCACCAGTAACTAGTGTTGAAGGTAACTAGTTTATTGTGCACCAGTACTAGTGTTGAAGGTGACTAGTTTATTGTGCACCAGTAACTAGTGTTGAAGGTAACTAGTTTATTGTGCACCAGTAACTGGTGTTGAAGGTGACTAGTTTATTGTGCACCAGTAACTAGTGTTGAAGGTAACTAGTTTATTGTGCACCAGTAACTAGTGTTGAAGGTAACTAGTTTATTGTGCACCAGTAACTGTGTTGAAGGTAGACTAGTTTATTGTGCACCAGTAACTGGTGTTGAAGGTGACTAGTTTATTGTGCACCAGTAACTGTGTTGAAGGTAACTAGTTTATTGTGCACCAGTAACTAGTGTTGAAGGTGACTAGTTTATTGTGCACCAGTAACTGTGTTGAAGGTACTAGTTTATTGTGCACCAGTAACTGGTGTTGAAGGTGACTAGTTTATTGTGCACCAGTAACTGGTGTTGAAGGTGACTAGTTTATTGTGCACCAGTAACTGGTGTTGAAGGTGACTAGTTTATTGTGCACCAGTAACTGGTGTTGAAGGTGACTAGTTTATTGTGCAACAGTAACTGGTGTTGAAGGTGACTAGTTTATTGTGCACCAGTAACTACTGTTGAAGGTAACTAGTTTATTGTACACCAGTAACTAGTGTTGAAGGTAACTAGTTATTGTGCACCAGTAACTAGTGTTGAAGGTAACTAGTTTATTGTGCACCAGTAACTGGTGTTGAAGGTGACTAGTTTATTGTGCACCAGTAACTAGTGTTGAAGGTAACTAGTTTATTGTGCACCAGTAACTAGTGTTGAAGGTAACTAGTTTATTGTGCACCAGTAACTAGTGTTGAAGGTGACTAGTTTATTGTGCACCAGTAACTGGTATTGAAGGTAACTAGTTTATTGTACACCAGTAACTAGTGTTGAAGGTAACTAGTTTATTGTGCACCAGTAATGTGTTGAAGGTAACTAGTTTATTGTCACCAGTAACTAGTGTTGAAGGTACTAGTTTATTGTGCACCAGTAACTAGGTGTTTATTTGACAGAGTAACTAGTTTATTGTGCACCAGTAACTGGTGTTGAAGGTAACTAGTTTATTGTACACCAGTAACTAGTGTTGAAGGTAACTAGTTTATTGTGCACCAGTAACTAGTGTTGAAGGTAACTAGTTTATTGTACACCAGTAACTAGTGTTGAAGGTAACTAGTTTATTGTGCACCAGTAACTAGTGTTGAAGGTAACTAGTTTATTGTGCACCAATAACTGGTGTTGAAGGTAACTAGTTTATTGTACACCAGTAACTAGTGTTGAAGGTAACTAGTTTATTGTGCACCAGTAACTAGTGTTGAAGGTAACTAGTTTATTGTGCACCAGTAACTGGTGTTGAAGGTAACTAGTTTATTGTGCACCAGTAACTGGTGTTGAAGGTGACTAGTTTATTGTGCACCAGTAACTGGTGTTGAAAGTGACTAGTTTATTGTGCACCAGTAACTGGTGTTGAAGGTGACTAGTTTATTGTGCAACAGTAACTGGTGTTGAAGGTGACTAGTTTATTGTGCACCAGTAACTGGTGTTGAAGGTAACTAGTTTATTGTCACCAGTAACTGTGTTGAAGGTGACTATTTATTGTGCACCAGTAACTGGTGTTGAAGGTGACTAGTTTATTGTGCACCAGTAACTGGTGTTGAAGGTGACTAGTTTATTGTGCGCCATCAGTTCATCTTGTACTTATATCTGCTTATAACAAGAATGCTTCAGAGATAATTGTAAATAAAGTATGTACTTAAAATTTAAATAAAACTAAATAATTAAATGTTGTCAAGCTGGAAATTTGGATTGATATTTGCCTGCAGATTTTTTACAGAATTTGCCTCCGAAGCGGCTAGTTTATTTGCGCCCATATTACTGTGGATGGTTAGCGAAGTGAACGTATGGATATACCACAAGTCCACGGAACTATAGGCACGAAAGGGTGTTACGGTGGTATCATTCTGAATTATATTTAAGTTGGACTTATTTGTTGCAAGAATGTAGGAAATTTTTTTAATATGTCGGGTATATTATTTTCCTAATTAATAACATATCCTGGACATATCACATGGATATTATACTATTTCTGTATTTCTAAATAAGTGTAAAATTAGCACGTAATGTTCAAGATAGTGACCATAGTTTATTGGCCATACTGTGGCATATTATGTGTATGGCCCAAACTGGCCAGAAGCATAGTAACCAAAGCTCAGTATGGTCACTACAACATCAGTAGACTTGTTGAAGTTGGCAGAGTTGCTCCAAAACGTAGTTATCTACTTTCATTTTATCTAAGTGGATAATAGTTTTTACCAGTAACTAGGCTTCTAACTGCATTCTTTGACATATCAGTATAGTTATTTACTTCTCTCTTAATATTTTCTAATGTTAGACACAGATCCGCCATAAGTGTATATATCTACATTATCCTTCGGGTACTTTTGTTGGGACTAAATTTACCAACTGTTACAATGTAGGACATCCAGTGTGTCCTGAATTCATAACATTTTTTACATTTATTCGTTTAATCTGTATTTTTGAGTATCTTATCTGGTTTTCCAAGAGCATGTTTATTGGAGTCATGTGAGTCAGAGTTTCCCAGTGATGATATAGCGTCGGTAATAATCATAAAGCTTATGGCCTGTGTAGATTCCGATTTGCTTTTTATGATGAGAAATTTGGAATACTGATTTTCTTGCCATAGTTATTGAGTGTCACATCCGATTGGCTTCAACCCTTCAAGCTGATAACTTGATAACTCAGCTTTACAGCGGCTTTAAATCTAATAAGTTGGTTCATTTTAGAGTGTTGACCTCTCTGGACGATTTGAATTATATTTGGGCTGTTTATGTCCTAACTTAACATTACTCTTGCAGGAATATGAATATTAGTTTCCATATGATGACGCTGTAAAGCTGAGATGTTTGTGTGTGGATGTAGTGCAGATGGTAAGAGATGACTGCCAATGTTATGAGTGGAAATAAAAAGTGAAAGGTAAGAAATCGTCTTAGGGATGCGTTATCTACTGTAAACCCTCCTCAGATTCATTGGACTAGAGCCTACTGATGTAGGAGAAAGCTGAAAACGGGTTTGTAATATCTGTGGCTGTGATGTAGTGGTTGTGGGTCACTAAGGGACACCTAACTAACCAGTAAATTGTCACACACCTTGGCTTGGCAACTAGCTGTCAGCCACGCCTCACGGCTTGAGTCTCAAGTTTTTTGTTATTGACTAGCGTCAGGTCCTAAAACACCTGGTGTACTCCTCATAAGGGGGAGGTGCTTTAAGGACCATATAAGCTCAAGGAAACGGCTAGAGAGGAGAGAAGAGGTCGGGACAGGTTCGGTGAGCGGGAGCTCTGGACAGCCCTGTGTATAGTGGACTACACATTAAGTGTCTCGGATCAGCTGGTCGGTGAATTAAGAGCGTGTACAAGTCCGTGTTACTGATAACAGATACCCTTCCCCTAGTAATAAGTTTCATAGGTCATTATTATATTATGTAATTCTCCGTAAGGATATGTTGTATTCTCACTGTTGTTATTAAGTAAATAATAACCATAGTTTCCATTTTTATTTGTACCCTCTTATGCTATTCCCCATTCTGTTAAGCACTGGGATAACACAGGAGACGTGCTCGCTTGCTGGGATACCTCAGGCAGAGTGGGTGAAGGTCTCACATGGCGCCTCAGAATGATATTTGACCTCAAGGTGAAATTGCAGATCTAGAGAGAGTACAGAGAACGTTTACTGGGCATGTAAGTTCTATCAAACACCTCAACTACTGGGAACGCTTGGAAGCACTTGACTTGTACTCGCTGGAACGCAGGCGAGAGAGAGATATCATAATCTACACTTGGTAAATCTTAGAAGGAATGGTCCCGAATCTGCACTCAGAAATCACTCCCTGCGAAAGTAAAAGACTGGGCAGGCGGTGCAAAATACCCCCAGTGAAAAGTAGGGGCGCCATTGATACACTAGGAGAAAACACCATAAGTGTTCGGAGCCCAAGACTGTTCAACAGCCTAGTACCATGCATAAGGGAAATTACCAATAGACCCCTGGTTGCCTTCAGGAGGCAGTCTGTTCCGGATCAGCCGGGCTGTGGTTCGTACGTTGGACTACGCGTGACCAGCAGTAACAGCCTCGTTGATCAGGCCCTGATCCACGGGGAGGCCTGGTCGTGGACCAGGCCACTGGGGCGTTGATCCCCGAAACACCGTCCACGTAGGGTAAGACATAACCTTATGAATCTTAGGGATAGATAGATGAGGAATATTGGGGCTAGTTTTTGAATGGTTATTAAGATAATAACCTGGCAAGACAGTGAAGAAGTGAATGATGATGAAAGTGCTTCTTCTTTTTCGAGTCACTCTGCCTTGGTGGGAGACGGCCGATGTGTTAATAAAAAAAATAGAAATGATGACTTGTGAATTTCCTCTCTTATCCGCTTAAATAAATTCATCATCAGTATTATTTGACTAAAGTATCAACTTATGCCGCACTCTGCACTGTTCCAGTCACGTGCTTTAAGACACAAGTTGGACTCGTAGTATTCAGTACCGGGATAACTTTCTCTGGTAATGTAGCAGATGAAAAACATCTAGTATATTTTAGATATTATAGCCAGTTCGTTTATTATTGTTTCGTATATTATGTGGATACAGTTTCTGAAAAATTAAATATCTTTTCATTGTTATTCCAAGAATTGGTATTTCCTGTCATGCGTTGTCATCATAGTAGTGATGTGGTCGGTGCGTTGTCATCATAGTAGTGATGTGGTCGGTGCGTTGTCATCATAGTAGTGATGTGGTCGGTGCGTTGTCATCATAGTAGTGATGTGGTCGGTGCGTTGTCATCATAGTAGTGATGTGGTCGTGCGTTGTCATCATAGTAGTGATGTGGTCGGTGCGTTGTCATCATAGTAGTGATGTGGTCGGTGCGTTGTCATCATAGTAGTGATGTGGTCGGTGCGTTGTCATCATAGTAGTGATGTGGTCGGTGCGTTGTCATCATAGTAGTGATGTGGTCGGTGCGTTGTCATCATGGTAGTGATGTGGTCGGTGCGTTGTCATCATAGTAGTGATGTGGTCGGTGCGTTGTCATCATAGTAGTGATGTCGGTGCGTTGTCATCATAGCAGTGATGTGGTCGGTGCGTTGTCATCATAGCAGTGATGTGGTCGGTGCGTTGTCATCATAGTAGTGATGTGGTCGGTGCGTTGTCATCATAGTGATGTGGTCGGTGCGTTGTCATCATAGCAGTGATGTGGTCGGTGCGTTGTCATCATAGCAGTGATGTGGTCGGTGCGTTGTCATCATAGTAGTGAGTGTGGTCGGTGCGTTGTCATCATAGCAGTGATGTGGTCGGTGTGTTGTCATCATAGCAGTGATGTGGTCGGTGCGTTGTCATCATAGTATGATGTGGTCGTGCGTTGTCATCATAGTAGTGATGTGGTCGGTGCGTTGTCATCATAGTAGTGATGTGGTCGGTGCGTTGTCATCATAGCAGTGATGTGGTCGGTGCGTTGTCATCATAGCAGTGATGTGGTCGGTGCGTTGTCATCATAGCAGTGATGTGGTCGGTGCGTTGTCATCATAGTAGTGATGTGGTCGGTGCGTTGTCATAGTAGTGATGTGGTCGGTGCGTTGTCATCATAGTAGTGATGTGGTCGGTGCGTTGTCATCATAGCAGTGATGTGGTCGGTGCGTTGTCGTCATAGTAGTGATGTGGTCGGTGCGTTATCATAGTAGTGATGTCGGTGCGTTGTCATCATAGTAGTGATGTGGTCGGTGCGTTGTCATCATAGTAGTGATGTGGTCGGTGCGTTGTCACCATAGTAGTGATGTCGGTGCATTGTCATCATAGTAGTGATGTGGTCGGTGCGTTGTCATCATAGTAGTGATGTGGTCGGTGCGTTGTCATCATAGTAGTGATGTGGTCGGTGCGTTGTCATCATAGTAGTGATGTGGTCGGTGCGTTGTCATCATAGCAGTGATGTGGTCGGTGCGTTGTCATCATAGTAGTGATGTGGTCGGTGCGTTGTCATCATAGCAGTGATGTGGTCGGTGCGTTGTCATCATAGCAGTGATGTGGTCGGTGCGTTGTCATCATAGTAGTGATGTGGTCGGTGCGTTGTCATCATAGTAGTGATGTGGTTGGTGCGTTGTCATCATAGCAGTGATGTGGTCGGTGCGTTGTCATCATAGTAGTGATGTGGTCGGTGCGTTGTCATCACAGCAGTGATGTGGTCGGTGCGTTGTCATCATAGCAGTGATGTGGTCGGTGCGTTGTCATCATAGCAGTGATGTGGTCGGTGCGTTGTCATCATAGTGATGTGGTCGATGCGTTGTCATCATAGCAGTGATGTGGTCGGTGCGTTGTCATCATAGCAGTGATGTGGTCGGTGGGTTGTCATCATAGTAGTGATGTGGTCGGTGCGTTGTCATCATAGCAGTGATGTGGTCGGTGCGTTGTCATCATAGCAGTGATGTGGTCGGTGCGTTGTCATCATAGCAGTGATGTGGTCGGTGCGTTATCATAGTAGTGATGTGGTCGGTGCGTTGTCATCATAGTAGTGATGTGGTCGGTGCGTTGTCATCATAGCAGTGATGTGGTCGGTGCGTTGTCATCATAGCAGTGATGTGGTCGGTGCGTTGTCATCATAGTAGTGATGTGGTCGGTGCGTTGTCATCATAGTAGTGATGTGGTCGGTGCGTTGTCATCATAGTAGTGATGTGGTCGGTGCGTTGTCATCATAGTAGTGATGTGGTCGGTGCGTTGTCATCATAGCAGTGATGTGGTCGGTGCGTTGTCATCATAGCAGTGATGTGGTCGGTGCGTTGTCATCATAGTAGTGATGTGGTCGGTGCGTTGTCATCATAGTAGTGATGTGGTCGGTGCGTTGTCATCATAGTAGTGATGTCGGTGCGTTGTCATCATAGTAGTGATGTGGTCGGTGCGTTGTCATCATAGTAGTGATGTGGTCGGTGCGTTGTCATCATAGTAGTGATGTGGTCGGTGCGTTGTCATCATAGCAGTGATGTGGTCGGTGCGTTGTCATCATAGCAGTGATGTGGTCGGTGCGTTGTCATCATAGTAGTGATGTGGTCGGTGCGTTGTCATCATAGCAGTGATGTGGTCGGTGCGTTGTCATCATAGTGATGTGGTCGGTGCGTTGTCATCATAGCAGTGATGTGGTCGGTGCGTTGTTATCATAGCAGTGATGTGGTCGGTGCGTTGTCATCATAGTAGTGATGTGGTCGGTGCGTTGTCATCATAGCAGTGATGTGGTCGGTGCGTTGTCGTCATAGCAGTGATGTGGTCCGTGCGTTGTCATCATAGCAGTGATGTGGTCGGTGCGTTGTCATCATAGCAGTGATGTGGTCGGTGCGTTGTCATCATAGCAGTGATGTGGTCCGTGCGTTGTCATCATAGCAGTGATGTGGTCGGTGCGTTGTCATCATAGCAATGATGTGGTCCGTGCGTTGTCATCATAGCAGTGATGTGGTCGGTGCGTTGTCATCATAGCAGTGATGTGGTCGATGTGTTGTCATCATAGCAGTGATGTCAGTGCGTTGTCATCATAGCAGTGATGTGGTCGGTGCGTTGTCATCATAGCAGTGATGTGGTCCGTGCGTTGTCATCATGGCAGTGATGTGGTCGGTGCGTTGTCATCATAGCAGTGATGTCGGTGCGTTGTCATCATAGCAGTGATGTGGTCGGTGCGTTGTCGTCAGAGCAGTGATGTGGTCGGTGCGTTGTCATCATAGCAGTGATGTGGTCGGTGCGTTGTCATCATAGCAGTGATGTGGTCCGTGCGTTGTCATCATAGCAGTGATGTCGGTGCGTTGTCATCATAGCAGTGATGTGGTCCGTGCGTTGTCATCATAGCAGTGATGTGGTCCGTGCGTTGTCATCATAGCAGTGATATGTGGTCTGTGCATTGTCCTCATAGCAGTGAAGTCCGTGCGTTGTCATCATGGCAGTGATGTGGTCGGTGCGTTGTCATCATAGCAGTGATGTCGGTGCTTTGTCATCATAGCAGTGATGTGGTCGGTGCGTTGTCGTCATAGCAGTGATGTGGTCGGTGCGTTGCAATCATAGCAGTGATGTGGTCGGTGCGTTGTCATCATAGCAGTGATGTGGTCGATGTGTTGTCATCATAGCAGTGATGTCCATGCGTTGTCATCATAGCAGTGATATGTGGTCTGTGCATTGTCATCATAGCAGTGATCTGGTCTGTGCATTGTCATCATAGCAGTGATGTGGTCCGTGCGTTGTCATCATAGCAGTGATGTGGTCCGTGCGTTGTCATCATAGCAGTGATGTGGTCCGTGCGTTATCATAGCAGTGATGTGGTCGGTGCATTGTCATTATAGCAGTGATGTCGGTGCGTTGTCATAGCAGTGATTTGGTCGGTGCGTTGTCATCATAGAAGTGATGTCCGTGCGTTGTCATCATAGCAGTGATGTGGTCCGTGCGTAATCGTAGCAGTGATGTGGTCCGTCCGTTGTCATAGCAGTGATGTGCCCCGTGCGCTGTCATAGCAGTGACGTGGCCCGTGCGTTGTCATAGCAGTGATGTGGTCCGTGTGTTGTCATCATAGCAGTGATGTGGTCTGTGCGTTGTCATAGCAGTGATGTGGTCCGTGTGTTGTCATCATAGCAGTGATGTGGTCTGTGCGTTGTCATAGCAGTGATGTGGTCCGTGTGTTGTCATCATAGCAGTGATGTGGTCTGTGCGTTGTCATAGCAGTGATGTGGTCCGTGTGTTGTCATCATAGCAGTGACGTGGCCCGTGCGTTGTCATAGCAGTGATGTGGTCCGTGTGTTGTCATCATAGCAGTGATGTGGTCTGTGCGTTGTCATAGCAGTGATGTGGTCCGTGTGTTTTCATCATAGCAGTGATGTCCGTGCGTTGTCATAGCAGTGATGTGATCCGTGTGTTGTCATCATAGGAGTGATGTGGTCCGTGCGTAGTCATCATAAAAGTGATGTGGTCCGTGCGTTATCATAGTGATGTGGTCCGTGCGTAGTCATAGCAGTGATGTGGTCCTTGTCATTATAGCAGTGATGTGGTCCGTGCGTAGTCATCATAGCAGTGATGTGGTCCGTCCGTTGTCATCATAGCAGTGATGTGGTCCGTGTGTTGTCATCATAGCAGTGATGTGGTCCGTGTGTTGTCATCATAGCAGTGATGTGGTCCGTGTGTTGTCATCATAGCAGTGATGTGGTCCGTGTGTTGTCATCATAGCAGTGATGTGGTCCGTGTGTTGTCATCATAGCAGTGATGTGGTCCGTGTGTTGTCATCATAGCAGTGATGTGGTCCGTGCGTTGTCATCATAGCAGTGATGTGGTCCGTGCGTTGTCATCATAGCAGTGATGTGGTCCGTGCGTTGTCAATATATATATAGTTTCAGAATTTCAGATTTATTACCATTTAAAATTTAATTATTTACCCTTCGGTTGCCACTGTCCAGGATGTGTGTAGCCCAGCGGAGAGGGCGTATCATCGGGGGACAGGTGGGCAAGAGCCACCTCTAGTTACCCGGGAGCAGGTGGACAAGAGCCACCTCTAGTTACCCGGGAGCAGGTGGGCAAGAGCCACCTCTAGTTACCCGGGAGCAGGTGGACAAGAGCCACCTCTAGTTACCCGGGAGCAGGTGGACAAGAGCCACCTCTAGTTACCCGGGAGCAGGTGGACAAGAGCCACCTCTAGTTACCCGGGAGCAGGTGGACAAGAGCCACCTCTAGTTACCCGGGAGCAGGTGGACAAGAGCCACCTCTAGTTACCCGGGAGCAGGTGGACAAGAGCCACCTCTAGTTACCCAGGAGCAGGTGGACAAGAGCCACCTCTAGTTACCCGGGAGCAGGTGGGCAAAGAGCCACCTCTAGTTACCCGGGAGCAGGTGGACAAGAGCCACCTCTAGTTACCCGGGAGCAGGTGGACAAGAGCCACCTCTAGTTACCCGGGAGCAGGTGGGCAAGAGCCACCTCTAGTTACCCGGGAGCAGGTGGACAAGAGCCACCTCTAGTTACCCGGAGCAGGTGGACAAAGCCACCTCTAGTTACCCGGGAGCAGGTGGACAAGAGCCACCTCTAGTTACCCGGAGCAGGTGGACAAGAGCCACCTCTAGTTACCCGGGAGCAGGTGGGCAAGAGCCACCTCTAGTTACCCGGGAGCAGGTGGACAAGAGCCACCTCTAGTTACCCGGGAGCAGGTGGACAAGAGCCACCTCTAGTTACCCGGGAGCAGGTGGGCAAGAGCCACCTCTAGTTACCCGGGAGCAGGTGGGCAAGAGCCACCTCTAGTTACCCGGGAGCAGGTGAACAAGAGCCACCTCTAGTTACCCGGGAGCAGGTGGACAAGAGCCACCTCTAGTTACCCGGGAGCAGGTGGACAAGAGCCACCTTTAGTTACCCGGAGCAGGTGGACAAGAGCCACCTCTAGTTACCCGGGAGCAGGTGGGCAAGAGCCACCTCTAGTTACCCGGGAGCAGGTGGACAAGAGCCACCTCTAGTTACCCGGGAGCAGGTGGGCAAGAGCCACCTCTAGTTACCCGGGAGCAGGTGAACAAGAGCCACCTCTAGTTACCCGGGAGCAGGTGGACAAGAGCCACCTCTAGTTACCCGGGAGCAGGTGGACAAGAGCCACCTTTAGTTACCCGGGAGCAGGTGGACAAGAGCCACCTCTAGTTACCCGGGAGCAGGTGGGCAAGAGCCACCTCTAGTTACCCGGGAGCAGGTGGACAAGAGCCACCTCTAGTTACCCGGGAGCAGGTGGGCAAGAGCCACCTCTAGTTACCCGGGATCAGGTGGGCAAGAGCCACCTCTAGTTACCCGGGAGCAGGTGGGCAAGAGTCACCTCTAGTTCCTCGGGAACAGGTCCGCAAGAGCCACCTCTAGTTAGCCGGGAGCAGGTGGGCAAGAGCCACCTCTAGTTACCCGGGAACAGGTGGGCAAGAGTCACCTCTAGTTAGCCGGGAGCAGGTGGGCAAGAGCCACCTCTAGTTACCCGGGAACAGGTGGACAAGAGCCACCTCTAGTTAGCCGGGAGCAGGTGGGCAAGAGCCACCTCTAGTTACCCGGGAACAGGTGGGCAAGAGTCACCTCTAGTTAGCCGGGAGCAGGTGGGCAAGAGCCACCTCTAGTTACCCGGGAGCAGGTGGGCAAGAGCCACCTCTAGTTACCCGGGAACAGGTGGGCAAGAGTCACCTCTAGTTAGCCGGGAGCAGGTGGGCAAGAGCCACCTCTAGTTACCCAAGTGCAGGTGGGCAAGACGTTCTAGTTACTCAGGGGCAATTGGGCCAGACCTTCTGGTTACCCAGGGGCAGGTGAGCAAGACCCTTTAGTTACCCAGGGACAGGGAGGCAAGACCTAGTTTTCCAGGGGCAGGTGAGCAAGACCTTCTAGTTACCCAGGGGCAGGTGGGCAAGACCTTCTAGTTACTCAGGGGCAGGTGGGCAAGACCTTCTAGTTACCCAAGTGCAGGTGGGCAAGACGTTCTAGTTACTCAGGGGCAGTTGGGCCAGGCCTTCTGGTTACCCAGGGGCAGGTGAGCAAGACCCTTTAGTTACCCAGGGGCAGGTGAGCAAGACCTTCAAGGTACTCAGGGGCAGGTGAGCAAGACCCTTTAGTTAACCAGGGGCAGGTGAGCAAGACCCTTTAGTTACCCAGGGGCAGGTGAGCAAGAGCCACCTCTAGTTACCCAGGGGCAGGTGAGCAAGAGCTTCAAGTTACTCAGGGGCAGGTGAGCAAGACCTAGTTACTCAGGGGCAGGTGAACAAGAGCTTCAAGGTACTCAGGGGCAGGTGAGCAAGACGTAGTTACTCAGGGGCAGGTGAGCAAGACGTACTCAGGGGCAGGTGAACAAGAGCCACCTCTAGTTACCCAGGGGCAGGTGAGCAAGAGCTTCAAGTTACTCAGGGGCAGGTGAACAAGACGTAGTTACCCAGGGGCAGGTGAGCAAGACGTAGTTACTCAGGGGCAGGTGAACAAGAGCCACCTCTAGTTACCCAGGGGCAGGTGAGCAAGAGCTTCAAGTTACTCAGGGGCAGGTGAGCAAGACCTAGTTACTCAGGGGCAGGTGAGCAAGACCTAGTTACCCAGGGGCAGGTGAGCAAGACGTAGTTATCCAGGGGCAGGTGAGTAAGAGCTTCAAGTTACTCAGGGGCAGGTGAACAAGAGCCACCTGTAGTTACCCAGAGTGCCACCGCTAGACTCACCATTGTACTGACAACAATAGCGCACACTTTTGCCTGAATACTTTCATTCCAACTAAGAGGATGAAATGATGTATTATTGGTGAAGGACAGCCAGTTATAGTGAGGGGAAGGTGGGAGGGAGGTGTTGGCAGGGGGAGAGAGAGAGAGGCAAGGAGGGAGGTGTTGGCAGGGGGAGAGAGAGTCAATGAGGGAGGTGTTGGCAGGGGGAGAGAGAGGCAAGGAGGGAGGTGTTGGCAGGGGGAGGGGAGAGGCAAGGAGGGAGGTTTTTGGCAGGGAGAGAGGAGAGGCAATGAGGGAGGTGTTGGCAGGGGGAGAGAGAGGCAAGGAGGGAGGTGTTGGCAGGGAGAGAGAGAGGCAATGAGGGAAGTGTTGGCAGGGGGAGAGAGAGGCAAGGAGGGAGGTGTTGGCAGGGGGGAGAGAGAGGCAAGGAGGGAGGTGTTGGCAGGGAGAGAGAGAGGCAATGAGGGAGGTGTTGGCAGGGGGAGAGAGAGGCAAGGAGGGAGGTGTTGGCAGGGAGAGAGAGAGGCAATGAGGGAAGTGTTGGCAGGGGGGGGCAAAGGAGGTGGAGAGGAAGCAGGAGGGAGGTGTTGGCAGGGGAGAGAGAAGGGAAGGAGGGAGGTGTTGGCAGGGAGAGAGAGAGGCAATGAGGGAGGTGTTGGCAGGGGGAGAGAGAGGCAAGGAGGGAGGTGTTGGCAGGGGGAGAGAGAAAGGCAAGGAGGGAGGTGTTGGCAGGGAGAGAGAGAAGCAATGAGGGAAGTGTTGGCAGGGGGAGAGAGAGGCAAGGAGGGAGGTGTTGGCAGGGGGAGAGAGAGGCAATGAGGGAATGTTGGCAGGGGGAGAGAGAGGCAAGGAGGGAGGTGTTGGCAGGGGGAGAGAGAGGCAATGAGGGAGGTGTTGGCAGGGGGAGAGAGAGGCAAGGAGGGAGGTGTTGGCAGGGAGAGAGGCAATGAGGGAGGTGTTGGCAAAGGGGGAGAGGAGAGGGGCAGGGGGAGGGGAGGGGGGGGTGTTGGCAGGGGAGAGAGAGGCAAGGAGGGAGGTGTTGGCAGGGAGAGAGAGAGGCAATGAGGGAGTGTTGGCAGGGGGAGAGAGAGGCAAGGAGGGAGGTGTTGGCAGGGGGAGAGAGAGGCAAGGAGGGAGGTGTTGGCAGGGGGAGGAGAGAGAGGCAAGGAGGGAGGTGTTGGCAGGGAGGAGAGGCAAGGAGGGAGGTGTTGGCAGGGAGAGAGAGGCAAGGAGGGAGGTGTTGGCAGGGGGAGAGAGAGGCAAGGAGGGAGGTGTTGGGAGGGGGAGAGAGAGGCAATGAGGGAAGTGTTGGCAGGGGGAGAGAGAGGCAAGGAGGGAGGTGTTGGCAGGGGGAGAGAGAGGCAAGGAGGGAGGTGTTGGCAGGGAGAGAGAGAGGCAATGAGGGAAGTGTTGGCAGGGGGAGAGAGAGCAAGGAGGGAGGTGTTGGCAGGGGGAGAGAGAGGCAAGGAGGGAAGGGGTTGGCAGGGGGAGAGAGAGGCAAGGAGGGAGGTGTTGGCAGGGGGAGAGAGAGGCAAGGAGGGAGGTGTTGGCAGGGGGAGAGAGAGGCAAGGAGGGAGGTGTTGGCAGGGGAGAGAGAGGCAAGAGGGAGGTGTTGGCAGGGGGAGAGAGAGGCAAGGGGGGAGGTGTTGGCAGGGGGAGAGAGAGGCAAGGAGGGAGGTGTTGGCAGGGAGAGAGAGGAAGCAATGAGGGAAGTGTTGGCAGGGGGGGAAGGAGGGGAGGTTGGAGGGGCAAGGAGGCGGGGGTGTTGGCAGGGGGAGAGGAGGCAAGGAGGGAGGTGTTGGCAGGGGGAGAGAGAGGCAAGGAGGGAGGTGTTGGCAGGGGAGAGAGAGGCAATGAGGGAGGTGTTGGCAGGGGGGGAGAGGCAATGAGGGAGGTGTTGGCAGGGAGGGGAGAGAGGCAAGGAGGGAGGTGTTGGCAGGGGAGAGAGAGGCAAGGAGGGAGGTGTTGGCAGGGAGAGAGAGAGGCAATGAGGGAGGTGTTGGCAGGGGGAGAGAGAGGCAAGGAGGGAGGTGTTGGCAGGGGGAGAGAGAGGCAAGGAGGGAGTGTTGGCAGGGGGAGAGAGAGGCAAGGAGGGAGGTGTTGGCAGGGAGAGGAGAGGCAATGAGGGAGGTGTTGGCAGGGGGAGAGGGGAGGCAAGGAGGGAGGTGTTGGCAGGGGGAGAGAGAGGCAAGGAGGGAGGTGTTGGCAGGGGGAGAGAGAGGCAAGGAGGGAGGTGTTGGCAGGGGGAGAGAGAGGCAAGGAGGGAGGTGTTGGCAGGGAGAGAGAGAGGCAAGGAGGGAGGTGTTGGCAGGGGGAGAGAGAGGCAATGAGGGAAGGGGTTGGCAGGGGAGAGAGAGGCAAGGAGGGAGGTGTTGGCAGGGGGAGAGAGAGGCAAGGAGGGAGGTGTTGGCAGGGGAGAGAGAGGCAAGGAGGGAGGTGTTGGCAGGGGGGAGAGAGAGGCAAGGAGGGAGGTGTTGGCAGGGGAGAGAGAGAGAGGCAATGAGGGAGGTGTTGGCAGGGGGAAAAGAGAGGCAAGGAGGGAGGTGTTGGCAGGGGGGAGAGAGAGGCAAGGAGGGAGGTGTTGGCAGGGGGAGAGAGAGGCAAGGAGGGAGGTGTTGGCAGGGGGAGAGAGAGGCAATGAGGGAGGTGTTGGCAGGGGGGGAGAGAGAGGCAAGGAGGGAGGTGTTGGCAGGGGGGAGAGAGAGAGGCAAGAGGGAGGTGTTGGCAGGGGGAGAGAGAGGCAAGGAGGGAGGTGTTGGCAGGGGGAGAGAGAGGCAAGTGGGGAGGTGTTGGCAGGGGAGAGAGAGGCAATGAGGGAGGTGTTGGCAGGGGGAGAGAGAGGCAAGGAGGGAGGTGTTGGCAGGGAGAGAGAGAGGCAATGAGGGAGGTGTTGGCAGGGGGAGAGAGAAAGGGAAGGAGGGAGGTGTTGGCAGGGGAGAGAGAGAGGCAAAGGGGGGAGGTGTTGGCAAAGGGGAGAGAGAGGCAAGGAGGGAGGTGTTAGGCAAGGGGAGAGAGAGGCAAGGAGGGAGGTGTTGGCAGGGGAGAGAGAGGAAGGAGGGAGGTGTTGGCAGGGGGGGAGAGAGAGGCAAGGAGGGAGGTGTTGGCAGGGGGAGAGAGAGGCAATGAGGGAGGTGTTGGCAGGGGGAGAGAGGGCAAGGAGGGAGGTGTTGGCAGGGGGAGAGAGAGGCAAGGAGGGAGGTGTTGGCAGGGGAGGAGAGAGGGCAAGGAGGGAGGTGTTGGCAGGGTGGGGAGGAAAGGAGGGAGGGCAGGGAGAGGAGAGGAGGGCGGTGTGGGGAGCAGAGAGAGAGGCAAGGGGAGGTGTTTTCTAGGGGTGGACTGAGAGCAAGAGGGAGGGCTTGCAAGGGTAGAGCCCCGCGGCCCGGAGGAAGTGGTGGACAGGGCGAGAGAAGCAAGGATGTTGGCGGGGCAGAGAAGGCAAGAGGGAGTCACAGACGGCTGAGGCACCGTTAGGTAGTTTTGCCAGTCCGGAAAGAACAACAGGGGTCTTGGTAGTGGCCTATTAGAGGGGAGGCTGTTGAGCAGGTTGGGAGCGGACAATTAGGGTTTTCAGTGTACAGGAAGGCAGAGTTTGCACTGGGGGTAGAGGCAAGCTGAGTGTTGGCCAGGTGGAGAGAGAGGCAATGAGGGAGGTGTTCAGAACCAGCTGAGCAAAGAGGGATATTTCCAGTGGTGAGAGTGAGCACATGAATGTTCCAGGGGGGAGCCAAGGAGGTAGGTGTTTGAAGGAACTTAGAGGCAAGGAGGAGGTTTTTGTACAGGATGGAGTTGCGAATTACCTGCTTGGGAAGGGGGATGAGAATGGACAGGGGGAGTGTTGGCAGGAGAAAGGAAGAAGTGTTTAGGGAAGAGGCACAGGTAGGCAGGTCTTGGCGGAAGAGAGGCACTATCAGGTTTGGCAGGAGGTGAGTAGGCAAGGATGGGAGTGTTGGCATGGGGGGAGAGACAGAAGGGAGGAGCGATGGGCAGAGAGAGGAAGGGAGGTGAGGAGTGTTCTTGGGGCTACTGGAGTCTCCTGGAGGGCATTCCAAGATCAATGCCCCCGGGCCCGGTCACGCCAGGCCTCCGGTGGATCAGGGGCCCGTCAACCAGGCTGTTACTGCGGCCGCCAAACAAACGTACGAACCACAGCCCCGGGCCGGCACGCTTTAGGGATTTCCGCTCCCTCTTTAAAACAACCAGGGGTCTTCCCGTAGTGCCCCTTATTACTGGTGGGAGGCTGTTGAACAGTCTTGGGCCCCGGACACTTATTGTGTTTTCTCTTAGTGTACCAGTGACGCCCCTACTTTTCACTGGGGGTATGTTGCATCGCCTGTCAAGTCTTTGGCTCTCGTGTGGAGTGATTTCTGTGTGCATATTAGGGACCAGTCCCTCCAGAATCTTCCAGCTGTAGATTATGATATATCTCTCTCACCTGCGTTCTAGTGAGTACATGTCAATTGCTTCCAGGCGCTCCCAGTAGTTAAGGTGTTTGATGGAACTTATACGTGCAGTAAAGGTTCTCTGTACATTCTCTGGTTCTGCAATTTCACCTGCCTTGAATGGGGATGTTAATGTACAGCAGTGTTCCAGCCTAGAAAGAATAAGTGATTTAAAAATTATCATCATTGGCTTAGCATCTCTTGTCTTGAATGTTCTCATTATCCATCCTATCAGTTTCCTAGCAGATGTGATAGTGGCATTGTTGTGATCCTTGAAGGTGAGGTCTTCGGACATTACCACTCCAGTATATAACCACCTCTCTGGCCCTATGCTGCACTTCCTATGAGAGTGATGGACTGAACACATCGATTCCAGGTTGAGGGACTGATTACCTCAAACTTCTCCTGTCCTTACCCATTTCTACTTTGTATGGACTGATGAAGCCACTGTGTGGCGAAACGTTTGTTCAATAAAGATTCCCATGTGTTGCATAAGTGTCTCAATTCTTCAATTTGTCGGTTTTCAAAACCATTCATCACAGATAAGCCTAGCCCAGGGGCGGGCTGTGGGAGTAGGAAAACTCTTGAAACCCATCGAAGGTATATATTGTTGGTGAAACATCGCCATATTATAAGTTTTTTTTTTGTTATTGTGTGTTTTTCAACAACGTTCTTGGTGGTTGTGATCCCCAGAGTTGGGTAGCTCTCACATAAATGTTTTGTTTACTGCTAGGTGGGATGGGAGGGCCTTGCTGTAAGGTAATCTGTACATATGTTTCTCCATGCATGGGAATCGAACCCGGGACCTTGAGATTGTGTGTCGAATACTGTAAGCATTCCACACCCAAGGCTGGAGGCCGCAGAGGGAGGAGGGAGGCTGCCGAGGTAGAAGAGAGGGAGGTTAGAGAGGTAGGTGGGCGAAGGGAGGAGAGGTGTGAGAGAGGGAGGGAGGAGAGTGAGGGGGAAGACAAGTGACGAGGCAAGAAAACAGGAAGGGAAATTGGAAGAAGGTAATGGAGGTGGTGTTTGTGTTGGTGGTGGCTGTGGTGGTGGTGGCTGTGGTGGTGGTGGTGGTGGTGGCTGTGGTGGTGGTGGCTGTGGTGGTGGCTGTGGTGGTGGTGGCTGTGGTGGTGGCTGTGGTGGGTGGTGGCTGTGGTGGGTGGCTGTGGTGGTGGTGGCTGTGGTGGTGGCTGTGGTGGTGGTGGCTGTGGTGGTGGTGGCTGTGGTGGTGGTGGCTGTGGTGGTGGTGGCTGTGGGGGTGTGGTGGCTGGGTGGTGGCTGTGGTGGTGGCTGTGGTGGTGGCTGTGGTGGTGGTGGCTGTGGTGGTGGCTGTGGTGGTGGTGGCTGTGGTGGTGGGTGTGCGTGGTGGTGGCTGTGGGTGGTGGCTGTTGGTGGTGGCTGTGGTGGTGGTGTGCGTGGTGGTGGCTGTGGTGGGCTGTGTGGTGGTGGTGGTGGCTGTGGTGGTGGTGGGTGGTGGTGTGGTGGTGGCTGTGTGGTGGTGGCTGTGGTGGTGGCTGTGGTGGTGGTGGCTGTGGTGGTGGCTGTGGTGGTGGTGGCTGTGGTGGTGGCTGTGGTGGTGGTGGCTGTGGTGGTGGCTGTGGTGGTGGTGGCTGTGGTGGTGGCTGTGGTGGTGGTGGCTGTGGTGGTGGCTGTGGTGGTGGTGGCTGTGGTGGTGGCTGTGGTGGTGGTGGCTGTGGTGGTGGTGGCTGTGGTGGTGGCTGTGGTGGTGGTGGCTGTGGTGGTGGCTGTGGTGGTGGTGGCTGTGGTGGTGGCTGTGGTGGTGTGGTGGTGCGTGGTGGTGGCTGTGGTGGTGGTGGCTGTGGTTGGTGTGTGGCTGTGGTGGGTGGTGGCTGTGGTGGTGGTGGCTGTGGTGGTGGGCTGTGGTGGTGGTGGCTGTGGTGGCTTGTGGCTGTGGGTGGTGGCTGTGGTGGCTGTGTGGTGGCTGTGGTGGTGGTGGCTGTGGTGTGGTGGCTGTGGGGGTAACTGTGGTGGTGGTGGCTGTGGGGGGTAACTGTGGTGGTGGTGGCTGTGGGGGGTAACTGTGGTGGTGGTGGTGGCGGCTGTGGGGAGTAACTGTGGTGGTGGTGGTGGCTGTGGGGGTAACTGTGGTGGTGGTGGCTGTAGGGGGTAACTATGGTGGTGGTGGTGTAGGGATGGTTTGGTTTGGTTGAAAAATAGTATAACGGGACGGGGCTGGTAAGCACTAGCTACAGGCACGTGAATGTGTATGGTTGAGCAGGTGACCTCAGCACCGTCCACTACTGTTACCTGCTGGGTGGTGAATGTGTATGGGTGAGCAGGTGACCTCAGCACCGTTCACAAGGATCACCTGCTAGGTGGTGGCGGAGGAGTATCGGTGCGGCAGGTGTTGCGGGCGGTCATTATACACAGAGTTGTTATTCCCGTTGGGGTGTTGGGTCCCGTTATGAGTGTGGGTCGTCCAGCAGCAGGAAGACTTGAGTCTCGCCAGGTGTCACTTAGTAAAGGTCACGGCAATAACATTTGCGTTTCATTCTTCCTTGTTTTCTTTCTAAATGAGACTCACTGTCCTGTCATTATCTACTTTGTTTCTCATTAGGTTTGATAAGCTACTTTTCAGTGTCGTCCACCATGTTTATTTCTGGTTGGTTGGGGTTATAGAGTTTAAAGGATATCAAGAACAATAGGATCATTAAGGCTGCACGTTATGTTTTCACTACCAGACAAGAATATTCTATCTTCTAAAATAGAGATTAAAGTAAACTCATAGCATGTATACACTGAGAGAAATACACCTCTCTATGTATATATTTGTTTCTGTAATTGGTAAAAAGGAATACAGCAAAATGAGACCTTTATTAATACGACGTTTCACTTACGTGAACCTCAAAGCTTCATGTAAAAGAAACGTGGTGCTAAAAAAAAGTATTGTTTTGTTTTTGCTGTATGTGTCGTGTTACTACACGTCGGTACGTCGTACTTAAGCTACTTGTTTTTCTAAGGAAATCTGTTTACGTAGTAACCCGTGATACACCTCACCTCTGGAGAGAGCAACCCAGTCTTTGCTGCATCGCTGATACCATTGTTGCTGGAGACAATGATTTTCCTTCGCTGTATCCTCCTGAAAAATACTTCAGATACAACAATAGGCACCAAAGACTTCCATATCCACAAAGGTGTTTTGCCTCAGGCCGTCAGTACCACAACTTGGAGTTTAACCGCAGTAATCCATAAAAAAAACCTGTATTCTTGTAGTGTTGTGGTGAGCGAGGGTGGGAGGGGCCAGTGACCCGTGGAAGAGACGAGTATTCACCGACCAGTGGGTCACCACGGGCGAGCCTCACCCAACACTCCACACTAGTCTGCTGTTGAGTAAATCTACGCTGGCTGGTCGTACGTGCACCAGGTCTACCAGGTCACTACCTGCTGAGCTCACCGTACCTGCTGGACTCATTCATTTATATCTTATGGTTCCTAAAACTTAATGAATATTGCTTTTGGAATTATAGTACCCTCCTGGAGGTTACCTGGAGGTTATTCCGGGGATCAACGCCCCCGCGGCCCGGTCCATGACCAGGCCTCCCGGTGGATCAGGGCCTGATCAACCAGGCTGTTACTGCTGGCCGCATGCAGTCCAACGTACGATCCACAGCCCGGCTGATCCGGCACTGACTTTAGGTATCTGTCCAGCTCTCTCTTGAAGGCAGCCAGGGGCTTATTGGCAATTCCTCTAATGCTTGATGGGAGGCTGTTGAACAGTCTTGGGCCCCGGACACTTGGTGTTTTCCCTTAGTGTACCAATGGCGCCCCTACTTTTAATTGGGGGCATTTTGCATCGCCTGCCCAGTCTTTTACTTTCGTAGAGAGTGATTTCTGTGTGCAGATTTGGGACCATTCCTTCCAAGATTTTCCAAGTGTAGATTATGATATATCTCTCCCTCCTGCGTTCCAACGAGTACAAGTCAAGTGCTTCCAAGCGTTCCCAGTAGTTAAGGTGCTTGACAGAACTTATACGTGCAGTAAAGGATCTCTGTACACTCTCTAGATCTGCGATTTCACCTTCTTTGAATGGAGATGTTAATGTACAGCAGTATTCCAGCCTAGAGAGAACAAGTTATTTGAAAGGCTGCCATAGTGAAGAGCTCTGTTCCACAAGGCACAGTACTCGCCCCCATCTTATTCCTTATCCTCATATCAGACATAGACAGAGATATACACCACAGCACCGTATCATCCTTTGCGGATGATACTAGGATCTGCATGAGGCTGTCATCTGCTGAGGACGCGGTTAACCTCCAAGAAGATATAAACAAAGTTTTCCAGTGGGCAACGGTAAACAATATGATGTTCAATGAGGACAAATTCCAACTACTCCGTTATGGAAAACTGGAGGAGATAATAACTAGAACAGAGTATACTACTGACTCCGGCCATACAATAGAGTGGAAAAATAATGTAAGGGACCTGGGAGTAGTAATGTCTGAGGATCTCACTTTCAAGGATCACAACAGTGCCACGATCGCACGGGCAAAGAAAATGATAGGATGGATAATGAGAACTTTCAAAACGAGAGATGCCAAGCCCATGATGATCCTTTTCAAATCACTTGTTCTCTCTAGGCTGGAATACTGCTGTACATTAACATCTCCATTCAAAGCAGGTGAAATCGCAGATCTAGAGAGTGTACAGAGATCCTTTACTGCACGTATAAGTTCTGTCAAGCACCTTAACTACTGGGAACGCTTGGAAGCACTTGTACTCGTTGGAACGCAGGAGGGAGAGATATATCATAATCTACACTTGGAAAATCTTGGAAGGAATGGTCCCAAATCTGCACACAGAAATCACTCCCTACGAAAGTAAAAGACTGGGCAGGCGATGCAAAATGCCCCCAATAAAAAGTAGGGGCGCCATTGGTACACTAAGGGAAAACACCATAAGTGTCCGGGGGGCCCAAAACTGTTCAACAGCCTCCCATCAAGCATTAGGGGAATTGCCAATAAACCCCTGGCTGCCTTCAAGAGAGAGCTGGACAGATACCTAAAGTCAGTGCCGGATCAGCCGGGCTGTGGCTCGTACGTTGGACTGCATGCGGCCAGCAGTAACAGCCTAGTTGATCAGGCCCTGATCCATCGGGAGGCCTGGTCATGGACCGGGCCGCGGGGGCGTTGATCCCCGGAATAACCTCCAGGTAACCTCCAGGTATCATTGGCTTGGCATCTCTCGTTTTGAACGTTCTCATTATCCATCCTATCATTTTCTTTTGCACTTGCGATCGTGGCACTGTTGTGATCCTTGAAAGTGAGATCCTCAGACATTACTACTCCCAGGTCCCTTACATTATTTTTCCGCGCTATTGTATGGCCAGAGTCTGTAGTATACTCTGTTCTAGTTATTATCTCCTCCAGTTTTCCATAACGGAGTAGTTGGAATTTGTCCTCATTGAACATCATATTGTTTACCGTTGCCCATTGGAAAACTTTGTTTATATCTTCTTGGAGGTTAACCGCGTCCTCAGCAGATGACAGCCTCATGCAGATCCTAGTATCATCCGCAAAGGATGATACAGTGCTGTGATGTATATCTCTGTCTATGTCTGATATGAGGATGAGGAATAAGATGGGGGGCGAGTACTGTGCCTTGTGGAACAGAGCTTTTCACTATGGCAGCCTCCGATTTAACTCTGTTGACCACTACTCTTTGTGTTCGATTTGTTAGGAAGTTGAAGATCCATCTCCCCACTTTCCCAGTTATTCCTTTAGTATGTATTTTATGGGCTATTACGCCATGATCGCATTTGTCAAATGCTTTTGCAAAGTCTGTGTATATTACATCTGCATTCTGATTTTCTTCCAGTGCATCCAAGGCCATATCATATCACCCGGTTTCAGACCATGTCTTCCTGTTGGCAGCTTGATCAATGAGGCTGTTGGTACTCGCTGCACGCAGTCCGATGCAAGCTGATCAAGGATACGCTAAAGGAACATATCAAGTTCCTTTATAAAGACTAGTCTATTGGTAATTTCCCTTGTTCGATGTGTGTTGAACCTTTTATGCTTATCGAATAATCCTATATAAATGTCTTCGTGGCCACTGTATGTTCCCCTTGTAATGACCTTCCAGTCGTTGCTCAAAAGTACAGAACGAGCCCCTAGTAATTTCCCAAGACTTCAGTTTCATGCCTTGTAAATACTGGCTGCCTTGTACAGGCACAGGGGTAGCCTCTCCACCTCCGTGTGATAACATTGTACTGCTTGAAAATAAAATAATACATACTACTGCAAGCTATTCAGTGCATAGTCGTCCAGAAGTCTTTGTGCCTTATGCACGCACACTCAAACTCTTATTTCCAGACCTTGTATATACAGGGTTAGAATCTAATTTTCTGGTTTTGGACACTTACTGTAGTTAATGGGAACGCTGAAGACGACTTTGTAAACGTTGCTGTTAGCATCCCAGGCAAAAATTCATGCGCTGTGTAGCTTTTTAGAATTTGCACGAATTGTAACTAAGGAATTTTCTGGGAAAGAAGGAATTTGTGGTTTATTCATTAGTAAATAGAACAAGACTCTACTGACACTGATCTTAGGATGGTTAGAGATATGGCAGATGTTTCAATAGAAGACTGAGAAAAAAGAATAATCTTGAAAGAGTTATTAGCAGTGACCCTTAAGGCAGCATCCGCTAGTTTACCATTATAAAATAGAGGATCACTACCTAGCAGTGTCTCGAGATACGAGTGTTATCTCACCTGTCAGCAGGTTGTGCAGATTGCTGCTTGAATTAAGTCATGTACTCCAAGATACGTACATACTGTGATGGACTTCACAAGTCCTTGTCATATCCTGATAGCGTCCATCTCTGTATTCAGTCATTCCTTATTTCATCATTTGTGTACTTCTTCTAAGCGAATCAACAGTAGCGCCCATCTTTCATTTGTAGTGTGCTTAAACAGTATAGTTGTGCCAGGATTTATTGTGTTAATGGTGATGTTTTCATATATACTGCAGAATGCTAAGATGTGTGTTCAACAGCAGAATCCAGGCTCGGTCAATCTGCGTTGGAGGAACGGGAGCCGTGTTGGCACCCTCATCGACCCCTGCATTGCAATGACCCCGACTTGTCTTGCATAGTACATGACCCCAGCCCACGCAGTACCTCACTGCTCCTTCCCCCTCCTCCTCCTCCTCCTCTTGCTCCTCCTCTTCCTCCTCCTGCTCCTCCGACCGACCAACCGACCGACCATTGTTTGCTGGTATTGTTGTTTCTGCCTGACCTTTTCTAGTATTTGCTGTTGCCGCTTAAAACTTTATAACGTCTCCTAGTACAGCTGTTACTGTTTGACCTTTCCGGTATCTTCTGGTATTGCTGCTAGTTTGTAATGATAGCAGTATATTGTTTAGAGAACAACAGGTTGGTAATGATACCAGCAACTGTATTATGATAGTAGAGAGTTGGTATTGATAGCACTGTAATGATAATAGTAAAGATATTACCTGTGGTATACCTGGAATTGGTTTCTAGGGTTCATCTACCCCTCACGTCACGACCTGAAATCAGGTTTCCTTGTTAATTGCCTGTTGTGTGTCACTGTACCTACCTTCTGAAGAAACTTAGATAAAGGCTACTTAATGTAATGTTTTGTTGCATGAGTCTGCTGCCTAGTATTGTCAGAGCAAAGTAACAACGGATTGGTGTTTTTTCCTGCAGGTAGATGGTATCTGAGAGCATAGATACCTGTAAGATACCTCAAGGACGCTTCCAGGGGCCAACGCCTCGGCAGTTTGGTCCCAAACCAGACCTCCTAGAGGTTCAAGGCCTGATAAAGCATACTCTTACTGCTGGCCACACGCAGTCCAGCGTACGAACCACAGTCCGGCTGGTTAGGCACTGATCTGAGGAAATTGTCGTGTTCCCTTTTGAAGACAGCCTGAGGTTTGTTGGAAAATCCCCTTCTGCACGGAGGGAAGTCGTTGAAGAGTCAGGGACCTTTGACACTCATGGAGTTCTTTCTTGGTGTGTCGCTTCTCTGCTTTTTAATGGAGGTATTTTATATTATCTGCCAAGCCTCTTGTCATACAGAGCTATTTCAGTGTTCAGATTCTGGACCAGTCTTTCCAGAATTTTCCAGGTGTAAATTATTAAATATCTTTCTAACCTACATTCCAGGGAATACAGTTGAAGGAACTTCAAACGTTCCCAGTAACTCAGATCATTGATTGTATACAAGCAATGAAGACCGTGCGTTTTCCAGCTCCTCAGTCTAGCCTACCTTGAAGGGGCCGTTAGTATACAGCATATTCTAGCCTGGAGAGAACAAGTGACTTAAAGAACATCGACACTGGCTCAGCATCTCATGTCTTAAAAGTTCTAGTTATCCAGCCTGTCATTTTCCTTGCAGTAATGGTAATATTGTTGTGATGTTTAAATGTTAGATCATCCGACATCAATACTCACCTGTACAGTCTTTATGCTTCCATTCTTTCATAGTGGAGCAACTGATTTTTTTATTAAACATCACATTGTGTTAGGCCTACTTCATTAAAGACTTGATTTATATTCGCCTGAAGATTCATTGTCTTCGACGGACGCCACTCTCACAGAGATTTTGGTGTAATCAGCAAAGGATGTTACTGTGCTAGGATTTAAGTCCACGTCAGTGTTGTATATAAGAATGAGAAACAGAAGTAGGGCGAGTACTGTGCCTTGAGAAACAGAAGTAGGGCGAGTACTGTGCCTTGAGAAACAGAAGTAGGGCGAGTACTGTGCCTTGAGAAACAGAAGTAGGGCGAGTACTGTGCCTTGAGAAACAGAAGTAGGGCGAGTACTGTGCCCTTTAGAAACAGAAGTAGGGCGAGTACTGTGCCTTGAGAAAACAAAGTAGGGCGAGTACTGTGCCTTGAGAAACAGAAGTAGGGCGAGTACTGTGCCTTGAGAAACAGAAGTAGGGCGAGTACTGTGCCTTGAGAAACAGAAGTAGGGCGAGTACTGTGCCTTGAGAAACAGAAGTAGGGCGAGTACTGTGCCTTGAGAAACAGAAGTAGGGCGAGTACTGTGCCTTGAGAAACACAGCTTGTTCACTGTAGCAGTCTCCGATTTTCCTGTTTACTATTACTTTTTTGGTTCTATTTGTTAACCTGGAGTCTACCTGGAGGTTATTCCGGAGATCAACGCCCCCGCGGCCCGGTCCACGACCAGGCCTCCCGGTGGATCAGGGTCTGATCAACCAGGCTATTACTGCTGGCCGCACTTAGTCCAACGTACGAGCCACAGCCCAGCTGATCCGGCACTGACTTTAGGTGTCTGTCCAGCTCCCCCTTGAAGGCAGCCAGGGGCCTATTGGTAATTCCCCTTATGCTTGGGGAGAGGCTGTTGAACAGTCTTGGACCCCGGACACTTATGTGTTTTTCTTAGTGTCACAATTTGGCGGGGGGGGGGGGGGGGGGGGCCCCCCCCCCCCCCCCCACCCCCCCCCCTACTTTTAATTGGGGTATTTTGCATCGCCTGCCCAGTCTTTTACTTTCGTAAGGAGTGATTTCTGTATGCATATTCGGGAGCATTCCTTCTAGAACTTTCCAAGTGTAGATTATGATATATCTCTCCTGCGTTTCAACGAGTACAAGTTAAGTGCTTCCAAGCGTTCCCAGTAGTTAAGGTGCTTGACAGAACTTATACGTGCAGTAAAGGATCTCTGTACACTCTCTAGATCTGCGATTTCACCTGCTTTGAACGGAGATGTTAATGTACAGCAGTATTCCAGCCTAGAGAGAACAAGTGATTTGAAAAGGATCATCATTGGCTTGGCATCTCTCGTTTTGAACGTTCTCATTATCCATCCTGTCATTTTCTTTGCACATGTGATCGTGGCACTGTTGTGATCCTTGAAAGTGAGATACTCAGACATCACTACTCCCAGGTCCCTTACATTATTTTTCTGCTCTATTGTATGGCCAGAGTTTGTAGTATACTCTGTTCTAGTTATTATCTCCTCCAGTTTTGTATAACGGAGTAGTTGGAATTTGTCCTGATTGAGCATCATATTGTTTTCCGTTGTCCATTGGATAACTTGGTTTATATCTTCTTGGACGTTAACCGTGTCCTCAATAGATGACAGTCTCATGCAGATCCTGGTATCGTCTGTTAAGAAATTAAACATAAATCTGCCCACTTTTCCAGTTATTCCCTTTGCATAATGGCTGCACTTGTAGAATAGTTTTGCACAATTAGTGTACATTGCATAAGCATTTAGCTCGTCTTCCAGTCCATCCAGGACTTCAGCGTAATTATTTAGCAGTTGTAAAAGGCAGAAGCCAGTTGCTCTAAACTCAAGCTGCCCTGGATTGTGCAGTTGTTGTGATTCCATGTGGTTCTCAATCTCACTTCTTAGGATTCTTTCCAAGATTTTGATGAGTGAATCTACGCTGGCTGTTCGTACGTGCACCTAGTCCACCAGGTCACTACCTGCTGAGCTCACCGTACCCAGTGGACTCATTTATTTATATCTGATGGTTTCTAAAACTTAATGAATATTGCTTTTGGAATTATAATACCCTTACCCAGTTCCAGACCATGTCTTCCTGTTGGCAGCTTGATCAGTGAGGCTGCTGGTACTCGCTGCACGCAGTCCGATGCAATGCTATCAGGGATACGCTAAAGGAACATATCAGGTTCCTTCTTAATGACGAATCTGTTGGCAATTCCCTTGTTCGATGTGTGTTGAACCTTTTATGCCTATCGAATAATCCTATATAAATGTCTTCGTGGCCACTGTATGTTCCCCTTGTAATGACCTTCCAGTCCTTGCTCAAAAGTACAGAACGGTCCCCTAGTAATTTCCCAAGACTTCAGTTTCATGCCTTGTAAATACTGGCTGCCTTGTACAGGCACAGGGGTAGCCTCTCCACCTCCGTGTGATAACATTGTACTGCTTGAAAATAAAATAATACATACTACTGCAAGCTATTCAGTGCATAGTCGTCCAGAAGTCTTTGTGCCTTATGCACGCTCACTCAAACTCTTATTTCCAGACCTTGTATATACAGGGTTAGAATCTAATTTTCTGGTTTTGGATACTTACTGTAGTTAATGGGAACGCTGAAGACGACTTTATAAACGTTGCTGTTAGCATCCCAGGCAAAAAATTCATGTGCTGTGTAGCTTTGGCTTTGGGTCTATAGTTTTTTGCAGTTGCTTTACTGCCACAATGTGCAGTGGGACAATATCAGTAATATTCAGTGACTTTGGGATGAATCATGTGTCCAGGAGTTTTTGATGAATATTGAATTCCACGAGTCTGGGCCTGGAGCAGAATACACGGGCATGTTGCTGACAGCTTTTTCGAAGTCACTAGGGAGAGGGCTACATTGGGAATTATAATGTTGGCAGTGTTCTGAGTCGCATTCATGAAAAATTCGTTTGGGTCTTCGATCTGTAGACTGGTGAGCGGTTCACTGAATACGGAGTCGTATTGTGACTTCAGTATTTCCCTCATTTCCTTATTATTATTACTATGATCTGTCCACCTTAAGTGAAGGAGTGGTTTTCAATCTGGATTTTGCATAGGAGAAGCATGTATTTGGTATTTGACTCACGAAATCGTAATGACACGATTGCAAACAAACCACTGTATGGGCGGGGATTGAACTCGCTTCTAGTGAATTTTAGAACTCCAGAGTGTTTTACGACTCGCTGGCCGCGAGTTCAATCCCCACCCGTACAGTGGTTTATTTGGGATTTCTTCTAATTTCATTTATTGCTTTTTACTCCCTCTGTCTCACCTGGACTCGTTATGATGATTACCTTGGATTATCCAGAAAAAAAAATTCAGTGACTTATTTCCATCTGTGTGACGTGCTTCTCCTTATGACGTAGTAGCATTTTATTTATGTAGTTAATTAAGTTTTTATGTTTGTTTGACTAGAATTTATATTAGGTTCACATATATACATTCAGGAAACAGTCTTAATTTTTGTGTTTATTTAAATTATTGTTAATGTGAAAAGCTGACTAGTACTGTCAACACTAGTCTTGTCTATCACTACTTTCAGGAAGTTCTGTAATTGTAAATTATAAAATTCCGTGAAATCCAGCATATTTTTGTCCATTGTTGCGAGCTATAATTGTAACGTATTCAGATTGTGAGCAATATTTGTTGCTTTAAATTTTCAGTAATACCTTTACAATGTATTATCAGAGGAGTATAAACTTAACAGTCTTTCCTCCCTTGGTCTCTTGTTGTTGTTGCTGTTGATACAATTTGTATGCTTGTTTATACATTGTGTTCCTGCTTGTTGTTGTGCTTGATGATTCATAGGTCTGCTTGTTGTTGTTTGCTTGTTGATACATGTGTCTTGTCTTGTTGTTGTTGCTTGTTGATACAAGTGGTTCTAATGATGATGCCTGTATTATCATGTGTCTGCTTGTTTGTTGTTGCTTGTTGATACATGTGGTCTGGCTTGTGTTGTTGCTTGTTTGATACATGTGGCTCTTGTTGTTGTTGTTTGTTGATACATGTGGTCGTGCTTGTTGTTGTTGCTTGTTGATACATGTGGTCTGCTTGTTGTTGTTGCCTGTTGATACATGTGGTCTGCTTGTTGTTGTTGCCTGTTGATACATGTGGTCTGCTTGTTGTTGTTGCTTGTTGATACATGTGGTCTGCTTGTTGTTGTTGCCTGTTGATACATGTGGTCTGCTTGTTGTTGTTGCTTGTTGATACATGTGGTCTGCCTGTTGTTGCCTGTTGATACATGTGGTCTGCTTGTTGTTGTTGCTTGTTGATACATGTGGTCTGCTTGTTGTTGTTGCCTGTTGATACATGTGGTCTGCTTGTTGTTGTTGCTTGTTGATACATGTCTCCTTTGTTGTTGCCTGTTTTGATACATTTGTCTGCCTTGTTGTTGTTTGCTTGTTGATACATGTGGTCTGCTTGTTGTTGTTGCCTGTTGATACATGTGGTCTGCTTGTTGTTGTTGCTTGTTGATACATGTGGTCTGCTTGTTGTTGTTGCCTGTTGATACATGTGGTCCTTGCTTTGTTGTTTGTTGCTTGTTGATACATGTGGTCTGCTTGTTGTTGTTGCTTATTGATACATGTGGTTCTGCCTGTTGTTGTTGCTTGTTGATACATGTGGTTCTGCCTGTTGTTGCTTGTTGATACATTGGTCAGCTTGTGTTGTTCCGGTGATACATGTGGTCTGCTTGTTGATGTGGCCTGTATGATACATGTGGTGCCTGCTTGTGTTGTTGCTTGTTGATACATGTGGTTCTGAATGTTGTTGCCTGTTGATACATGTGGTCTGCTTGTTGTTGTTGCTTGTTGATACATGTGGTCTGCTTGTTGTTGTTGCTTGTTGATACATGTGGTTCTGCTTGTTGTTGTTGCTTGTTGATACATGTGGGTCTTGCTTGTTGTTGTTGCCTGTTGATACAATTGGTCTGCTTGTTGTGTGTTGCCTGTTTGATACATGTGGTTCCTGCTTGTTGTTTGTTGCCGTTGATACATGAGGTCTGCTTGTTGTTGTTTGTCCTTGTTGATACATGTGGTTCTGCCTGTTGTTGCCTGTTGATACATGTGGTCTGCTTGTTGTTGTTGCTTGTTGATACATGTGGTTCTGCCTGTTGTTGTTGCCTGTTGATACATGTGGGTCTGCTTGTTGTTGTTGCTTGTTGATACATGTGGTCTGCTTGTTGTTGTTGCCTGTTGATACATGTGGTCCTGGCTTGTTGTGTTGCTTGTTGATACATTCTGCCTGTTGTTGTTGCCCTGTTGATACATGTGGTCTGCTTGTTGTTGTTTTCTTGTTATGACATGTGGTCTTGCTTTGTTGTTGTTGCCTGTTGATACATGTGGTCTGCTTGTTGTTTGTTTAGCTTGTTGATACATGTTGGTCCCTGCTTGTTGTTGTTGCTTATTATACATGTGGTTCTGGCTGTTTTGTTTCCTGATTGATACAATGTGGTTTCTGCCTTGTTGTTGCTTGTTGATACAATGTGGTCTGCTTGTTGTTTGTTTCCTGTTTGATACATGTGGTCGCTTTTGTTGTTGCCTTATACTGTGGTCTGCTTGTTGTAGTTTGCCTGTTGATACATGTGGTCTGCTTGATTGTTGTTGTTGTTGATACATGGTTTCTGCTTGTTGTTGTTGCCCCTTTGATACATGTGGTCTGCTTGTTGTTGTTGGCCTGTTGATTACATGTGTTCTGCCTTGTTGTTGCCTGTTGATACATGTCTGCATGTTGTTTGGCCTGTTGATCTTGTGGTCTGCTTGTTGTTGTTGCCTGTTGATACATGTTGTCTGCTTGTTGTTGCCCTGTTGATGTGATTCTGCCCTGTTGTTGCCTGTGATACATGTGGTTCCTGCCTGTTCCCTGTTGATACATGTTGGTATCTGGCCTGTTGTAGCCTAGTGGATGCATGGGGTTGCTTGTTGGCCTGTGGACATGTGTTTCTGGCCTGTTGTTGCCTGTTGATACATGTGGTCTGCTTGTTGTTGTTTGCTTGTGATAACATGTGGTTCTGCCCTTTGCCTGTTGATACATGAGGTCTGCTTGATGTTTTCCTGTTGATGACCTGTGCTTTGCCTGATGTTGTTGCCTGTTTGAAACATGTGGTCCTGCCTTGTTTTTGTTGCCTGTTGATACCTGTGGTCTGCCGTTGTTGTTTAGCCTGTAGCATACGATGTTGGTTGCATGTTGGTCGTTGCCTGTTGATACCTGTGGTCTGCCTGTTTTGCTGCCTGTTGATACATTGGTCTGCCTGTTAGTTGTTCCTGTTTGATACCAAGTGGTCTGCCTGTTGTTGTTGCCTGTTTGATACATGGTGGGTCTGCTGTTGTAGTTGCCTGTTGATACAGGGGTTTGTCTGCCTGTTATTGTTGCATGTTGATACTGTGGTCTGCCCTTTTTTGCCTGTTGATACATGTGATGGACTGCTTGTTGAATTTACATGTGGTCTGCCTGTTGTTTGTTGCCTGTTTGATACATGTTGGTCTGCCTGTTGTTGTTTGCCTGTTGATACATGTGGTCTGCTTGTTGTTGTTACCTGTTGATACATGTTGTCTGCCTGTTGTTGTTGCCTGTTGATACATGTGGTCTGCTTGTTGTTGTTGCCTGTTGATAACATGTGGTCTGCCTGTTATTGTTTGCCCTGATTGATACATGTGGCTGCCTGTTGATGCCTGTTGATACATGTGTCTGCTTTGATTGTTGCCTGTGATACATGTGTTCGCTGTTGTTGTTTGCCTGTTGATACATGTTGTCTGCTTGTTGTTGTTTGCTGTTTGATACATGTGGTCTTGCCTGTTGTTGCCTGTTGAAACATGTGGTCTGCATGTTTGTTGTTTGCCTGTTTATTACATTTAGGTCTGCCTGTTGCTGCATGCCTGTAGATACATGTGGTCGTGCTGTTGCCTGTTGATACATGTGGTCTGCTTGTTGTTGTTGCCTGTTTATACATGTGGTCTGCCTGTTGATACATCTGGGCTGCCTGTTGTTGCTGCCTGTTGATACATGTGTCTTGCCAGTTGTTGGCTAACCTGTTGATACAGTGAGTCTGCTTGTTGCTGCTGTTGATACATGTTGTCTGCCTTTTTGTTGCTTGCCTGTTTGATACCTGTGGTCCTGCGTGTTGCTGCCTGTTGATACATGGGTCAGCGTTGTTCTGCCAGTTGATACATGTGTCTGCTTGGTTCCCTCCTGTTGATGCATGTGGACCGCTGATGAATACATGTGTCTGCCTGTTGTTGCTGCTTGTTGATACATGTGGTCTGCTTGTTGCTGCCTGTTGATACACGTGGTCTGCTTGTTGCTGCCTGTTGATACATGTGGTCTGCGTGTTGTTGCTGCCTGTTGATACATGTGGTCTGCCTGTTGTTGCTGCCTGTTGATACATGTGGTCTGCCTGTTGTTGCGCCAGTAGATACATGTGTGTCCTGTGCCTGTTGTTGCTGCATGTAACATGTTGCTTGGCCTGTTGTATGCTGCCTGTTGATACATGTGGTCTGCCTGTTGTTGCTGCCTGTTGATACATGTAGTCTGCCTGTTGATACATGTGGTCTGCTTGTTGCTGCCTGTTGATACATGTGGTCTGCTTGTTGTTGTTGCCTGTTGATACATGTGGTCTGCCTGTTGTTGCTGCCTGTTGATACATGTGGTCTGCTTGTTGTTGTTGCCTGTTGATACATGTGGTCTGCCTGTTGTTGCTGCCTGTTGATACATGTGGTCTGCCTGTTGTTGCTGCCTGTTGATACATGTGGTCTGCCTGTTGTTGCTGCCTGTTGATACATGTGGTCTGCCTGTTGTTGCTGCCTGTTGATACATGTAGTCTGCCTGTTGATACATGTGGTCTGCTTGTTGCTGACCTGTTAATCCATGTGGTCTGCATTATTTTGCTTGTCTGCCTGTGATTGACATGTGGTCAGTGCCTGTTGTTGCTGCCTGTTGGATACATAGTGGTCTGCTTGTTGCTGCCTGTATGAAACATGTTGGTCTGCTTGTTATTGCTGCCTGTTGAAAACTGTGGTCTGCTTGTTGTTGCTGCCTGTTGTTTACCTGCTGCTGTCTGTGGTTCTACCCTCCACAGGAAGAAAATAAGTTGCACAATAAACTAGCTACTACTCACCACATGATGGATATAAAGTGAACAATAAACTAGCTACTACTCACCACATGATGGATATAAAGTGAACAATAAACTAGCTACTACTCACCACATGATGGATATAAGTGAAACAATAAACAACTACTACACACCACATGATGGATTAAAGTGAACAATACACCTAGCTACCTACTCACCACATGATGGATATAAAGTGAACAATAAACTAGCTACTACTCACCACATGATGGATATAAAGTGAACAATAAACTAGCTACTACTCACCACATGATGGATATAAAGTGAACAATAAACTAGCTAACTACTCAACCGACATATGATAAAAAGTGAACAATAAACTAGCCACTACTCACCACATGATGGATATAAAGTGAACAATAAACTAGCTACTACTCACCACATGATGGATATAAAGTGAACAATAAACTAGCCACTACTCACCACATGATGGATATAAAGTGAACAATAAACTAGCCACTACTCACCACGTGATGGATATAAAGTGAACAATAAACTAGCCACTTCGGAAGTCAGAAAAAAAGGAACCAAAATATCACCGTGTTGTTTGTATGAACACTAAGTTGTAATTAACAGTTTCTTTTAATATTGTTTTTTAGTTTGGTTGGATCTTCTTGTGAAACTGTGTAGTTTTAGTATCATCCTTGTGTACTCTTATTGTTTTTGGACTTTGTAACACTTTCAGTTTTGTATTATATTGAAAAAAAGTATGAATGTGTGTTTTATTACTATTTTAATCAAGGGCATATGTTGATAGACAATTGGCCTTTTGTGGTGGTGTGGTGTGTGTGTGTAGTGTGTGTGTGTGTGTGTGCGCGCGCGTTGCGTGTAAGCGTGTGAAGCGTGACAGTGTGTGTGTAATGTGTGTGTGTGAGTGTGTGTGTGTAGTGTGTGGGTGTGTGTTTGTGTGTGTTTATGTGTGGGTGTGTGTGTTTTAGTTTACCGGTTGTTCCAAAGCACAGTGTCGATTAGACATTAGGCCGTACTTACCTATATTGTGGGTTGCAGAGGTCGAGGTCATAGCTTCCTGCTCCGCCACTTCACTGGTCGCTACTAGGTGGCATTCCTCTTCCTTATTCATGAGCTTTATCCCCCCCCCCAATATATATTAACATACATCTTTTCACGTTACGTATGGATCCTGCCTCCACTGTATCGCTCTCCACATTGTTCCACTTCCTGACAACTCTATGACTGAAGAAGTACTTCCTAACATCCCTATGACTCATCTGAGTTTTCAAGTTCCGGTTGTGACCCCTTGTCCCTGTGTCACATCTGTGAGACATTCTGTCCCTATCCACCTTGTTAATTTCTCTCAGTATTTTATTGGTTATCATGTCCTCCCTATTCTTCCTGTCCTCCATTGTTGTCAGGTTGAGTTCCTATAACCTCTCCTCGTAGGACAAACCCCTCAGCTCCGGGATTAGCTTGTTGCAAAACTTTGCACTTTCTCTAATTTCTTGACCTGTTTGACCAGTTGTGAGTTGCATACTGGTGCTGCATACTCCAATATGGCCATACGGTACAACGTTTGTATACCGTGTGGTGAAATGACTAACTTGCTAGACCGTCCGTAACACCTATCTCAGGTTTGTCCAGGGCGCCCGTATGCTGCCAGCAGCTATTCCGTTGATTAGGTGCGCCTCAGGAGATGTGTTCAGTATGATGCTCACCTCAAGATCCTTTTCCTTGAGTTTTGCAGCCTCTGACCTCAGAGGTTGTACTCCGTCTGCGGTCTCCTTTGTCCTTCCCCAAGCTTCATAATTTTTCACATTGCTGGGTTACTACCAGGAGCCATTTGTCGCACGCAGACTAGCAGCATTTCCAGTATCTCCTTGTAGGCCTTACCTATCCCTCGCCCTCTTGTATTCTCCTCATTAGTTTCACATCGTCTGCAAACAGGGACACCTCTGACTCTATCCCTTCCGTCATGTCATTCACATATACAAGAAACAGACCAGACCTAGGACTGATTCCTTGTTGGAACCCCACTCACCACCTCGTACCTCGTACTACACACGTTGTTTCCTACCTGTTCAAGGATTACCCTGATCCAATTTGCAAGTACTTAACGATCCTATTCCTGCCTCTCCTCTATTCTTTTCAACATCATGTCTTCTTATGTGGTATATGTGTTGAAGAGTCCTTCTTACAGTCCAAAAAAATGCAGTCTACCCACCCCCTCCTCTCCAATAGTGTTTTTTTGATGCAAGATACCCTTCCCTGAAGCCGTGCTGGTCGTCATGTATTAGTCCCATTCCTTATGTATGGTGCTCACTACACTTTTCTTATAAACTACTCCAGAAACTTTACATACAATACATGTCAGCACACTGGTGTGTGTGTGTGTGTGTGTGCGTGTGTGGTGTGTGTGTGTGTGTGTGTGAAGTGTGTGTGTGATGTGTGTGTGTAGTGGTCCCCTGGACGTATAACTTACCACTCGTCCCTCTTCCCCCCTTCCTTTGACAGGTAAGAACCAAACGGACTTCCGCAATCCTGTGACATATCCACCTTTCCCACTTCAACATCTCGTCTTCCCTCTGGCACCCGTTCACCACCCCCCCCCCCCTCACGTCCCCCCTGTTCCCCACATCCCCTCCCCTCTCTTCGGCCTGGGTTTATTTGAGTAATTCAAAGCTTTGAATTCTTCTTCAAATTTAATATTAGTAACTTTAATTCCAGTCTCCCTTCCTCGACCTTTACAACGTGAGGGACCTGCCAATGTAGTGTATCTCTACTTCCAGAAGATCTTAAGTACAAAGTATTACAGTGATAAGATACTTAGTTATGTGTTAGGCGGTATATGAGAGTCCTTAGTGGTGTACATTGATGAATCACAGAGCAAGAGTTCCTCAGTGGTGTAGCAGTGAATGAATTCACTCAGACTAGATAGCGTGTAGTCCTTTAAAAGTGGGAAGAGCCTAGTAAGTTTGCTAAACATACCTACAAAGTGGCCTCAGTGAGTTGTCCCGTGCCCAATACTCAAATAAAGAATTCCATAATTGATCTATAAACGGGGGGCTGACACCTAAATGCGAACTCACGGACTACATTAAAACAAATCAGCGCAGCAACTGTGACCTACTGGACTGCGGAGTATATTCTCGATGACCTGGAGTATTCACCTGGAGAGAGTTCGGGGTCAACGCCCCCGCGGCCCGGTCTGTGATCCAAGCCCCTGAGGAGATAAGTCCCTCCTCCCAGAGACATTTTCCTTATTATATTAAATTGATAATTTATCTTACCTTTCACCCCCCCTAGTCCCACCACCTCCTCCTTCACCGTACAATGACCGTGCTCTCGGTGACCCCCGTGTACTACTCCTCGTCTTCGACCACATGTACTGCCTTGTAACCACCACCTCGTAACACTACCTCGACCCTCGTACCACCTCTTCCGCCAGAATAAAACTGTCTCTTTCATCTTGTAAATCCGGGAAAGTTTATGTGTGATGGTGGTCTCCAGGGAATAACTCCTGAACAGTCTCTATCCGCCCTACCCTGCCCGTTTCCTCACACCAACCACACTAGCCGGCCCACCCTGCCCCTTCCTCACACCACCCACACGAGCCGCCCACCGCTGCCCTTACCTCTCACACCACCCATGCCCTTCCACCACACACTCAAGCCGCCCACGAGCTGCCGCCCGTACCTCACACCCACCCACACCCTTCACACCACCCACACTAGCCGCCGCCACCAGTGGGCCCGTTCCTCTCACCAACCCACCCTTCACGCCACTCACGCTATCCGCCCACCCTGCCCGATCCTCCACATCCACCCACCCTTAGACGTGCACCACCCACACCTTTATCCGCCCACCCTGCCCGTTCCTCACAGAACCACCCACCCAGGCCCGTGGTCCTCTCACACCCCCCCCCATCCCACCCCACCCACACTATCTGCTCGTTGTTCCACACACACACTAGGCCACTCCTTGCCACACGGTGTCCTACCCTAGCCCGCCCTCCGCGCCTCCCCCTTTTGATCTACTCCCCTTTCACCTCCTGGGTGCCCTTATGGTGAATGTGAGGAGGATGAACGTAAACTCACAGAGGGAGAGAGTGGTAGGTGTAAATATTGCGTAGAGTTTTGGTCAGTTTTTTTATATTTAAGAAAAATTGTGGAGAAACCCACAGTGTGTTGCTTCTACACAAATAAATAAATATATATATAGATATATTTATATATATAAGAAATAATATATAAACATAATAATATGACGTTGCCGAATATGTAAAACGGTCACTTAGCAAGAACTCCATTAAAATTAAGTCCTTTTCTAAAACTTCCCTCAATACGTATAAAGAAATATATTTTTTTCATTAAATGTTAATGTAAAAATTTTTATTTGTACCCAAAAGAATCTTAGTAAACTTATAACCTTAGTATAACAAGCGCGAATTTATATTAGCCTAATCGTACTAATATGTTTTAAATACTTATTACAATAATTTAATACTACCAACAACACTAGTGAAATCTATTTATTACGTTATGTTTCAGAATGAATATGGCGAAATTATTAACATACACAAATTTTTCAACTTGTCCTATATAGGCAGATGAGCGTTGCAATTTAAGCCAAGACGCAATGTTCTGGCTATTTCGGGGCACGACAATAGATGGTACCGAATAGATCAAACTTACTGTATTGGTCTTAAATAGCACGCTCTGTCTTGCCGAAAAAGTCAAGCCTGAAATTTGAGTAAGCAGTAAATTCGCAAAAATCATTTTGAACCTAATGAAAAAAATATAATATCATCATTGTCTTTGATTATTAATAAATTATTGTAAATTTTATCTGAAATGGTTTAGTTTGGATTAGGCTAAATTAAATTGGCACTTGTATATAAATAAGTTAGGTAAGCTTATCTAATGCTCTTTTAGATACAAAATAGGTAATTTTTACATTAACATAAATGAAAAAGAAAATATATCTTCAAACGTTTAATATAAAATTTTAGAAAGAACTTAATTTTAAATGAGTTCCTGCTAATTGACCAGTTTTACACACACACACACACACACACGCACACGCACACGCACACACATACACACATACACACACACACACACACACACACACGCACACGCACACGCACACGCACACGCACACACACGCACACGCACACGCACACACACACACACACACACACGTGTTTAGTAGTAAGATGGTCGAGAACAACCATCCAGGGAGGTACTACCTGGAGTCTATCTGGAGGGCATTCCGAGGATCAACGCCCCCGCGGCCCGGTCCACGACCAGGCATCCCGGTGGACCAGGGACTGATCAACGTGGCTGTTACTGCTGGCCGCACGCAATCTAACGTACGAACCACAGCCCAGCTCATCTGGCACCGTCTTTAGGTATCTGTCCAGCTCCCTCTTGAAGACAACCAGGGGTCTTCCCTGTAATGCCCCTTATTGCTGGTGGAAGGCTGTTAAACAGTCTTGGGCCCTGGACACTTATTGCGTTTTCTCTTAGTGTACCAGTGACGCCCCTACTTTTCACTGGGGATATGTTGCATCGCCTGCCAAGTCTTTTGCTTTCGTATGGAGTGATTGCTGTGTGCATATTAGGAACCAGTCCCTCCAGAATCTTCCAGCTGTAGATTATGATACATCTCTCTCGCCTGCACTCCAGTGAGTACAAGTCAAGTGCTTCCAGGCGCTCCCAGTAGTTAAGGTGTTTGATGGAACTTGTACATGCAGTAAAAGTTCTCTGTACATTCTCTAGATCTGCAATTTCACCTGCCATGAATGGGGATGTTAATGTACAGCAGTGTTCCAGCCTAGAGAGAACAAGTGTTGTAAAAAGGATCATCATTGGCTTAGCATCTCTTGTCTTGAATGTTCTCATTATCCATCCTATCAGTTTCCTAGCAGATATAATAGTGGCATTGTTGTGATCCATGAAGGTGAGGTCTTCGCACATTACAACACCCAGGTCCTTCACATTACTTTTCCGCTCTATTGTGTGATTGGAGTTCGTAGTATACTCAGTTCTAGTTATTATTTCCTCCAGTTTTCCATAACGGAGTAGTTGGAATTTGTCTTCACTGAACATCATATTGTTCTCTGTTGTCCATTGGAAAACTTGGTTTATATCTTCTTGGAGCTTTGCCGTGTCCTCAATGGATGACACTTTCATGCAGATCCTCGTATCATCTGCAAAAGATGACACAGTGCTGTGTTTAGTCGGAAGATGGTGGACAACAACCACCCAGGGAGGTACTAACCTCCTGTGTTAGTAGTAAGATGGTGGACAACAACTATCCAGGTAGGTACTACCTTCCTGTGTTAGTAGTAAGATGGTGGACAACAACCATCCAGGGAGGTACTACCCTCCTGTGTTTAGTAGTAAGATGGACAACAACCATCCAGGGAGGTACTACCCTCCTGTGTCTAGTAGTAAGATGGTGGACAACAACCATCCAGGGAGGTACTACCCTCCTGTGTCTAGTAGTAAGATGGTGGACAACAACCATCCAGGGAGGTACTACCATCCTGTGTCTAGTAGTAAGATGGTGGACAACAACCATCCAGGGAGGTACTACCCTCCTGTGTCTAGTAGTAAGATGGTGGACAACAACCATCCAGGGAGGTTCTACCATCCTCTCATAGAAGTCACTCGGAAGACTATTAATTTTTTTCCTCTCTGGTTGAGGTACTGATCTTTTTGTCTCGTAAACACGTAAGATAACACAATTATTTACTTTCGGTATACACAGACCTTTGGTTTCCCATGTACTCCTTAATAGTTCTTAATCTTGGAATATTGCCTTTCCATCGTCGATGGCCTGGTCTGAGACCGACCCTGGGGAAGTAACCCCCCAGAACCACAAGAGATAAAAGCTAACCCTTTCCAGTTAATGATTTATTTCTTAGTGTGCCCATTGCACCTATGGTTTTATTAAAGGTATTATAAACCGTCTTCCACGCCTCTTGACGAGCTTGACCCATGACCGGGCTTTGGGAATAGAAAGACTCGAAACTCGTCAAATTTATCAGAGGTAGAGAGTAATTTTAGTGTGCAGATTTGAAACAAATTCCTTTAGAATTTGTCAAGTGTACATTATGATTCATGTTTTTTTGCCCTATGCTTCAGCGAGTACAGTTCAGTGGACCTCAGTTTTCCCTTAACTTAGGTGCTTAACTGAATTTATACTGGCAGTGAAGATTCTCGGTAATGTACAGCATTATTAAAGTCAGAATAAATGCCTTGAAGAATATCATTACTGGCTTGGCTTCTCTTGTTTTGAAGGTTTTACTCGGCTTATTATTTTCTTTGTGTTTGTGATGGTAGAGTAGTTGTGATGGGTGAAAGTAGTATCCTTTAACATTATCACTTCTAAGTCCTTCACATCCCTGTTTCGTTCTGTTCAATGCTTTGAATTTGTTTTATACTCCTTTCCATTTTTTTTTAACTTTTCTATAGCGGAGTAAGGGAAATTTGTCCTCTTTTGGACATCATATTATCTGTGGCTCGCTGGATGACTTGGCTTACACCAGTTTTGAGATTTACTGTGTCCTCAGTGAATAACACTGCTACAGCTTCTATGATCGTCTGTCAAGGATGACACGGTGCTCTGATTTATGTCTGTGTGATGGATATGAAAAATATGAGAACTGGTGTGAGCACTGCCTTGAAGAACGGAGTTTTTCACTGTGGTAGCTTCTGATTTTACTTGATTCACTGTTACTCTTCGAGTTCAGTTTCTTAAAAGATTAAATGTTCGTCTGTCCAATTTTCCATTTATTACTTGTGCATGTATTTTGTGCGTTATTACAACTGGATCACAGCAGCGCGGCGACAAATTTAAAAAAATCATTATAACGGAAATAAATGGTGCAGGTGTGTTTCTCGTAAAGGTCAGTTGTATGTTTGTTACTATCGTAGGGTCGTATGTTGACCCTGATTAGAAAGTAACCTTACTGTGGAGTGTGTAGATAGGTGAAGTCTAATGCGTCTCGAGTCCCACACACCACGCTTCCTCATCCTTCAGTGAATTTCCAAAAAAGTTTCAAAAACCATTTCGCGTCTATTGAGAAATCCGAATGTTCCCGTGAGCTAAGTTCCCTGTTAGGATGGAAGAGAGACGGGGAAGGAGAGAGGAAAGGAGAGGAGGAGGAAAGTAAAGAGGGAGGAAAGGAGAGAGAGAGAGAGAGAGAGAGAGAGAGAGAGAGAGAGAGGGAGAGGGAGAGGGAGAGGGAGGGAAGGAGGGAGGAGAGAGAGTCTGGAACAAGCAAGTACTTACCACAGTACTAGTCATTTTCGTCATCTTCCTAAACTCACCATCTTCCTGTCCTCTTCCCCTTCCTGAACATTCCCTCTTCCCCATTCACTCTCCACTGTCATTAGTAGCGTTTGTGTAGCCTGCACTGGTGCAGGTTGCTACTGGTGTATTACACAGTGAGTGTCAGACTGTAGTCTTCACTGCTACAGGTTACTGCTGGTACACGACGCAGTGAGTGTCGTTATGGTGAAGTGTAGCACTTGAAGTGTAATACCCAGATTTATGGGAGTCGTCCCACCATGATTTGAATGTCCTTGCCAAGCTGAATATTGAGATGGTAGGTATTTTGGTGCTACCATTTTTGCTTTTGTGAATGATCCGATGTTCCTACCATAGTGTGGTGGTGTGTGTGTGTATATATATATATATATATATATATATATATATATATATATATATATATATATATATATATTCATTTTTTTGTAAAGTAAAAATTAATAATTTTGTACTAAAAGAACCTTAGAAAACTTACCTAACCTTATTATAACAAGCGCAGTTTAATTTAGCCTAATTCAACTAAATATATTTTATATAAGTTTACAATAATTTAAACAAACACAATGAAATATATTTTTTTGTTAGGTTCAGAATGATTTTTGCGAAATTATTGCATACACAAATTTTCGCTTGCCTTATTCGGCAAGAAGAGCGTTGCTATGTAAGCCAAAATCTCAAGTTTTACCTATTAGAAATACATACATACTTACATATATGATGGGGTAGCAAAAATCTGTAGCCACTGTACCACTATACAGAGACAGATGAACATGCAGGTGTGAGGCGCCTGCAGGTGTCACCTGCATTATAAAAAGGTGAGCACGTGTGCTGTGGGAGCAGGTGTTGGTATCACCTGCGTGGGGACGACATAGCGACAGGTTAAAGCTGATGGACGTATGGTGGCAGGTGTAACTTGGTCACCATCACTACACATCACTTGCTGGTGTAATGTGGTCACCTTCACTGGCAGGTGTAACGTGGTCACCTTCACTACATATCATTTGCAGGTTTAACGTGGTCACCTTCACTACATATCATTTGCAGGTTTAACGTGGTCACCATCACTGGCAGGTGTGACGTGGTCACCATCATTTGCTATAACTTATATATACCTTTGATGAGTTTCAAGAGTTTTTCTACTTCCGAAGCCCGGACATAGGCCAGACTCATCTGCTAGCCTGGCCAGTCAGGTTGTTGCTGTTGGAGGCGGCCCGCTGCCCCACATATCCATCACAGCCTGGTGGATCTGGCACCTGGTGAAGGTACTTGCCCAGTTTCCTCTTGAAAGCGTTCACACTTGTTCCAGCAGTGTTTCTGGTATCTTTTGGTAAGATGTTGAATAATCTGGGGCCATGCATGTTGATACAGGTTTCCCTTATTGTGCCAATCGCACCCCTGCTCTTCACTGGGGTTATCTTGCACTGCCTCCCATATCTCTCACTCCAATACGTTGTTATGGCAGTGTGCAGATTTAAGACCAGGCCCTCGTATATCTTCCAGGTATATATTATCATGTATCTCTCTCTCCTCCGCTCCACTGAGTACATATTCAAAACTGTAAGGCGTTCCCAGTAATTTAAGTGCTTTAATGGCTCTATGTTGGCTGTCAACGGTTTCTGTCTGGCTGGTGATGATGATGGGGGGGGTCGCAGGTGTTGGTTATGACCCACTGGCTAGTTCTTCACAGTATTATATCCCGATGACAGGAAAGCAGGTTCTTTACCGCTGCAATGATGAGGGGTTACGTCCTGCAATTTCATAAAGGGGAAGTCTCAGGACGTTAGTCCATCTCCACCAGTTCTTCTCGTTGATTGACAGGTGACCCTCTCTGTCATCCAAGCTGAAAAGATAGACAGGTTACCCACTGCTTAAATAATCACTCTCCATGATAAGTACAATACCTAAAAGATGTGGTGATTATTACAACAGTCAACATAGAGCAAGGCTGAAAAGACTAAGTTTATTATTGGTCAAAAGTGAAGCTTTCAACCCATAAATCCACTAGAATACAAGGCAGGCATGTACTTACAGTAGTGCTGGAGAGCTGTGAGTCTAGTGATTACTGTTTGGACAGGGGCCCCACACGTCCCCTTTTGGGGGAGGAAGGAGGAGGGAAGGGATAGCGGGAGCTAGACTTACCCTACCTTAACAAGCAGCCGGCAGTCAAACTATCACTTTTGGGGTGGGGGAAAAAGGCGGGAATAGCGGGAGCTGGACTTACCCTACCTTAACAAGTAGCCGGCAATGAAACTATTGTTACTATATACTCCCTCGCTACTCCTATCTATTGAACTTTTCCCTCACACTGACCTTTCTTTTAAAGACCATAACAAGACAAAGATCACGACAGCCAGGAAGATGACGGGGTGGGTATTGAGAACTTTCAAAACAAGGGAAATAATGCTGATGGTGACACTCTTCAAATCGCTAGTGCTCCCTCACTTAGAATATTGCTCAGTGCTGACGGCCCCATTCAGGGCAGAAGAAATATCTGAGCTGGAACAAATACAGAGATCGTTTACGGCTCACATTGAGCCTGTAAAGCACCTAAACTACTGGGAACGCCTTCAAGTCTTGAACATGTATTCACTGGAGCAGAGGGGAGAGAGGTACATGATAATATATACCTGGAAAGGTACTCGAGGGCTTGGTACCAAATATCAAAGGTAAAGTATATCACTGGCTGGTGTAACGTGGTCGCCATTACTACACATCTCAACATATCACTGTTACCTTTACAAATCATGAAACTTAATATCAGGGAACAAAGACTCTAAGATTTGCTTAACAAAACACAGAGTGGGGACAGTGAGGTGCTCCTTGTATACATATTTGCTGCAGGCAAAGTTGCAGGTGACGCTGCAGGGGACGCTGCAAGAAACGCTGCAGGGGACGCTGCAAGAGACGCTCTAGGATTGCATTATTTCTGTCATGTGATTAATGAGTTACCTCTTGCCCTTCTTATATCTCATATTTCCCCTTTCTCTCTCCATGTTCCCCTGTCCTGCTGGTTACCTGCTCACGTTACTTGCGTCAAGGATTGTCAACCTCTTTGTGGTAATTAGGACCTTTGAAGCTTGTCTCAGCTGATGGCTCGGTGGGGAGGATGGGGGATGGGTGATGATAGAGGGAGAACCTGGAACATAAGCGAAGGATGCTTCCGAGGGTCAGTTCCCCGCTGCCCGGTCATAGACCAGATCTCCTGGTGGATCAAGGCTTGATCAACCAGGGTGTTACTGCTGGCCGCATAGTACAACGCATGGACCACAACCCGGCTGGTTAACAACTGATTTGAGGAGTTTGTACACTTCTCTCTTGAAGACAGCCAAAGGTTTGTTGGTAATTTCCCTTATGCAGGGAGGGAGGACGTTGAAGAGTCAGGGACCTCTTGACACTCATCGAGTTCTCTGTTAGTGTATTCGTCGTGTCCCAGCTCTATATTGGAGATACTTTGTGCCGTCTGGCAAGTCTCTTGTTTTCACACGGAGTGGTGCTGGTGTGCACGTTTGGGACCAGTCCCTCCTTTATTTTCCAGGTGTAAATTATGTGCCTTTGTAGCCTACGTTCCAAGGAGTACAATAGAGAATTGTTGAGTATATATGGGCAGTGTAAGTTCTCTACGATTTCTAGCTCAGCAATTTATATTGACCGATCTGAGTTTGTCCTGTACTCCATCTTTTCCTCCATTCTTTTATAGCGGAGTAAATGAAACATGCCATCACTGAACAATATATTGTTGTTTGACACCCACTTGGATAGGGAGGCTTGTATTAGGGATTTACCTGTTGGCAGTTGTGTGGACGTTGGTGTCCCTGGTCCCAAACCCGACCTGGTTCATTGTCTTATAAGCATCCTAGCTGTTGGTGCTTGCCGCGCTCTGTCCAACGTAGGCATCACAGCCCGATTAATCACTAACTTGAGCGTAAGACCAACGTGGAAGACTTAGGTCTCACCTTCAAGGATCATAACAGTGTCATTATTATAAATGCAAGAAGAATGATAGACTGGATAACCACAACCTTTAAAACAAAAAATGTAAAGCCAATGGTAATACTCTTCAAGAGAGAACTTGACAAGTTCCTCTAGCAACTTCCTAAGCATCCGTGCTGTGGTGCATACATTGGACTTTGTGCGGCTATCGCCAACAGCCTAGGTGATCACACCAGCCTGGTCTGGGACCAGGCTGCGGAGGCGTTGACCCAGGAAGACTCCAGATAAGAACTTGTCAGATTCCCTTTAGAATAGAGCTAGGGGGTTGTTGGACACAGTAAAGGGATACAGAGAAGTGTCACAGTAGCAGGACACATCAGAGGAATACAGCATGACAGCGACGACAAACATCAATTACTCCATTATGGAAAACTTGAGGAAACAGTTGCTAGAACGGAGTATACTACAACCTCTAACTACGCAGTAGAGCGAGAAAAGTAGCGTTGAAGGAATTGGGGGTGTTAATGTCAGATGATCTCAACTTCAAGATTCACAACAGTGTCACTATCACATCTGCCAGGAAAATGACAGGATGGATAATGATAACTTTCAAAACAGGAGATGCCAAGCTAACGATGATCCTTTTTAAATCACTTGTTCTCTCTAGGCTGGAAGATTGCTGTACACTAGCAGGTGAAATCCCAGATCTAGAGAATGTACAGAGAACCGTCACTGCACGTATAAGTTTAGTCAAACACTTTAATTACTGAAAACGTTTGAAACCTCTTGATTTGTACTCCCTGTAATGCAGGCGAGAAAGATGCATCATAATCTACAATTGGAAAATCCTATTGGGACTCGTCCAAAATCTGCACACAGAAATCACTTCCTACGAAAGCAAAAGATGAGGCAGGCGGTGCAACATACCCCCATTGAACAACAGGGATACCGTGAGTGCACTGAGAGAAGAGACGAAGAAGACTGTTCAGTAACTCCCCATTATGCATAAGGAGAAGGAGAATTACTAATAGGCCTCTGGCTGTCTTCAAGAGGGAGCTGGACACATAATTAAAAGTCAGTACCCAATCAGCCAGGCTGTGGTTTGTACGTTGGGCTACGTGCGGCCAGCAATACCAGTCTGGTTGATCAGATCCTGATCCACCAGGAAGCCTGATCAAGGACTGGGCCGCGGGGAGTGTTGACCCCCCGGAACGACCTCCAGATAGACGTCAGAGGGACACAGTAGCAGGAACCATGAGAGGGCAGACATGAGAGTAGCATTCATGGTGGTAGCAAGGAAAGGGGTAGAGGAGGATGCTGCAATTTAACCTATGATGGAGGTAACTCTTTGAGGCCAGAGATCGTCCTGGTAAACACACTCAACCTACCTGTCTTTTGTACACCATCTACCATCCTTTCTCTCTCTCTCTCCTCCCTTCCCCCTTTCCCCTCCCCTCTCCCCTCCCCTTCCCCCTCCCCCTCTCCCCCCCCCCCCTCTCCCCTCTCCCCCTCTCCCCTCCCTCCGTCTCTTGCTACTCACAGGAGAAAAAGAAATGAGCGAAATCCTGAGAGAATAGTAAGAATCAGTGTTTAGCAATCTGCTCAACGACACGAAAATTGAGAATCCGGATATTTTCTTGAATACCTGTTCCTACCCCACAGATCATGCTCTCATATTAGTATAAATCCTTCAGATTCAGAAGAGAGATAGGAAACATACCCATACACGCAGCGCCACATTTTCAGAAGTCTGAGACGCCAAATTACTGATTTTCTTTATAAGCATGACTTACACTGCTCAGGGTAACATGGATTTAGAGCGGGAAGATCTTACCTATCAAAACTGTTAGATCATTATGACAAAATCTCTGAGGCTTTGCAAGACAACCTAAAGAAATGTGTCTACATGGATTTTGCCGAAGCAGTTGACGAATTCGATTTTGGAGTGATAGGCCATAAAAGGAGGACAATAAGCATAACAGAGAAAGTAGAAAATGGATATTAGGTTTCTAATCAATAGAACACAGAGTGTTAGTAAATAAAGCAAAATCTAGTCTTAGCAAAACAAATAGGTCAGTAGTCAGAGGCACAGTCCTGGGATCTTTATTGTTTCTCATCTTCAGAGCAGAAATAAAAACATTAGTCACAGCTTCGTATCATCCTATGAGGACCTTACAAAAATAAGCGCGAAAGTCACTCCGTTAAAAGACGAAATTGCAAGTATATATCAGCAAAGTTCATATTTGCAGATTCCAACAACTTTCATGTGGAAATAATGAATAATTCACAATGAGCACAGGATACAAAACACAGGAGAACAATCTCATAGAAAGACTTGGATATGATGTCGGTGACTTATCATTTAGAGAAAACAACAAAGCAAGTGCTGCGAAAGTCAGAAAAATTACATGGCTGGTAATGAGAACTTCAGAAACAAGCGAAATAATACTAATGGTTTAACTATTCTCATCTAGAATGTTGTTCCGTGCTCGCAGCTCCATTCAAGGCAGGACATGTATCACAGCTGGAAAATGTATACAGATCGTTTACTGCCCAAACAGAGCCAAATTCTTCAAAAAATTTCAACTACAGTGAATGCTGCAGAGTACGTGGAATGTACTCTTTGTAAGAGAGATGAGGGAAATAATTGATAACGTATACATGGAAGTGCCTTGAGGGGCCTAGTCCGAAATCTGTATACTGCCATAATATACTGGAGTGAGATATAGAAGGAAGTATAAAATAAATCTGGTGAAAAGCATGGGCGCCATGGGCACAGTCAGAGTTTGTATTATAATGTGGAGCCCAAGACTCTTCAGCCTGCTACCAGCAGATATCAGAAATATTGCTGGAACAACAGTAGTGGTCTTCAAGAAGAGACTGGATCACTACCTCCGCCAAGGCCAGATTAACCAAGCTGTGATGGATACATGGGTTAGCAGGTAAGTAAGAGCAACAGCCAAGTTGAAACCCCTCACAATGTGAGACGAGTGGTCTCTCTCTCTCTCTCTCTCTCTCTCTCTCTCTCTCTCTCTCTCTCTCTCTCTCTCTCTCTCTCTCTCTCTCTCAATGAAGATAGAAGGCGAAGGTTGGTATGTTATTAGAGAGGTAATAAGTTTAATAATGAGCACTTGTAAGGTAACTTCTGGATAGGTGTATGAGGAGGAGCAGAGGAACGATACACAAGACAGTCCTTCATACACTGCTGCATATTTCTAGTTCTTGTGTTTACTTAAAGGTAGTTCTTCATGTCGCTCAGGAACTTCATCATCTCAGAGACTCAACTTATCCTCCCCTTCCTTGGGTTTCTTGCTTCTGGATTATATGTAATTCATTATAATATATAATTGAAGCTTATCATCTCTCCTGGCTAGAGTCAAACCTAAATCTCTCATTTCCCAGATGCCGCTTGACCCTATATTTAGCGCTTACCGGTGATAATAATAGTAATAATAATAATAATAATAATAATAATAATAATAATAATAATAATCTATGAGGATGGTAATGAATGAGGTTGTAGTCTGGTGTCAGTGTGGTGTGGCTGCTGAGTCTACTACACACTGTACTCGTCTTCCTCTTGTTACCAGCGCTTCATTCATATTATAACTCCTAAATTTTATCAGTTATTTTAATTGACTTCTGGCTTCCAAGACCCAGTGTGTTCTACAAGTTTTACACCATTGTTGAAAGAATTTTTTTTCCAGGAGCAGGTGCCTACAGTAGGTCAGTAGGCCTACTGCAGTGTTTAGTGATAAACTTGTTTTATATTGGCTTAGAGACTTACTACGTCATATCTGCATCCTATTCTCATGCAAATTTTAATATCTTTGTGCATACTTGTTCAGTGCTATGATATATTTTTGTCTATGTGAGATAAGACAATGATTGATCATTATGGCGGGAAGTGTGCCACGGTGGAGGCCGGGAAGTGTGCCACGGTGGAGGTCGCACAGCTAAGTTTATTAGTACATTTTTGTAGTCAATCTGTTTATGTTAAGAATACATCTGTTCACTTTCCCTGTTAATACTTTTACGTGTTTGTACGAGCACAGTCCTCGGTGACCTCTCAGTCCTCGGTGACCTCACAGTCCTCGGTGACCTCACAGTCCTCGGTGACCTCACAGTCCTCGGTGGCCTTACACGGAATCTATATTACGTCGTCGGTATTTTGTTTTTCTTTCTTTGTGTCCAAAATCAATTCTTAGTGATTCAGAAGTTGTGAGAAGCGGGAGAATTGTGTTCTAAACCCACCCATAAATATATATATATATAATATATATATATATATATATTTTTTATATATATATTATAATATTATATATATATATATTATATATATATTTATACACTAGCTAAATTGGACCGAAACGTCGTTAAAAGTTTCTTTCTCCTATGTGCGGGTTATTTTTGTAGTGCAAAACGTTTAACAGACTTAACAGTATATTTCACATTTATATGCCAGGACTGCAGCGCCTCCCTGGATACTTGGTATCTACCAGCCTACTGCCTTTTGATTGTGGTCTGATTTCGATGTTTTGGACATCGTCTTTGGACAGAGTCTTTTGTTGGCGGCGAAAGTTTGACTATTTTGAAAGTTCTTTATATACGAGTGTTCATTTGAATATCTAACTCTGTTGTTGAGAACATTATTTACGCTGTTGTTGTTGCAAGAAAAGTTGAAACGGTAACTTTTCTTGTGTGACTATGTGGGAGGAGTCCCGGCGCTAGTCGCTCCTGGCTCGTATGTTGTGACAATGGCAGGCCATCCCCAGTGCCTTCGCTGCTATTTATTCTTAATTAATGTTAATGAAGGTTAATGTAGGTGTGGGGAGGAGCAGCAACAGCAGCAGCAGCCACGGACATGCTTTCTTATTAACGGCCATCTTTATGTTAAACCTCCGCCATGTTTGTTTTAAGCTTGGCCAAGTATGCTCTCGGCTGAAAAGATTAAACCGTCACATTTTCTCTCCCCTGACAAAAGTTTTAATGAGGGAAGCGATGAGGTAGATGAAGGAGGGAAGGATAGGCGAGAGGGAGTGTTCACCTTCCTTCTAGACTAGTATATGAAGGAAGGAGGGATGTGTAGAAGGGTGTTTTCACCTTCCTTCTAGACTGGTAGATGAAGGAGAGCAGGAAAGGTGGGAGGGAGTCTTCGCCTCACATGTAGATTGGCAGACTGAGGGAAGGATGAGTGAAAGAGGGTAGTGTTTATCTCACATGACCTTAACAGCAAGGAGGAGATAGACTCAATATATATTGTTCACTTATACGCTTCAATGCAAATACTTAGTTTACACATCCCGTAAAATTCCTAAAGCCTCCTTGTTCATCTGCGACCCTGCTTATCCTCATTTTTTTTTCAATAATAACTCTACACTTTAACTGGTATACTCAATAGGCCTATTCACCTACAATTTTTACTCTCTCTTTTGTCTCCTCTTTCTATTATGCAGAGGAACTATATACACACTCTGCTAGTCCCTAGGTACCTTTCCCTTTTTCATACATTTAAGTAAGAAAAGTACCAACCACTCCAAATTTATATCTTTACCTGCTTTTAACAATAACATATAAGTACTATACCGGGGCACATGTAATTATAGACAAGACGTACTGTAGGCTTTCACAGCACTGGGAATGTTCAATTTAAAAAATGAACCTGGTGATTACCTGTTGTTGATTCGGGAGTCATCACTCTCGCTCCTCGCTCATACTAGACTGTCGTTTTAAATAAAAATGAGACTGTTTTCACTCTGTGATGTACGGAACCTGGCTAAATATAAGAAACTATTGTGACCTAAGGTGCTCCAACTTCCACATAAGAGGAACATAAGACTACACAGTTACAATGAGAGAAATTGAGTACAGGGAAATTGAGAATAGGTTTTAAGTGCACAGAAATTAATTAGAAAAAAGTACAAATATATAGTCTGGGAGAGGGACACGACCGTATAATGACACTGCAGGACCAGATCTGCAACATCCCCCACTACTATGTAAAAATCTGGTAATGGAGAGAGCAGGGATATACACACCAAGCACCACATTACCAGATGGAACACTGACTGAGATAAAACAAAATTAACCAATACAAGCTTCCTAAATGAAACAATTTTTATGCTAACATTCAAGGGTTAAAGACAAAAACCCAGGTTGCTTATGTAAACAAGAAAAGACTTATCAGAAAAAAATCAATCTTAGATCTTTCACAGAAACACATACAAGAAATGTTTTGCACACTGAGATAAAGGATGAAAAACAATGTAATATATGTAAGTATAAGACTGAATATATCACAGGGAAGCGTACACTGAAAATTACTAGACAACAGCAATGTATTAGAGAGTATTCTACTTCAGGCCCAGACTCACTGAGCTCCATATTCATAAAAATATGCAAGAAACCATTGTCTCAGGCCTTCAGTATTTTATGGAGGAGGAGCCTGGACACAGGTGTCATCCCGCAGTCACTAAAAACCATTGATATTGTCCCACTTCACAAAAGTGGAAATAAAGCACTAATTTCATAACCAGGGATTAAACCCGAGTTATATAGGTAACCTCTCGGGAAGCTAGCTAAATTCTCGACGCCTTAATCCACTACCTAACGTTTGATGCATGGGGCGTAGTGGACTCAAGCGCCGAGAACTTAGCGGAAAGCTGGCTAAATAACCAGGGTTCGATCCCCGACTGGTCACAATGAGTGACCAGAGATCATATATATATATATATATATTATATATATATATATATTATATATATATATATATATATTATATATATATATTATATATATATATAATATAAAATATAGGGAGATACGACCTCTGGAACTGTCCTGGGGACCCTCATCCTCAGAGAAAAGAATAAACTTGCTTCAGGGAAAACTCAAGGTTCTCCCTGAAGCTATTTGAATGTTGTTTTCTCCTTCCACCCCCAATATTTTATATATATACTTTATTTAAAGACATAATACATTGACAAAATTACAGTAGGGAGTAAAACAACTTAGATAACAACTCAGAGCTACATCTCGAATACTTTGTCCAGCTCCTCGGCAGTGGGCAGCGTGCCCAGAATGCTGCAGGCATTTTCCCTCTGGATCGCAATACTGAGTCTCTGAAAGTGGAAGCTGGCCGCCCAGTGGTCCTTGGTTTCTATGATGAGTTTTTTCACCCAGCTCTTTGAGGAACTTTAGAGCACACTTGCCCCATGCTCCAAGGTCTCCGGCCCTATTGGGATGAAGTTACGGCAAGGGGAAAGGTCTTCATATTTGCGAGTCTTCTGGGTCTCCCTGTGGCTGGCAGCTCCACCCCCTTCAGCTACAGAGTATGTCAAGTAGGTGTCTACCAATGTGGCGGCCCAAGTGTAGTCCCAGGCAATCTGCTTACCATCCTTCCAGGGACACTTTTGACTTCCGTCAGACCTCTGCGCTTGGGGGTTCCCGTTGGGCTGGGCAACGGGCTGTGTGTGTGTGTGTGTGTGTTATATATATATATATATATATATATATATTATATATATATATATAATATATATAATATATATATATTAATTCAGTGCATCTCGCAGAAACAAGCGAAAGTACATGCACAGAAATTTCACAGCCAGCAGGATTCGAACCCCCATATTGATCGCTCTCCACTTGTGCAGCTTAGCTTAGTCTATCAATTTCCTTGCGGCTGTGAGAGTGATATTGTTGTGATCCTTGAAAGGTGAGATTGTCTGATATAATCACTCACATGTCTCTTATGATAATCTTAGGTTCTGTTGAGTGATTCGGTTTGTTTTATACTCTTCTTCCAGTCTTTTCATAACAGAGTATCTGAAACTTGTTCGCATTGAACATTATATTATTAGTGACTCACTGGAAGACTGTTTATATCAGCTTGAAAGTTTCTTGTGTCCTTAATGTATGTCTGTCTCTCAAACAGATTCTAGTATCGTCTGCGAAGGATGATACGGTGCTATTATTTATGCTTTTGAGGAACAGTGATTTCCACTGTAGCTTCTCTGATTTCACTCTGTTTACTGTTACACTTTGGGTTCGGTTTGTTAGAAAATTAAATATCCATCTGGTTACTTTTTTAGTTATTCCTTATGCGCCCATTTTGTGAGCTTTTACAGCATGATCTCATATATCACGTGCTTTTGAAAGTGTGTGTACATTAAATCTGCAATGCTTGAGAAGGAAATAACTGGAAAAGTGAGCAGATATTACATTTTCTCATTCGCCTGCAAAAAGGAACACTAAATAATATTCTAAACACGAGAGCGCACGTGATTTGAAGAGCACCACCACTGGCAGTCTGTGAAGGGGTGTGGAGGATTGTGGATAGTTGTGTAGAGAGATGGAGTGATGAGAAGGCTGGAGTGGTATGGAGGGTGGAGGAGAGTTATGGAGGGGTGTGGAGGAAGATGGAGTGGTATGGAGGGTGGAGGAGTGCAGAGGAGGATGGAAGGGTTGGGGAAGAGGTTGAAGGGGCCACACTGAAGGTTGTTCTGAGATGAAGATTCATCAACACGTTATAACTTATTCAGTCATCGTCGCCTCAGTCACAGCTGATGGCACCTGCGGACAGTGTTCATACTTGGTTTTGTGTGTACTATATTATACACAGCAAGATGTACCTTCACTTGAACATGTTGTCCTCTAACACTATGACTACCACCACACTGCCACAGTTTGCTGCCTATCACACCGTAGCCAGTTGTCCGTCCATCATATGGAAGTAGACTTCCTTGCCTTGGCACGACTGGAAAGATGTTGCAAGATTGCCAGCTCTTGCATGATTGGCAACTTTTGCATGATTGGCAGCTCTTGCATGATTGGCAGCTCGTGCATGAAGCTTCAAAAGGATGAGTTTGAAATATAAATTTGGCAGGCATCACTTTTCTGCAGAAAGTCTGAGGGAAAAGAAAACTCCCCGCTTATTGCCTGGCCCGAGGAAGGAGAAATGGGAAGTAGAGTGAAGGACGGAGAGGGAGAGGAAAGAGGGGAGTATACAAGCACGAGAGGATCACAAAACCCTTAATTTAGGTAGATAAGAGGACCCAGGCCTTTACCTCGATGACTTATAATGGTATTACTCTGTTTATTTCTATTCACTGACTTTAGAACTTTTTTTTTTTGGGGGGGGTAGAGAAAAGGTTAGTGAATTACTTAGGTGTCTGCAGCGGTAGTAAATTAATGGATCTACGCCTAACACACTAGATAGCTGGAAAAATTACAGTGTGTGTTTACTTCTCACATAGACCCAATAAAGCATTATTTACATTACTGGGTACGCCTTGAAGGTCCGTAAATGTATTCTCTGGAAAGAAGACGAGAGAGATCCATTGCTGCATGGGTTTAGGGCAGGTCTCTCCTGCCTTTCGCAATTGCTAGATCATTACGATGAATTCATCCTGGATTCTCTGGGGCACTGATTTAGAAAAGTATTCGACAGGTGCGACCATGCTTGCATAAGGAATAAATGGAAAAGTGGACGGATGGACATTTAATTTCTTAACAAATAAAACTTAGAGAGTAATAGTAAACATAGTGAAGTCGGAGGTTGGCACAGTGAAAAGCTTTGTTCCTCAAGGCACGGTACTCGCCCCACTTCTGTTGCTCATTTTTATATCCGACAGTGACTAGGACATCGTAGCACCGTAACATCCTTTGCTGATGACACCAGAAACTGTGAGAGTGGCGTACAATGAAGACGGTGAATCTTCAGGCGAATATAAATCGTCTTCCAGTGGACCTCAGGCAACAATATGATGTTTAAGGACAAGTTTATTTTGCTTCACTATGGAAGAATGAAAGAAATAAAGACTATAATGGAGTACAGGACAAACCCAAATTATTCAATAGAGTGAAAGTCCCATATGTGAGACTTAGGAGTAATGATATCGGATGAACTCACATTTAAGGTTCACAATAATGTTAATATTGCTACTGCAAGGAAAATGATAAGCTGGATAACTAGAACATTCAAAACAAAAGATGCTGAGCCAGTGATGATGCTCTTTAAGTCACTTGTTTTCTCCAGGCTAGAATGCTGCTGTATACTGACGGCCCCTTCAAAGGCAGGCGAGACTGCTGATTCACTGCTCGCATACAGTCAGTCAAACATATGAACCACTGGGAACACTTGAAGTCCCTTCTACTGTATTCCTTGGAACGTAGGCGAAAAGGTACATAATTTACACCTGAAAATTCTGGAGGGACTGGTCTCAAACATGAACACTGAAATCAATTCGTATTTCAACACGAGACTTGACAGACGGTGCAAAATACATCTACCTCCAGGTAGTTAAGTAGGTAGACTAAAAAGCAGGGGCACGACGAGTAAACTAAGAGAATCAGATGTCCTCCGAGTCTTCAGAGCCCATTTTTCGTGCATACAGAAATTACCAGCAAACCTCTGGCGGTCTTCACGGGGGAAATTGGATAAGTTCCACAAACCATTACCTGATCAGCCTGTACTGTCTGCACAGGCAGCCTATGATGTCTGCCAGCTTAGTTCATATTTCGCGGCACTCAGTTGCTGCCCTCTAGGCCTGCCAAGGTCAGTAGGACGCTGGTCCCACTCGCTTTCACTCAGCGGCCTAGAAGCAGTCAACAGTCCTACTCCCTCTCCCCCTCGTGAGCATGGCCCTCCCGGGCCATGGGCACAACACACAAGCCTGTGCAACCCACCACGACTTTGCAAATTGAACCCCGCTCTGCAAGAGCCACCAAACAAACTGGTTATAAAATATTGGTGGGAAGCGGTGGTCGCAGCAGTTGTGTTTGCCTGGAGAGAGGAAGGAAGGAAGTTTCACACTGTGGCTAATATGCTGGACTGCGTGCTGTCATCATTAAGAGCCTGATCAGGCCTTGATCATCCTCCAGGAGGCGTTTTCTGGGACCGCCCGCGGAAGCGTTGACGCACGGGAACGTCCTTCAGGTAAACCAGTAACACAAGTACTCTGTATATTTTGGTGGAGCTTGAATTCAGGTGCAGCCTCAGAGACCTTAAAAAGTGTAGACATAGTCAGTTTCATTTCAGTTTTCACAATTGAGGCAACAGATTATCATCATGCATCATAAAATGCTCTTTGAAAGGGCTCTAAGGTGCCACCTTAGAGACTATAGAAAAACGCGACCTAAACAACCCAAGTTAACATGTATTTAAGTCATGCTTATCACAACTTTTAGATATGATAATATCAATGGGACTATGGAAGCAAGACCTTAGGCCGGGCTGTCGAATCCTGTCACATTTTGTTTTTCAGTGAAACACAAAGAACAACTCTGTAAATGCTAAGGGTACGAAGACCCTTCAGCATCCTTCCTTCCTTACAAAATAGGTATTACCAGCAGATCTCTAGTTATCTCCAAGTGGGAACTTGATAAGTTCCTTATGTTAATTTTTAGCGGGGCTGTGATGTATACGGTGGACTTCTTGCAGTGAGCACTAACAGCCTAAGTGATCAGGCCATCAGCAGGTCTGATTTATGACCGGACCTCCAGGGGCGTTGACCCCGCGATCCTGCTGGAATTGGGGAGCAGAAGAATGAAAAATGTGGGAGGATGTAGGAAGTGGAGAGTTGAACTAGTGATGTAGGAAGAAAACTAGGAGGGAGGAAGTAATGATGGAGTAAGAAGATTGGAGGAAGTAGTGATGGAGGAAGAAGAGTGGAGGGAACAAGAGAGGATGTAGTGCTGAAGACAAGAGAATCGGCTTGGGGTGGGCAGAGGAGTGTACTTGAGGTGGTCAGTGTGAGCTTGGTGGTGGGCAGGGGAGCGAGGTGGGCTTAGGGGTGGGCTTGAGGTGGGCTTAGGGGTGTGCTTGAGGTGGGCTTAGGGGTGGGCTAGAAGGTTCAACTTAATTGTAATATCAACAGACAAAGTTACCAGGTGGTACACAAGGTAAAGTTAATATAAAAAAATTATGTCGAATAGTTTTACTGGAGGTTCAGGTTTAATTGAGTAATGATGAGTGGGCTGGTAGGTGGGCTGAGCGAGGGTGGGCGGACCCACTAGGTGTGTAGTGGGTCTGCTGTTAGTGTCACTTGTTACAGTCATCTAACTGCGTGTTACGTCACTGCTTGCGACATATTCTGAACTATAAACAACTAGTCATAGCACAGCAATAACAGATGAACAAAGGTAGACTGTGTTTACATACTCCCTCTACATAAGTGAAGGACCACTGAGTTTACTTAGCACTTCTTAAAAGCTGAGTGATGGTTGATACTATAAAAACAGCCGGACTGCCATTCAACACCACAATTCTTCTTCCCTCCCAAAACACAGAGTTGGAAGACTCTACTATTTTCCTAAACTCTTAAACATAAACATATAGATAAGTACATAAAACTGATTACGATCACCATCTCAGCTTGCACTATAAGTGGGGAAGCAAAAACTTCACTTCCACTTTCCATCCAGTATCCTTCACTCCCCTGGTTCAATCTCCAGTCAATTTCAATATTACCCGAAATATTTCTAGTTCACTCAAAGAACTTCATGTCCCCATTTCTCCTTACAACCGGAGCTCAAAATAAATCCCCTCACAGATTACTGATTCTAAGCTCACTCACCTTTTAAATCAGGCAAACTTGCGTTACTGTACGGAGAACCTTCATTGTTTATGTAAATCCAGTCAAGTATCTGAATGTTTTTGAATGTCTGAACTGTATTTCATGGAATATAGATGAGAAAGATACATCGTAATTTACTTTTGGAAAATTCTGAAGGGATTAGTCCCATTCTTCACATAAAAATTACTTCCTAGGAAAGTAATAAGTTCGGTTAGTGATAGAGAATACCTCCAGTGAAGCAGGAGTGTAGTGAGTAGGCTAAGAGATACCGCAATGAACGTAAAGAAACCAAAGCTTATCAACTCCGTTCACATATACAGGAAGTTACCCACAGATCCCTGGTTCTCTTGAAGAGGAAATACAAGTTTGCCAAGTTAGTTCCTGATCAACAACGCTGTGATTCCTTCTTTGGACTGCATGTGACTTGCACCAACTGCTTGGTTGATCAGGTCATCAACCAGGAATCTGATCTGGAACTGGGCTGCTGAGGCAATGACTCCCTGAATTGTCTTCAAGTAACGGTTATGTATTTACAAATTTATCTGGAGAGAACAAGTGCCTTGAAAAATATCACTGACTTGTCATATCTTGAAGGTTTTAATTATCCACCCTATCATTTTCCTTGCAATTGTTATAGAAACATTGTTGTGAACCTTGGAGGTGTATTCTCCTGACATCGTTACTCTTAAGTCTCTCATATTTTTCTTTCACTCTGGTGGAAGGTCATCGTCCCCGGGGTCTTATCCTGGACCAGGTCTCCTGATTGATAGCTTTACCAGTCAGGTTACCTGTGGTATACGTGTAGCTCCACTTGGAAGACTTTTCTGCTCTGCCAGACCGGTCTTTGGCCAAATTTCCTTGTCGATTTCTGTTCAATCAGTCTGTTGCTGTTAGTCATTAGTGTGCATCGCTATCACTGCGTTGTTGACTTGGCACTTGGGAAGGTAGTAATTCCGTTTCGTCTTGAAATCTTCTATATTTGCTCCGGCAGTATTTATATTTACTAGTAGCAGGTGCAATATCTTGATGTTGACAGTATTATCTTAATGTGCCTATGGCGACTTTACTTTCATTGGATTTACTTTACATTTCCTCCCATATCTCTCCAGGAAGTTGTTACGGTAGTGTGTGGGTTTGGGAGCTTGCCCTCCAGTATCTTTCAGGTGTATATCATCATGTATCTCTTTTTGGCTTCAGCGAGTATATTCCAAATATTTTGAAGCGTTCGTATAGTTAAATGCATTTTTGTTGGTGTTAGCTGCACGCAGTCCTGTGTGGGCACAACAGCCTCGTTGTGGGCTTCGCCCAGTTTTTATTTCATATTTTTTCTATTGTAAAGTAACTGAAATTTGTTCTTATTGGATAACACCGTTTTTCCGAGGCCCACCGGAAGATCTGATTTATATTGGCTTGGAGATCATCTGTGTCGGTAATGAATGTCGCATACAAAATTAGCATCGTCGGCGAAGAATATTAGTGCTGTGATTTGTCTGTGTCAGATATAAGATGAGACAGAGAATTTCAGCGAATACAGTGATGTGTCTTTTTCACTGCTATATCCAATGTGTGCTGTGTTAAGTAACACTGTGAATTACGTAATGTTAGTCATTAAAGACATGTTTTCAAGCGTTCTTGAAGAGTACATGATGAAACTTAAAGCTGTTAATTAGTCTATTCAATATATCACTGCAAATGAATATCGCACTGTATATGTAGGAGATGGCTACAAAATGGGAGATTAATTCCTACCATGGAATTATCTCGTATTCAACCTGACCTCAGCAGTGGGGAAAATTATTAGAATCGGTATTGGACGATATAACTAGAAGTTATCTTAATGAGATTAATTTTAATTAATGAAGCCCAACATGGATTCACAAGGAGCTGTACTTTCCTAACAAATATAGTGACTTTCTTTGGCAGGACGATTGAGACAGTGGACCCTGATAAAGAATATGATACGTCTACTGGAACTTCAGTGAGACTTTTGAAAATCCCACAGAGAAAAACTGTTAAGTGGCAACACGTGGTACTGGAAAATCGATTTCATGGACAGAGGCCTGGCTAGCAAATAGAAAGCAGAAAGTACCTGTCTTCAAGAGGGAACTTGATAAGTGCGCCAAATTAGTTCGTGATCAGTCGGGCTGTGGTGCATTCGTTGCTGTGTGTGTGCGTCTGACACGAACAGCTTGGTCGTCAGGCCAGTAATCGGAAGGCCTAGTCTGAGATCAGGCCAGAGGACCGGTGATCCCCGAAAATGTCTACAGGTAATCTGCAAGTGGAAAACAAGCATAAATGATAGAGATATTGACCAAAAAATAATTTTAAGCTATGGAGTCAAGTTGGACAAATTTAGAGTTGTAAACAAGAGTAATTGAAGCTTCAGAAAGGTACAGATATAGAGAAGGGTTGGATTTGATATAGACTTACCTAGCATGGGTAGTAGGCCTACTGTTGACCCTCTAGCTGACTCCTGGCTCTTATGGTCTTGGCTGAGACTTGTAACCTACTACCTACCTCTTAGTGTATCCTGTAGGGTGAAATGTATTTTACTCTTGATATAGCTTCGACGAGTTTCGAGAGTTTTCCTACTCTCGCAGCCCGGCTCTGGGCCAGGCTTGGCTGTGCTTGCCTTGTCAACCACTGGCTTACATATCCATCACAGCCTGATTGATCCAGTATTTGGCAGGGAAACTTGTCGGGTTTCCTCTTGAAGACTTCTGCACTTGTTTCAGCAGTGTTTCTAATACAGTTTGGTAAAATGGTGGAAAGTCTGGGACCACAGATGTTGATACAATGATCTCTTATTGTGCCCACAGAGCCTTTGCTTTTTCCTTTTTTTTTTTTTTTTACATTTTCTCCCATATCTCACACTCCAGTATGCTCTTATGACAAGAGGCAAATTTGGGACTAGGCCTTCAAGTGCTTCTCCTCTCCAGTGAGTACGTATTTAGGGCTGAGGCATTTCCAGTAATTTAAATGCTTTATTGGCTCTTATTCTTTATGATCCATCCTTTTCCAGCTCAGGTGTCTCCCCAGCCCTGGATGGAGTCTTCAACAATGAAGAATATTGTAAGCGAGAGAGTACAATTAATTTGAATATGTTGTGTCATGTTATTCTCTACTGCCCACTGGGAAGCTTTGCTTATATCTTGCAATTTTTCTGTGTCTTCTACCGACGTTATTTTTATGCTTATTTTGGCATCTGCAAATGTTGATACGAAATTATGACGAGTGTTTTTTTTATCTGTCTGCTGTGTGTATAAGAAACAGTGAAGGCTTCAGGACCGTATCTTGAGGTACTGAGCTCTTCTCTAATGCTGGATTCTTGCTCTGTGTCCTACTATTATTTGTATTCTGTTTGTCAGATAGTTGAAAATCTATTTGCCTACTTTCTTCGTTAGACCTGTTGCCCTCATTTGATGTGCAATCATCCCATGATCGCATTAATCAAGTGCATTTGCGAAACCCATGAATAGACCTTCAATAATGAAGAATATTGTAAACGAGAGTGCACAATTAATTTGAATAGTGTCACCATTAGGACTATTTTTTCCTTGTTTTGAAAGTTCTTGTTACCTGCCCATCATTTTCCTGGCTGTCCTGACATTTGCCTTATTGTGTTCTTTGAAAGGTCAGCTGACATTATAACACCAAGGTCCTTCACATGCTCCTTTCGTTCTGGTGATCTTGCGTTCTTATACCGTTTTGCTTTTCTTCCAACGCCTCTGTCATATTGGTTTGGTAGTTGTGATAAGCATGATCGTTCCTTTCTCAATCCATCCATGCTGGTTTGGGTTGTGAAGGTTATGCTGTTCCAGGAAGTGGTTACTTCCCTCTGACTAATCTTCCTCATTCCATGCCCTCCTTCCCATCCACTCTTCATTTATTTTCTTCCTCTCCTTATGTTTATATTTGTTGTTGATTAATCTCTTCCCCTGCCTTTCCCACATCCTCCCCTTCCTCTTCCCTTCATGCACAGAATATCGTCACATCTTCCCATTTTGCTTTCCTCTTATTGTACCTCTTCCCTGCATGTTAGTCTCTTTTTTTATCCGTTTTCCCCTACCCTCTTATACATATCTGATTTCCTCGCCTGTTTCCCTTGTTCTCCTCCTCTTCCTCCTCCTCCTCCTCCTCCTCCTCTTTTTCTTCTTTCTCCTCATCTTCCTCTTCTCCAACTTCTTCCTCCTCCTCATCCTCCTACTCCTTCTCTTGCTACAGCCTTAACCAGATTTGACTGCTCCTGGCCTTTCTCTTCTTCCTACAGCTTAAACAGATTTTGCTGTTCCTGTCTTCTCCTTCTCCTCCTCCTACTCCCACTGCTACAGCTTAACAGATTTTGCTTTTCCTTGCCTTTTTTTTCTCCCTCTTCCTTGTCTTCGTCTTCTTTTCTCTTCTTGTTCCTTCTGATGCAACTTAAACAGATTTTGTTGTTCATTTCCTTCTCCTTTCTTTTGCAACAGCTTAAAACACATTTTGCTCGTATTTGCCTTCCTCTTTCCCCTCCACTCACTCTCTCCTTCCCTTCGTCCTCATTTCCTCTTCTTCCATCCTGCGGTTCACAATTTTCTGCTCAATTTTTGTGTCTTGTGTGAGGGGAGAGGCGAGGCTCGCTCAAGGGCCTAGGAATGAGGAGAGGCGCGCTCTTTGACGCTGAATAAAACTGTGAGTTCCGACTGGAATCCTGAGTGTCTCCCGCCTCTTTGAATTTTACCCCCGCGACATTTTGGCTTGTCGGCCCGATTTAGTCCAGGGACGGGCAGACAGAGAGAGTCTTTTAAAGGTGACTTGGGACGGGGAGACAGACGGTAGTCTTGGGACAAGAGACAATGTTAGGAGGAACGTAATATGGGAGACGGAAAGTATTGAACTGTAACTTGTGACGGGAAATATAGCATGCTATAGTAGAACTTTGTGCTGCAAAGATAATGTTATAGTGAACTCTGAGAGAAAGAGAATGTTATAAGGGTAAACTTTGGTCGAGAAACAATGTTATAATGGAACTTTGAACAGGAAACGCAGAATGTTAGAGTGGAACCTGGGAGGAGAAACACATTGTTATAGTGGAACTTGAGACGAGAGGCAGAGAATCAGATCAAAGAACTATAGTGAGAGATGAGATGATAGAGAACTAAAGTGGTAAGCCACAGAGTGCGGTGTGAACGTTATTCTCAGAGATCAAATGCGTAAAAGATTGAACTCGCGTCATCCAATTCTCGTTTGGTGACGAGACAGCTGTTTCTTATCGGAAAAATGTTGTAGAATGTTGGCAGTGAGTTTTCTGCCGGCGAGAGAGGGGTAAGGTGTTGTGATGTGGTGGGGGGAGGGGGGCGACACACCTCTTTACTTACGGATGCTTCATGCGATCATCGCTTCCGCAACCCGTTTTCAAATTCTATCCGTAAGGGCCTGTTGGCAATTCCTCTTATGTATGAAGGGAAGATGTTGAAAAGTCCTGGTACAGTAAGAGTTATATCTTACTGTACTAACGGCAATCCTGCTTTTCATTGGAGTATTTTGCACCCTCTGCCAAGCCTCTTTCTCTTGTATGGAGTATTTTGGGTGTGCAAATTTACCTGGAGAGTTTTACGAGGGTCAACGCCCTCGCGGCCGGGTTTCAGACTAGGTTTTCCGGTGGAGACCTGATCAACCAGGCTGTTCGTACAAGCCACACGAAGTCCAACATAAACACCACAGACCGGCTGACTAGTTCCTTCTTGAAGACAGCCAGGGATCTGTTGGTAATCTGTCTTGTATATGTAAGGAGGACGTTACCCTAAGTGTACTCATTGCATCCCACTTTTCACTGAGGGTATTTTTTACTTTCATGGGGAATGATTTACGTGTGTAGATTGAGAACCAATTCTCCTAGAATTTCCCAGGTGCAGATTATAATGTATCTTTCTCATCTACGTTACAGGGAGTACAGGTCGAGGGACTTCAAACGTTCCCAGCAGTTTAGTTGTAAATTATGGCAATGAGTGCTAGGTGCCACATAGGTATGGACGGAAGTGTCAGGTGCTGGCCATGACTAATCCTATTTCTGGCGCTCCATCAATCACAGACGTGCCAACCATCAGCAGTAATGCCATGAAATTGGAAATAAGGAGCAGCAGCAGCCGCAGCTGCTGCTGCTCCAAGTGAGGGAAGGTGACTGGGAGTGAATGTGAGTATGAGTGGGAATAAGTGAAGGTGAGGTTTATTGGTAAAGGTAAAAAGGCAATAATGTTTCTTAATAGTGAATGTGAGGACTGGGAGTGTTTGTGTTTCTGTTTTCATTTGTCTTTAAGGAACTGTGGTTTCTTCCTTCTTGATCTTGAGAACATATGTTTTTGTATTGTTTTTATTTATGTAAAGTGCTATGCCGGTACAGGTGATTCAGTGCACGAGAAAAACCGAAGGCTTGATACACCTTCCACTGATCACTGATTGTGTAGGTGAATCCGTGATAGTGACTATATCTCTCACACATCTTCCTTAATACGAGAGGTAATACAGAACCAGGAATGACTCTTTTTATCTTAGCTTCTATCAAGAGATGTCTGTTTTCAATCAGCAAAGTTTGGCTCACTTATCCCTGAGTGACGAGTTGTTTTTTTCGTTGTTGAGGCTTGTGTCAGCAGGATCGACTCTTGTGGAGGAGTGTCATGAACCTCCTTGAGAATCATTAAGTGTGTGTTTCTCCAGCTCGCTCTCTCTGTCTCCATCAGCGCCATTTTTCTCCCAACCTCGAGCGTCTCTCAAATTAAAACTCGCCCAACTCGTTAAGATTTCCAATTGATTCCTCATCACCCCAAGTTTTCTCATTTAATACCTGTCGACCAACTTTAGTCTTGGCTTTGATTATCACTTTCTTCTTTTTTATGCGTCTTCAAGAGGCGCCTCTTTTTTCCCTCTGCTTCTTACTCCACTAAGTTTACTTCATGCCTGTCTCACTCTGCTATAAGTAGTCACTCACGGGGCCAACTTCTAGTCACTCGGGGCCACCTTCTGAAGTAGTAGTCACTCACGGGGCCAACTTCTATGGTACTAGTACCACTCCCAGTACCACGTAAGATAGTCACAGCGCCATCTAAGTAAGTTACAGTGTCACCTAAGTTAGTCACAGTGCCACATACAAAATTAAGTCCGTGTTTTACTTGGATTTTTTGGTGTCTTGTTTACTAAGGACACCACGAGGAGGTTACCACCCTCGCAATAACCCATCCACCATCCTGTTGATGATAACTCGACTGTAACAGTGATAACAGGCCTCTCGCTACCCCTCCCACTGTGTACAGTGCCCTTTTTGGGTTCTTTATTCTTTTCATATCTGAGAAGTTGGAATTTGTTACCAATGCTCGTGGCATGTCCAAGCTGCTCAGAACTGGATAGAAGGAAGAACTCAAAAGGGTCACTGTATACAAAATGCAAGAGGATCACCAAATAGAACGAAAGGAACAAGTGAAGAACCTGGGAGTAATATCAGCCAACCTATCTTTCAAAGGACACAATAAGGGAAATGCCACCACAGTCAGGAAATTGACGGGATAGATAATGAGAACTTTCTGAACATGGGAAATAATGTCAGTGGTGATGCTATTCATTTCACTTGTGCTCTCTCGCTTTATGTTCAGTGCTGACGGCTCCTTTCGGGGTAGGAAAAATATCAGATCTGGAACAGATACAGAGATAGTTTGCGGCCAGTGTAGAACCAGTAATTTAGAGGAGAGAAAGACATGATAATATGTACTTGAGGGTCTAGTCCCAAATCTGTACACATTTATCTTTGATATACCTTCGATGAGCTCCAAGAGATTTTCTACTTATACTGCCATAACTTACTGGAGTGGAAGATGTGGAAGTAAATGTTAAAAAAAGTGAAAAGCAGGGGTGATATGGCATAATAAAGGAAACACAAAGCGAGACAAAACATCCACATGTAATTCCTGCTTCATATTTGCAAATATTCAGGTTTGAAATCAAATAAAAATGACAAAGTTAGTTATGTCAGTGGGCTCCTGACAGAAGCGAATGCCATGTTTGGAGCATTTACAGAAACACATACAAGGGATGTTTTGGACGGAGAGATAAAGATAGAAAACTACAACATGTATAGATGTGAGAGAATCAGTAGGTCACAGGGAGGAGTAGGAATCTATGTAAAGGATATTTTCTGTTGCACAGAAGTGCTGAATTCTACGAATGATATAGAAATTCTAGGCATTAAAGTTGAAAATAGGAATTTGGTAATTATCCTAGTATACAAACCACCATCAACAACTGCTGAGGAATTCACAGATCAGTTAAGGAAGATAGATAGCTATATGGATAAGCTAGAAAATCCTACGCCAAATATTTTACTCCTTGGAGATTTTAATCTCCCTCATGTAAAATGGAAGATGGCACAACATAATGTTATACCAGAAATATCTCCGGGAAGCACCCTGGCTCAACAGGCACATACCAGGGAACTAATGAGGCTTTGTGAAAAGTACTCTTTAAACCAACAGGTAATTGATTCCACCAGAAATGAAAATACCCTGGATTTGATATTTACAAAGAGGAACTAATTAGAAACATAACAGTTACAAAGATAATATACTCTGATCACAACAGCATACTAGAAGTTCAAACGAGTATTAACTCAGGGTTAGCAAACTGCATCACTAATATTAGAGACGGGATGTTCAGTAAATTTAATTTTAACAACCACAGAATTGACTGGGAAAAAATAAACCAAGAGCTATCAGACATATCCTGGGAATCAGACATGAGCACCCTAAATCCCCACCAGTGCCTAGAGAAGCTGAATACAGAAGCATACAAGGTATGTATGAAACATGTACCATTGAGGAAACCCAGAAGATCAGATATAAAGAGAGAGCGTAGGAGATGGTACAGAAGAAGAAAACGGGTTACTGAATTGCTTAAAAACACAAATATGCTACAACAGAGGAAAGGTAGTCTTAGTCGAGAGATCACTGAATTAGAGCAAAAACTTAGGATGTCATACCTCACAGAAGAAGTACAAATGGAACAAAGGGCCTTACAGGATATTGCAAGAAACCCAAAATATTTCTATTCCTACGCAAAATCCAAGCTAAGAACTACCTGTAGAATTGGACCACTACTGAGAGGAGACTCGTATACCGACGATGAACAGGAAATGAGTGAAATCCTAAAAGAACAGTATGAGTCAGTGTTCAGCAACCCACTAAATGACAGCAAGGTACAAAATGCAGAAGTATTTTTCACTCCAGAAGAAGGCCGCACAGACCAACTAACTGACAGTACAAATCCCATAGATTTCGAAAAAGAAATGGAAAACTTGCCTACTTCCTCAGCACCTGGACCAGATTCATTCATAGAATGCTCTATTTATAAAGAAGTGCAAAGTACCACTAGCACGAACCCTCAGTATTCTTTGGAGGAAGAGCTTAGATCTAGGTGAAATACTGGAGGCCTTAAAGAGTGCAGACATAGCTAGTTTGCATAAGGGAGGTAGTAGAGCACTAGCTAAAAATTGCAGACCAGTAGCCCTAACTTCTCACATCATAAAAATCTTCGAAAGAATGATGAGACGGCAGATTACAAATTTCATGGACCAGCACAACCAACATAACCCGAACCAGCATGGTTTTAGAGCAGGACGATCATGTCTGTCACAGCTGCTGAACCATTATGACAGAATTACAGAGGCATTGGAAGACGACCAAAACGCAGATGTGATTTACACAGATTTTGCAAAGGCGTTTGACAAATGCGATCATGGAGTGACAGCGCACAAAATGAAGGCAATGGGCATTACGGGGAAGGTAGGCAGATGGATTTTCGGTTTCCTAACACACACAACACAAAAAGTAGTAGTGAACAGGGCAAGATCCAGCCAGCATCAGCGAGGTCAAAAGCTCAGTGCCCCAAGGCATTGTCCTGGCACCTCTGCTGTTTCTCATTCTCATAGCAAACATAGACAAAAACACCCGGGACACTTTTGTATCATCATTTGCAGATGACACTAAAATAAGCATGAGAGTCAGTACGGTAGAGGACACTGAAAAGGTATAGGAAGACAAACAGGGTTTTCCAGTGGGCAGTGGAGAACAGCATGACGTTCAGTGGTGATAGTTTCCAGTTGCTTAGGTATGGCAAGAATGATGAACTCAAAAGGAGCACTATAAACAAAACTCAAGAGGGTCACCAAATAGAACGTAAGGAACACATAAAAGACCTAGGAATAATTATGTCAGCGGACCTTTCTTTTGAAGACCATAACAAGACAAAGATCACGACAGTCAGGAAGATGACGGGGTGGGTATTGAGAACTTTCAAAACAAGGGAAACATTGCCGATGGTAACACTCTTCAAATCGCTAGTGCTCCCTCAATTAGAATATTGCTCAGTGCTGACGGCCCCGTTCAGGCAGGAGAAATATCTGGGCTGGAACAAATACAGAGATTGTTTACGGCTCACATTGAGCCTGTACAGCACCTAAAAAAAATCTCGTGAGGGAGTCTAAAGATAGGGAGCGGAGACGTAGGTCAGGCTGGACGCTTCTTATATATTCCGTTTTTATTATACTCCATTATTGCCTATGTGAGTATTCTTACCCAATCCACGCTACCGAACCCCACGGGACAGGTACTCGAGGGCTTGGGCCAAAATTTGCACACTGCCATAACAGCATACTGGAATGAGAGATATGGGAGGAAGTGTAAAATAAACCCAGTGAGGAGCAAGGGTGCGGTGGGGACAATAAGGGAACACTGTATCAACATCCGGGGTCCCAGACTGTTCAACATCTTACCAGAAGATATCAGAAACACGACTGGAGCAAGAGTAGAAGCCTTCAACAGGAAACTGGACAAGTATCTTCACCAGGTGCCAGATCAACCAGGCTGTGATGGATATGTGGGGCAGCGGGCCTCCAGCAGCAACAGCCTCGTTGACCAGGCAAGCACCAAACGAGCCTGGCCCATGGCCGGGCTCAGAGAGTAGATAAACTCTCGAAACTCTTCAAAGGTAATGTATATATCAAAGGTATTGTAGAAACATTGGGGTTTTTGCCTTTGGGTAAGGGATCTCTTGTATGGGGGGAAAGTCTTCAGTTGTGTAGAAGTGTTCAGTAGAAAACTCGATAAGTACCTTCGCCAAGTGCTGGATTAACCAGGTTGTGATGCGGGCCGCCAGCAGAAAAAAATCTGGTTGACAGGACAAGCCTGGCACAGGGCTGGGCTGCGGGAGTAGGCAAACTCGGACGGTATATACGTCAGTGTTGATGATCACTCAGATGTAACAACCATGACAGCCTATCTGTCATCACACTTCTCAACTACCCCCCCCCCTCCCCCAGCCTCTCGAAAACAGTCATGAAGAGGGAAAACGAGACTTTCTCTTATTCTTGACCTGTTGTAAGATATTCTCGAGATCCTATTATGTATTCTTGAGATCTTTAAGTATCCTTAGCCCTTAAGATCTGTCAAGTATCACCAGCTTCTCTGAATCACCTTGGTAGGATGCGTGAGTTATATTGTGTAGTGGTACCTTAGTTATGTGATTGAGTGGTCCCTTTAGTTAATGATGTAGTGGTACCTTAGTTATGTGGTACTTAGTTATAGTGATGTGATGGACTTAGTTGTGCGTGTTATGGTACCGTAATTTAGTGATGGTGGCCGTTTAGTGATGATGGTACTATTATAGTGTGTGCCGTAGTTATAGTGAGTACCGTGTTTAGTGATGTGCGTAGTAGTAGGAGGGTGGTGAGTCTATTAAGGATGTGGTTACTGGTTATAGGTTGTTGTGGATCAAGTGCCCGTGGCCCGTTGTGATGAGTCCAGTGCGTGGATCAGTGAGTGGTCATAGTGTTGGCTGTGTGTGAGTCAGTACGGATGATGCCGTTGTATGTGGTACGCTTGTAGGTGATGTTCAGCTTTCTGTGAAGTGCGTGGTATTGCAGTTTCACTATGCTTGATGGTGATGGTCTGTTGAATAGGTACCGATGGTTATGTTATGTGCGTAGTTATGCGATAGGTGTGCCCGTGGTTGTGCGGTCCATGTAGCCTTTGGTCGTGTTGTGCATATGGTTGTGGTGGTTGCGGTATCAGTCGTGGATGGACTTTTGTGTGGTGGTGAGCTAGTAGCGTGGTGGTGAGTGGTGCTATGCGTGGTGGTGGTGAGTCAGTAGCGTGGTGTGGATGGTGCAGTGGCGGTGTGTGGTGAGTCAGTAGCGTGGTGTGATGGTGTGTGGCGTGTGGTGGTGAGTCAGTAGCGTGGCGTGATGGTTGTGATGTGCTATGGCGTTGGTGGTGTGGTGCGTGGTGGTGGTATGAGTCATAGCGTGGTGGTGATGTTGTGATAGTGTAGCGTGGTGTGGTAGTGAGTCAGTAGCGTGGTGGTGAGTCATTTAGCGTGGGGTGTGTGAGTGAGTCAGTAGCGTGGTGGTGGTGAGTCAGTAGCGTGGTGGTGGTGAGTCAGTAGCGTGGTGGTGGTGAGTCAGTAGCGGTGGTGGTGATGATCAGTAGCGTGGTGGTGTGGTTGAGTCAGTAGCGTGGTGGTGGTGAGTCAGTAGCGTGGGTGTGTGAGTCAGTAGCGTGTGTGGTGGTGAGTAGTAGCGTGGTGGTGGTGAGTCAGTAGCGTGGTGGTGGTGAGTACAGTACGTGGTGGTGGTGAGTCAGTAGCGTGGTTGGTGAGCAGTAGCGGTGGTGTGGTGAGTCAGTAGCGTGGTGGTGGATAGGTGGTGGTGAGTCAGTAGTGCGTGGTGGTGGTGGTGGTAGTCAGTAGCGTGGTGGTGTGAGTAGTACTGGGTAGTAGACGTGGTGGTGGTGAGACAGTAGCGTGGGTGGTGGTGAGTCAGTAGCGTGGTGTGTATAGCGTGGTGGTGTGAGTCAGTAGCGTGGTGGTGGTGAGTCAGTAGCGTGGTGGTGTGAGTCAGTAGCGTGGTGGTGGTGAGTCAGTAGTCGTGGTAGTGTGGGTGAGTCAGTAGCGTGGTGTTGGTGGTGGTGAGTAGTAGCGTGGTGGTGGTGAGTCAGTAGCGTGGTGGTGGTGAGTCAGTAGCGTGGTGTGTGAGTCAGTGCGTGGTGGTGGTGGTGAGTCAGTAGCGTGTGGTGGTGGTGATCAGTGCGTGTGGTGGGTTGTGAGTCAGTAGCGTGGTGGTGGTGAGTCAGTAGCGTGGTTGGTGGTGAGTCAGTAGGAGCTGTGGTGGTGAGTCAGTGGTGGTTGGTGGTGGTCAGTAGCGTGGTGGTGGTGAGTCAGTAGCGTGGTGTGGTGGTGAGTCAGTAGCGTGGTGGTGGTGAGTCAGTAGCGTGGTGGTGGTGGTGAGTCAGTAGCGTGGTGGTGGTGAGTCAGTAGCGTGGTGGTGGTGAGTCAGTAGCGGTGGTGGTGGTGAGTCAGTAGCGTGGTGTGTGGTGAGTCAGTAGCGTGGTGGTTGGTGGTGAGTCAGTAGCGTGGTGGTGGTGAGTCAGTAGCGTGGTGGTGAGTCAGAGGTGGTGTGGTAGTCAGTAGCGTGGTGGTGGTGGTGAGTCAGTAGCGTGGTGTGGTGAGTCAGTAGCGTGGTGGTGGTGAGTCAGTAGGTGGTGTGTGGTGTGAGTCAGTAGCGTGTTGAGTGTGGTGGTGGAGTCAGTAGCGTGGTGGTGGTGAGTCAGTAGCGGTGTGGTGTGTGAGTCAGTAGCGTGGTGGTGGGTGGTGGTGGTGGAGTCAGTAGCGTGGTGGTGGTGGTGAGTCAGTAGCGTGGTGTGGTGGTGAGTCAGTAGCGTGGTGGTGGTGAGTCAGTAGCGTGGTGGTGGTGAGTCAGTAGCGTGGTGGTGGTAGTAGCGTCAGGTGGTGGAATAGCGTGGTGGTGGTGAGTCAGTAGCGTGGTGTGGTGAGTCAGTAGCGTGGTGGTGGTGAGGTCAGTAGCGTGGTGGTGGTGGGAGTCAGTAGCGTGGTGGTGGTGGTGAGTCAGTAGCGTGGTGGTGGTGAGTCAGTAGCGTGTGGTGGTGTGGTGAGTCAGTAGTAGTCGTGGTGGTGGTGGTTGTGAGTCAGTAGCGTGGTGTGTGGTGAGTCAGTAGCTTTGGGTGTGAGCAGTGGTGGTGAGTGTGGTGAGTCAGTGGTGGTGGTGAGTCAGTAGCGTGGTGGTGGTGGTGTAGTCAGTAGCGTGGTGGTGGTGGTGAGTCAGTAGCGTGGTGGTGGTGGTGAGTCAGCGTGGTGGTGGTGAGACAGTAGCGTGGTGGTGGTGAGTCAGTAGCGTGGTGGTGGTGAGTCAGTAGCGTGGTGTGGTGGTGAGTCAGTAGCGGTGGTGGTGGAGCAGCGTGGTGGTGGTCAGTAGCGTGGTGGTGGTGGTGAGATCAGTAGCGTGGTGGTGGTTGAGTCAGTAGCGTGGTGGTGGTGGTGAGTCGAGCGTGGTGGTGGTGAGTAGTAGCGTGGTGGGTGGTGAGTCAGTAGCGTGGTGGTGGTGAGTCAGTAGCGTGGTGGTGGTGGTGGTGAGTCAGTAGCGTGGTGGTGGTGGTGAGTCAGTAGCGTGGTGGTGGTGAGTCAGTAGCGTGGTGGTGGTGGTGAGTCAGTAGCGTGGTGGTGGTGGTGAGTCAGTAGCGTGGTGGTGGTGGTGAGTCAGTAGCGTGGTGGTGGTGGTGTGAGTCAGTAGCGTGGTGGTGGTGAGATCAGTAGCGTGGTGGTGGTGGTGAGTCAGTAGCGTGGTGGTGGTGGTGAGTCAGTAGCGTGGTGGTGGTGAGTACAGAGCGTGGTGGTGGTGGTGAGTCAGTAGCGTGGTGGTGGTGGTGAGTAGCGTGGTGGTGGTGAGATCAGTAGCGTGGTGGTGGTGGTGAGTCAGTAGCGTGTGGTGGTGGAGCGCGTGGGTGGTGAGTCAGTAGCGTGGTGGTGGTGGTGAGTCAGTAGCGTGGTGTGGTGGTGAGTCAGTAGCGTGGTGGTGGTGAGTCAGTAGCGTGGTGGTGGTGAGTCAGTAGCGTGGTGGTGGTGAGTCAGTAGCGTGGTGGTGGTGAGTCAGTAGCGTGGTGGTGGTGAGTCAGTCAGCGTGGTGGTGGTGAGTCAGTAGGCGTGGTGGTGTGTGAGTCAGTAGCGTGGTGGTGGTGAGTCAGTAGCGTGGTGGTGGTGAGTCAGTGTGGTGGTGAGTCAGTAGCGTGGTGGTGGTGGAGTCAGTAGCGTGGTGGTGTGGTGAGTCAGTAGCGTGGTGGTGGTGAGTCAGTAGCGTGGTGGTGGTGAGTCAGCAGCGTGGTGGTGGTGAGTCAGTAGCGTGGTGGTGGTGGTGAGTCAGTAGCGTGGTGGTGAGTCAGTAGCGTGGTGGTGGTGAGTCAGTAGCGTGGTGGTGGTGGTGAGTCAGTAGCGTGGTGGTGGTGGTGAGTCAGCAGCGTGGTGGTGGTGAGTCAGCAGCGTGGTGGTGAGTCAGCAGCGTGGTGGTGAGTCAGTAGCGTGGGTGGTGGTGAGTCAGCTAGCGTGGTGTGGTGAGTCAGCAGCGTGGTGGTGAGTCAGTAGCGTGGTGGTGGTGAGTCAGCAGCGTGGTGGTGAGTCAGTAGCGTGGTGGTGAGTCAGTAGCGTGGTGGTGGAGTCAGTAGCGTGGTGGTGGTGAGTCAGCAGCGTGGTGGTGAGTCAGTAGCGTGGTGGTGGTGAGTCAGCAGCGTGGTGGTGAGTCAGTAGCGTGGTGGTGGTGAGTCAGTAGCGTGGTGGTGGTGAGTCAGTAGCGTGGTGGTGGTGAGTCAGCAGCGTGGTGGTGGTGAGTCAGCAGCGTGGTGGTGGTGGTGAGTCAGTAGCGTGGTGGTGGTGAGTCAGTAGCGTGGTGGTGGTGAGTCAGTAGCGTGGTGGTGATGAGTCAGCAGCGTGGTGGTGGTGAGTCAGCAGCGTGGTGGTGGTTCTCCGGTAGCACTAAAGTCTACACAGTAGCTGCCGCCACTGATTTACTTCCACTAAACTTCTTAACCTTTTCTTGCAGCAAGTTTTATGTGCGTCACCTGAGGTGAACTAGTACCCTCACTCTCCCACATATTTTTCCTGTCTTCCTCACTAGTTCAGTTTATTTTTTTCAGCTCGTCTCCTTCAGTACTTTATTTCCAGCTTCCAGGAGCCTTCGTCCAGTTGTCTAGACAACATCGTACTATATTTTCCCTCCAGCATTTCACTATTCTGCTACCACTGCCCTATTTTACCGCCAAAATAGTCTTATTTTCTTGCCAGTGTCATCCTATTTTCCTGTCAGCATTGGCATGAGCTTCCCCAGCTGGCTAGTCTTCCTCATGCTATTTTCCACTTCAACTTTCTTAAAATTCTCTTACTGGTGCTTTTAGTGCCTCATGTTTGCGGTCAGTTTCATCTTTCCAGTTGGTCAGTCCATTAAGCCAGCCCCCCTACTGCCTCGTTTGTGAAGCCTGTTTTCCGCCCTCCCTGCCTCCCACCCTCCCTGCTTCCCTCCCTCCGTACTTCCCTCCCTCCATGCTTCCCTCCCTCACTCTGCTTCCCTCACTCACTCCCATCTCCAACCCTCTATACTTCCCTCCCTCCAACCCCCTTTATCTCCCTCATCCCCCTGATCACTGCCTCCACCAGGCTCACTGTCACACTGTTTATCATTGCCTCCAAGTCTTTTTTATTCGGCTATTTGCAGTTTCTCTCTGCCTGTGTGGGATCTTGGGTGACATGAATACAGTAATGTAAAAGGACAACTGTTGGTCTTGGATAGCCATTTTTGCCGTGACAGCTCAAGACCACCTTTAGCCTCCTCCAAGGGTCTCGCCTCCAATTTATTGTTGTCTAATTACTCACGAAGGCTGAAAATGTGATTATAACCAGGGTTAATACACGCTCTGCTGACATATATTATTCCAATATGTCAGGTATATGACCTGGATGTCGTGGGCGACCCTTACTTGTGTTTTGGGCTTGGGCCTGCCCATCACGGCCTCGAATGGTTAACCGTATTCATCTAACATCGACCTTAGGCACTGCAGTGGTAATTAGGAGGGTGTCGGGTAAAATAGTGGCTCATTGTGGTGGAAGCCGGTGACGTTACAACCTAAGAGGCCGCTATCTTGAGATGCGTAGTGACGTCTTTTGTCGTCTGCGACTATCACCTCCCTAATAGGCCGTAATTATTCACGGCAGGAAGAGTGTCTGCAGGTTTTCCTGGAAATTGTCAGTTCCCGATACGGTTTATGGTGCACACGTTATACAGCCACGAATGTTTTCTACATTCAACGCGGCATGACCCATCTTCACTGGTCAAGTTCAAACTGCAATCCGCCTGTTGCAGCCTCCCTCTGTGCAGGTTTCTGCTGACACAGTGTCTACAGGTGTAAGGTGCTGGCGCTAGTGACTCATTTGAATGAAGAAGTGTGGATTACTCGGGTCTGAGGTGCCAGGTAAGAAGAATAATGCCACTAGCAATATTAACAGGTTTGAGGCACACATTTCCGAATTTTTCCAGGTCTTGGGAAATAGCAATATCCTCAGTCAAACACGTGGGTGTAACGTGTTGCAGATTCTCCTGCTACACGTAATATCAGAAATATTACTAGAACAAAGGCAGGAATTTTCAAGAGGAAACTGGACCTCTGCAAAGTACCAAATCAACCAGGCTATGGTGGATATATAGGCTGGCGAGCCACCAACAATCTGGTTGACCAGGCAGTCAGCAGGCCTAGCCCCAGCCAAGCCAGGTCACAGGTCAGTCACAGAATGATTTCAGTACATGACCTTCTACGAAATATGGATATGTTGTGTGAAATATGACTGATGGACTTTGAATTGTTGGAATTTGCATTGTGATGATGATTTCCGTAATATGATACATAATTACTGCTGATAGCAGCCAGTTGCTAATGATAGAAAATGATTAACGATAACAAATTGGTAATGATAACAAATGGATAATAATATATCTGTGAACAGTTTTGAATGATTTTCTTCCCCTCGCAGCCCGGCTCTGGGCCATGTTTGTCACGTGCTTGCTAGGTCAACCAGGCTGTTATTGCTGGCAGCCCGTTGGACACATTCATCACAGCCTGGCTGATCTAGCACTTGGCGGAGATACGTGTCAAATTTATTCTTGAACACTTCTACACTTGTTCTGGCAGTGTTTCTGATGTTTTGTGGTAGTGTTGAACAGTCTGGGTCGACTGATGTTCTTACATTGTTCTCTTATTGTGTTCATGGCGCGCCTTCCTTTCACTGGGTTTATTTTACAGTTCTTCTATATCTCTCACTTCAGTATGTTGCTATGGCTACCTACCTACCTACCTACCTACCTACCTACCTACCTACCTACCTACCTACCTACCTACCTGGCTGTGTGCAGAGTTGGGACCATGTCCTCGAGCAACTTCCACGTATATGTAGTATTATCATATAGCTATTTCCTCCCCTCTACCAGTTCATATTTAAGATTTTAATGACTTCCCAGTAATTTAAATGCTTGATTGGCTCGCCGTAATTGACCTCTGTATTTGTTCCACCTCTGAAATTTCTCCTGCCCTGAAAAGAGCTGACAGCAGTGACCAATAAGCAAGAGAGCACAAGCGATATGAAATGTATCATCATTGGTACTATCTCCATAGTTTTAAAAGTCCTCATTATCCATCCCGTCATTTTCCTGACTTTCGTAATATTTGCGTTATTCTGTTCTTTGAACAGAAGGTCACCAGATATTATTTACTCCCAGATCTTTCACATGTTCCTTTCGTTTGATTATATAATCTTCTTGTGTTTTGTATAGTGTTTCTCTGGAGTTTCTCATTTTTTTCATAACTAAGCAGCTGGAACTTGTTGCCAATGAACTTCGTGTTATTCTCCACTGTTCACTCTAAACACAACATAATACACTGCCAGATTCATTCTGGATTCTGAACTTATTCACTCTGGAAATGTCTCTCATTCCCTCCCAGCTCCTTCGCTCACCAGTCCTTCTTAGTTCTTCTTATTCCTTACATTGGCTCCCTACCACTCTGGGACTCTCCCAACTCCTCTCGCGGTGGTCCCGAGCGTGTCATGGCACTCACAGTAATGACTGCAATCAAGAGCTGCTTATTGATGTGAAATTGGCAATCTGCCGGTCCTCTTTACACCGTGATGTCCCCTGACCAGGTACTGCTGTCACCTGCCTGACACTACCATCCTGGTGCTGTCACCTGCCTGTCACTACCATCCTGGTGCTGTCACCTGCTGTCACTACCATCCTGGTGCTGTCACCTGCCTGTCACTACCATCTGGTGCTGTCACCTGCCTGTCACTACCATCCTGGTGCTGTCACCTGCCTGTCACTACCATCCTGGTGCTGTCACCTGCCTGTCACTACCATCCTGGTGCTGTCACCTGCCTGTCACTACCATCTGGTGCTGTCACCTGCCGTCACTACCATCCTGGTGCTGTCACCTGCCTGTCACTACCATCCTGGTGCTGTCACCTGCCTGTCACTACCATCCTGGTGCTGTCACCTGCCTGTCACTACCATCCTGGTGCTGTCACCTGCCTGTCACTACCATCCTGGTGCTGTCACCTGCCTGACACTACCATCCTGGTGCTGTCACCTGCCTGTCACTACCATCTGGTGCTGTCACCTGCCTGTCACTACCATCCTGGTGCTGTCACCTGCCTGACACTACCATCCTGGTGCTGTCACCTGCCTGACACTACCATCCTGGTGCTGTCACCTGCCTGTCATTACCATCCTGGTGCTGTCACCTGCCTGTCACTAACATCCTGGTGCTGTCACCTGCCTGTCACTACCATCCTGGTGCTGTCACCTGCCTGTCACTACCATCCTGGTGCTGTCACCTGCCTGTCACTATCTTCCTGGTGCTGTCACCTGCCTGACACTACCATCCTGGTGCTGTCACCTGCCTGTCACTACCATCCTGGTGCTGTCACCTGCCTGTCACTACCATCCAGGTGCTGTCACCTGCCTGTCACTACCATCCTGGTGCAGTCACCTGCCTGTCACTACCATCCTGGTGCTGTCACCTGCCTGTGACTACCATCCTGGTGCTGTCACCTGCCTGTCACTACCATCCTGGTGCTGTCACCTGCCTGTCACTACCATCCTGGTGCTGTCACCTGCCTGTCACTACCATCCTGGTGCTGTCACCTGCCTGTCACTACCATCCTGGTGCTGTCACCTGCCTGTCACTACCATCCTGGTGCTGTCACCTGCCTGTCACTACCATCCTGGTGCTGTCACCTGCCTGACACTACCATCCTGGTGCTGTCACCTGCCTGTGACTACCATCCTGGTGCTGTCACCTGCCTGTCACTACCATCCTGGTGCTGTCACCTGCCTGTCACTACCATCCTGGTGCTGTCACCTGCCTGACACTACCATCCTGGTGCTGTCACTACCATCCTGGTGCTGTCACCTGCCTGACACTACCATCCTGGTGCTGTCACCTGCCTGTCACTACCATCCTGGTGCTGTCACCTGCCTGTCACTACCATCCTGGTGCTGTCACCTGCCTGTCACTACCATCCTGGTGCTGTCACCTGCCTGACACTGCCATCCTGGTGCTGTCACCTGCCTGTCACTACCATCCTGGTGCTGTCACCTGCCTGTCACTACCATCCTGGTGCTGTCACCTGCCTGTCACTACCATCCAGGTGCTGTCACCTGCCTGTCACTACCATCCTGGTGCAGTCACCTGCCTGTCACTACCATCCTGGTGCTGTCACCTGCCTGTCACTACCATCCTGGTGCTGTCACCGGCATGATAACGCAGTTTTGTAGTGCTGCTTAGTTTTGTACGCAGTTTTGTAGCGCTACGTATGTAGAACCACCTTTGGTGGCTCTACGTACGTACTTTCCCTACAGGTACTGCCAGGCTGTCACTTTCCTTATTGATTCTGCCAAGCTGTTACTTTCCTTACTGGTACTGCCAGGCTGTCACTTTCCTGGAGAACAGTTCTGTAGAGGTGTTGCTGCAATGTTTGGTTCTGTCTTGCTGCCTAATTGCGTAGTAGGTTGGTAACCCGCAACCATCCAGGAGGAGGGTGGAAGAGGAGACAAAGAGGAAGGAAGGGGAGATAACGGAATAAAGGGGAGATAATGAGAAAGGTGAGGAAAGAAAGGGAGATAATGAGAAAGGTGAGGAAAGAGAGATAATGAAACAGGCGAGGTAGGAATGGGAGGTAATGAGAAAGGTGAGGAAGGAAAGGGAGATAATGAGAAAGATGAAAAAAGAAAGGGAGATAATGAAAAATGTGAAGAAGGAAAGGGAGACAATGAGAAAGGTCAGGAAAGAAAGTGAGATAATGAGAAAGGTACAGGTACCTGCTGCTGTTGCTGTACCTGCTGCTGTTGCTGAACCTGCTGCTGGTGCTGCACCTGCTGCTGGTGCTGCACCTGCTGCTGTTGCTGTACCTGCTGCTGTTGCTGTACCTGCTGCTGTTGCTGTACCTGCTGCTGTTGCTGAACCTGCTGCTGGTGCTGCACCTGCTGCTGGTGTTGCACCTGCTGCTGTTGCTGTACCTGCTGCTGTTGCTGTACCTGCTGCTGCCCCTGCTGCTGCACCTGCTGTTGTTGCTGCATCTGCTGCTAGTGCTGTACCTGCTGCTCTTGCTGTATTGCTGCTGTTGCTGTACCTGCTGCTGTTGCTGTACCTGCTGCTGTTGCTGTACCTGCTGCTGTGTAGTGTGCATCTGCTGCTGTGCTGTACTGCTGCTGTTGCTGTATCTGCTGCTGTTGCTGTACCTGCTGCTGTTGTTGCACCTGCTGCTGTTGCTGTATCTACTGCTGGTGCTGTACCTGCTGCTATTGCTGTATCTGCTGCTGTTGCTGCATCTGCTGCTGTTGCTGTACCTGCTGCTGGATGCTGTGTGCTGTACTGCTGCTGTGCTGCACTGCTGCTGTTGCTGTACTGCTGCTGGTGCTGTACCTGCTGCTGTTGCTGACTCTGCTGCTGTTGCTGCACTGCTGTGTTGCTGACTGCTTGCTGGTGCTTGCACCTGCTGCTGTTGCTGCATCTGCTGCTGTTGCTGTACCTGCTGTTGGTGCTGTACCTGCTGCTGTTGCTGCACCTGCTGCTGTTGCTGCATCTGCTGCTGTTGCTGTACCTGCTGCTGGTGCTGCCCCTTCTGCTGCTGTTGCTGACCTGCTGCTGTGCTGCACCTGCTGCTGCTGCTTGCCTGCTGGACTCTGCTGTTGCTCTGCTGCTGTTGCTGTACCTGCTGTTGCTGCCTGCTGCTGTTGCTGCACCTGCTTCTGTTGCTGCACCTGCTGCTGTTGCTGCATCCTGCTGTTGCCTGCTGTCACCTGCTGTGCTGACTGCTGCTGTGCTGTACCTGCTGCTGTTGCTGCACCTGCTGCTGGCTGTATGTGCTGTGCATTCTGCTGCTGTTGCTGTACCTTGCTGTTTGGTGCTGTACCTGCTGCTGTTGCTGTCACCTGGCTGGCTGTTGCTTTGCATCTGCTGCTGTGCTGTACCTGCTGTTGGTGCTGTACCTGCTGCTGTTGCTGTACCTGTTGCTGTTACTGTACCTGCTGCTGGTGCTGTACCTGCTGCTTGTGCTGTACCTGTTCCTGTTGCTGTACCTGCTTGCTGTTACTGTACCTGCTGCTGTTGCTGCACCTGGTGCTGTACCTGCTGCTGGTACTGTACCTGCTGCTGTTGCTGTACCTGCTGCTGGTGCTGTACCTGCTGCTGTTGCTGTTACCTGCTGCTGTTGCTGTACCTGTTGCTGTTACTGTACCTGCTGCTGGTGCTGTACCTGCTGCTGTTACTGTACCTGCTGCTGGTGCTGTTACTGTACCTGCTGTGTGCTGTACCTGTCTGTTACTGTACCTGCTGCTGTTACTGTACCTGCTGCTTGTGCTGTACCTGTTCCTGTTACTGTACCTGCTGCTGGTGCTGTTACTGTACCTGCTGCTGGTGCTGTACCTGCTGCTGTTACTGTACCTGCTGCTGTTACTGTACCTGCTGCTGTTGACTGTACCTGCTGCTGGTGCTGTACCTGCTGCTGTTGCTGTACCTGCTGCTGTTACTGTACCTGCTGCTGTTACTGTACCTGCTGCTGGTGCTGTACCTGTTGCTGTTACTGTACTGCTGTGTGTACTGCTGCTGCTGGTGTACTGTACCTGCTGCTGGTGCTGTTACTGTACCTGCTGCTGGTGCTGTTAATGTACCTGCTGCTGTGCTGTACTGTACCTGTTGCTGTTACTGTACCTGCTGCTGGTGCTGTACCTGTTGCTGTTACTGTACCTGCTGCTGTTACTGTACCTGCTGCTGGTGCTGTACCTGTTGCTGTTACTGTACCTGCTGCTGTTGCTCTGGATAGTGAGTCTTCTCTATTTGGAAGAATAAAATCTGAGTTGCACTTCTGTATTATCTAAATTCTCGAATCCAGATTATCAGTAATACAAACTAGAGATACCCGCATGACATACCCGCATGACATACCCGCATGACATGCCTGTGAGGTTTTTCCAAGGTTTTATCCTGGAGAAGATAGTCTACCTATGAGACTGTATAATTTGTTTTGCTAGTTGATGGATCATCTGCTGTTTGACTCTACATGTTTTGTTAACCTGAAACCTGACATGGCAACTCACAGCCTTAACATGACTTTCAGCCTTTATATGGCAACTCTCATCTTTCATATGGCAAGTATCAGCCTTTAAATGGTAACTCTCAGCCTTCATATGACAGCTCCTAGCTTTTACAAGGAAGCGGTGTAAGGTTGTATCACAGCACACTGTGTAAAGTTGTAGCACAGTGTGGTGTGCGCCCCCCGTCCTCCCACACAGTGTAAGGTGATCACGGTTTGAGCGTCACACTATAGGTTTTTGTTTGATTCCACCCCCGTCCCTCCCCCTGCGACTTCTCCCAATTCCCTCCCCACGCTGGTAGATCAATTAAGTGAGTGTTGTAAAAGGCTTGCTGGCTGACTGCTGCAACACCCGTCACTGCCACTCTATGTGATAGTATTGGAAGACAGAGCAGATTACAGCAGTACCATCCATCGTTGAGTAAATCCTGCCAACACGCCGCCAGTTCTCTTCAGATCGCTTTGCCGATATTTCATCTAACAAAGCCAGCGCCAGCCAGAAATTTGTTTGAAGTGTATTGAGAAGCATTAACGAGCTTTCGATTTTGCGGGAAGAGTACACTCACCACCCATGTGGGTTGCTGGGTTGATTTTTAGCTCCTGGACCCGCCTCTTTAAAGTTTTGTCGACAGGCATTACCTTATGGCTAGCTGGTCCAGTGGCTAACACAACGGTATGGAGTTTTGAGACAATCTAATCGCGGGTTCAATCCCCATTCGTGGTATGGTTTGTTTGCAATCGTGTCATTATGATGTTGGTTTCTGAAATCTCGAGTCATATCATACCTACTCTTACAACTGAGTATTGTGTTTGCTCCACCGCTGCTACGTTCAGCTCATTCGTTCCACTTCTCTACTGACATGGGACAAAACCCGCTGCTTCCTTACATCTGTGTAACTGTTTTATTTACCTTCCATATATTAGTCTCATTCTTGGTCTCTGCATTTGAAATATTTTGTCCCTGTCATTTCTTCTAGGTATCTACTACGTCATAATCATATCTCTATTAGTCCTTACTTCCATGTTCAGTTACTTATTGTCTTCTGAGATTAATGTATGCAGCGTTACTTGACCTTCTGTTAATGTATGCAGCGTTACTTGACCTCCTGTTGTTAATGTATGCAGCGTTACTTGACCTCCTGTTGTTAATGTATGCAGCGTTACTTGACCTTCTGTTAATGTATGCAGCGTTACTTGACCTGTTGTTAATGTATGCAGCGTTACTTGACCTCCTGTTGTTAATGTATGCAGCGTTACTTGACCTCCTGTTGTTAATGTATGCAGCGTTACTTGACCCTGTTGTTAATGTATGCAGCGTTACTTGACCTCCTGTTGTTAATGTATGCAGCGTTACTTGACCTACTGTTGTTAATGTATGCAGCGTTACTTGACCTTCTGTTAATGTATGCAGCGTTACTTGACCTCCTGTTGTTAATGTATGCAGCGTTACTTGACCTCCTGTTGTTAATGTGTGCAGTGTTACTTGACCTACTGTTGTTAATGTGTGCAGTGTTACTTGACCTACTGTTGTTAACGTGTGCAGTGTTACTTGACCTCCTGTTGTTAATGTATGCAGTGTTACTTGACCTACTGTTGTTAATGTATGCAGTGTTACTTGACCTACTGTTGTTAATGTATGCAGTGTTACTTGACCTCCTGTTGTTAATGTATGCAGCGTTACTTGACCTTCTGTTGTTAATGTATGCAGCGTTACTTGACCTCCTGTTGTTAATGTATGCAGCGTTACTTGACCTCCTGTTGTTAATGTATGCAGCGTTACTTGACCTACTGTTGTTAATGTATGCAGCGTTACTTGACCTGTTAATGTATGCAGCGTTACTTGACCTCCTGTTGTTAATGTATGCAGCGTTACTTAACCTACTGTTGTTAATGTATGCAGCGTTACTTGACCTTCTGTTAATGTATGCAGCGTTACTTGACCTACTGTTGTTAATGTATGCAGCGTTACTTGACCTTCTGTTAATGTATGCAGCGTTACTTGACCTCCTGTTGTTAATGTATGCAGCGTTACTTGACCTACTGTTGTTAATGTATGCAGCGTTACTTGACCTACTGTTGTTAATGTATGCAGCGTTACTTGACCTGTTAATGTATGCAGCGTTACTTGACCTCCTGTTGTTAATGTATGCAGCGTTACTTAACCTACTGTTATGTGTGCGTATACTTGACTGTTTAATGTATGCAGCGTTACTTGACCTATGTTGTTAATGTATGCAGTGTTACTTGACCTACTGTTGTTAATGTATGCAGCGTTACTTGACCTCCTGTTGTTAATGTATGCAGCGTTACTTGACCTCCTGTTGTTAATGTATGCAGCGTTACTTGACCTCCTGTTGTTAATGTATGCAGCGTTACTTGACCTACTGTTGTTAATGTATGCAGCGTTACTTGACCTGTTAATGTATGCAGCGTTACTTGACCTCCTGTTGTTAATGTATGCAGCGTTACTTAACCTACTGTTGTTAATGTATGCAGCGTTACTTGACCTCCTGTTGTTAATGTATGCAGCGTTACTTAACCTACTGTTGTTAATGTATGCAGCGTTACTTGACCTTCTGTTAATGTATGCAGCGTTACTTGACCTACTGTTGTTAATGTATGCAGGTTATGCCTGTTATGTATGCAGTTACTTGACCTCCTGTTGTTAATGTATGCAGCGTTACTTGACCTCCTGTTGTTAATGTATGCAGCGTTACTTGACCTACTGTTGTTAATGTATGCAGCGTTACTTGACCCTGTTGTTAATGTATGCAGCGTTACTTGACCTCCTGTTGTTAATGTATGCAGCGTTACTTGACCTCTGTTGTTAAGTATGCAGTGTTACTTGACCTACTGTTGTTAATGTATGCAGTGTTACTTGACCTCCTGTTGTTAATGTATGCAGTGTTACTTGACCTCCTGTTGTTAATGTATGCAGTGTTACTTGACCTACTGTTGTTAATGTATGCAGTGTTACTTGACCTCGTGTTAAGTATGCAGTCGTTACTTGACCTACTGTTGTAATGTATCGTGTCAGCTGTTACTTGACTCTGTGTTAACTGTGCGTTGCCTCTTGTTAATGTATGCAGGTTACTTGACCTCCTGTTGTTAAGTTGCAGTGTTACTTGACCTACTGTTGTTAAGTATGCAGGTTACTTGACCTACTGTTGTTAATGTGTGCAGGTTACTTGACCTCCTGTTGTTAATGTTGCAGTGTTACTTGACCTCTGTTGTTAATGTTGCAGCGTTACTTAACCTACTGTTGTTAATGTGTGCAGCGTTACTTGACCTACTGTTGTTAACGTGTGCAGTGTTACTTGACCTCCTGTTGTTAACGTGTGCAGTGTTACTTGACCTCCTGTTGTTAACGTGTGCAGTGTTACTTGACCTCTGTTGTTAACGTGTGCAGTGTTACTTGACTCTGTTGTTAACGTGTGCAGTGTTACTTGACCTCTGTTGTTAACGTGTGCAGTGTTACTTGACCTCCTGTTGTTAACGTGTGCAGTTGACCTCCTGTTAACGTGTGCAGTGTTACTTGACCTCCTGTTGTTAACGTGTGCAGTGTTACTTGACCTACTGTTGTTAACGTGTGCAGTGTTACTTGACCTCCTGTTAACGTGTGCAGTGTTACTTGACCTCCTGTTGTTAACGTGTGCAGGTATGACCTGACTCTGTTTAACGTGTGCAGTGTTACTTGACCTCCTGTTGTTAACGTGTGCAGTGTTACTTGACCTACTGTTGTTAACGTGTGCAGTGTTACTTGACCTACTGTTGTTAACGTGTGCAGTGTTACTTGACCTGTTGTTAACGTTTGCAGTGTTACTTGACCTTCTGTTGTTAACGTTTGCAGTGTTACTTGACCTTCTGTTGTTAACGTGTGCAGTGTTACTTGACCTTCTGTTGTTAACGTGTGCAGTGTTACTTGACCTTCTGTTGTTAACGTTTGCAGTGTTACTTGACCTTCTGTTGTTAACGTGTGCAGTGTTACTTGACCTGTTGTTAACGTGTGCAGTGTTACTTGACCTGTTGTTAACGTGTGCAGTGTTACTTGACCTTCTGTTGTTAACGTGTGCAGTGTTACTTGACCTGTTGTTAACGTGTGCAGTGTTACTTGACCTGTTGTTAACGTGTGCAGTGTTACTTGACCTCCTGTTGTTAACGTGTGCAGTGTTACTTGACCTTCTGTTATTAACGTGTGCAGTGTTACTTGACCTTCTGTTGTTAACGTGTGCAGTGTTACTTGACCTTCTGTTGTTAACGTGTGCAGTGTTACTTGACCTTCTGTTATTAACGTGTGCAGTGTTACTTGACCTTCTGTTATTAACGTGTGCAGTGTTACTTGACCTTCTGTTATTAACGTGTGCAGTGTTACTTGACCATGAACAGTCTGTTTAGTGTTGTGTTAGCACCGTCACCACAAAAGAGCACTATGTCAACATCCCTAGACTATTCATCATTCTACCAGAAGATAGAAACACTGCCGAAACAAGTGTAGAAGTCTTGAAATAGATAAGGGACAAGTATCTGCCAAGTGTTGGATCATGCAGGCTGTGATGGATGTGGGACAGCGGACTTTCAACAGCAATAGCCTGGTTGATCAGGCAGTCACCAGACTAGCCTGGCCCAGGGCTTGAAAACGAGTTCAGGTTTGTCTTCGTGAAGTTTTGAAGCTGAAGCAGAGTGAAACTCTGTTCTCTGTACCGTAATGTAGGTTACAGTAAGTCGATGCAATACTGTAACATAATGTATTTACGGTGACACTCCCATATTCATTACGTCCTCAAGCACAGCACGGTCCAACTTACCATCCTGGATCATGCCAGTTGTGGGTGACTCAGTAATGCTCCAGGACGGACCCAAACCTCGTGTGACGTTTCCTATGCAATATTTATGTTATCTCTGAAACGATCGCTAAGTATTGCCCTGTTTTCTACGGTGATCCCTTCAGACTTTTTAATACACGTATCTTACCAGAAGATATTAGAAACAGTGTCGGAACACGTGCAGAAGCCTACAAGAGGAAATTTGACAAGTACTTTCTCCAAGTGCCAGATCAACCAAATTGTGATTGATATGTGGTCCAGCAGGCCGCCAACAACAACAGCCTGGTTGACCAGGCAAGCACCGAATGAGACTGAACCAGGGCCGGGCTACGGGATTAGGAAAACTCTCAAAATCCATGAAGGATATATCAAAAGTAATGGTAAACGTTGAGGAAGAACTCTTCACTGTGGCACCTCTGACTTCACTCTTACTACGACTCCCTGGTTCGGTTTAGTGTAATATTTTACCGGCCGTACGAGAGTAGCACTATGAGGCTAGGTTATAGTGTGTGTGTGTGCCACTGTTGTATTGTGGTGGTGATGACGGCCCGCTCATGTGTAAGTCCTTCGACTAGTTTATCATACTCGCTTAAAGATGTAGACGCTCTGGGGTGGTGTTGTGTGTGTGTGAGAGAGAGAGAGAGAGAGAGAGAGAGACGCCACATTAGAGTATGACATGACACCTGTAAGTCAAAGTTATAGTGTGACGTCTGTCTGTGTGAGAACAGTTTACAGTGAGACTGAGAACAGGTTACAGTATTACATAGGTATGTGAGAGCAGGTTACAGTATGATAGTGGTGTGTGAGAGCAGGTTACAGTATGATAGTGGTGTGTGAGAGCAGGTTACAGTATGATAGTGGTGTGTGAGAGCAGGTTACAGTATGATAGTGGTGTGTGAGAGCAGGTCACAGTATGATAGTGGTGTGTGAGAGCAGGTCACAGTATGATAGTGGTGTGTGAGAGCAGGTTACAGTATGATAGTGGTGTGTGAGAGCAGGTCACAGTATGATAGTGGTGTGTAGAGCAGGTCACAGTATGATAGTGGTGTGTAAGCAGGTCACAGTATGATAGTGGTGTGTGAGAGCAGGTTACAGTATGATAGTGGTGTGTGAGAGCAGGTCACAGTATGATAGTGGTGTGTGAGAGCAGGTCACAGTATGATAGTGGTGTGTGAGAGCAGGTTACAGTATGATAGTGGTGTGTGAGAGCAGGTCACAGTATGATAGTGGTGTGTGAGAGCAGGTTACAGTATGATAGTGGTGTGTGAGAGCAGGTCACAGTATGATAGTGGTGTGTGAGAGTAGGTTACAATATGATATTGGTGTGTGAAAGCAGGTTACAGTATGATAGTGGGGTGTGAGAGCAGGTTACAGTACAGTACAATAGTGGTGTGTGAGAGCAGGTTACAGTATGATAGTGGTATAGTAGATTGGGGAGCAGGTTACAGTGTGACAGTGGTGTAGTATGGTGGGGAACAGGTTACAGTGTGACGGTGTAGTATAGTGGGGAGCAGGTTACAGTGTGACAGTGGTGTAGTATAGTGGGGAGCAGGTTGCAGTGTGACAGTGGTGTAGTATAGTGGGGAGCAGGTTACAGTGTGACAGTTGTGTGTATGGTGGGAGATACAGTGATGCAGTATGGTAGGGAGCAGGTTACAGTGTGACAGTGGTGTAGTATGGTAGGGAGCAGGTTACAGTGTGACAGTGGTGTAGTATAATGGGGAACAGTTTGCAGGGTTACAGTGGTGTAGTACGGTGGGGAACAGGTTACAGTGTGACAGTGGCGTATGATAGTTTGGAACAGGTTACAGTGTGACAGTGGCGTATTATAGTTTGGAACAGGTTACAGTGGTGTAGTATAGTGGGGAGCAGGTTACAGTGTGACAGTGGTGTAGTATGGTGGGGAACAGATTATAGTGTGACATTGGCGCATTACAGTTTGGAACAGGTTACAGTGGTGTAGTATGGTGGGGAGCAGGTTACAGTGTGACAGTGGTGTAGTATGGTGGGGAACAGGTTATACTGTGACAGTGGTGCATTATAGTTTGGAACAGGTTACAGTGTGACGGTGTAGTATGGTGGGGAGCAGGTTACAGTGTCACAGTGGTGTATGGTGGGGAGCAGGTTACAGTGTCACAGTGGTGTATGGTGGGGAGCAGGTTACAGTGTGACAGTGGTGTAGTATGGTGGGGAGCAGGTTACAGTGTGACAGTGGTGTAGTATGGTGGGAAGCAGTTGACAGTGTACAGTGGTGTAGTATGGTGGGGAGCAGGTTACAGTGTGACAGTGGTGTAGTATGGTGGGGAGCAGGTTACAGTATGACAGTGGTGTAGTATGGTGGGGAGCAGGTTACAGTGTGACAGGGGTGTAGTATGGTGGGGAGCAGGTTACAGTGTGACAGTGGTGTAGTATTGGTATGGAACAGGTTACAGTGTGACAGTGGCGTATTATAGTTTGGAACAGGTTACAGTGGTGTAGTATAGTGGGGAGCAGGTTACAGTGTGACAGTGGTGTAGTATGGTGGGTAACAGGTTATAGTGTGACAGTGGCGCATTATAGTTTGGAACAGGTTACAGTGGTGTAGTATGGTGGGGAGCAGGTTACAGTGTGACGGTGTAGTATGGTGGGGAGCAGGTTACAGTGTCACAGTGGTGTATGGTGGGGAGCAGGTTACAGTGTGACAGTGGTGTAGTATGATGGGGAGCAGGTTACAGTGACAGTGGTGTATGGTGGGGAGCAGGTTACAGTGTGACGGGTTTAAGTTGGAACAGGTTACAGTGGTGTAGTATGGTGGGGAGCAGGTTACAGTGTGACAGTGGTGTAGTATGGTGGGGAGCAGGTTACAGTGTGACAGTGGTGTAGTATGGTGGGGAGCAGGTTACAGTGTGACGGTGTAGTATGGTGGGGAGCAGGTTACAGTGTGACAGTGGGCTATAGTGGAACAAGGTACAGTGGTGTAGTATGGTGGGGAGCAGGTTACAGTGTGACGTGGTTGTAGTATGGTGGGGAGCAGGTTACAGTGTGACAGTGGTGTAGTATTGTATGGAACAGGTTACAGTGTGACAGTGGCGTATTATAGTTTGGAACAGGTTACAGTGGTGTAGTATGGTGGGGAGCAGGTTACAGTGTGACAGTGGTGTAGTATGGTGGGGAACAGGTTACAGTGTGACAGTGGCGTATTATAGTTTGGAGGACAGGTTACAGTGTGTACAGTGGTGTAGTATAGTGGGGAGCAGGTTACAGTGTGACAGTGGTGTAGTATGGTGGGGAACAGATTATAGTGTGACATTGGCGCATTATAGTTTGGAACAGGTTACAGTGGTGTAGTATGGTGGGGAGCAGGTTACAGTGTGACAGTGGTGTAGTATAGTTTGGGAACAGGTTACAGTGGTGTGTATGTGGGGAGCAGGTTACAGTGTGACAGTGGTGTAGTATGGTGGGAACAGGTTACAGTGTGACAGTGGCGTATTATAGTTTGGAACAGGTTACAGTGGTGTAGTATGGTGGGGAGCAGGTTACAGTGTGACAGTGGTGTAGTATGGTGGGGAGCAGGTTACAGTGTGACAGTGGTGTAGTATGGTGGGGAGCAGGTTACAGTGTGACAGTGGTGTAGTATGGTGGGGAGCAGGTTACAGTGTGACAGTGGTGTAGTATGGTGGGGAACAGGTTACAGTGTGACAGTGGCGTATTATAGTTTGGAACAGGTTACAGTGGTGTAGTATAGTGGGGAGCAGGTTACAGTGTGACAGTGGTGTAGTATGGTGGGGACAGGTTAAGTGTGACAGGTTAAGTGTGACGTGTGTTGTATGTGGGGAGCAGGTTACAGTGTGACAGTGGTGTAGTATGGTGGGGAGCAGGTTACAGTGTGACAGTGGTGTAGTATGGTGGGAGACAGGTTACAGTGTGACAGTGGTGTAGTATGGATGGGAGCAGGTTACAGGTGACAGTGGTGTAGTATGTGGGGAGCAGGTTACAGTGTGACAGTGGTGTAGTATGGTGGGGAACAGGTTACAGTGTGACAGTGGTGTAGTATGGTGGGGAGCAGGTTACAGTGTGACAGTGGTGTAGTATGGTGGGGAGCAGGTTACAGTGTGACAGTGGTGTAGTATGGTGGGGAGCAGGTTACAGTGTGACAGTGGGTAGTATGGTGGGAGCAGGTTACAGTGTGACAGTGGTGTAGTATGTGGGAGCAGGTTACAGTGTGACAGGGTGTAGTATGGTGGGGAGCAGGTTACAGTGTGACAGTGTGTTAGTATGGTGGGGAGCAGGTTACAGTGTGACAGTGGTGTAGTATGGTGGGGAGCAGGTTACAGTGTGACAGTGGTGTAGTATGGTGGGGAGCAGTTACAGTGTGACCATGCATGTATATTTGGAACAGGTTCAGTGTGGGTGGGCGTTACAGTGTGAACAGTCATGGTGTAGTAGATGCGCAGTGCGTGTGGCCAGGTTACAGTGTACGTGTGTAGTATGGTGGTGAGATTATGTGTGACATGGTGTTATGATGTGGAGAGCGTTGTACAGTGGTGTAGATGGTGGGGAGCAGGTTACAGTGTGACAGTGTGTAGTATGGTGAGGAACAGGTTACAGTGTGACAGTGGTGTAGTATGGTTGGGGAACAGGAAATAGTGTGACTTGTTTAGTTGTGGGGAACAGGTATTAAGTGTTGTAGTATGGTGGGAGCAGGTTTCAGTGTGACAGTGGGTGAGTAATGATAGGGAGCAGGTTACATGTTGACAGTGGTGTAGTATGGTGGGGAGCAGGTTACAGTGTGACGGTGTAGTATGGTGGGGAGCAGGTTACAGTGTGACAGTGGTGTAGTATGGTGGGGAGCAGGTTACAGTGTGACAGTGGTGTAGTATGGTGGGGAGCAGGTTACAATGTGACAGTGGTGTAGTATGGTGGGGAGCAGGTTACAGTGTGACAGTGGTGTAGTATGGTGGGGAGCAGGTTACAGTGTGACAGTGGTGTAGTATGGTGGGGAGCAGGTTACAGTGTGACAGTGGTGTAGTATGGTGGGGAGCAGGTTACAGTGTGACAGTGGTGTAGTATGGTGGGGACAGGTTACAGTGTGACAGTGGTTGTAGTATGGTGGGGAGCAGGTTACAGTGTGACAGTGGTGTAGTATGGTGGGGAGCAGGTTACAGGGGTGACAGTGGTGTATTATGGTGGGGAGCAGGTTACAGTGTGACAGTGGTGTAGTATGGTGGGGAGCAGGTTACAGTGTGACAGTGGTGTAGTATGGTGGGGAGCAGGTTACAGTGTGACAGTGGTGTAGTATGGTGGGGAGCAGGTTACAGTGTGACAGTGGTGTAGTATGGTGGAGAGCGGCCCAGCAGCCAGCCAAGGGGCGGGCGGTGGGTCCTCGCTCAGCGTCAGGTAAATACCCATCAATAATTCAGGTAGATGCGCGAGCTGCCTGTCGCCGCCCTACTCCTTCAAGCTGCTACGCCATGGGCCAGGTTAGGTGATGTTATGGTGATTTTATGATGTGGTAGGCTTGTGGTGGTGGTGGTGGTAGGGCAGATATGTCACCTAGATTAGATTACGAGCAGTGAACGTATCACAGAGTACTATCCCTGAGACTCTGCATCCACGGCTTACTATACACACAATTCGTTTCCTGCTCCTCAGAGCCCAGAAAGAAAAATAATGGATCTTTTCTTCTGGGACTATTAATTTTTTTCAGGAGGTATTTGCTCAGAGCAGCATCTTGAGGCTGCCAGGTTAAACCTTAATTTAATCGGTCCACAATATCTGTGCGTTTACATCTTTGGACCATAACAATGCCACCTCTGGGACTAGTACATGCGAGTATTCTAGGTAGTAACAACATATACTAGAAACCCGAAACCTACCCTCTTAGTGCCCTATGCTTCATCACCTTTCTCCACCTTTTCTAGCAGCCTCTTCATCTCTCCTCCCTACCAGGTTCTTCTATAATGACGTCCTTTTCACCCTTACTCTCACCTTACGCTCCACTACCCACCCTCTCTATATTCAACTCCGATCACCCTCCCTGTCTCTTCCCCTCCCTCCCACCACATAACACTCCACCAACTCTCTGCATATGAACTCACAAGACCAACATCCATAGTTGGAACAGGACGATCTTGCCAAGACCCTTTACCTTAGGATGTTCAGGTTGCACCACCAGACATCCTGAAATTGATTTACTGAAGCTGCAGCAATGATCACCTTTGCTTATCTCGTAAATGTTCGTGTGCAGCTTCTCCATGTTTTTTGTTCTGTACTTTGTAGCTATGGAGGATATAAGAGTTTAAATGACAAGGGTCACTGTGGAAGATGATGCGGGTGAAGCTCCTGAAAATGATGATGGAGGTGATGACATTATGAAAGATTTAGTTCGTTAGTATCTTAGTCATTAGTGGAAATTTTTTGTTAGTGTATCAGAAGAAAGCCCTGAGCTTGTAGTTTTACAGCCATTTTGTTCTCATAACACTGTTGTGGCGTTAGAAAGTGTCAGCTGTGCCATTATAGTCAGAAGTTACTGGACTGTGATGATAAGTAGTGTAGTGTGTGTGTCACATGGACAGTCTCACACCAGCAGTAAGGAATGGAGTTCCTTAATTTTTCCTAGCAAAGCAACGTTTAAATGCCCACTTATAGTTTTCCACCACTTAACCAAATTCATATTCTGAGCAGTCGGTTAACCACTTACTACCCAGAAGAGAAAAAGTCACTCGATCTCCAGTTGGCAAACCACTTAAATTGGCACTTTCTACAAAGGGGCGTGAGAGAATCACTTACTCTCTTGGTAGATATACTTAAATAGGTTTCGTAGACCTACAATAAAATGAATACTTCTTATGGGATAATTCTCAAGTCTAGAAAACAGGAATACACTCTAATTTATTAATACTTTAATGGATAGTTCCGGAATTACTTGATAACTAATATTTTAACACTTAAAGAATAGCATGATGTTACAGGGAAAATTATATATATATATATATATATATATATATATATATATATATATATATATATATAATAAACACTGATCTCTGGCCGAAGGAGACTCGAACCTACGAACCTTGGAACAAGGTACACAGTGCTATACCATTCTCACCACACTGGACAATACCTTGGCGCTTAGCACAATGCTAGGTTCCAAGGTTCGTAGGTTCGAGTCTCCTTCGGCCAGAGATCAGTGTTTGTGTATATTTCGCCTGCTTTTGCGAATTCCTTGTGTGTGTGTGTGTGTATATATATATATATATATATATATATATATATATATATATATATATATATATATATATATATATATATATATTGCAAACAATCGCAGACGGGTAATCTTAACTATGCAGGACAAGCCACGGGGGGGGGGGAATCTTTAGCTCAAGTACTTTCACACTTCTCAGTGCATCATCAGGAGCTGTGCAATGTTGCAAGGGTAACTGTGGCCAGTGACACCTACGCTACTCTGAGATCTCTCTCCCTGCTTTGGTTGCTCCCTTGCAACATTACACAGCTCCTGATGACGCACTGAGAAGTGTGAAAGCACTTGAGCTAAAGATTTCCACCCCTCCGTGGCTTGTCCTGTATATATATATATATATATATATATATATATATATATATATATATATATATATATATATATATATATATATATATGAATTTAGAGATAGGATAAACTTTAACACTGGTCGAATTATATCACTTACAGTTTTAAACTCGACTGTCTTCTAGGCTCCTTAAGCCTCCATTGCCAGTCTCTTAAACTGCCACTACTGCACTCTCCCTTGCAACAAACAACCATAGCTAACCTCTCTGTTTCCGGCCTCAGCCCTTGTCATGCCCTACCTGGACATGTCGATGGGTTCACCAAATGGCAGAAAGTAGTAACAGACGATTAAGTATCGTCATTTATTGTACAGGAGTATGTGGGTTCAGAGAACTGCAGTAACACGTTCTAGTGATTGTTGTTATTGTTCTGGTGACTGTTGTTATTGTTCTGGTGTTGTTCTGGTGACTTGTTATTGTTCTGGTGATTGTTATTGTTCTGGTGACTTCTGATAATTGTTGTTCTGGTGATTTTTATTGTTTTTGTGACTACTGTTATTGTTCTGGTGACAGTTGTTATTGTTCTGGCGACAGTTGTTATTGTTCTGGTGACAGTTGTTGTTCTGGTGACAGTTGTTATTGTTCTGGTGACAGTTATTGTTCTGATGACAGTTATTGTTCTGGTGACAGTTGTTATTGTTCCGGTGACAGTTGTTATTGTTCCGGTGACAGTTGTTATTGTTCTGGTGACAGTTATTGTTCTGGTGACAGTTGTTATTTTTCTGGTGACAGTTGTTATTGTTCCGGTGACAGTTGTTATCGGGTGTCTGAAGACGTTATCTGAATATTTTTTCTTCCTTCATCCTGTGGATGTGATTTAACTCATAACTCCAGAATGCCTCATTCAGTCATCTTCAAATTGTCATTACTTGTTAACGGTAACGAAAAACAAATTTCTGGAACAATTAGCATGTTCAGGAGGTCCATGACCAAGGTTGTTGAGCCCATCACCATCTTGGAATGGATCAGATGACTTCTAAAATCTTCAGTGGAATATATTCAAAGGTTTAAAAAAAAAAAAAAAAAAAAAAGGTGCCCAAAAATCGACAGCGGCGGAGAGTGTAATTAAAACGTGTAAGTTCAGATTTGTGACTTTTTTATTCCCGTTAAATTACGTTAAATAATGTCAGTTTATCTCTTCAGAACGACGTTAGTATCTAGTGGCTGATGTATCTTAGGGCCAGGATAATACCTGTTAACTTTTGTTTGCGTGCTGGCAAATTTGTTGATATGGAAAAAATAGAGCCCTATGCAGTGCTACGAGGGCCATTCCTAAATTTTGTTTTGGTGTGACAGGTGGAGACAGCGTTTTCTGATCGCCTTCAAAATTTCAAAACTGATGTATCCTACTTAGAAGAAGGTTGATGTATTTAATGAAGGATGTGGATGACATTTTGCCACGTATAATCTCGAAATGGTATAGTATAATTTTACATCATTGAATTATTTTACCTTGGTGCTATGAGGGGCTCTTGATCCAAGGAACTGGACCTTTCCTTGCTTAAATAGAATTTGAATGCCTCCCATTCCACAGGCACCATATGGCCCCTACGAGTTTACCGCTTTCATCTGATGAAAATGTAATTGTTAACGGCATCAATATCTAGTGATTGATGTATCGTATAAAATGGATGGAAGATTTGATGGGTTAAAACAATGTTGGCACAAATTTTGTTGGATTCTGTTCAATAATTGGAAAATGGATCTTCTGGTCAACTTCAAACTTTTAGTGTTGATGTTTCTCTCAAGGTAAACAATCTCTTGATGTTACGTTGTGTAAGTTATCTTCTGACAATTTTATTAATTTTATTGGTTTCTGTGAAATTGGTGAATATCTCTTTTGACCAGAAATAAATCAGTGTTTGCCTCTTTTCTTTTTTTAATCCTTGGTAAAATCAACTTAATGTTCTTTTATGTACTTACAACATGTGTCCTCAAGACCATTATTTAGAGTTTGTTATAAACACTAGGCTTACATAAAGCTGTACTCTCTTAAAAGGTAATCAGTCTTACTTGGAGAACAGTTTGGGTTAATTTTGGCCTGTGTAGGTCCCAGTTTGCTTTTTCTGGACGCTGAAAAATTTGAAATACTTCTTTTCATGAGATAATTTGAGTGTGGCATCTGACTAACGTCAACCCTTCAAGCTGATAACTTAATAATGCAACTTTTGAGCTACTTCAAGCTTAATGTGCTTGTGTATGTTAGGATTTTTTTTTCTCTCTTTAAAAAGTTTGAATTAGATTTGAGCTGTGTATGTCCTAGTTTACCATTTTTATATAAATGTTTATTACTTATTTCCTTGTGATGACTTGTAAAGGCGTTTTCTAACTCTCTTCAGATCTTCAACATTAATATTTAACTGCATTGTCAAATTATGCCGCACTCTACACAATTTGAGTGGCGTGCATGCGCTACGTTGAGGCACAAGGTACTAGGCTTATGGAACATAGGGATACCTTTATGGGTTCGCTCAGCAACCGAAATACATCTAATTTTTCTTGTGATTCTTATTGTTTTGCGGGAGTTGATATTAACTGTGGTGGGGTGCCCACGTCTGGAGAGCATCGTCATAATTACGCCTAGCCTGAATAACATTATTATTATCAAACATAACCTTTCACTTTCTTGTCATTAAATTAATTAATTTTCCCATTTTTTCAGGTGAGGACAAACATTTGAGTGTGTGAGCGTAGGACAAATCCTATCAGGTAAGTCCATAAATAACAAATTCCATGGTTGGTAAAGACTTTCTACGACTACTCAGATTTACGTTAACTGGTAGATCTTGATAAGCTGTCAGGTGAGAGGTGTAGTCTGGTTTCCTCTGTGTATTGTGTATCAAAGTTCAAAACTCCAATGCAAGAGGTGCAACACAAATGTGGGCTGTTTTCCTACCACAGATATAATCTGTAAGTCTCTCCCTTCTAAAGTTTTGAGTGTGCAATTAATACAGTCCCTGAAGGACAAACTGGACAAGCATTTTCCATATGTATGATGCAAGTAGATACATTACAAGGGCTGGCTGTGGCCACTGGAACGCTCGTGGTAATTCCCAGATTACCTGGGATTTAGATGACTATCCAGGACAGAGTATCAATTGAACTAGACTAGTGGTTAATACTCGGATGATAACCTCTATATAGACTATAAGGTCTTGGAAATACGTATTTCCCATGTACTCTAATGTAAGCTGTTCAGGAGAAAAGTGATGCAGCTCCAGCTTGTGGTCCTCCCTCTTAACCCTGAGTTGATTGTCGTAGTTAGTTCCTACTCCTTTACCTTTGATATACCTTTGAAGAGTTTCGAGAGTTTGTCTACTCTCTGAGCCCGGCCATGGGCCAGGTTCGTCTGGTGCTTGCCTAGTCAACCAGGCTGTTGCTGCTGGAGGCCCGCTGCCCCACATATCCATCACAGCCTGGTTGATCTGGCATCTGGTGAAGATACTTGTCTAGTTTCCTCTTGAAGACTTCTACACTTGTTCTAGCAGTGTTTCTGATATCTTCTGGTAAGATGTTGAAAAGTCTAGGACCCCGGATGTTGATACAGTGTTCCCTTATTGTCCCTGCCGCACCCCTACTCCTCACTGGGTTTATTTTACACTTCCTCCCATATCTCTCACTCCAGTATGTTGTTATGGCAGTGTGCAGATTTGGGACCAAGCCCTCGAGTACCTTCCAGGTATATATTATCATGTACCTCTCTCTCCTCCGCTCCATTGAGTACATATTCAAGACTTGCAGGCGTTCCCAGTAGTTTAGGTGCTTTACTGGCTCAGTGTGAGCCGTAAACGATCTCTGTATTTGTTCCAGCCCAGATATTTTCCCTGCCTTGAACGGGGCCGTCAGCACTGAGCAATATTCTAAGTGAGGGAGCACTAGCGATTTGAAGGGTGTCACCATCGGCATTATTTCCCTTGTTTTGAACGTTCTCAATACCCACCCCGTCATCTTCCTGGCTGTCGTGATCTTTGTCTTGTTATGGTCTTCAAAAGAAAGGTCCGCTGACATAATTATTCCTAGGTCTTTTACGTGTTCCTTACGTTCTATTTGGTGACCCTCTTGAGTTTTGTAGTGTTCCTTTTGAGTTCTTCATTCTTTCCATACATAAGCAGCTGGAACTTATCACCATTGAACGTCATGTTGTTCTCTGCTGCCCACTGGAAAAGCCTGTTTATGTCTTCCTGTACTTTTTCAGTGTCCTCTACCGTACTGACTTTCATGCTTATTTTAGTGTCTGCGAATAATGATACAAAAGTGTGACGGGTGTTTTTGTCTGCTATGAGAATGAGAAACAGCAGAGGTGCCAGGACAGTGCCTTGGGGCACTGAGCTTTAGACCTCGCTGATGCTGGATCTTGCCCTGTTCACTACTACTTTTTGTGTTGTGTGTGTTAGGAAGCCGAAAATCCATCTGCCTACCTTCCCCGTAATGCCCATGGCCTTCATTTTGTGCGCTATCATTCCATGATTGCATTTGTCAAACGCCTTTGCAAAATCTGTGTAAATCACATATGCGTTTTGGTCGTCTTCCAATGCCTCCGTAATTCTGTCATAATGGTTCAGCAGTTGTGACAGACATGATCGTCCTGCTCTAAAACCATGCTGGTTCGGGTTATGTTGGTTGTCCTGGTCCATGAAATTTGTAACCTGTCGAAGATTTTTATGATGTGAGAAGTTAGGGCTACTGGTCTGTAATTTTTAGCTAGTGCTCTACTACCTCCCTTATGCAAACGAGGTATGTCTTCACTCTTTAAGGCCTCTGGTATTTCAACTAGATCTAAGCACTTTCTCCAAAAAATACTGAGGGGTCGTGCTAGTGGTACTTTGCACTTCTTTATAGACAGAGCATTCCAATAGTTTTATTTTATGTGACAACATTTGAGTATATCAGAAAACTGATTGTTGCAAAAGTTATGTATAAGTCAAATTCAGTGTTTACAACTTTCATAGCGATTCTCATAAAAAGTTTTTTTTTATAATAAAACACGGCTTCCAGGGTACAACGCATTTAGATGAGACTAGAGAAACAGGCAACTAGTTGTGGGGGAGAGGGTCGGTTCCTGTGTAAAGAATCACTCATGCACTGAGCTGGTGAGCATCACTAATGATGTAGAAGTTTCAGCAGTCAAAATCGAAAACCAATGCCTAGTTGTGTTTGTGTACAAACTAACGCATGCAACTTCCCATCAGTTCAAGGGCCAGTTATTTGAGATTTATCATTGTTTTGAAAGCCTTCAGACGCTTCGTGATGTATGGTGCTGCTTGGCAATTTTAATTTGGGTCATCTCCTTTGGAAAAATGTAGCAAGGACTATAATTGCTGAGAGTCTCTGGAGTTACTTTGGAGAAACAGTCTCGCATCACAGATTTATTAAACTTCTTCAAAAAATTCTCCTCGAGCCAGCTGATCTCTAAGCCGATCAGACTGGGAAACATCTCATGTTTACCAACAACGAGGACATGGTCCGGGACAAAAGTGTCGAGGACTGCGGTCTCAGACCCCAACATAATCGAGGCTTAACGGAACAGCACAGGCGGTGAAAGAAAACCAAAAAGCAGATGCGATATGCAAAGATTTTTGCAAAGGTGTTTGACAAATGTGATCATGGGGTGACTGCACACAAAATGAGCGCTGTAGGTGTAACAAGGGAACACTGTATCAACATCCGTAGCCCCGGACTATTCAACGTCTTACCAAAAGGTATCAGAAAGACTGCTGGAACCACTGTAGAATTCTTTAAGAGGAAATTGGACAAGTATCTTCAGGTGCCAGATCAACCACGCTGTGATGGATATATGGGTCAGCGGACTACCAGTAACAAAAGCCTGGTGGACAAGCCAAGCACCAGACGAGCCTGGCCCAAGGCCTGGCTCTGGGATTGGAAAAATTCTCGGAATTCATCAAAGGTAATATTCAGTATTGTCTCTTACACTGAACCTGCACCTAGCTGCCTAGGTGACTTGTGAACAACACCTAGCTGCCTAGGTGACTTGTGAACAACACCTAGCTGCCTAGGTGACTTGTGAACAACACCTAGCTGCCTAGGTGACTTGTGAACAACACCTAGCTGCCTAGGTGACTTGTGAACAACACCTAGCTGCCTAGGTGACTTGTGAACAACACCTAGCTGCCTAGGTGACTTGTGAACAACACCTAGCTGCCTAGGTGACTTGTGAACAACACCTAGCTGCCTAGGTGACTTGTGAACAACACCTAGCTGCCTAGGTGACTTGTGAACAACACCTAGCTGCCTTGTGAGCAACAACTGGCTGTCTTGTGAACATCAGATGGCTAGCCTGTGGACAACATCTGTCTGGGTTGTGAACAAAACCTGGGTGTCACGTGAACAACACCTGGTTGGTTTATGTATAACATCTAGACAATATTTCTCACGTCTGAGTACAATTACTCAAGAAGAAAGTTTCACAGGTGTTAGAAGTGAAGAAGAGAGAAGAACATGTGTGAGAGGCGATGGTTGTACTGAATAATGAGACTTTCTTCAGGGGTGGTGTACGGTCATGTTAACAGCCTCTTCTACAGTCATAATATAACTCTGAGAGATGTCCCAACTGTTACACACACTACCTATATATAACCCGTCCAGTCATACGCAAAAAAGCACAACTGAAATTACATCGAGTATTATATTACGTGTAACTGTGTACATGTATATATGACAGCGTTCATGTCTGTGTGACTGATGGTGTACACAAGTAAAGTATACATTAAGCTGGTGTGTGGAGGAGGAAGTGACGTGGTTGGTGCTGCCACTTTCCAACATTAGCTTGGTGTGACCGGAGTTTTTTTTTTGGTGTGTGTGTGGGGGGAGGGTCGGGGGGAGTAGGTAGAGGGGAGGGAAAGTGGAAATGTGACAAGTGATAATGATTGGAAAGGTGCAGGCACCGCACAAAGTGTAATGAAAGGCGGTGAAAGTCTGTGAAAGTTTCTACTTAGTATTGTTCTCTGTGAGAGTCGACTTTTGTTAAATCTTCTGGGTAGAGAGAGAGAGAGAGAGAGAGAGAGAGAGAGAGAGAGAGAGAGAGAGAGAGAGAGAGAGAGAGAAAAAGAGAAGAGAGCGAGAGATAGAGAGAGCGAGCAAGCACTAACTTCGCCAGTCCTCCGCCGCTGCTGCTTCTATCTTCTCAACGTATCAAAGTTATTTCCATCAGACTAACGTGGGATATTTTAATATATTATGAAATGATTTGTATACGTTGAGGTATTAATTTTAGTTTGTGAGTGTTTAACGTGTACTCGAGTGAGTCAAACTTTAATTACTTAGAGCACTAATGACATGTTGGTTACTAGGCTCCCTTATATTCTTAACACTGCCTTCTCTTTTTCTGCATCTCGTATGTTGTTCAGCCACTTAGTTCACCTACACTGGTTAGTTCAACAACTTAGTTCAACTCATCTCACTAAAACCTCATCTTCACTAACAAAGACGATCTTATACGTAATATAACAGTAGCAAAGACAATACACTGAGCTCACAACATAATAGAGGTACAGACATGTATGCACAGGGCTCCTGACCAGCAAAATGTGATCAGTCTTGAGGGTGTCTTCAAAAAATTAAACTTCAGTAACAAAAACATAGTGGGAACAAGTCAGCCATGTCCTAAATGAAACAAGCTGGGAAGATATCCTAAGCAACACGAATCCGAACCTTTGCCTAGAAAAAATGAACTCTGTGGAACTTGAGGTCTGCTCAAGGCAAATTCCATTAAGAAAAAGAAAGAGAAGATGTAAACTAGATAAAGAGAGACACTCCCCATACAGACGAAGGCGAAGAATCGCAGAGCTGCTGAGAGGGGCCAATATATCTGAAATACAAAGGGAGGCACTGGTCAGAGAAATAGCAAATATCGAACTTAAGCTTAAGGAATCTTACAGGAGACAAGAATCTCAGGAAAAACTAAAAGACATAAAGGAAATTGAAAAAAACAAAATATTTCTTCTCTTATGCCAAATCTAAGAGTAAAACAACATCCAGTATTGGGTCCCTGCTTAGGCAAAGAAATGGGTGAGATACTAAAGTCCCAATACCACTTAGTGTTCAGCGAGTCGTTACCCAGACTAAGGGTCGACAATTTAAATGAATTCTTTATGACCGAGGCCCAAAATTTGGTCATCTAAAAAATCTTTGATATTATACTAACACCACAAGACTTTGAAAAAGCAATAAATGGCATGCCCATGAACTCTGCCCCAGGCCCAGACTCATGGAACTCCGTGTTCATCAAGAACTGCAAGAAGCCCCTGTCACATGCCTTCAGCATTCTGTGGACACGGGTCATCCCACACTCTCTAAAAACAAGACATAGCCCCACTCTACAAAGGTGGCAGTAAAGCATTTGCAAAGAACTACGGACCTTAACATCCCTTATCATAAAAATCTTTGAAAGGGTTCTAAGAAGCAAGATCGCCAACCACCTACATACCCATCAATTACACAACCCAGGGCAACACACGTTTAGAGCAGGTCGCTCCTGCTTGTCCCAACTACTGGACCATTATGACAAGGTCCTGGATGCTATAGAGGATAAACAAAATGCAGTAGTAGTTTACACAGATTTTGCAAAAAGCCTACGACAAGTGCGACCACGGTGTAATAGCGCACAAACTGTGTGATAAAGGAATAACAGGAAAAGTTGGTAGAGGGATCTATAACTTAAATAGAACACCGAGTAATAGTAAACAGTAAAGTCTGAGGCAGCTAGGGTGAAAAGTTCTGTTCCATAAGGCACAGTACTCGCTCCCATCCTATTCCTCATCCTCATATCTGACATAGACAGAGATGTAAGCCATAGCTCCGTGTCTTCCTTTGCGGATGACACCCGAATTGTCTTGATAGTGTCCTCTATCGAAGACACCCAAGACTCCAAGCGGTCATCAACCAAATCTTTAAATGGGCCACTCAAAACAATATGAAGTTCAATGAAGAGAAGTTTCAACTTCTCAGATATAGAAAATTTGAGCAAATTAAAACTGTATCAGGGTATACCACAAATTCTAACTACACAATAGAGCGAAAAAGTAACGTGAAGGACCTGGGAGTGATATTGATAGAGGATTTCACCTTCAAAAACCATTACAGTATCTACTGCATCTGCTAAAAAAAATGATAGGATGGATAATGAGAACCTTCAAAACTAGGGACGCCAAGCCCATGATGATTCACTTCAAATCGCTTGTTCTCTTTAGGATGGAATACTGCTGTACACTAACTGCCTCCTTCAATGCAGGCGAAATTGCTGACCTGGAAAGTGTACAAAGAACTTTCACGGTATACTTAAGTAGGATAAAGCGCCTAAATAACTGGGAACGGTTGAAATCCCTCGATTTGTATTCCCTGGAATGCAGGCGAGAGAGAGACATGATAATATACACTTGGAAAATCCTCGAGGGATTAGTACCAAACTTGCACATGAAAATCATTCCCCATGAAAGCATAAGACTCGGCAGGAGATGCAACATTCTCCCAATGACAAGCAAGGGCGCCGCGAGCACGCTGAGAGAAAACATGTGTGGCTGGGGCCCAAGACTGTTCAACTGCCTCCCAACATACATAAGGGGGATTACCAATAGATCCCTGACTGTCTTCAAGACGGCATTGGACAGGCACCTAAAGTCAATACCTGACCAGCCGGGGTGTGGTTCGTACGTCAGTTTCCGTGCGGCCAGCAGTAACAGCCTGGTTGATTAGATCCTGATCCAACACGAGGTCAGGTCTCAGACCGGGTCGTGGAGGCGTTGACCCCCGAAACCCTTTCCAGGTATACTCCAGGTATACCTACACTGATTAGTTCAACCATTTATCAGCTACACTGATATCAGGGATATTATACTAGTACGTGGTAGTGTTCACTGTGTATGGTCCCTGACCAGGTTGAGTCATACTCTATTCCAGCTTCTTCAGTGTACAGCTGATCACTTGCAGTGGCAAGATGACTGACACACCTGTGTAACACCTGTGTATTTTTTTTTTTAATAATGATACCGGAATTTTTTTTCCCCATAATTGTCTAATTACTCATTTTTTTATGAGTGTTATCAAGCATCATTGTAAGATGTAGAAACAAGGTGTGGTCCACCCTGACTCGTCCTCACGACATATAGAAACAAAAGTCAGGTCCACCATGACTCGACCCTCAGGGTAACCCTATTACGAACACAGGTAAAGAATGGTCAGTGAGACCTGGTTATAATGGGAATATGGAACAAACAAAACTCAAAAGTAGACTATAATTTATATTTGCCTTCACTAGATGATATATACAGGTATGTGCACTATGTACAGTATGTATGTCGTGCCATGTAGGTAAAACGCGATTTTGGCTTAAATAGCAACGCTCTTCTTGCCGTGTAAGGCAAGCGGAAATTTGTGTATGTAATAATTTCGCAAAAATGATTCTGAACCTAAAAGACAAAATATATTTATTTGTGTTTGTCTATTATTAAATTATCGTAAACTATTCTAAAATATAGTTGGATTAGGCTAAATTAAATTGCGCTTGTTATAATAAGGTTATGTAAAGTTTTATAAGATTCTTGTGGTACAAAATTATTAATTTTTACATTAACATAAATGAAAAAAATGATCTTTAAACTTATAAGAGAAAAATTTAGAAAGGACTTAATTTTAAAAAGAGTTCTTGCCAGTTGACCAGTTTTACCTATACGGCACAACATGTATAGAGGGAATAGATGACAAATGGCAAAGCAGAAGCCAGAGAGAGTGCACCGTGCTCAACCAGCCTCTAGGCAATTCTGCCAATGCTTACCCCAAGTGAACCACGTTGCTTCAGCTTTGGTGGGCTTGCCTGTGATTGGCCGATGAACCAAGGTACTGATTTAACGACGGGTACCCTATTGATCGTTAAACCCTTAGCACTTGTTCGCTGATTAGGAGGCAGCCTATATGGGAGTGTGACATACGCCGAATAAATTGTAACAAACTCTTTGCATGCCACTCCCTCAGCTGTAATCAGACCTAGGTCCTCTACTTTCTGTATAATAAATTTAGCGTGATCTTATAATGTCAGTACCTCAGCTAACTAATCAGTGCCATAACTAGTCAGTGTCACAACTAGTGCCACCACTAACTAGTCAGTGCCACAGCTAACCAGTCAGTGCCACAGCTAACCAGTCAGTGCCACAACTAACTAGTCAGTGTCACAACTAACCAGACAGAGGCAGACGCTAAATTGAAGATTGAGACACTTATGCAGCATATGGGAATCTTTATTCAGGAAACGTTTCGCCACACAGTGGCTTCATCAGTCCAATACAAAGAGGATGGCGTAAGGGTGAGGAGAATGAGGTAACCCATTGATCTCAACCTGGAGTCGATGTGTTCGTCATGAATCTGGAGATTGATGGACATGAACACATCGATCAGTTGAGGACGAACTACCTCATTCACTCCCTCCTTAACGCCTTCCTCTTTGTATTGTGACTGATGAAGCCACTGTGGCGAACATCGTCCTACTGAATTAAAATTCCATATGCTGCAAAAAAGTAGTCTCAATCTTCAACTTGTCGGTTTTTCAAACCATTCATCACAGCAGACGCTAAAGTTTGAGTAAGGTCATCACGAGGCAGTGAACGGCTCCTCTTAAGGTCAAGACTCAAGTTTTTTTTGGGGGGGATGATCGATTATCTAGGAGCAGCAGCTAAGGCAGTGCCCAACGTGACTGGTGGCAGTGCCCAACGTGAACCCTAGCAGGGCCCACCGTGACTCCCGGCAGTGCCCACCATGATTCCTGGGAGTGCCCACTGTGACTCATGGTAGTGCCCACCTTGACTCGTGGTAGTGCCCACCGTAACTCGTGGCAGCTCCCACCTTGACTCCTGGTAGTGCCCACCGTGACTCCTGGCAGTTCCCACTGTGACTAGTGGCAGTGTCTAGGCTAGCTGGAGTACTTACTTGCTTACTGCCTTGCTGCAGTATGCAGAGCGGCAGTGTATGTAATTCAAACATTACACAACGTTTCACTCATAGGTGAGTTTTATCAAATCACCCTTGAGCGAAACGTTGTGTAATAAAGGCTAAGTCTTTGTAACACCTTAGTGGGATGCGCAGGCGTAATAAACACAGGTATTAATATAAATACAATATGCAAATAAAGCTTTTATTGGGGCTACGTTTCACTCAGGTCATACAGAAGAAACTTTTCACATACTGTATATAAAAAGTAACCTTTGTATGACTTAAAGCTGATGTATCCTGAGCAAACGTAGTCCTAATAAAAACTTGTTTTGATAAATAAGACATGGGTGGCATTTAGGTATCTTTGTTGGCGAAACGTTTCGCCCACGCAGCAGGCTTCTTTATCCGAATACATGCGAATGCAACGATCTACAGTTGTATATTTTCCTCCATACGACTGTAGAGGTCTGCTACGCAGGCGAAACGTTTCGGTAATGTAGATACCCAAGTGTTGAACATGTGTCATCAACTGGTCAGTACTGTATACCATCAAGTTGTGTGTTTGTACCCATTACCCTATTTCTGGGCATGTTGCCACGCAATCATTGTGCAACCTCTCATGGCACGGCTGCCACGGAGCTCCAGGCTTTCCACAAGAAGCAGATTTACGATCCGGAAGGATTTGATAAAGTAGAGGAGAGAGTAAACACGGCGGATGAGCGAGGAAGCTGCAGCTCCTGAATTAGTGGCACATTGAAATTCGTGAAATATATATTTAGTTAGAGAAAGTTTTAGTTTGACGAGTTTGGAGGCGTGATGGTAATACGTGGTCAGCGAGGAAGTGCTGCTGCCACACCTAATGATAATTAAGCAGATACACACCAAGCAGTTTCCAGGTAGACGGGGAATGGGTGAGAACGAGAAAGGGGGTGAAAACAGGCGGGGAAGGATGAGAAGATAGGTAAGGGTGAGAATAGGTGAGGAGGGGTTAAAACAGATGGAGAGAGGGTGAGATCGGGTTGTATAACTTGTATTATACACGACCACTCCTCGATCTATTACTTGAGCACTTTTAAGCACCCCTCTGTAGAGTACTCAAGCACCACATTTTAATCAGGGTATGAGCACTTCTCATCACCCCTGGTAAGCCATTGATGCTCCAATATTATCTTCTAGTGCTATATCATAAAGGGGAAAGTAATATGTGCAACTGTTAAGGGAATACAAATATTTACAATCATTGAGTACATCTGTACAGCCTCCGGGAACATGACAGTAGGGAGGCTTAATTTGTCTAGTTTTTAGACAACTGTGAAGTTAATCTGGTGGCGAGAGGTGAATCACTTATATTTATTAACAGTCCATCTCTTGGCCCTCTCCCAGTACAAAACTCACTCTCTCTCCTCTCTCTCACGCGTCTGACAGCACCATACCTCTCAATTGTGACTGGCTCCGTACTCTGCTAGGAGCTTATCCTAGCCTAGTTGAGCCTCGACTAGCTAGCTGAACCACCACCTGAGTTCTTAAAAGGTTCAGAAGAAAAAGTGGGAATGTTGACCCCACAGGTGAGAAGGGTAGAAAAACTCTCAAAACCGGTCACAAGTATATCACATGTAAGGTACATTGAGGGATGAAGGTAAGGTAGAGTGAGTACATGTACATGGGAAAGAGAGACGGTAGAGGATTTTTGTTCACGCCTAGGCTATGTGCACTCTGAAGGACGGGTGGGTATATTTGTAGTTAATTTTTAAACTATAGTATCGGCCCCTCCCCCTCTGGCAAGACAGTGATGGAGTGAGTGATGGTGAAAGTGCTTCTTCTCTTTTGCGTCACCCTACCTTGGAACACTGGTTTTGATTATTACATATAATTATATATATATATATATATATATATATATATATATATATATATATATATATATATATATATAAAAATATATATAAACATATATATAAACTTTCGGTTTTACTGGGAGAGTAAGAGTGAAAGTGTGAGGTTGTGTCTGTAAGAAGACTGAAGTGTAACACAAGACACTGAACAATTTCACACCTTATTGAAGAATGAGACTCAGGTGTGACTCATAAGAACATAAGAAAGAAGAACACTGCAACAGACCTACTGACCCATGCGAAGCAGGTCCATGCCACCCCCCCGGCCTAGAACAATGACCACCTAGTCAGGTCACTTCCGCTTAAGGAAGGAGCACGGCACCAGACCTGGTAGCCCAACTAGTCAGGTCCAACTCACACCCACCCACACCCATTCATGTATTTATCCAATCTATTTTTAAAACTACACAACGTCTTAGCGTCTATGAGGGTACTCGGGAGTTTGTTCCACTCATCCACAACTCTATTACCAAACCAGTGCTTTCCTATATCCTTCCTGAATCTGAACTTTTCCAACTTGAAACCATTGCTGCGAGTCCTGTCTTGGATGGATATTTTCAGCACGCTATTTACATCCCCTTTATTTATTCCTGTTTTCCATTTATACACCTCAATCATATCCCCCCTAATTCTACGCCTTTCTAGAGAGTGCAGATTCAGGGCCTCAGTCTATCCTCATAGGGAAGATTCCTCTGTACGTTTTCCAGAGCATTTATATCCACTCTAATATGGTAACCAGAAAAAGTGAGCACCCAAAATCCTTAAATGAGGCCAAACCCAAATGGAACATTATGAGTTGTTGAAGAACAACCTAAGACTCCTTTTTGTATTACTTCATCATACCGAACTTGTATAGTCTCTCAAGAGTGTGTTTGTTTAATTTGCGAGGTCATTATGACAATGTTGGAGTGTGGGTTCAGTGTTAGTGTGCTAACAGTATAGTGTATATCCTTGTTTGTGAACATTTGTTATTACTTTTGAGTAATGACATCCAAAATGGTATCATACGATCATTGTTAGGTAAGACACATATGCAACAGTTAGAACTTTATTTCCGAAACGTTTCGCCTACACAGTAGGCTTCTTCAGTCGAAGTACAGAAAATTGCAGAACAGTAGATATTGAAGACGATGTAATCAGTCCATCACCCTTGTTAGTCGTGATCAGGGCCATACCGTCTGGAAGAGTACAGTAACCAATAAAAACAAATTATGGACGAGTTTACAGTCGACATGGACCATGAGAGTCCTCATTAAGCGCCAAACGGTGAGTGACGTTAGTGTTTACTAGAATTGAGGTGTAGTCTCGCAGAAGTTCAGTCATAGTAGATTATTGTGATGTTGCGGATGTCATTAGTAAGGATGGATGTATCGTTTACAGTGATTGCTGAGAGTGGTGCGAACGTTGATAGTTGATCTAATGTGTATGTGAGGGTGTGATGATGACAGTGTTGGAGGGTGTGATGGTGACAGTGTTGGAGGGTGTGATGGTGACATTGTTGGAGGGTGTGATGATGACATTGTTGGAGGGTGTGATGGTGACATGTTGGGTTGGATGTGACTGTGGGTGATGATGACAGTGTTGGAGGGTGTGATGACATTGTTGGAGGGTGTGATGGTGACAGTGTTTGAGGGTGTGATGGTGACAGTGTTGAGGGTGTGATGGTGACAGTGTTGGAGGGTGTGATGGTGACATTGTTGGAGGGTGTGATGACATTGTTGGAGGGTGTGATGGTGACAGTGTTTGAGGGTGTGATGGTGACATGTTGAGGGTGTGATGGTGAATTGTTTGAGGGTTGATGGTGACATTGTTGGAGGGTGTGATGGTGACATTGTTCTAGGGTATGATGGTGACATTGTTGGAGGGTGTAATGATGACATTGTTGGAGGGTGTGATGGTGACATTGTTCTAGGGTATGATGGTGACATTGTTGGAGGGTGTGATGATGACAGTGTTGGAGGGTGTGATGATGACACCATAACGGATATTTATTAATGGACACTCAGATTGAATTTACTTACGTTTTAAATAATAATTTTAAAAGAAACTCTGAAATTGTAAAATTTAAATATATTATCATTCATTAAATTACAAACAGCAGATCATGAATAATATTTTATATAATTACATAAAAACGCCTAACTTTACATCCTAACTCGTAACATAATGTTAACTGTTATAGGCAGATGAAGTATTCACCATCACACACACTCACACCCACAATCATAACTCTCATTCATTTTAAGAGTTGCAAGTCACTTCTGGCTGACGGGAAGCTGGTGTCAAGCAAGACTGACGTGGTAATAATATCAGTAACTCTCAAACAAAAACGCATTGATAAACAATACTTGTTTACACAAACTCGTAATACTTTGTATAATTTTCTTTAGGAGAAGAAGTTAATATTATATCAAATAAATGAGAGTTTGTAATTAGGAAACTACCCACGCAAACTGTGCACTCGCTCTTCTCTTACCTTAGGCTTTAACCTTAACACACCAGACATGTTTGCCACAGATGTTAAATTACATAATGTTATTATCCTCTGTACAGGAAGCTCATAAGCGGGTACCTGTTAATGACCTGTGACACAACAACACTGCTTCAAGGTGTGATGGTGGTAGTGTTGGAGGTATAGTGGTGACAATGTTGGAGGTGTGGTGTTGGTAGGTGGAATAGTGTATCCATGTTGTCTAGCAATGGATTGCAGTGTTTGTTGTGGGACAGTGAAAGCTGCAACAGTGAGAGAGAGAAGAGAGAGAGAGAGACAGACAGAGAGAGACAGACAGACAGACAGACACACACTAGTCACTGGCACCTTTGACACTGGTGGCATGACACCTGATGGAGTATTTTCACTGGTTGGCACCTGTGACAATGGTGGTATGACACCTGCTGGAGTATTTGTCTTCTTGGGTTATGAGAGTAGTAGTGTAGTGAGACTACTGACGTTACGCCAGCTTTGATGTCACAACCATTGTGTAGTGAGGTTACTCTCAATTCCGTGTGTTGGGAAAGTCACACGTACGACGTTTTTCCAGGTGTATATGTATGTATGTTGTGTTCCTGTGTAGCACTTAATGAAGCTTACACTTGTGTATTGTGTTCTTCTGTAGCACTTCAGTGTTTTGTGTGTTCTTGTGTTGCATTTGTGTGTTGTGTGTTCTTGTGTAGCACTTGTATGTGTTGTGTGTTCTTGTGTAACACTTGTGTGTGTTGTGTGTTCTTGTGTAGCACGTGTGTGTTGTGTGTTCTTGTGTAGCACTTGTGTGTGTTGTGTGTTCTTGTGTAACACTTGTGTGTGTTGTGTGTTCTTGTGTAACACTTGTGTGTGTTGTGTGTTCTTGTGTAACACTTGTGTGTGTTGTGTGTTCTTGTGTAACACTTGTGTGTGTTGTGTGTTCTTGTGTAACACTTGTGTGTGTTGTGTGTTCTTGTGTAGCACTTGTGTGTGTTGTGTGTTCTTGTGTAACACTTGTGTGTGTTGTGTGTTCTTGTGTAGCATTTGTGTGTGTTGTGTGTTCTTGTGTAGCACTTGTGTGTGTTGTGTGTTCTTGTGTAACACTTGTGTGTGTTGTGTGTTCTTGTGTAACACTTGTGTGTGTTGTGTGTTCTTGTGTAACACTTGTGTGTGTTGTGTGTTCTTGTGTAACACTTGTGTGTGTTGTGTGTTCTTGTGTAGCACTTGTGTGTTGTGTGTTCTTGTGTAACACTTGTGTGTGTTGTGTGTTCTTGTGTAGCACTTGTGTGTGTTGTGTGTTCTTGTGTAACACTTGTGTGTGTTGTGTGTTCTTGTGTAACACTTGTGTGTGTTGTGTGTTCTTGTGTAACACTTGTGTGTGTTGTGTGTTCTTGTGTAGCACTTGTGTGTGTTGTGTGTTCTTGTGTAGCACTTGAAGCTTACACTAAGGCAAATATTGTTTAATAAAGACTCATCTTTCCAAGTGTCTGTTTAGCACTGTTTGTGAGCAGTTTCGTTATCATTATAGGAAATACATTGTTGTGAAGGCTGGTGGGTTGCGTGCTGGGGTGGGCGGAGGACCAGGGTGGGTCCTGATTGTGGGTGTTCACCACTACACACGCACCCACCCACGCCCCCACACACATTTTACACAAAGGTGAAATGATATAGACTAGGAGCTAGTGGAGGCTCCCTCCATTCACAGCTTTAAGTGTAGGCACGATATAGCCCAAGAGAATCGATTCAGGTAGATGACCGTGCTAACCCACAATGCAGGGCCACTAGCAGTATCTTTCGACCTCTCGTAAACACACATCAGCTATTAAATGTTAAAACAGTTTTATTACTTTATTCACTATATCCCCAGGCCACTGGGACCAGAGGCGACCGTATAACCATATAACTATGTTGAGTAAACACCTCTTACACTTACCTTTCACAGGAACACAAAACTCTACTCCCGAAACCCGGTTTCTGGCCAGACTTTCCTGTTGACAACTTAATCATCCAGGTTATTGCTAACTACAACCTACCATCCCATATATACATTTAGTGTGTAAATTAGGTACCTGAGCTGGAATATTTTTTGTATTGGTTTTAATTTGTTGTACCCTCTCTGGAAAGTACATTCATTGCTGTGAGGCGCTCTCAAAAGTTTAAATATTTTACTGGTTATGCCAGCGGTAAATGTTCACCGTAATTTTGTAACTGGGATATAACTGGAAGATGTGACTACAGAAGATTATTTTAAGTGAGAGCACACTAGCTCTGAGAGCACCTTCAGTGACGTGACATCTCTGGTTCTAACAGTTATCGTAATACATTCTATTATATTCTTGGCCATGACCACGTCTGCTTTATTGTCTTCTTGAAGCTTCGTCTGACATTAATATATTAGAAGAGTGGTTCTTGACTGGGGAGGCGGGTGCTCGTCTCCCCAGGGGGGGAGTGTGTAATTTCAGGGGGGGAGGTGTGAACTCAGTTCAAAAATAAGAAATATATTGTGTATAACGATTAGCTCCATCAGCATGTTCTGTTGAACAGTAAAAAATAATCAAGTCAAGAATAAAAACTTTTCTCAATTTTCATATTTAAATAGGATTTTTTCTCATTTTAACATTTATATATTTATATGAAGGAAAGATGAGGGTGTGGAGACGAGGACCAGCTGCGATAGATGGCGCCACCCACAATAGGTTATGAACCACTGTATTGGATGATGTTTTATCTGTTATTCATTTATATGACCACATGGGTAGCTTTTTTCATCCTGTATTTTTTTAGAAGTTATCTTACTTCGTTTGTCACTATGATCAGGTGCCTCCCTCATCTGCGAGAGGGAGCGTGTGGTTATTGGCCTGGGTCTTACAAAGACTCCTGTGAACTGGGAATCCATGCAAACTCTCCAAACTGTTAGCATAATGAGAGTGATGGCTTTCCCCTTTCATTTGAAAAAAGAATCAGTGGCTGGGTCCCATAGCATTTAGACGACGCGTGGTGGTGGCTGGGCTCCACGTAATGGCCCAAACCCCTAAACTAGTTAAGAGAACGGCGTCTTTGGACCGCAAGAAGACGGCCTCCACAGCACAAGGTGCTACGCTGGACCCAAAGACGCTGGACCAGCACAAGAGTGCTAGGCTGGGCCTTAATTTGCTAGCCCAGCATGAGAAGGCTAGGCTGGGCCCCAGATGCTCTACCAGCATGAGAAAGCGACACTCAGTCCTTATAAATTCGCTGGTCGAGGAATTTACTGCGGAGTTATCGACAATGTGGGACATAACGCGTGTTTTATGAGGCAACAGGAGAGCATTATCTGCAGTATAACACACTGGCGCTCACAGGCAAATGTACCAGCTTGTGATATAATTATAATATGCTGGCTACTGCATGACTCTGGCGGAGGAGAAAAATACCTTCTGGTTGTGAGGTGTTCTTGCTGCGCCATGAGGGCCTGGTGGTACATTGCGAGGAATATTGGTGCACTGTGAAGGCTAGTTGATGCACTCAAGGCTAGACGGTGCACCGTGAAGGATATTGTGCACTGTGAGTCAAATGATTGGTGCACTGTGAGTCAGATGACTGGTGCACTGAGGGGCTGATGGTGCACTGCAAGGAATATTGGTGCACTGTGAAGGGCTGATGGTGCACTGCAAGGAATATTGGTGCACTGTGAATGCTAGTTGATGCTCTGTGAGGGTTGGGCGGTGTACTGTGAAGGATATTGGTTTACTGTGAGGGTTGGCTGGTGCACTATGAAGCTAGTTCGTGCACTGCGAGAGCTAGTTGCAGTGAGTGCTAGTTGGTACACTACGAGAACTATTTGGTTGCAGTGAGGGCTATTTGATGCATTATGAAGGCTATTGGTGCACTGTGAAGACTAATTGGTGCACTGTGAGACCTTGGTGCACCCTGAGGGCCAGTTACTGAATTACTTACTGGAGGATTGGCCTATCACGGGTAAAGCTCGTTGCACGAGTGAGCAGGTTGAGCTTCTAGTGTGGCCGACTTAGTGTGTGGGGCCATGGAGCTGGCAGCTTTATCGGCGTCCAAGGGACGCTGACGCACTCTAAACGGTGATTGCAACCCACTCTTTCCCCGTTACCAATTGCAACGATAGTTATATGCCATGAATGTTGCCTGCCTGATTTTCTATCTGGCTGCAGATAACCCGGCAGCCTGGTTCATGCATTCCCATTTACGCCATTCACGGACAGGTTTAGTTAGTCAGTAGTGTGTGAGAGTCGGTTTAGTCAGAGTTAGGGGAGGGGGAGATATTTGCAAGGTGGTGGAGATAGGGAAGGGGCAGGCACTGTGGCGGAGTTAGAGTGGGGATGACAATGGTAGAGTAAAGGAGGGGGTGAGAGTGGTTGAGTTAGGTGTAGGGGTGCAAGGTAATGGAATATTTTTGCTAGATGGAGTTAAGGAGAGGGTGACAGTTGTGGAGTTAAAGGAAGGATAGTAAAGTTAAAGTAGGGGGCATGATAGTGGAATTTAAGGAGAGGGGTGTGATGTGGTAGGAAGGTGTCGTGTACTTTCTGACAAATATTTTACCGGTGTTTAGCGGGGAGGGAAGGTGGCTTATTTTAGTCATCTCTGTTATTGTTTTACTTATATTTAGCCAAATATGGTTTAGTTATTTACCAGTTGTTTAAGGCGCTTGTCTTTGTTTTGTGTGCTAGAAGTTTGTATTCTCGCCCGAGACTCAAGCCACCACATTGTCATATCCAGTCGAGTGTTTCTTTTGAGTTCTCTCTCTGTTCGTCGTCCCAGCATTGTGTCTGTTTGCTGCCAGTGTATTGAATTTTCTCGTCTCTTTGTTGAGATTTTCTCCTAATTGAGTTTGACAAAGCATTATAATCCATCGCCGAGTCGAAATTGTTGGATACACTGCCATTAATGTTCAGTCCTGTCTGTTTACTCTCCAAATACATCTATTTCACCATTATATACCAGCTTCTCCATAAAGACCTAAAACCTCAAAGTATACTAGTCATACCGTTTGTATCTCAGTCGGGCTGTGGTTCGTACGTTCGATTGGGTGCGGTCGTCAATAACAGCCTGGTTGATCAGGCCCTCATCCACCGCGAGGCCTGGTCATGTTCCAGGCGGCGGGGGCGTTGACTCCTGGAACACCTTCCAGGTATACTCCAGGTAACAAATACTCAGATACTGTACATAAAAGTCCATCTAGTGAATTACCGGCCTGTATCACAGACATTCATTATGTTCAGAATTATGGAAAGTGTGTCAGGAGGGAATTACTGGAGCTCCTGGAGAGCGCCTTCCTGCCTGAAGAATCTACTGGAGCTTTATAATAAATGTCACAGAGATCAAATAAGAGAAGGGCAAAAACGGGTAAACTCCAGATATTTGCATGGATTGCAAGGAAACATTTGACATGGTTTCTTACAAAACACTTATCCACAAGCAGAAAGTGTAAGCAGGAGCGAGAAAAAAGTTCTCCTGGGAATTAAAGAATATCTGAAAGACACCAGATAGTGGCAGTACGATAAGATTCCGGAAGGGCAAAGATATCAAATGGGGTCTCTCATGGATCATTACTGTAAGTGATCTTCAGGGGGGATCGAATGAGTTATGTATTTTCAGTCAGTGTTAAACTATTTGAAGAATACAAATACGGCAGAACAGTGACAACTTCCAGGGATGATTAAAACACATGTGCAACAGTTTGGTATCTCTGTTGTTGAAACGTTTCGCCTACATAGTGGGCTTCTTCAGTAAAATACAGAGGCAGCAGGTGTAGTAGTGAAATGAAGATGTGATCAGTCCACTAACCTGGGAGATGTAGTATTTGAGGTGGTCAGTCTCTCAGTCTGGATATATCGTTCCATGTCACAGAACTGAACTTTTATCCAGGCTGAGGAACTGTCCACCTGAAATACTACATCTCCACCGTTGATGGACTGATCACATCATCTTCATTTCACTACTACACCTACTGCCTGTATATTTGACTGAAGAAGTCTGCTGTGTAGGCGAAACGTTTCAACAATAAAGATACCCAACTGTTGCACATGTGTCTTAGTCATCAACTTGTCAGTATTTTATACCATTTTCAACATAAGGGAAACTTGAGACAGGTGGCAGGAGTGGTGAAACAAGTGGTTGCTAGAGTTCAATGCAAATAATAGCAAAGTCAGGCAGTTAGAGAGTTCGGAGACTGAGTAAAGACTTTGAGGAGGGAAATTACAAACATCAATGAAAGGAAAGTTTCTGAGAGTAAACATGGCAACGAACATACAGCCGGAGAAACACGTCAGGTGTATGACGCAGTGACTATCATAGCTCACCGTCAGGTTTATGACGCAGTGACTATCATAGCTCACCGTCAGGTGTATGACGCAGTGACTATCATAGCTCACCGTCGTTATGAGCAGTGACATCATAGCTCCCGTCAGGTGTATGACGCAGTGACTATCATAGCTCACCCTCAGGTGTATGACGCAGTGACTATCATAGCTCACCGTCAGGTGTATGACGCAGTGACTATCATAGCTCACCGTCAGGTGTATGACGCAGTGACTATCATAGCTCACCGTCAGGTGTATGACGCAGTGACTATCATAGCTCACCGTCAGGTGTATGACGCAGTGACTATCATAGCTCACCCTCAGGTGTATGACGCAGTGACTATCATAGCTCACCGTCAGGTGTATGACGCAGTGACTATCATAGCTCACCCTCAGGTGTTTTTGTTCTTTTTTTAAGCGATGTGAAATTTTAATAGATCAGATGTATAATACAGACGAAGTTGTGATGTGATTATTTTTTTATACGATGGACCGACAAGCCAACAGAAGGCAGTGATCACATAACCAAGAGCAACACAGAGTTGGTCATATGACTAGGACAGTTAAATGTCAAGAGAATTTTTTCTATTTCTCAAAAAAAAAAAAAAATGCCATAACTATCACTGTCCTGTGGAAGACTAGAAAATCTGAGAAAATCGTTCATGAGCAGCACTAGAGACGGCTTATACAGAATTAACATTAGACAGTATTAAGGTAATGTGAGGCTGCTCTTAGATATGAAGCATCGGTGAGGACTCCAGGTACATTCACAAGCATGGAATGGGCCAAAGATTTGCAGCTATATATGGTCTCAGAGCGTAGGGGTTCACAGTGCCTAACACTAAAGGAATTAAACTTGTTACTTTAGTATGCTTTATTTTAACTTATATGAAGCGCTGTAGTGTGTGTGGATCATTCAGAGCAAATAGTGTAACCGAGATTATATCCTCCACACCTTAAGTACAAGACTGAGGCGGTATCATTCACTGTCATTTGTTGACCACCTTAGAAGAGAGAAGGATCGATGTAGACTTAATTACGATGTACGAAGTAATTAGAAGGAAAACTGTTTGAAATTCGAGATACAAGTGTGAGATTGCATAATTGGAAGAGAAAAATTCAGGAGAATCCAAGAGACATAGGAAATACTGCTTCAGTCTCGGGTTGATAAGTGGATGGAGTTGGATGAAGAAGTTGTGGAGATGAACTCCATACTGTCATACCGGGGTTGTGATGTTCCCTCTTCACCTTCCGATAAAACACTTTACACCACTTAAAGTACATTTAATCAATCACTTTATGTTCAGTTTAAATGTGGGTAAAATACTACTGTTACAAGGTTACTGAGAGAGTAATAATATAACATTGTGTCAGAGCTTCTTACAATGATCTCTTTACACAGATAAGAAAACGTGGAATACAATTATATAAACTAGAAGTAATACTTATGATTAGCAGTCCACTGCAGCCTCTCTATAAGCGTCCACCTACGTCCTCCAGCACCTATTTTACAGGTGGCCTCTCTGAAACTGGTCTCCCAAGACCATAGACCTTAAGGTAGGTCTGTGAATAAGTCTCATCCTTTGCCTTCGGCCCAATCGTAGCCTGTTCTACAGGTGTTCTGGCAGTCGAAGTTCAGCCTCCCTAATGAAAGAACAAAGAACTCTTGTATTACTCCCTTCTTGATTACATTCCCTCTAAAGTGGGTGGGCAGCGTTGGAGCAACATCCATTCTCAAGAGGAGGTATGATTGGGCATTGAAGGTCGAGGATCAGTAAAGTCTGTTGATAGTAGAGATGTAGGCAGTAGTTAAATATGGCCTAGGAAGTGTCCCTTTGAAAACTCTTAATAAGTACATGCGCATTTAGCTAATCTTGTAAAATGTTTAACTTGCAAAATTTACTAGAAGAGGCTGTATATTTTTGAGCAAGCAATTTAAGTAATCGTGACGCAGGCAATCACACTGATGACATTTCCAGGGATAAAAGAGCGCTTGAAGCGATATAACTCAATTTGGTCTTGAAAGAAACCTAATAGTGAGTCCCATCTCGACCCTCCTCACGTCCTGCCTGACCCGCTCTCAACTCCCCAAGACTTAAGACTTAACTCTTATAAGTCCTCAGTTCAAGTTTCACAAGACCCTCTTAGTGCCTCCTTGAGGCACTCTGCATCTTACAAGCATTGCTTGTTTGTCTTTCAGTGTGATTTTTGTGTGTTATTAGTGTCAGTGGTAGATGGTACTGTGGCATCAGGTTAATTGTCTTCAGGTTCAGTCATGGTGGCGACTGCTGGTCTCAGAGTCAGTCGCGCTGGTGACTGCTAGTCCCAGAGTCAGTCGTGCTGGTGACTGCTAGTCCCAGAGTCAGTCATGCTGGTGATTGCTGGTCCCAGAGTCAGTCGTGCTGGTGACTGCTGGCCCCAGTCATCTGGTGATTGCTGGTCCCAGAGTCAGTTGTGCTGGTACTGTGGTCCAATCAGTGTGGTGATTGCTGTCCAGAGTCAGTCGTGCTGGTGACTGCTGGCCCCAGAGTCAGTCGTACTGGTGACTGCTGGCCCCAGAGTCAGTCATGCTGGTGATTGCTGGTCCCAGAGTCAGTCATGCTGGTGACTGCTGGCCCCCAGAGTCAGCCGTGCTGGTGACTGCTGGCCCCAGTCATCTGGTGATTGCTGGTCCCAGAGTCAGTCGTGCTGGTGATTGCTGGTCCCAGAGTCAGTCGTGCTGGTGACTGCTGGCCCCAGAGTCAGTCATACTGGTGATTGCTGGTCCCAGAGTCAGTCGTGCTGGTGACTGCTGGTCCCAGAGTCAGTCGTGCTGGTGATTGCTGGTCCCAGAGTCAGTCGTGCTGGTGACTGCTGGCCCCAGAGTCAGTCATACTGGTGACTGCTAGTCACCAGTCATGCTGGTGATTGCTGGTCCCAGAGTCAGTCATGCTGGTGATTGCTGGTCCCAGGTCAGTCTGCTGGTGACTGCTAGTCCCAGGTCAGTCATGCTTGTGATGCTGATCCCGGGTCAGTCTGCTGGTGACTGCTGGTTCCAGGGTCAGTCATGCTAGTGACTGCTAGTCCCAGGGTCAGTCATGCTTGTGACTGCTGATCCCTGGGTCAGTCATGTTGGTGACTGCTGATCCCTGGGTCAGTCATGCTGGTGATTGCTGGTCCCAGGGTCAGTCATGCTGGTGACTGCTAGTCCCAGGGTCAGTCATGCTTGTGACTGCTGATCCCTGGGTCAGTCATGCTGGTGACTGCTGGTTCCAGGGTCAGTCATGCTGGTGACTGCTAGTCCCAGGGTCAGTCATGCTTGTGACTGCTGATCCCTGGTCAGTATGTTGGATGCTGTCCGGGTCAGTCATGCTGGTGACTGATGGTTCCAGGGCCAGTCATGCTGGCAACTGCTGGTGCCAGGGTCAGTCATGCTGGTAACTGCTGGTTTCCAGGGTCAGTCATGCTGGTGACTGCTGGTTCCAGGGTCAGTCATGCCGGTGACTGCTAGTCTCAGGGTCAGTTATGTTGGTGACTGCTGGTCCCAGAGTTAGTCATGCTGGTGACTGCTGGTCCCAGGGTTAGTCATGCTGGTGCCAGGGTCAGCCATGCTGGTGACTGCTGGTCCCAGGGTTAGTCATACTGGCAACTGCTGGTGCCAGGGTCAGTCATGCTGGTAACCGATTTTGGCTGACTCCTGGTCTCTCTCACGAAATAGGGCTGACTCCTGGTCGCTTTGAAATGAAATTAAGACGTATGTGCAACATCTGGGTATCATTATTGTAGACGTTTCGCCATCCCATGGCTTTATCAATACAAATTCCAGGACATAACTTGACAGTAGGACTGTATACAGAAGATGAGTTAATCAGTCCCTCAACATTGGAGTAGGTGCGAAGAGCACCGTAGTCGTGGAGATTCTGAAGCAGAAGCAAGGAGCCTGGCGCTTATATACTAACGTCAGGTGTAGCAGACGAGGGAATAGTCACTGGTAGGCGGGATTCCCCAGTGGAAGTAGGTCCTTCCCAAAGAGATGGGTTAGTTGCAGTAGTAGTTGTTGTAGTCGTGAAGGTTATGTACATGTCCTCAAATCAAGATTCCATGATGTTGCAGTGTCTGACAAGTTGTGCAAGAATGGTCTCTTTCACGAATCGGGGCTGATTCCTGGTCTCTCTCACGAATCAGGCCTGACTCCTGATCTCTCTCACGCATCAGGACTGACTCCTGGTCTCTCTCATGAATCTGGACTGACTCCTGGTCTTTCTCATGAATCAGGGCTGACTCCTGGTCTCTCACGAATCAGGGCTGACTCCTGGACTCTCACGAATCCGGGCTGACTACTGGTCTCTCTCACGAATCAGGACTGACTCCTGGTGTGTCTCATGAATCATGACTGACTCCTGGTCTCTCACGAATGAGGACTGACTCAGTATGGTTTCAGAACACGTTCTACACAGGACACGTTAAACATAATACTTAACTACATGCGCATATATACCAAACAAGGAAACAAGACAGCCCTAGTTCCTAAAGACGTCGAAAAAGCTTTTGATACAGTCTGGCATAACGGGTTAAAACACAAACTCTGCACTAACTTCAACCTCCCTCTCACTACTCATAAACTACTCTGCAACTTCTTAGATGGACGCAAAATGAGGAGTCAAGTCCAAGGCTGCTACTCTGACTACTTCCCACTGCATGCTGAAGTTCCCTAGGATCTGTCCTCTTCCCTACCCTATACATTCTACCTTATCTTTACCTTGGAAGAGTTTCACTACTCTCGGAGCCCGGCCATGGCTCAGGCTCGTCTGGTGCTTGCCTGGTCAACCAAGCTGTTGCTGCTGGAGGCCCGCTGCCCCACTTATCTATCACAGCCTGGTTGATCTGGCACCTGGTGAAGATACTTACGCAGTTTCTTCTTGAAGGCTTCTATACTTGTTCCAGCCTTGTTTATGATATCTTTTGGTAAGATGTTGAATAGACCCGTTATTGTCCCCACCGCACCCCTTCTCCTCACTAAGTTTATTTTACACTTCCTCCCGTATCTCTCACTCCAGTATGTTATGACAATGTGCAGATTTGGGACCAAGCCCTCGAGTACTTTCCAGGTATATATTCATCACATATATTATCATGTATCTCTCTCTCTTCCGCTCCAGTGAGTAAAGGTTCAAGACTTGAAGGCTTTCCCAGTAATTTAGGTGCTTTGCTGGCTCAGTGTGAGCCGTGAACGATCTCTGTATTTGACAAGTTATGACAATGTGCAGATTTGGGACCAAGCCCTCGAGTACTTTCCAGGTATATATTCATCACATGTATTATCATGTATCTCTCTCGCTCCAGTGAGTAAAGGTTCAAGACTTGAAGGCTTTCACAGTAATTTAGGTGCTTTGCTGGCTCAGTGTGAGCCGTGAACGATCTCTGTATTTGTTCCAGCTCTGATATTTCTCCTGCTCTGAACAGGGCCTTCAGCACTGAGCAGTATTCTAAATGAAGGAGCACAAGGGATTTGAAGAGTGTCACCGTCGGCATTATTTCCCTTGTTTTGAAAGTTCTCAATACCCACCTCGTCATCTTCCTGGCTGTCGTGATCTTTGTCTTGTTATGGTCTTTGAAAGAAAGGCCAGCTGACATAATTATCCCCAGATTTTTTACGTGTTCCTTACGTTCTATTTGGTGACCCTCTTGAGTTTTGTATATAATGTTCCTTTTGAGTTCTTCATTCTTTCCATACCTAAGCAGCTGGAACTTATCACCATTGAACGTCATGTTGTTCTCCACTCCCCACTGCAAAACTCTGCATATGGTTTTCTGTAATTTATCAGTGTCCTCTACCGTAGTGACTTTCATGTTTATTTTAGTGTCATCTGCAAATGATGGTACAAAAGTGTGCCGGGTGTTTTTGTCTGTCTGCTATGAGGATGAGAAACAGCAGAGGTGCCAGGACAGTGCCTTGGGGCACTGAGCTTTTTACCTAGCTAATGCTGGATCTCGCTCTGTTTACTACTACTTTTTGTGTTCTGCGTGTTAGGAAGCCAAAAATCCATCTGCCTACCTTCCCCGTAATGCTCATGGCTCTCATTTTGTGTGCTATTGCTCCATGATCGCATTTGTCAAAGGCCTTTGCAAAATCTGTGTAAATCACATCTGCGTTTTGGTCGTCTTCCAATACCTCCGTAATTCTGTCATAATGATTCAGCAGCTGTGACAGACATGATCGTCCTGCTCTAAAGCCATGCTGCTTCGGGTTATGCTGGTCCATAAAATTTGTAATCTGCCGTCTCATCATTCTTTAGAAGATTTTTATGATGTGAGAAGTTAGGGCTACTGGTCTGTAATTTTTAGCTAGTGCTCTGCTACCTCCCTTATGCACTCTTTAAGACCTCTGGTATTTCACCTAGATCTAAGTTCTTTCTCCAAAGAATACTGAGGGCTCGTGCTAGTGGCACTTTGCACTTCTTTATAAATAGAGCATTCCATGAATCTGGTCCAGGTGCTGAGGAAGTGGGCAAGTTTTCCATTTCTTTTTCGAAATCTATGGGATTTGTACTAATGTCAGTTAGTTGGTCTGCGCGACCTTCTGCTGGAGTGAAAAATATTTCTGCATTTTCTACCTTGCTGTCATTTAGTGGGTTGCTGAACACCGACTCATACTGTTCTTTTAAGATTTCACTCATTTCCTGTTCGTCGTCAGTACACGAGTCTCCTCTCAGTAGTGGTCCAATTCTACAGGTAGTTCTTAGCTTGAATGTTTAATAGGAATGGAAATATTTTGGGTTTCTTGCAATATCCTGTAAGGCCCTTTGTTCCCTTTGTACTTCTTCCTTGAGGTATGACATTCTAAGTTTTTGCTCTAATTCAGTGATCTCTTGTCTAACCCTATCTTTCCTCTGCTGAAGCACATTTGTGTTTTTCAGCAATTCAGTAACCCGTTTTCTTCTTCTGTACCATCTCCTACGCTCTCTCTTTATATCTGATCTTCTGGGTTTCCTCAATGGTACATGTTTCATACATACCTTGTATGCTTCTGTATTCAGCTTCTCTAGGCACTGGTGGGGATTTAGGAGTGCTCATGTCTGATTCCCAGGATATGTCTGATAGCTCTTGGTTTGTTTTTTCCCAGTCAATTCTGTGGTTATTAAAATTAAATTTACTGAACATCCCGTCTCTAATATTAGTGATGCAGTTTGCTAACCCTGAGTTAATACTCGTTTGAACTTCTAGTATGCTATTGTGATCAGAGTATATTGTCTTTGTAACTGTTATGTTTCAAATTAGTTCCTCGTTGTTTGTAAATATCAAATCCAGGGTATTTTCATTTCTGGTGGGATCAATTACCTGTTGGTTTAAAGAGTACTTTTCACAAAGCCTCATTAGTTCCCTGGTATGTGCCTGTTGAGCCAGGGTGCTTCCCGGGGATATTTCTGGTATAACGTTATGTTGTGCCATCTTCCATTTTACATGAGGGAGATTAAAATCTCCAAGGAGTAAAATATTTGGTGTAGGATTTTCTAGCCTATCCAGATAGCTATCTATCTTCCTTAACTGATCTGTGAATTCCTCAGCAGTTGTTGATGGTGGTTTGTATACTAGGATAATTACCAAACTTTCTATTTTCAACTTTAATGCCTAAATTTCTACTATATCATTCGTAGAATTCAGCACTTCTGTGCAACAGAAAATATCTTTACATAGAGTCCTACTCCTCCCTGTGACCTATTAATTCTATGACATCTGTACATGTTACATTTTTCTGTCTATCTCTCCGTCCAAAACATCCCTTGTGTGTGTTTCTGTAAATGCTCCAAACATGCATTCGCTTCTGTTAGGAGCCCACTGACACAACTAACTTTGTCGTTTTTATTTGATTTCAGGCCTTGAATATTTGCAAATGTTAAGCAGAAATTGCCATTTAGGATGTTTTCTTTTGCTTGTGTTTCGTTAGTACCACTGGTGATGTACTTCCAGGTATGGCCCCTGGCAGTGGCGGGTCGTGTATATGCACTGCGGAACTACAGCACTTCTATTTTCACTCGATATTATCGAAACATTCAATATAATGAGTGTTTTTTTCTTTAATTCTTTCTTTATACTTGTACATTATATAATACTTAAGCTTAATGTCAGTAGCCATCCCCTAGTACTTGAAAAATTACAAAAATCCTTGTATGGATCTGTGCGCTTCAGTGGCTCGGTGTTTGGCAGTTGTGTGCACGAGCACATATCCAAGATGCTGCACACTAAGTAGAGAGAGCGCTGTGCTGACGCAGTGCCGACCCTATTGTGCAAGTGTAAGGTAGTGTTTCTTTTTGGCTCAGCGATGTGTGTTGTGCTTACAAACTATGTACCATATTCTTGAATGTGATAAAGTGTAGAATTAGATGATTATCATGTTTCCAGCTATTTTATTTAATTCATTTTATATGCTTGTTTTGTTTTACACTATATTAAAACAATGGCTAAAAAATTTCTGAAGCATCACCTCCACTAATTTTAGCTACGAGCCGCCACTGTCCCCTGGTGTACGTATCCCTGGTTTCTCCAGTATTGACTTTGCATTTGATTGTGTATTCGGCCCTGATGGGCTGATGCCTGGTTTGGCATCAGCCCATCGTGCTGCCCATCTGTTCCATTCCCCCTTTTTGTCTCTTTCTTTGGTCCAATCATCATGTCTTGAAAAGATTGCTGCTCATTTTCCCTTTCTCTGCTTTCTCTGTAGTGCCGCATTCCTTTTACATGATGGTCTGGGCAGCTCAGGTTATAACATTCTTTGAACTGTGTTGCAGCTTTACACATCACTGGATGGAAGTACCTGCTGTACTCTTTGTCAAAGTAACACTTTCCCTTTCTCAACATGTTCACACATTTTCTGTTGTGTTTATTCCAGGAAGCTCTGCCATATAGGCACATACCTTTTGCATAGTATTTGCAAATGTCCTGACTGCCTATATTTACTGATTTTGTGTCTTTCCCAAGTTCTGCCACCTGATCTGAATTCTCTTGTTTTCTTTCATCTAGGTATATTTCTTCCCTTTTTTCATATTCGTTTGTTCCTGCTCTAGCTTTTTCTCCCTTTCCTTTTTCTCTATGTTACGTACCCATGTTTTGTTCTTTTCCGACTTGCTCTGAATAACGTTGTCCACTCTTATTTCCACTCTTTGGTTTTCTCCTTTATTTGCACTTTCCTCCTTTTCTTGTTGCTTACCCCTTGTTTTCCACTCTTTGTATATATCTGGCAGCTCCTTAGGAACTTTCTTACACTTTCTAGGTTTTCACTTTTCAGTAGCTCTCTTATGCCTGACCAGCTTTCCATCTCACTGGGGCAAATCCAGAATCAATTTTGTTTTAGGTCATTTCTCATGGTTGAATTAAGCGTTGTACATGATATATGGGATGTTTCAAAACATATTTCACAATCAGTGCCCCTAATATTTCTCCAAATTTTTTTTTTCACATATGCAACAGATCTTATTTCTGGTCATGTTCACTTCCTGGGCAGTTTTATGTGTTTGGTTGTTATGGGTGGTGGGCTGGGGTTGTAGGTGCTGGGAGGTGGGGATCCGTGGAAAGAGGGTAGGGGTGCGAATGGGGGGATACCCTTCCCACTGGTTGGGGTTGGCTGGAGGAAAGAGGTTTGGGGGTGGCATGGGGGACCCTTCACCCTGGGTGAGGGGGATCGGTGGTAAGAAGTTATGGGAGGGACACTTCACATGGTAAGGACACTTGTCTTATTCTTTGTTCTTTACATTGTTTACTTTGTTATATGTCATAATTTAAATGTTATATGTCATAATTTAAGATCGCTATATCCCTGCACATCTATGCCCTTATCACTTGTTTTATTACTTATGGCTGTAGTTTAATACAAGAACGCCTGTCTTAACAGGCGTTCCTTTTGTTTTCCCCTTACCCACCTCGGATGTTCTCACTGGTACCTTGCCAAGTCCAAAACTCCTGTACCACCATCGTCTTAGCAACTGGGTTAAGCCCTGGTACTATCCCTTTCACTCACAACTTTCCTCTCGTCAGCTTATTCTTTCCCTATCCCCACTTCCCCGCTCACCCCACAAGGGTCTTTCCTATACTCTCTTGATCTTGAGGGCTGACTCCTGGTCTCTCTCATGAATCATGACTGACTCCTGGTCTCTCATAAATCAGGGCTGAGAATGCTCTTTGTGCAATCGTTGTTGAGGCTGTATATACACTCTCTTTTTCCAAGGCTGAGAATGATCAGAGATTCATCACATGACTCACGAAATCATAATAACACGATTGTAAACAAACCAGATAATGGGCGGGGATTGAACCCATGGCATACGAGTCTTGAACCTCCAGGCCAGTACGTAAACCCCTAGGTCAGTTGGCTACAATAAGATTCATCGAAGTAGGAAATTAGCATGCTAACTTCTCTATGGTGTATAAATATACCTAGTTGGATAAATCTTACTGTAGGCAGCTGGCTCAGTGGTTTACGCACCGACCTGGAGTTTTACGACTCACTCGCCATGGGTTCAATCCCTTCTCGTTCCGTGGTTTGATATAATATAGCAAGACCTCTGGTCTGGGACCTAGACCGTAATGAGATTAGCTAGAGTGGAAGATGAGTGGCGGTTGCACATGGATGCGGATTTTGCTGGCTGGAGTGAAGGTTTAGGAGAGATAAGTGGTCTGGAGTTTGTGAGGGAGAGGTCAGGAGGCAGACCAAGAGACCAGTCAGACCTTCACGGCCCAACAAGTTGTCGAGGATACAGTCAATATTTTTTGCTTTTAAGAATTAGAAGTAGGAAATGAAGGAAATTTAGAGGCGGCGGCGGCAGTTGTAGCAAAGTTGCTAATATTAGACGAAGAAAGAAATATGTGCATGACTGGTTTTCCAAGTGTTTTTCTATTCTCGCAGTCTATTGGCAGGCTTTTCTTTGGTTGCTTGATCAACCGCGCTGTTGTTGTTCACGGCTGATCTGGCACGTCTTACACGAACTAATCCGGTTTCCTCTTGAATACTTTACGTTTGTTCCGATAATGGTTATATCTTATGGTAAGAGGAGGCGTCAACCACAGCTGTTGACACTATCTGACTGTGACTTTATCAACCGTGTTCTTCAGTGCCACATCCGTCACTGCAGTAAATACACTCTAGATATCTGATCTTATGTTCAAATAGATAAAATAGTTCTCACTTCTTTCTGAAAAGTTTGTTCATTGCGTTTTACTAAGTTTATGTGAGCCGTAAATTATCACTGTATATTTATTATGTAGGATCTCGTGATGACGGTGATGACAGAAGAGAATAATATTAATATTCCCAGATGCTTGACTTATTCCTTTTGGAAATCTGTTTTATTTTGGAATTTGTCACCATTCAACATCGTGTATTGATTTGCCCAATGGAAGATTTTTTTATATGTTTGATGTAGCAGTAGGAAGTAATTATGTGTTAGTGAACTGTTGTGGGAGGCATTTTGGGGAAGATGGGGCGTAGTGTACCTTTGGTTTGAATTTTGTAATGAGCTAGAATAAAGACTGTTTAACCTATAAATTGAACTGTGTGTAAAATGAAGTCGATTGTTGGTGAGTTGAATGTGGCAGCGGAGAAGAGAACCTTGTCATCGTGGAGGTGGGTGGTGAGCGAGTGGTTGGGCTTTCCGGCGGGCAGGTGGGTGTGTGGTCGGATGATCAGGCCTTTGGGCGGGCGGGCAGAGCGGCAGTTGTTGCACACGATGACCCGGGCGTCCTTCACGCCGGCATCACCTCCATAAACAGCTGGTAACTCGCCCCTAAGTAACATGGAGGTGTGTGCTGCCTCAGCCTCCACTCTTCTAGTCTTGAAGACTACTGATAGCGTCCTGGAGGCGGTGCTGGGAGCATCCTGGAGACGATGCTAGATGTCCGAGAGACGTAACTAGGAGCGTCCTGGAAATATAGCTGGGGCCTGGACAGACGCCTTAAGGAATGTTCTCTCTTGACGCAGTTAGTGACTAAAGTGTGAAGTCTGTCCATATTGTGAGGCGTCAGAGCATGAACACCAGTCGCTGATTGTTTCCTACCACAGACAAACCCTTGCCACTGCGCCCGACACTGTTTTTTCACCCGTCTAAAAGATTTTTTCCCCACTGTTCAGACCATCTTGCAGTCCCTCTTGACAATTACCAAAACCCATTATTTTCCCTCAGTGCATACCATCAAAGTCCGTGGTCCCAAATCTGCACACAGAAATCACTCCCTACGAAAGTAAAAGACTGGGCAGGCGATGCAAAATGCCCCCAGTTAAAAGTAGGGGCGCCATTGGTACACTAAGGGAAAACACCATAAATGTCCGGGGCCCAAGACTGTTCAACAGCCTCCCATCAAGCATTAGGGGAATTGCCAATAAACCCCTGGTTGCCTTCAAGAGAGAGCTGGACAGATACCTAAAGTCAGCCGGGCTGTGGCTCGTACGTTGGACTGCGTGCGGCCAGCAGTAACAGCCTAGTTGATCAGGCCCTGATCCATCGGGAGGCCTGGTCATGGACCGGGCCGCGGGGGCGTTGATCCCCGGAATAACCTCCAGGTAATCCAGGTAGGTCCCATACAGCATCTTATCCATTACTTAGTGTTTTCAAACGTCATCGTTTAAACGTTTAGAGAAACACTGCAGTCAACTATAAGGAAAAATACAAATTAAAAATATAAAGAATGAGTGAGAGAGGTAGGTTAGTCAGAAGTGAATCACTACATCATAACACTAGATTATATTAAGTGAAATATTAGTTTATGGTAAGAAAGAAGGAAATAGAATAATATAAACGAAGTTTACCTGAAATACACCCGTAACCTGTTTCGAGAGTCTTCTGCTTTCGTAGCCGGGCTCGGGTCAGAATTTGTTTCGGGTACTTGCCGAGTTCATTGAGAGTGCTTGTAAGTGTGACAAGTTGGTGTAGCAAGTCTAAAAGAGAAAAGTCAAAGTTAAAATGTGTGGAGTGGAAGATAAACACACACTGGTGTTATATCTTAAAACCTAACACATTAAAAGGTTTAGAATTAATACCAGAGACATGTAAAGAATACTTTATACAACAAAGATCACTAACGTTTTATAAAGTTATGTATATTTTTTTTCATTTAAATAACTGTAATGACTAATGTTAAAGGTAATGATACCTATATGATTAGCATTAATATCTATAATGACGTGATGCAGTGACATTACGTTCCACCTCACTGGATGAATATCGCTTCACAATAAACTTAGTACACGGGACAAAGTCTTCAAGCTGCGTACGTTCGATCCATCCTTGTTCCAACACTGACTGACATCTCTGATGCCATCATTTGCAGATGATACCAAAATAAACATGAAGTCACCTAGTTATAAGAGACGGAAAAAATGCAGGAAAGTATAAGCAGGGTTTTCCAGTGAGCAGTGGAGAACATAACGTTTTTTGATGGTAAGTTCCAGCTGCTTAGTTGTGGAAAGAATGATGTACTCAAAAGAGGACACAATGCAAAACTCAAGAGGATCATCGAGTAGAACGAAAAGAATACGTGAAAGACCTAGGAGTAATTATGACAGCAAACTTTTTTTTTTTTTTTTTTTTTTTCAAAAAAAAAAAAACACACAATTACGCAGCTGTCACGACATCCAGGAAGATGTCGGGGTTGATAATGAAAAGTTTCAAAGGGAAATAGTACCATTAATGGGACTATTCAAATAAATTATGAACATTTGTTTATTGTTCAGGGCTAGGGAGATATCAGAGCTGGAACAAATCACTGGCCTGTAAGGACTTAATTCGAATGTCGTACTCTGCAGCAGTATGGCAGATCTCGGATCCAAGCTGGTAACCCCAAAATGGTACGATCAAGTCATCAATTTGGTATGCCATCGATAAGGGTCGAGCACAATGCGCAAGTCTCGCATGGAAGCAAATCCCAGTAGAAGGTCACTAGGGAAAGTAATCTGGTCGACAACAAGGAAGGAAGCAGTGAAGTCTCTACCTTGGATAGAAAAAGTTAGGGAAGTCCGACCGCGGACACGCAGGTGAGAACCAGCTACTCCACTAAGGGAGGACACATGAGTCGGTTCTACGAGAAGGACATGTCGTAACTGCTTATCCCTAAACAAACTAGACCTGATAATATTGACTTTCGCACCAGAGTCCATGAACATGAACGGGCACATTATGAACAGATGCTTGCACTATAGGGCCTATGGTTGCATTGGAAGTTATGTGCAAACAAAAAGGTGGATTGTCATCAGCAAAGATTTGTTCCACTTCATCCCTAAAATCATCTATGTCAGAGACATGTGAAGCAACATCATCAGCAGGATTGTCATTCTAGACTGCTTAAGGCTTCAAAGGAATTGTGAACGGGGATAGTGTACTCAATATCACCTACTGTCACCATGGGACGGTTTGACTGGGGCGCTCGAATTCCCCCGAATTGGAAGAATGAGCCTGGTCCTGGTTAGTTTGAGAACCACGATGTCTGTTTCCTCTATGGGTTCTGCGGTTGGAACGGCCACGGAAAGACCTAGAGTACTGAAGGTTGTAGAGAGCATTGCACTCAGATGTGTCATGTCCATGTATTCTATGATAAGTACAGTAGGGAAGATCTGACTGATACTCATCATCAGTACGACGCCTCTTAGGGTGACTATCAGGACAATTAATTGCAATATGGCCACGGAAACCACAGTTGTAACAAGTCCGCCGACTATGGTTACTGAATGTACTATGAATACTACGAGGTTTATAATGACTCTGTACACTGGTCCTTGGGGATCGCTGAGATGGTTGACGACCACGATTTGTTGCTGTGGCGCAGACAAGAGGTGGTGCAGACTGAGGCATAGGTGTGAAATTACTTTTGATACATGGGAAAGTACCCTGGGGGCACAAGGAACGTACATGATTTAGGGCTGTAAGTGGTTCCATCGTCACAGTTGGAGGATTAGCCTCATAAGCACACACGGAAGCAGGCGGCATTAGTTCTTTGATTGCTCCAAAAGCTGCTATTTTAGCAAACGATGCTGTGGATGGTTTATCCTCGTCAGGGACAAAAGCTGAGGACTGGACAGAATTGATAAATGATAAAAGTTTGTCTAATCTAACAGCAAAGGCACTCAACGATTCATTAGTCATGGGTGTAGCATTCACTAGTTCCCTAAGAACGACATGTGGATCAGCTGTTTTTACTGGTACGATGAAAGAACGAATCAGTTCCTCATATTGTGACCACTTAGTAAGATTCCTGAAGTCTCGCGTATCAAGGAGATCAACAACGTGAACAGCAGCAGGGGATCGATGAAGAGCTTCTTTCGGAAGTCTGATAAGACTTTCCTCAGAAGGAGGACCTTCAGTTAGAGCATTAACATGAGAACGAATGGCAGTAAACCATGCTTCAAGACATGGCCATTGAATAAAGGTAACGCATCAAGGGAATCACGAGTAAAACTGTAGTGTCTCAGTGTCTGGGTCGGTCTGTCAGTCCATAAGGAACTGTGAGGACTGATGACAGGAACAACAGTAGCCTGAGAGGTCTGAGTGTCGACATTCACTAAAGTATCACTTGACGGTATGTGAGACATTATGGCAAAGAAGTTGTACAAGAACAAATAAGACAAAAATAATGAACAATAAAAAATGATACAAAATGCTAAAATTAAAATAAAAGAGATGCAACTAATTCTGCAGAAGTAATTAAAAAAAAAATGTCTAAGATACACTGCAAGAGGAAGGACAACTCAATGTAAAGGACTGCTGGACAAGATAAAAAATTACATTGAAATTTACAAGTAAAAAAATATTACTGGAGACTAAATTAAATGCAAAATGAGCTGTCTGTACTCTTGCTAATAAAGAAATTCATTAATAAAACTGTAAATCAATGTAAAAAGTATAAAATAAAATCACTAAATTGTATGCAACGAGAGATAACTGGGAAATTTAAATATTTTCTAAGAATGCATAAACAAAATTAAAATATAATGCAAAGACAACATGAGGAAAAATAATAAAATGAAAAACAAGACTCAAACAATAATGAACTGAGAATAATAATACATAAAAATATCAATGAAAGAAAATAATTCACTGCAGAACAATCGCAACAAAATAATTCACTGTAGAACAAGTGCAACAAAATAAGACGCAGAAATAATCACTGCAGTAATAAAGTCTCACTGGGAAAATGTAGGTTAGATAATAAAAATAAAAATATGAAGAAAAACTGAACACTTTAACTCTTAATTGTAAATTAGACAAAACAATTTACTCCAACAGAGTAAAGAAAACACTTTAGATTAAAAAGAAAAATTGAAATTACACTAAGAGTGAATTTGTTCAAAGAAATATGAAAAATATGAATAAAAATAAAACAAACAAAACTGGAAGTGTAACACTTACAAGTGGCAGGGCACACAACAATTACAAGTGGCGGGGCACACACAACATATTCACTTATTCATTTTTTTTTGTGGGTTTTTTGATATGTGGATAGGGTAAGAATACTCACGTAGGCTGGTAGTACGTATAATATATAACGGGAAGTATGGAAAGCGCCAACAGCCAACCTGCCTCTCTCTGCTCTCTATCTCTGACTGACCCATGAGTGCCTATGGGTGAGGGGGTGTTTGAAATCCTGCTATGGTCAGCAGCAATATGAATACAGTCAGTGATTCACGCAGAGTCGGTTGGTAGTGAGTCATCTACTGGTACACTGGTTACTGGTAACTGGTTACTAGGAGCTGGTACTACTACTGAGACAGAGACTACAAACCTCACTCAAGGAAAAAGATCTTGGGGTGAGTATAACACCAGGCACATCTCCTGAAGCGCACATCAACCAAATAACGGCTGCAGCATATGGGCGCCTAGCAAACCTCAGAACAGCATTCCGACATCTTAATAAGGTATCGTTCAGGACCCTGTACACCGTGTACGTTAGGCCCATATTGGAGTATGCGGCACCAGTTTGGAGCCCACACCTAGCCAAGCACGTAAAAAACTAGAGAAAGTGCAAAGGTTTGCAACAAGACTAGTCCCAGAGCTAAGAGGTATGTCCTACGAGGAGAGGTTAAGGGAAATCAACCTGATGACACTGGAGGACAGGAGAGATAGGGGGGACATGACAACGACATACAAAATACTGAGAGGAATTGACAAGGTGGACAAAGACAGGATGTTCCAGAGATTGGACACAGTAACAAGGGGACACAGTTGGAAGTTGAAGACACAGATGAATCACAGGGATGTTAGGAAGTATTTCTTCAGCCACAGAGTAGTCAGTAAGTGGAATAGTTTGGGAAGCGATGTACTGGAGGCAGGATCCATACATAGCTTTAAGCAGAGGTATGATAAAGCTCACGGTTCAGGGAGAGTGGCCTGGTAGCGACCAGTGAAGAGGCGGGGCCAGGAGCTCGGGCTCTACCCCTGCAACCTCAACTAGGTGAGTACAACTAGGTGAGTACACACAAACACACACAAACACACACACACACACACACACACACACACACACACACACACACACACACACACACATACACACATACACACACATACACACCAGGTGCCAGATCAACCAGGCTGTGATGGATATGTGGGGCAGCAGGCCTCCAGCAACAACAGCCTGGTTTGACAGGCGAGCACCAGACGAGCCTGGCCCATGGCCGGGCTCAGAGAGTAGATATACTCCGAAATTCTTCAAAGGTATATCAAAGGTACACACACACACACACACACACACACACACACACACACACACACACACACACACACACACACACACACACACACACACACACACCACACACACACGTACACGTACACGTGAAGCTGGGAGGCCCAACGGGAAGGAAGGAAATATAACTTACGCTAAGGCCATGTCAGCCTACCAAGCAGGGCTAAGGAGTGAAGGGGGAGAGCAGCTGGGTGCAGGTGGAGAGGGTGACGAGTCAAATGCAGAGGCACGACCATGCTACCAAGATCTACAGCAAAAAACAAGAGAGAAAATGGCCATGTACAGACAGGTACCAGAGTCACACAGGGTTCTCTGAACCATTCATCTAAAGTCAGTATTTGTTCATGGGCTTCAGGAGGGTGAGTAAAGGACACACACTGAAAGACAGGAAGCAGAAAGAAGGAGATTGAGAATATCATCACAGAAATAGGTGAAGAGGACATGTCTGAGATCGTAAATTTTCAAAGAATAGGGGGGGGTACTTGAAGGGGAGAAAACGACCGATCAAGCTGATTTTCAAGACAGAAACAGTGTGGAACAGGACCCTCCAAGAGAAACCACTATTGAAGTACTTGGCAGAATACAAGAGGGTGTTCCTAGACAGAGACAGAACACAAACAAAAAGACAGCAGCTGAGGGAGAGGACACAAAAGCAAAAGGAGCTAGGAAGAGAGATAAGGACAGAATCAGCAGAGGACAACCAGAGAAGGGCAGAGCAACAAGAGCAAGCACACAATCATCCCCAGAACCCCACAGTCAGTCACACCATCCCAACATAAACTAAAATCCACACTCACAACTCCCACTCGGCTATAGAATCCCACAGTACACTACCAGGTTCCCCCACCCTCACAGATCCCCATAACACAGTGTTGGAGAGGAAACTGAAGGTATGGTACACAAATGCTGATGGAATAACAAATAAATGGGAGGAGTGGCATAAAAGAGTCAAGGAGGCATCACCAGACATCATAACTCTCACAGGTATGATAACAGATGCCATTTTTCCAGTGGGGTATCAGATCCTGAGGAAAGACAGAGGGAACAGGGGGGGAGGAGAGTGGCACTGATGATCAAAAACTGATGGAATTTTGATGAGCTGGAGAGAGGAGACAGTGGAGAAGAAAGAGATTACATACTGGGAACACTTCAGTCTGGAGGTCCCAAGGTGGTAATTACAGTGATGTATAACCTACCACACAACAGCAGGAGGCCAAGGCAAGAGTATGATGAGATAATAGAGCGATGGTTGACACACTGACTGCAGTGGCCAGAAGGGCTCATGCGAGCAGGGCAAAGCTACTGTTCATGGGTGACTTCAACAAGGAAATCGATTCGGAGAACTTGGAGCTGCACGGGGGCCAAGAAACGTGGAGGGATAAGATGATGGAGGTGGTACTGGAAAACTTCATGTACCAAAACATAAGGGACACTACCAGAGAGAGAGGAGAGGATGAACCAACTTGGCTGGACCTAATATTCACCTTGAGTAGTGCAGATATTGAGGACATAACATATGAAAGACACCTTGGGGCCAGTGATCATGTGGTTTTAAGTTTCGAATACACAGTAAGTTATAAGTGGAGGGGGAAGCAGGAAGGGCCGGGTGAATGAAGTCAAACTACAAGAAAGGGGTCTATGCAGGAATGAGGAACTTCCTGAATGGGATTCAGTGGGACAGAGAACTGGCAGGGAAGTCAGTAAACGAGATGATGGAATATGTAACAACAATATGCAAGGAAGCTGAGGAGAGGTTTGTACCCAAGGGTAACAGGAATAATGAAAAAGCCAAGATGAGCCCATGGTTCACCCAAAGATGCAGGGAGGCAAAAACCAAGTGTGCTAGGGAATGGCAGAAGTATAGAAGGCAAAGGACCCAGGAGAATAAGGAGAGCAGTCGCAGGGCCAGAAATAAATATGCACAGGTGAGAAGGGAGGCCCAACGACAATATGAAAACGACATAGCAGCAAATGCCAAATCTAATCCAAAGCTGTTATACAGCTACATCAGGAGGAGAACAATAGTCAAGGACCAGGTACTCAGGCTAAGGAAGGAAGGAGGAGAAGAAACGACCGAGAAGTATGTGAGGAACTCAACATGAGATTCAAAGAAGTCTTCACAGAGGAGACAGAAGGGATTCCAGAAAGACGGAGAGGTGGGGTACACCACCACCATGTGTTGGACACAGTACATACAACCGAGGAAGAAGTGAACAGGCTGCTGAGTGAGCTAGATACCTCAAAGGCGATGGGGCCAGATAACATCTCTCCATGGGTCCTTAGAGAGGGAGCAGAGGTGCTATGTGTACCTCTAACAACAATATTCAACACATCTATCTAAACAGGGAGATTTCCTGAGGTGTGGAAGACAGCAAATGTAGTCCCAGTTTTTAAAAAAAGAAGACATTCATGAAGCATTAAACTACAGACCAGTGTCATTGACATGTATGCAAAGTCATAGAGAAGATTATCAGAAGAGTGGTGGGACACCTAGAAAGGAGCTCAACAGTCAAATTGGTTTCAGGGATGGGAAATCCTGTGTCACAAACCTACTGGAGTTATATGACAGGGTGACAGCAGTAAGACAAGAGAGGGGTGGGTAAATTGCATTTTCTTGGACTGTAAGAAGGCGTTTGACACAGTTCCACACAAGAGATTAGTGCAAAAACTGGAGGATCAGGCAGAGATAAAAGGGATGGCATTACAATGGATCAGGGAATACCTAACAGGAAGACAGCAGCGAGTCATGGTACGTGGCGAGGTATCAGAATGGGCGCCTGTGACGAGTGGGGTTCCACAGGGGCCAGTCCTAGGACCGGTGCTGTTTCTGGTATTTGTGAACGACATGACGGAAGGAGTAAACTCCGAAATGTCCCTGTTTGCAGATGATATGAAGTTGAGAAGAATTCAATCGGACGAGGACCAGGCAGAACTACTAAGGGATCTGGACAGGCTGCAGGCCTGGTCCAGCAATTGGCTCCTGGAGTTCAACCCCAGCAAGTGCAAAGTCATGAAGATTGGGGAAGGGCACAGAAGACCGCAGACGGAGTATAGTCTAGGGGGCCAAAGACTACAAACCTTATTCAAGGAAAAAGATCTTGGGGTGAGTATAACACCAGGCACATCTTATGAGGCGCACATCAACCAAGTAACTGCTGCAGCATATGGGCGCCTAACAAACCTCAGAACAGCATTCCGACATCTTAACAAGGAATCTTTCAGGACCCTGTACACTGTGTACGTTAGGCCCATATTGGAGTATGCGGCACCAGTTTGGAGCCCACACCTAGTCAAGCACGTAATGAAACTAGAGAAAGTGCAAAGGTTTGCAACAAGACTAGTCCCAGAGCTAAGGGGTATGTCCTACGAGGAGAGGTTAAAGGAAATCGACCTAACGACACTGGAGGACAGGAGAGATAGGGGAGACATGATAACGACATATAAAATACTGAAAGGAATTGACAAGGTGGACAGAGACAGAATGTTCTAGAGATGGGACACAGCAACAAGGGGACACAGTTGTAAGTTGAAGACTCGGATGAATCACAGAGATGTTAGGAAGTATTTATTCAGTCACAGAGTAGTCAGTAAGTGGAATAGTTTGGGAAGCGATGTAGTGGAGGCAGGATCCATTCATAGCTTTAAGAAGAGGTATGATAAAGCTCATGGTGCGGTGAGAGCGACCCAGTAGCAGCCAGTGAAGAGGCGGGGCCAGGAGCAACCACAACTAGGTGAGTACACACACACAAGCACACCTGGTCAAGTGCAAAGGTTTGCCACAAGGTTAGTTCCGGAGCTCAGGGGAATGTCCTACGAAGAAAGGTTGAGGGAAATCGGCCTGACGACACTGGAAGACAGGAGGGTCAGGGGAGACATGATAGCGACATACAAAATACTGCGTGGAATAGATAAGGTGGAGAGAGACAGGATGTTCCAGAGAGGAAACACAGGAACAAGGGGTCACAATTGGAAGCTGAAGACTCAGATGAGTCACAGAGATGTTAGGAAGTAATTCTTCAGTCATAGAGTTGTCAGGAAGTGAAATAGTCTAGCAAGTGATGTAGTGGAGGTAGGAACCATACATAGTTTTAAGACAAGGTATGACAAAGCTCAGGGAGCAGAGAGGGAGAGAGAGAGAGAGAGAGAGAGGACCTAGTAGCGATCAGTGAAGAGGCGGGGCCAGGAGCTGAATCTCGATCCCTGCAACCACAATTAGGTGAGTACACACACACACACACACAAATTATGGGGGAAAAAGTTTACTGAGTATACCAGGTAAAGTGTACGGTAGAGTTATTATTGAAAGAATTAAAGGTAAGACAGAGAGTAGGATTGCAGATGAGTAAGGAGGCTTTAGAGTGGGCAGGGGATGTGTAGATCAAGTGTTTACATTAAAGCATATATGTGAACAGTATTTAGATAAATATAGGGAAGTTTTCATTGCATTTATGGATTTAGAAAAGGCATACGATAGAGTGGATAGGGGAGCAGTGTGGCAGATGTTACAAGTGTGTGGAATAGGTGGTAAGTTACTAAATGCTGTAAAGAGTTTTTATGAGGATAGTGAGGTTCAGGTTAGGGTGTGTACCTTGAGTTTGCCTGGAGAGGGTTTCGGGGGTCAACGCCCCCGCTGCTCGGTCTGAGACCAGGCCTCATGGTGGATCAGGGTCTGATCAACCAGGCTGTTACTGCTAGCCGCACGCAAGCTGACGTACGAACCACAGCCCGGTTGGTCATGTACTGACTTTAGGTGCCGGTCCAGTGCCTTCTTGAAGAGGGAGATTACTTCCCGGTAAAAGTAGGTCTTAGACAGGGTGTGTAATGTCACCATGGTTGTTTAATATATTTATAGATGGGGTTGTGAAAGAAGTAAATGCTAGGGTGTTGGGGAGAGGGGTGGGATTAAATTATGGGGAATCAAATATAAAATGGGAGTTGACACAGGTACTTTTTGCTGATGATACTGTGCTTATGGGAGATTTTAAAGGAAAGTTGCAAAGGTTAGTGGATGAGTTTGGGAGTGTGTGTAAAGGTAGAAAGTTGAAATTGAACATAGAAAAGAGTAAGGTGATGAGGGAATCAAACGATTTAGATAAAGAAAAATTGGATATCACATTGGAGAGAGGGAGTATGGAAGAAGTGGATGTTTTCAGATATTTGAGAGTTGGCATGTCAGCGGATGGTGGTCAATTAGAGAGAATGGATCAAAACAGAATGACTTGGAGGGCGTATAAATCTATAGGGGAAGGAAGGCGGGGTAGGGGTCGTCCTCGGAAAGGTTAGAGGGAGGGGATAAAGGTGGTTTTGTGGGTGAGGGGCTTGGACTTCCAGCAAGCGTGCGTGAACATGTTAGATAAGAGTGAAGGGAGACGAATGGTTTTTGGGACCTAACAAGCTGTTGGAGTGTGAGCAGGGTAATATTTAGTGGAGGGATTCAGGGGAAACCAGTGATTTAGCCGGACTTGAGTATTGGAAATGGGAAGTACAATGCCTGCACTTTAAAGGAGGGGTTCAGGATATTGTCAGTTTGGAGGGATATGCTATATAACTTTATATATGCTTCTAAACTGTTGTATCTTCAAAGACAGTGATTGTGTATGAGTGAAGTGAAAGTGTTGAATGATGAAA